>OZ035877.1:28786427-29386427 GCA_964034865.1 Eristalis intricaria
TGGTTATGTGTTCTTACGTATATTAATCGAATCCGAGACTGTGGCAAGCGTAGCCCAACATCGAAATTTTCACGTAAAATTTTTGCTATACTCAGAGGTCGATTTTCAGCCGTCTTGCCACATCATGTCCTGACTGCCAAACCGGCCCTGTTAGACGTACCGATGACTTCTGCGCACGTTTGGTGTTGTGTTCTTACGTATATTAATCGAATCCGAGACTTTGGCAAGCGTAGCCCAACATCGAAATTTTCACGTAAAATTTTTGCTATACTCAGAGGTCGATTTTCAGCCGTTTTGCCACATCGTCACTCGACTGCCAAACCGGCCTTATTAGACGTACCGATGACTTCTGCGCACGTTTGGTGTTGTGTTCTTACGTATATTAATCGAATCCGAGACTTTGGCAAGCGTAGCCCAACATCGAAATTTTCATCTAAAATTTTGGCCATACTCAGAGGTCGATTTTCAGCCGTTTTGCCACATCGTCACTCGACTGCCAAACCGGCCTTGTTAGACGTACCGATGACATCTGCGCACGTTTGGTGATGTTTTCTCACGTATATTAATCGAATCCGAGACTCTGGCAAGCGTAGCCCAACATCGAAATTTTCACGTAAAATTTTTGCTATACTCAGAGGTCGATTTTCAGCCGTCTTGCCACATCATGTCCTGACTGCCAAACCGGCCCTGTTAGACGTACCGATGACTTCTGCGCACGTTTGGTGTTGTGTTCTTACGTATATTAATCGAATCCGAGACTTTGGCAAGCGTAGCCCAACATCGAAATTTTCACCTAAAATTTTTGCTATACTCAGAGGTCGATTTTCAGCCGTTTTGCCACATCGTCACTCGACTGCCAAACCGGCCCTGTTAGACGTACCGATGACTTCTGCGCACGTTTGGTGTTGTGTTCTTACGTATATTAATCGAATCCGAGACTTTGGCAAGCGTAGCCCAACATCGAAATTTTCATCTAAAATTTTGGCCATACTCAGAGGTCGATTTTCAGCCGTTTTGCAACATCGTCACTCGACTGCCAAACCGGCCCTGTTAGACGTACCGATGACTTCTGCGCACGTTTGGTGATGTGTTCTTACGTATATTAATCGAATCCGAGACTCTGGCAAGCGTAGCCCAACATCGAAATTTTCACCTAAAATTTTTGCTATACTCAGAGGTCGATTTTCAGCCGTCTTGCCACATCATGTCCTGACTGCCAAACCGGCCCTGTTAGACGTACCGATGACCTCTGCGCACGTTTGGTGTTGTGTTCTTACGTATATTAATCGAATCCGAGACTTTGGCAAGCGTAGCCCAACATCGAAATTTTCACCTAAAATTTTTGCTATACTCAGAGGTCGATTTTCAGCCGTTTTGCCACATCGTCACTCGACTGCCAAACCGGCCTTGTTAGACGTACCGATGACTTCTGCTCACGTTTGGTGATGTTTTCTCACGTATATTAATCGAATCCGAGACTCTGGCAAGCGTAGCCCAACATCGAAATTTTCACCTAAAATTTTTGCTATACTCAGAGGTCGATTTTCAGCCGTTTTGCCACATCGTCACTCGACTGCCAAACCGGCCCTGTTAGACGTACCGATGACTTCTGCGCACGTTTGGTGATGTGTTCTTACGTATATTAATCGAATCCGAGACTCTGGCAAGCGTAGCCCAACATCGAAATTTTCACCTAAAATTTTTTCTATACTCAGAGGTCGATTTTCAGCCGTTTTGCCACATCGTCACTCGACTGCCAAACCGGCCCTGTTAGACGTACCGATGACTTCTGCGCACGTTTGGTGATGTGTTCTTACGTATATTAATCGAATCCGAGACTTTGGCAAGCGTAGCCCAACATCGAAATTTTCACGTAAAATTTTTCCTATACTCAGAGGTCGATTTTCAGCCGTTTTGCAACATCGTCACTCGACTGCCAAACCGGACCTGTTAGACGTACCGATGACTTCTGCGCACGTTTGGTGATGTGTTCTTACGTATATTAATCGAATCCGAGACTCTGGCAAGCGTAGCCCAACATCGAAATTTTCACGTAAAATTTTTACTATACTCAGAGGTCGATTTTCAGCCGTCTTGCCACATCATGTCCTGACTGCCAAACCGGCCCTGTTAGACGTACCGATGACTTCTGCGCACGTTTGGTGATGTGTTCTTACGTATATTAATCGAATCCGAGACTCTGGCAAGCGTAGCCCAACATCGAAATTTTCACGTAAAATTTTTGCTATACTCAGAGGTCGATTTTCAGCCGTTTTGCCACATCGTCACTCGACTGCCAAACCGGCCCTGTTAGACGTACCGATGACTTCTGCGCACGTTTGGTGATGTGTTCTTACGTATATTAATCGAATCCGAGACTTTGGCAAGCGTAGCCCAACATCGAAATTTTCATGTAAAATTTTTCCTATACTCAGAGGTCGATTTTCAGCCGTCTTGCAATATCGTCACTCGACTGCCAAACCGGCCCTGTTAGACGTACCGATGACTTCTGCGCACGTTTGGTGATGTGTTCTTACGTATATTAATCGAATCCGAGACTCTGGCAAGCGTAGCCCAACATCGAAATTTTCACCTAAAATTTTTCCTATACTCAGAGGTCGATTTTCAGCCGTTTTGCCACATCGTCACTCGACTGCCAAACCGGCCCTGTTAGACGTACCGATGACTTCTGCGCACGTTTGGTGATGTGTTCTTACGTATATTAATCGAATCCGAGACTTTGGCAAGCGTAGCCCAACATCGAAATTTTCACGTAAAATTTTTCCTATACTCAGAGGTCGATTTTCAGCCGTTTTGCAACATCGTCACTCGACTGCCAAACCGGCCCTGTTAGACGTACCGATGACTTCTGCGCACGTTTGGTGATGTGTTCTTACGTATATTAATCGAATCCGAGACTCTGGCAAGCGTAGCCCAACATCGAAATTTTCACGTAAAATTTTTGCTATACTCAGAGGTCGATTTTCAGCCGTCTTGCCACATCATGTCCTGACTGCCAAACCGGCCCTGTTAGACGTACCGATGACTTCTGCGCACGTTTGGTGATGTGTTCTTACGTATATTAATCGAATCCGAGACTCTGGCAAGCGTAGCCCAACATCGAAATTTTCACGTAAAATTTTTCCTATACTCAGAGGTCGATTTTCAGCCGTTTTGCCACATCGTCACTCGACTGCCAAACCGACCCTGTTAGACGTACCGATGACTTCTGCGCACGTTTGGTGATGTTTTCTCACGTATATTAATCGAATCCGAGACTCTGGCAAGCGTAGCCCAACATCGAAATTTTCACGTAAAATTTTTGCTATACTCAGAGGTCGATTTTCAGCCGTCTTGCCACATCATGTCCTGACTGCCAAACCGGCCCTGTTAGACGTACCGATGACTTCTGCGCACGTTTGGTGATGTGTTCTTACGTATATTAATCGAATCCGAGACTCTGGCAAGCGTAGCCCAACATCGAAATTTTCACGTAAAATTTTTCCTTTACTCAGAGGTCGATTTTCAGCCGTTTTGCCACATCGTCACTCGACTGCCAAACCGGCCTTGTTAGACGTACCGATGACTTCTGCTCACGTTTGGTGATGTTTTCTCACGTATATTAATCGAATCCGAGACTCTGGCAAGCGTAGCCCAACATCGAAATTTTCACCTAAAATTTTTGCTAATCTCAGAGGTCGATTTTCAGCCGTTTTGCCACATCATGTCCTGACTGCCAAACCGGCCCTGTTAGACGTACCGATGACTTCTGCGCACGTTTGGTGATGTGTTCTTACGTATATTAATCGAATCCGAGACTTTGGCAAGCGTAGCCCAACATCGAAATTTTCACCTAAAATTTTTGCTATACTCAGAGGTCGATTTTCAGCCGTTTTGCCACATCATGTCCTGACTGCCAAACCGGCCCTGTTAGACGTACCGATGACTTCTGCGCACGTTTGGTGATGTGTTCTTACGTATATTAATCGAATCCGAGACTTTGGCAAGCGTAGCCCAACATCGAAATTTTCACCTAAAATTTTTGCTATACTCAGAGGTCGATTTTCAGCCGTTTTGCCACATCATGTCCTGACTGCCAAACCGGCCCTGTTAGACGTACCGATGACTTCTGCGCACGTTTGGTGATGTGTTCTTACGTATATTAATCGAATCCGAGACTTTGGCAAGCGTAGCCCAACATCGAAATTTTCACCTAAAATTTTTGCTATACTCAGAGGTCGATTTTCAGCCGTTTTGCCACATCATGTCCTGACTGCCAAACCGGCCCTGTTAGACGTACCGATGACTTCTGCGCACGTTTGGTGATGTGTTCTTACGTATATTAATCGAATCCGAGACTTTGGCAAGCGTAGCCCAACATCGAAATTTTCACCTAAAATTTTTGCTATACTCAGAGGTCGATTTTCAGCCGTTTTGCCACATCATGTCCTGACTGCCAAACCGGCCCTGTTAGACGTACCGATGACTTCTGCGCACGTTTGGTGATGTGTTCTTACGTATATTAATCGAATCCGAGACTCTGGCAAGCGTAGCCCAACATCAAAATTTTCACCTAAAATTTTTGCTATACTCAGAGGTCGATTTTCAGCCGTTTTGCCACATCGTCACTCGACTGCCAAACTGGCCCTGTTGGACGTACCGATGACTTCTGCGCACGTTTGGTGATGTGTTCTTACGTATATTAATCGAATCCGAGACTCTGGCAAGCGTAGCCCAACATCGAAATTTTCACCTAAAATTTTTGCTATACTCAGAGGTCGATTTTCAGCCGTTTTGCCACATCGTCACTCGACTGCCAAACCGGCCCTGTTAGACGTACCGATGACTTCTGCGCACGTTTGGTGATGTGTTCTTACGTATATTAATCGAATCCGAGACTTTGGCAAGCGTAGCCCAACATCGAAATTTTCATGTAAAATTTTTCCTATACTCAGAGGTCGATTTTCAGCCGTTTTGCAATATCGTCACTCGACTGCCAAACCGGCCCTGTTAGACGTACCGATGACTTCTGCGCACGTTTGGTGATGTGTTCTTACGTATATTAATCGAATCCGAGACTCTGGCAAGCGTAGCCCAACATCGAAATTTTCACCTAAAATTTTTGCTATACTCAGAGGTCGATTTTCAGCCGTTTTGCCACATCATGTCCTGACTGCCAAACCGGCCCTGTTAGACGTACCGATGACTTCTGCGCACGTTTGGTGATGTGTTCTTACGTATATTAATCGAATCCGAGACTTTGGCAAGCGTAGCCCAACATCGAAATTTTCATGTAAAATTTTTGCTATGCTCAGAGGTCGATTTTCGGCCGTTTTGCCACATCATGTCCTGACTGCCAAACCGGCCCTGTTAGACGTACCGATGACTTCTGCGCACGTTTGGTGATGGGTTCTTACGTATATTAATCGAATCCGAGACTCTGGCAAGCGTAGCCCAACATCGAAATTTTCACGTAAAATTTTTGCTATACTCAGAGGTCGATTTTCAGCCGTTTTGCCACATCGTCACTCGACTGCCAAACCGGGCCTGTTAGACGTACCGATGACTTCTGCGCACGTTTGGTGATGTGTTCTTACGTATATTAATCGAATCCGAGACTTTGGCAAGCGTAGCCCAACATCGAAATTTTCACCTAAAATTTTTGCTATACTCAGAGGTCGATTTTCAGCCGTTTTGCCACATCGTCACTCGACTGCCAAACCGGCCTTGTTAGACGTACCGATGACTTCTGCGCACGTTTGGTGATGTGTTCTTACGTATATTAATCGAATCCGAGACTTTGGCAAGCGTAGCCCAACATCGAAATTTTCACCTAAAATTTTTGCTATACTCAGAGGTCGATTTTCAGCCGTTTTGCCACATCGTCACTCGACTGCCAAACCGGCCTTGTTAGACGTACCGATGACTTCTGCGCACGTTTGGTGATGTGTTCTTACGTATATTAATCGAATCCGAGACTTTGGCAAGCGTAGCCCAACATCGAAATTTTCACCTAAAATTTTTGCTATACTCAGAGGTCGATTTTCAGCCGTTTTGCCACATCGTCACTCGACTGCCAAACCGGCCTTGTTAGACGTACCGATGACTTCTGCGCACGTTTGGTGATGTGTTCTTACGTATATTAATCGAATCCGAGACTTTGGCAAGCGTAGCCCAACATCGAAATTTTCACCTAAAATTTTTGCTATACTCAGAGGTCGATTTTCAGCCGTTTTGCCACATCGTCACTCGACTGCCAAACTGGCCCTGTTGGACGTACCGATGACTTCTGCGCACGTTTGGTGATGTGTTCTTACGTATATTAATCGAATCCGAGACTCTGGCAAGCGTAGCCCAACATCGAAATTTTCACGTAAAATTTTTCCTATACTCAGAGGTCGATTTTCAGCCGTTTTGCCACATCGTCACTCGACTGCCAAACCGGCCCTGTTAGACGTACCGATGACTTCTGCGCACGTTTGGTGATGTGTTCTTACGTATATTAATCGAATCCGAGACTCTGGCAAGCGTAGCCCAACATCGAAATTTTCACCTAAAATTTTTGCTATACTCAGAGGTCGATTTTCAGCCGTTTTGCCACATCATGTCCTGACTGCCAAACCGACCCTGTTAGACGTACCGATGACTTCTGCGCACGTTTGGTGATGGGTTCTTACGTATATTAATCGAATCCGAGACTCTGGCAAGCGTAGCCCAACATCGAAATTTTCACCTAAAATTTTTGCTATACTCAGAGGTCGATTTTCAGCCGTTTTGCCACATCGTCACTCGACTGCCAAACCGGGCCTGTTAGACGTACCGATGACTTCTGCGCACGTTTGGTGATGTGTTCTTACGTATATTAGTCGAATCCGAGACTTTGGCAAGCGTAGCCCAACATCGAAATTTTCACGTAAAATTTTTGCTATACTCAGAGGTCGATTTTCAGCCGTTTTGCCACATCATGTCCTGACTGCCAAACCGGCCCTGTTAGACGTACCGATGACTTCTGCGCACGTTTGGTGATGTGTTCTTACGTATATTAATCGAATCCGAGACTCTGGCAAGCGTAGCCCAACATCGAAATTTTCACCTAAAATTTTTGCTATACTCAGAGGTCGATTTTCAGCCGTTTTGCCACATCGTCACTCGACTGCCAAACTGGCCCTGTTGGACGTACCGATGACTTCTGCGCACGTTTGGTGATGTGTTCTTACGTATATTAATCGAATCCGAGACTTTGGCAAGCGTAGCCCAACATCGAAATTTTCACCTAAAATTTTTGCTATACTCAGAGGTCGATTTTCAGCCGTTTTGCCACATCGTCACTCGACTGCCAAACCGGCCTTGTTAGACGTACCGATGACTTCTGCGCACGTTTGGTGATGTGTTCTTACGTATATTAATCGAATCCGAGACTTTGGCAAGCGTAGCCCAACATCGAAATTTTCACCTAAAATTTTTGCTATACTCAGAGGTCGATTTTCAGCCGTTTTGCCACATCGTCACTCGACTGCCAAACCGGCCTTGTTAGACGTACCGATGACTTCTGCGCACGTTTGGTGATGTGTTCTTACGTATATTAATCGAATCCGAGACTCTGGCAAGCGTAGCCCAACATCGAAATTTTCACCTAAAATTTTTGCTATACTCAGAGGTCGATTTTCAGCCGTTTTGCCACATCGTCACTCGACTGCCAAACCGGCCTTGTTAGACGTACCGATGACTTCTGCGCACGTTTGGTGATGTGTTCTTACGTATATTAATCGAATCCGAGACTCTGGCAAGCGTAGCCCAACATCGAAATTTTCACCTAAAATTTTTGCTATACTCAGAGGTCGATTTTCAGCCGTTTTGCCACATCGTCACTCGACTG
Organism: Eristalis intricaria; assembly: GCA_964034865.1. Taxonomy (NCBI): domain Eukaryota; kingdom Metazoa; phylum Arthropoda; class Insecta; order Diptera; family Syrphidae; genus Eristalis; species Eristalis intricaria. Next base: position 28,794,304 of record OZ035877.1, read on the forward strand.
CCAAACCGGCCTTGTTAGACGTACCGATGACTTCTGCGCACGTTTGGTGATGTGTTCTTACGTATATTAATCGAATCCGAGACTCTGGCAAGCGTAGCCCAACATCGAAATTTTCACGTAAAATTTTTCCTATACTCAGAGGTCGATTTTCAGCCGTTTTGCCACATCGTCACTCGACTGCCAAACCGGCCCTGTTAGACGTACCGATGACTTCTGCGCACGTTTGGTGATGTGTTCTTACGTATATTAATCGAATCCGAGACTCTGGCAAGCGTAGCCCAACATCGAAATTTTCACCTAAAATTTTTGCTATACTCAGAGGTCGATTTTCAGCCGTTTTGCCACATCATGTCCTGACTGCCAAACCGACCCTGTTAGACGTACCGATGACTTCTGCGCACGTTTGGTGATGGGTTCTTACGTATATTAATCGAATCCGAGACTCTGGCAAGCGTAGCCCAACATCGAAATTTTCACCTAAAATTTTTGCTATACTCAGAGGTCGATTTTCAGCCGTTTTGCCACATCGTCACTCGACTGCCAAACCGGGCCTGTTAGACGTACCGATGACTTCTGCGCACGTTTGGTGATGTGTTCTTACGTATATTAGTCGAATCCGAGACTTTGGCAAGCGTAGCCCAACATCGAAATTTTCACGTAAAATTTTTGCTATACTCAGAGGTCGATTTTCAGCCGTTTTGCCACATCATGTCCTGACTGCCAAACCGGCCCTGTTAGACGTACCGATGACTTCTGCGCACGTTTGGTGATGTGTTCTTACGTATATTAATCGAATCCGAGACTCTGGCAAGCGTAGCCCAACATCGAAATTTTCACCTAAAATTTTTGCTATACTCAGAGGTCGATTTTCAGCCGTTTTGCCACATCGTCACTCGACTGCCATAGACGTACCGATGACTTCTGCGCACGTTTGGTGATGTGTTCTTACGTATATTAATCGAATCCGAGAATCTGGCAAGCGTAGCCCAACATCGAAATTTTCACCTAAAATTTTTGCTATACTCAGAGGTCGATTTTCAGCCGTTTTGCCACATCGTCACTCGACTGCCAAACCGGCCTTGTTAGACGTACCGATGACTTCTGCGCACGTTTGGTGATGTGTTCTTACGTATATTAATCGAATCCGAGACTCTGGCAAGCGTAGCCCAACATCGAAATTTTCACCTAAAATTTTTGCTATACTCAGAGGTCGATTTTCAGCCGTTTTGCCACATCGTCACTCGACTGCCAAACCGGCCTTGTTAGACGTACCGATGACTTCTGCGCACGTTTGGTGATGTGTTCTTACGTATATTAATCGAATCCGAGACTCTGGCAAGCGTAGCCCAACATCGAAATTTTCACCTAAAATTTTTGCTATACTCAGAGGTCGATTTTCAGCCGTTTTGCCACATCGTCACTCGACTGCCAAACCGGCCTTGTTAGACGTACCGATGACTTCTGCGCACGTTTGGTGATGTGTTCTTACGTATATTAATCGAATCCGAGACTCTGGCAAGCGTAGCCCAACATCGAAATTTTCACCTAAAATTTTTGCTATACTCAGAGGTCGATTTTCAGCCGTTTTGCCACATCGTCACTCGACTGCCAAACCGGCCTTGTTAGACGTACCGATGACTTCTGCGCACGTTTGGTGATGTGTTCTTACGTATATTAATCGAATCCGAGACTCTGGCAAGCGTAGCCCAACATCGAAATTTTCACGTAAAATTTTTCCTATACTCAGAGGTCGATTTTCAGCCGTTTTGCCACATCGTCACTCGACTGCCAAACCGGCCCTGTTAGACGTACCGATGACTTCTGCGCACGTTTGGTGATGTGTTCTTACGTATATTAATCGAATCCGAGACTCTGGCAAGCGTAGCCCAACATCGAAATTTTCACCTAAAATTTTTGCTATACTCAGAGGTCGATTTTCAGCCGTTTTGCCACATCATGTCCTGACTGCCAAACCGACCCTGTTAGACGTACCGATGACTTCTGCGCACGTTTGGTGATGGGTTCTTACGTATATTAATCGAATCCGAGACTCTGGCAAGCGTAGCCCAACATCGAAATTTTCACCTAAAATTTTTGCTATACTCAGAGGTCGATTTTCAGCCGTTTTGCCACATCGTCACTCGACTGCCAAACCGGGCCTGTTAGACGTACCGATGACTTCTGCGCACGTTTGGTGATGTGTTCTTACGTATATTAGTCGAATCCGAGACTTTGGCAAGCGTAGCCCAACATCGAAATTTTCACGTAAAATTTTTGCTATACTCAGAGGTCGATTTTCAGCCGTTTTGCCACATCATGTCCTGACTGCCAAACCGGCCCTGTTAGACGTACCGATGACTTCTGCGCACGTTTGGTGATGTGTTCTTACGTATATTAATCGAATCCGAGACTCTGGCAAGCGTAGCCCAACATCGAAATTTTCACCTAAAATTTTTGCTATACTCAGAGGTCGATTTTCAGCCGTTTTGCCACATCGTCACTCGACTGCCAAACTGGCCCTGTTGGACGTACCGATGACTTCTGCGCACGTTTGGTGATGTGTTCTTACGTATATTAATCGAATCCGAGACTTTGGCAAGCGTAGCCCAACATCGAAATTTTCACCTAAAATTTTTGCTATACTCAGAGGTCGATTTTCAGCCGTTTTGCCACATCGTCACTCGACTGCCAAACCGGCCTTGTTAGACGTACCGATGACTTCTGCGCACGTTTGGTGATGTGTTCTTACGTATATTAATCGAATCCGAGACTTTGGCAAGCGTAGCCCAACATCGAAATTTTCACCTAAAATTTTTGCTATACTCAGAGGTCGATTTTCAGCCGTTTTGCCACATCGTCACTCGACTGCCAAACCGGCCTTGTTAGACGTACCGATGACTTCTGCGCACGTTTGGTGATGTGTTCTTACGTATATTAATCGAATCCGAGACTCTGGCAAGCGTAGCCCAACATCGAAATTTTCACCTAAAATTTTTGCTATACTCAGAGGTCGATTTTCAGCCGTTTTGCCACATCGTCACTCGACTGCCAAACCGGCCTTGTTAGACGTACCGATGACTTCTGCGCACGTTTGGTGATGTGTTCTTACGTATATTAATCGAATCCGAGACTCTGGCAAGCGTAGCCCAACATCGAAATTTTCACCTAAAATTTTTGCTATACTCAGAGGTCGATTTTCAGCCGTTTTGCCACATCGTCACTCGACTGCCAAACCGGCCTTGTTAGACGTACCGATGACTTCTGCGCACGTTTGGTGATGTGTTCTTACGTATATTAATCGAATCCGAGACTCTGGCAAGCGTAGCCCAACATCGAAATTTTCACGTAAAATTTTTCCTATACTCAGAGGTCGATTTTCAGCCGTTTTGCCACATCGTCACTCGACTGCCAAACCGGCCCTGTTAGACGTACCGATGACTTCTGCGCACGTTTGGTGATGTGTTCTTACGTATATTAATCGAATCCGAGACTCTGGCAAGCGTAGCCCAACATCGAAATTTTCACCTAAAATTTTTGCTATACTCAGAGGTCGATTTTCAGCCGTTTTGCCACATCATGTCCTGACTGCCAAACCGACCCTGTTAGACGTACCGATGACTTCTGCGCACGTTTGGTGATGGGTTCTTACGTATATTAATCGAATCCGAGACTCTGGCAAGCGTAGCCCAACATCGAAATTTTCACCTAAAATTTTTGCTATACTCAGAGGTCGATTTTCAGCCGTTTTGCCACATCGTCACTCGACTGCCAAACCGGGCCTGTTAGACGTACCGATGACTTCTGCGCACGTTTGGTGATGTGTTCTTACGTATATTAGTCGAATCCGAGACTTTGGCAAGCGTAGCCCAACATCGAAATTTTCACGTAAAATTTTTGCTATACTCAGAGGTCGATTTTCAGCCGTTTTGCCACATCATGTCCTGACTGCCAAACCGGCCCTGTTAGACGTACCGATGACTTCTGCGCACGTTTGGTGATGTGTTCTTACGTATATTAATCGAATCCGAGACTCTGGCAAGCGTAGCCCAACATCGAAATTTTCACCTAAAATTTTTGCTATACTCAGAGGTCGATTTTCAGCCGTTTTGCCACATCGTCACTCGACTGCCAAACTGGCCCTGTTGGACGTACCGATGACTTCTGCGCACGTTTGGTGATGTGTTCTTACGTATATTAATCGAATCCGAGACTTTGGCAAGCGTAGCCCAACATCGAAATTTTCACATAAAATTTTTGCTATACTCAGAGGTCGATTTTCAGCCGTTTTGCCACATCGTCACTCGACTGCCAAACCGGCCCTGTTAGACGTACCGATGACTTCTGCGCACGTTTGGTGATGTGTTCTTACGTATATTAATCGAATCCGAGAATCTGGCAAGCGTAGCCCAACATCGAAATTTTCACCTAAAATTTTTGCTATACTCAGAGGTCGATTTTCAGCCGTTTTGTCACATCGTCACTCGACTGCCAAACCGGCCCTGTTAGACGTACCGATGACTTCTGCGCACGTTTGGTGATGTGTTCTTACGTATATTAATCGAATCCGAGACTCTGGCAAGCGTAGCCCAACATCGAAATTTTCACCTAAAATTTTTGCTATACTCAGAGGTCGATTTTCAGCCGTTTTGCCACATCATGTCCTGACTGCCAAACCGGCCCTGTTAGACGTACCGATGACTTCTGCGCACGTTTGGTGATGGGTTCTTACGTATATTAATCGAATCCGAGACTCTGGCAAGCGTAGCCCAACATCGAAATTTTCACCTAAAATTTTTGCTATACTCAGAGGTCGATTTTCAGCCGTTTTGCCACATCGTCACTCGACTGCCAAACCGGCCCTGTTAGACGTACCGATGACTTCTGCGCACGTTTGGTGATGTGTTCTTACGTATATTAATCGAATCCGAGACTTTGGCAAGCGTAGCCCAACATCGAAATTTTCATGTAAAATTTTTCCTATACTCAGAGGTCGATTTTCAGCCGTTTTGCAATATCGTCACTCGACTGCCAAACCGGCCCTGTTAGACGTACCGATGACTTCTGCGCACGTTTGGTGATGTGTTCTTACGTATATTAATCGAATCCGAGACTCTGGCAAGCGTAGCCCAACATCGAAATTTTCACCTAAAATTTTTGCTATACTCAGAGGTCGATTTTCAGCCGTTTTGCCACATCATGTCCTGACTGCCAAACCGGCCCTGTTAGACGTACCGATGACTTCTGCGCACGTTTGGTGATGTGTTCTTACGTATATTAATCGAATCCGAGACTTTGGCAAGCGTAGCCCAACATCGAAATTTTCATGTAAAATTTTTGCTATACTCAGAGGTCGATTTTCGGCCGTTTTGCCACATCATGTCCTGACTGCCAAACCGGCCCTGTTAGACGTACCGATGACTTCTGCGCACGTTTGGTGATGGGTTCTTACGTATATTAATCGAATCCGAGACTCTGGCAAGCGTAGCCCAACATCGAAATTTTCACGTAAAATTTTTGCTATACTCAGAGGTCGATTTTCAGCCGTTTTGCCACATCGTCACTCGACTGCCAAACCGGGCCTGTTAGACGTACCGATGACTTCTGCGCACGTTTGGTGATGTGTTCTTACGTATATTAATCGAATCCGAGACTTTGGCAAGCGTAGCCCAACATCGAAATTTTCACCTAAAATTTTTGCTATACTCAGAGGTCGATTTTCAGCCGTTTTGCCACATCGTCACTCGACTGCCAAACCGGCCTTGTTAGACGTACCGATGACTTCTGCGCACGTTTGGTGATGTGTTCTTACGTATATTAATCGAATCCGAGACTTTGGCAAGCGTAGCCCAACATCGAAATTTTCACCTAAAATTTTTGCTATACTCAGAGGTCGATTTTCAGCCGTTTTGCCACATCGTCACTCGACTGCCAAACCGGCCTTGTTAGACGTACCGATGACTTCTGCGCACGTTTGGTGATGTGTTCTTACGTATATTAATCGAATCCGAGACTTTGGCAAGCGTAGCCCAACATCGAAATTTTCACCTAAAATTTTTGCTATACTCAGAGGTCGATTTTCAGCCGTTTTGCCACATCGTCACTCGACTGCCAAACCGGCCTTGTTAGACGTACCGATGACTTCTGCGCACGTTTGGTGATGTGTTCTTACGTATATTAATCGAATCCGAGACTCTGGCAAGCGTAGCCCAACATCGAAATTTTCACGTAAAATTTTTCCTATACTCAGAGGTCGATTTTCAGCCGTTTTGCCACATCGTCACTCGACTGCCAAACCGGCCCTGTTAGACGTACCGATGACTTCTGCGCACGTTTGGTGATGTGTTCTTACGTATATTAATCGAATCCGAGACTCTGGCAAGCGTAGCCCAACATCGAAATTTTCACCTAAAATTTTTGCTATACTCAGAGGTCGATTTTCAGCCGTTTTGCCACATCATGTCCTGACTGCCAAACCGACCCTGTTAGACGTACCGATGACTTCTGCGCACGTTTGGTGATGGGTTCTTACGTATATTAATCGAATCCGAGACTCTGGCAAGCGTAGCCCAACATCGAAATTTTCACCTAAAATTTTTGCTATACTCAGAGGTCGATTTTCAGCCGTTTTGCCACATCGTCACTCGACTGCCAAACCAGGCCTGTTAGACGTACCGATGACTTCTGCGCACGTTTGGTGATGTGTTCTTACGTATATTAGTCGAATCCGAGACTTTGGCAAGCGTAGCCCAACATCGAAATTTTCATGTAAAATTTTTGCTATACTCAGAGGTCGATTTTCAGCCGTTTTGCCACATCATGTCCTGACTGCCAAACCGGCCCTGTTAGACGTACCGATGACTTCTGCGCACGTTTGGTGATGTGTTCTTACGTATATTAATCGAATCCGAGACTCTGGCAAGCGTAGCCCAACATCGAAATTTTCACCTAAAATTTTTGCTATACTCAGAGGTCGATTTTCAGCCGTTTTGCCACATCGTCACTCGACTGCCAAACTGGCCCTGTTGGACGTACCGATGACTTCTGCGCACGTTTGGTGATGTGTTCTTACGTATATTAATCGAATCCGAGACTTTGGCAAGCGTAGCCCAACATCGAAATTTTTACGTACAATTTTTGCTATACTCAGAGGTCGATTTTCAGCCGTTTTGCCACATCGTCACTCGACTGCCAAACCGGCCCTGTTAGACGTACCGATGACTTCTGCGCACGTTTGGTGATGTGTTCTTACGTATATTAATCGAATCCGAGAATCTGGCAAGCGTAGCCCAACATCGAAATTTTCACCTAAAATTTTTGCTTACTCAGAGGTCGATTTTCAGCCGTTTTGTCACATCGTCACTCGACTGCCAAACCGGCCCTGTTAGACGTACCGATGACTTCTGCGCACGTTTGGTGATGTGTTCTTACGTATATTAATCGAATCCGAGACTTTGGCAAGCGTAGCCCAACATCGAAATTTTCACCTAAAATTTTTGCTATACTCAGAGGTCGATTTTCAGCCGTTTTGCCACATCGTCACTCGACTGCCAAACCGGCCTTGTTAGACGTACCGATGACTTCTGCGCACGTTTGGTGATGTGTTCTTACGTATATTAATCGAATCCGAGACTCTGGCAAGCGTAGCCCAACATCGAAATTTTCACGTAAAATTTTTCCTATACTCAGAGGTCGATTTTCAGCCGTTTTGCCACATCGTCACTCGACTGCCAAACCGGCCCTGTTAGACGTACCGATGACTTCTGCGCACGTTTGGTGATGTGTTCTTACGTATATTAATCGAATCCGAGACTCTGGCAAGCGTAGCCCAACATCGAAATTTTCACCTAAAATTTTTGCTATACTCAGAGGTCGATTTTCAGCCGTTTTGCCACATCATGTCCTGACTGCCAAACCGACCCTGTTAGACGTACCGATGACTTCTGCGCACGTTTGGTGATGGGTTCTTACGTATATTAATCGAATCCGAGACTCTGGCAAGCGTAGCCCAACATCGAAATTTTCACCTAAAATTTTTGCTATACTCAGAGGTCGATTTTCAGCCGTTTTGCCACATCGTCACTCGACTGCCAAACCAGGCCTGTTAGACGTACCGATGACTTCTGCGCACGTTTGGTGATGTGTTCTTACGTATATTAGTCGAATCCGAGACTTTGGCAAGCGTAGCCCAACATCGAAATTTTCATGTAAAATTTTTGCTATACTCAGAGGTCGATTTTCAGCCGTTTTGCCACATCATGTCCTGACTGCCAAACCGGCCCTGTTAGACGTACCGATGACTTCTGCGCACGTTTGGTGATGTGTTCTTACGTATATTAATCGAATCCGAGACTCTGGCAAGCGTAGCCCAACATCGAAATTTTCACCTAAAATTTTTGCTATACTCAGAGGTCGATTTTCAGCCGTTTTGCCACATCGTCACTCGACTGCCAAACTGGCCCTGTTGGACGTACCGATGACTTCTGCGCACGTTTGGTGATGTGTTCTTACGTATATTAATCGAATCCGAGACTTTGGCAAGCGTCGCCCAACATCGAAATTTTTACGTACAATTTTTGCTATACTCAGAGGTCGATTTTCAGCCGTTTTGCCACATCGTCACTCGACTGCCAAACCGGCCCTGTTAGACGTACCGATGACTTCTGCGCACGTTTGGTGATGTGTTCTTACGTATATTAATCGAATCCGAGAATCTGGCAAGCGTAGCCCAACATCGAAATTTTCACCTAAAATTTTTGCTTACTCAGAGGTCGATTTTCAGCCGTTTTGTCACATCGTCACTCGACTGCCAAACCGGCCCTGTTAGACGTACCGATGACTTCTGCGCACGTTTGGTGATGTGTTCTTACGTATATTAATCGAATCCGAGACTCTGGCAAGCGTAGCCCAACATCGAAATTTTCACCTAAAATTTTTGCTATACTCAGAGGTCGATTTTCAGCCGTTTTGCCACATCATGTCCTGACTGCCAAACCGGCCCTGTTAGACGTACCGATGACTTCTGCGCACGTTTGGTGATGGGTTCTTACGTATATTAATCGAATCCGAGACTCTGGCAAGCGTAGCCCAACATCGAAATTTTCACCTAAAATTTTTGCTATACTCAGAGGTCGATTTTCAGCCGTTTTGCCACATCGTCACTCGACTGCCAAACCGGGCCTGTTAGACGTACCGATGACTTCTGCGCACGTTTGGTGATGTGTTCTTACGTATATTAGTCGAATCCGAGACTTTGGCAAGCGTAGCCCAACATCGAAATTTTCACGTAAAATTTTTGCTATACTCAGAGGTCGATTTTCAGCCGTTTTGCCACATCATGTCCTGACTGCCAAACCGGCCCTGTTAGACGTACCGATGACTTCTGCGCACGTTTGGTGATGTGTTCTTACGTATATTAATCGAATCCGAGACTCTGGCAAGCGTAGCCCAACATCGAAATTTTCACCTAAAATTTTTGCTATACTCAGAGGTCGATTTTCAGCCGTTTTGCCACATCATGTCCTGACTGCCAAACCGGCCCTGTTAGACGTACCGATGACTTCTGCGCACGTTTGGTGATGTGTTCTTACGTATATTAATCGAATCCGAGACTCTGGCAAGCGTAGCCCAACATCGAAATTTTCACCTAAAATTTTTGCTATACTCAGAGGTCGATTTTCAGCCGTTTTGCCACATCATGTCCTGACTGCCAAACCGGCCCTGTTAGACGTACCGATGACTTCTGCGCACGTTTGGTGATGTGTTCTTACGTATATTAATCGAATCCGAGACTCTGGCAAGCGTAGCCCAACATCGAAATTTTCACCTAAAATTTTTGCTATACTCAGAGGTCGATTTTCAGCCGTTTTGCCACATCGTCACTCGACTGCCAAACTGGCCCTGTTGGACGTACCGATGACTTCTGCGCACGTTTGGTGATGTGTTCTTACGTATATTAATCGAATCCGAGACTTTGGCAAGCGTAGCCCAACATCGAAATTTTTACGTACAATTTTTGCTATACTCAGAGGTCGATTTTCAGCCGTTTTGCCACATCGTCACTCGACTGCCAAACCGGCCCTGTTAGACGTACCGATGACTTCTGCGCACGTTTGGTGATGTGTTCTTACGTATATTAATCGAATCCGAGACTTTGGCAAGCGTAGCACAACATCGAAATTTTCACCTAAAATTTTTGCTATACTCAGAGGTCGATTTTCAGCCGTTTTGCCACATCGTCACTCGACTGCCAAACTGGCCCTGTTGGACGTACCGATGACTTCTGCGCACGTTTGGTGATGTGTTCTTACGTATATTAATCGAATCCGAGACTTTGGCAAGCGTAGCCCAACATCGAAATTTTCACCTAAAATGTTTGCTATACTCAGAGGTCGATTTTCAGCCGTTTTGCCACATCGTCACTCGACTGCCAAACCGGCCCTGTTAGACGTACCGATGACTTCTGCGCACGTTTGGTGATGTGTTCTTACGTATATTAATCGAATCCGAGACTTTGGCAAGCGTAGCCCAACATCGAAATTTTCACGTAAAATTTTTTCCTATACTCAGAGGTCGATTTTCAGCCGTTTTGCCACATCGTCACTCGACTGCCAAACCGGCCCTGTTAGACGTACCGATGACTTCTGCGCACGTTTGGTGATGTGTTCTTACGTATATTAATCGAATCCGAGACTTTGGCAAGCGTAGCCCAACATCGAAATTTTCACCTAAAATTTTTGCTATACTCAGAGGTCGATTTTCAGCCGTTTTGCCACATCGTCACTCGACTGCCAAACTGGCCCTGTTGGACGTACCGATGACTTCTGCGCACGTTTGGTGATGTGTTCTTACGTATATTAATCGAATCCGAGACTTTGGCAAGCGTAGCCCAACATCGAAATTTTCACGTAAAATTTTTGCTATACTCAGAGGTCGATTTTCAGCCGTTTTGCCACATCGTCACTCGACTGCCAAACCGGCACTGTTAGACGTACCGATGACTTCTGCGCACGTTTGGTGATGTGTTCTTACGTATATTAATCGAATCCGAGACTTTGGCAAGCGTAGCCCAACATCGAAATTTTCACCTAAAATTTTTGCTATACTCAGAGGTCGATTTTCAGCCGTTTTGCCACATCGTCACTCGACTGCCAAACTGGCCCTGTTGGACGTACCGATGACTTCTGCGCACGTTTGGTGATGTGTTCTTACGTATGTTAATCGAATCCGAGACTTTGGCAAGCGTAGCCCAACATCGAAATTTTTACGTACAATTTTTGCTATACTCAGAGGTCGATTTTCAGCCGTTTTGCCACATCGTCACTCGACTGCCAAACCGGCCCTGTTAGACGTACCGATGACTTCTGCGCACGTTTGGTGATGTGTTCTTACGTATATTAATCGAATCCGAGACTTTGGCAAGCGTAGCCCAACATCGAAATTTTCACCTAAAATTTTTGCTATACTCAGAGGTCGATTTTCAGCCGTTTTGCCACATCGTCACTCGACTGCCAAACTGGCCCTGTTGGACGTACCGATGACTTCTGCGCACGTTTGGTGATGTGTTCTTACGTATATTAATCGAATCAGAGACTTTGGCAAGCGTAGCCCAACATCGAAATTTTCACCTAAAATTTTTGCTATACTCAGAGGTCGATTTTCAGCTGTTTTGCCACATCGTCACTCGACTGCCAAACCGGCACTGTTAGACGTACCGATGACTTCTGCGCACGTTTGGTGATGTGTTCTTACGTATATTAATCGAATCCGAGACTTTGGCAAGCGTAGCCCAACATCGAAATTTTCACCTAAAATTTTTGCTATACTCAGAGGTCGATTTTCAGCCGTTTTGCCACATCGTCACTCGACTGCCAAACCGGCCTTGTTAGACGTACCGATGACTTCTGCGCACGTTTGGTGATGTGTTCTTACGTATATTAATCGAATCCGAGACTCTGGCAAGCGTAGCCCAACATCGAAATTTTCACCTAAAATTTTTGCTATACTCAGAGGTCGATTTTCAGCCGTTTTGCCACATCGTCACTCGACTGCCAAACCGGCCTTGTTAGACGTACCGATGACTTCTGCGCACGTTTGGTGATGTGTTCTTACGTATATTAATCGAATCCGAGACTCTGGCAAGCGTAGCCCAACATCGAAATTTTCACCTAAAATTTTTGCTATACTCAGAGGTCGATTTTCAGCCGTTTTGCCACATCGTCACTCGACTGCCAAACCGGCCCTGTTGGACGTACCGATGACTTCTGTGCACGTTTGGTGATATGTTCTTACGTATATTAATCGAATCCGAGACTTTGGCAAGCGTAGCCCAACATCGAAATTTTCACGTAAAATTTTTCCTATACTCAGAGGTCGATTTTCAGCCGTTTTGCCACATCATGTCCTGACTGCCAAACCGGCCCTGTTAGACGTACCGATGACTTCTGCGCACGTTTGGTGATGTGTTCTTACGTATATTAATCGAATCCGAGACTCTGGCAAGCGTAGCCCAACATCGAAATTTTCACCTAAAATTTTTGCTATACTCAGAGGTCGATTTTCAGCCGTTTTGCCACATCATGTCCTGACTGCCAAACCGGCCCTGTTAGACGTACCGATGACTTCTGCGCACGTTTGGTGATGTGTTCTTACGTATATTAATCGAATCCGAGACTTTGGCAAGCGTAGCCCAACATCGAAATTTTCATGTAAAATTTTTGCTATACTCAGAGGTCGATTTTCAGCCATTTTGCCACATCGTCACTCGACTGCCAAACCGGCCTTGTTAGACGTACCGATGACTTCTGCGCACGTTTGGTGATGTGTTCTTACGTATATTAATCGAATCCGAGACTCTGGCAAGCGTAGCCCAACATCGAAATTTTCACCTAAAATTTTTGCTATACTCAGAGGTCGATTTTCAGCCGTTTTGCCACATCATGTCCTGACTGCCAAACCGGCCCTGTTAGACGTACCGATGACTTCTGCGCACGTTTGGTGATGTGTTCTTACGTATATTAATCGATTCCGCGACTTTGGCAAGCGTAGCCCAACATCGAAATTTTCATGTAAAATTTTTGCTATACTCAGAGGTCGATTTTCAGCCGTTTTGCCACATCGTCACTCGACTGCCAAACCGGACCTGTTAGACGTACCGATGACTTTTGCGCACGTTTGGTGATGTGTTCTTATGTATATTAATCGAATCCGAGACTCTGGCAAGCGTAGCCCAACATCGAAATTTTCACCTAAAATTTTTGCTATACTCAGAGGTCGATTTTCAGCCGTTTTGCCACATCATGTCCTGACTGCCAAACCGGCCCTGTTAGACGTACCGATGACTTCTGCGCACGTTTGGTGATGTGTTCTTACGTATATTAATCGAATCCGAGACTTTGGCAAGCGTAGCCCAACATCGAAATTTTTACGTACAATTTTTGCTATACTCAGAGGTCGATTTTCAGCCGTTTTGCCACATCGTCACTCGACTGCCAAACCGGCCCTGTTAGACGTACCGATGACTTCTGCGCACGTTTGGTGATGTGTTCTTACGTATATTAATCGAATCCGAGACTTTGGCAAGCGTAGCCCAACATCGAAATTTTCACGTAAAATTTTTGCTATACTCAGAGGTCGATTTTCAGCCGTTTTGCCACATCGTCACTCGACTGCCAAACCGGCCCTGTTAGACGTACCGATGACTTCTGCGCACGTTTGGTGATGTGTTCTTACGTATATTAATCGAATCCGAGACTTTGGCAAGCGTAGCCCAACATCGAAATTTTCACGTAAAATTTTTGCTATACTCAGAGGTCGATTTTCAGCCGTTTTGCCACATCATGTCCTGACTGCCAAACCGGCCCTGTTAGACGTACCGATGACTTCTGCGCACGTTTGGTGATGTGTTCTTACGTATATTAATCGAATCCGAGACTTTGGCAAGCGTAGCCCAACATCGAAATTTTCACCTAAAATTTTTGCTATACTCAGAGGTCGATTTTCAGCCGTTTTGCCACATCGTCACTCGACTGCCAAACCGGCCTTGTTAGACGTACCGATGACTTCTGCGCACGTTTGGTGATGTGTTCTTACGTATATTAATCGAATCCGAGACTCTGGCAAGCGTAGCCCAACATCGAAATTTTCACCTAAAATTTTTGCTATACTCAGAGGTCGATTTTCAGCCGTTTTGCCACATCGTCACTCGACTGCCAAACCGGCCTTGTTAGACGTACCGATGACTTCTGCTCACGTTTGGTGATGTGTTCTTACGTATATTAATCGAATCCGAGACTCTGGCAAGCGTAGCCCAACATCGAAATTTTCACCTAAAATTTTTGCTATACTCAGAGGTCGATTTTCAGCCGTTTTGCCACATCGTCACTCGACTGCCAAACCGGCCCTGTTGGACGTACCGATGACTTCTGTGCACGTTTGGTGATGTGTTCTTACGTATATTAATCGAATCCGAGACTCTGGCAAGCGTAGCCCAACATCGAAATTTTCACCTAAAATTTTTGCTATACTCAGAGGTCGATTTTCAGCCGTTTTGCCACATCATGTCCTGACTGCCAAACCGGCCCTGTTAGACGTACCGATGACTTCTGCGCACGTTTGGTGATGTGTTCTTACGTATATTAATCGAATCCGAGACTTTGGCAAGCGTAGCCCAACATCGAAATTTTCATGTAAAATTTTTGCTATACTCAGAGGTCGATTTTCAGCCATTTTGCCACATCGTCACTCGACTGCCAAACCGGCCTTGTTAGACGTACCGATGACTTCTGCGCACGTTTGGTGATGTGTTCTTACGTATATTAATCGAATCCGAGACTCTGGCAAGCGTAGCCCAACATCGAAATTTTCACCTAAAATTTTTGCTATACTCAGAGGTCGATTTTCAGCCGTTTTGCCACATCATGTCCTGACTGCCAAACCGGCCCTGTTAGACGTACCGATGACTTCTGCGCACGTTTGGTGATGTGTTCTTACGTATATTAATCGAATCCGAGACTTTGGCAAGCGTAGCCCAACATCGAAATTTTTACGTACAATTTTTGCTATACTCAGAGGTCGATTTTCAGCCGTTTTGCCACATCGTCACTCGACTGCCAAACCGGCCCTGTTAGACGTACCGATGACTTCTGCGCACGTTTGGTGATGTGTTCTTACGTATATTAATCGAATCCGAGACTTTGGCAAGCGTAGCCCAACATCGAAATTTTCACGTAAAATTTTTGCTATACTCAGAGGTCGATTTTCAGCCGTTTTGCCACATCGTCACTCGACTGCCAAACCGGCCCTGTTAGACGTACCGATGACTTCTGCGCACGTTTGGTGATGTGTTCTTACGTATATTAATCGAATCCGAGACTTTGGCAAGCGTAGCCCAACATCGAAATTTTCACGTAAAATTTTTGCTATACTCAGAGGTCGATTTTCAGCCGTTTTGCCACATCATGTCCTGACTGCCAAACCGGCCCTGTTAGACGTACCGATGACTTCTGCGCACGTTTGGTGATGTGTTCTTACGTATATTAATCGAATCCGAGACTTTGGCAAGCGTAGCCCAACATCGAAATTTTCACCTAAAATTTTTGCTATACTCAGAGGTCGATTTTCAGCCGTTTTGCCACATCGTCACTCGACTGCCAAACCGGCCTTGTTAGACGTACCGATGACTTCTGCGCACGTTTGGTGATGTGTTCTTACGTATATTAATCGAATCCGAGACTCTGGCAAGCGTAGCCCAACATCGAAATTTTCACCTAAAATTTTTGCTATACTCAGAGGTCGATTTTCAGCCGTTTTGCCACATCGTCACTCGACTGCCAAACCGGCCTTGTTAGACGTACCGATGACTTCTGCTCACGTTTGGTGATGTGTTCTTACGTATATTAATCGAATCCGAGACTCTGGCAAGCGTAGCCCAACATCGAAATTTTCACCTAAAATTTTTGCTATACTCAGAGGTCGATTTTCAGCCGTTTTGCCACATCGTCACTCGACTGCCAAACCGGCCCTGTTGGACGTACCGATGACTTCTGTGCACGTTTGGTGATGTGTTCTTACGTATATTAATCGAATCCGAGACTCTGGCAAGCGTAGCCCAACATCGAAATTTTCACCTAAAATTTTTGCTATACTCAGAGGTCGATTTTCAGCCGTTTTGCCACATCATGTCCTGACTGCCAAACCGGCCCTGTTAGACGTACCGATGACTTCTGCGCACGTTTGGTGATGTGTTCTTACGTATATTAATCGAATCCGAGACTTTGGCAAGCGTAGCCCAACATCGAAATTTTCATGTAAAATTTTTGCTATACTCAGAGGTCGATTTTCAGCCATTTTGCCACATCGTCACTCGACTGCCAAACCGGCCTTGTTAGACGTACCGATGACTTCTGCGCACGTTTGGTGATGTGTTCTTACGTATATTAATCGAATCCGAGACTCTGGCAAGCGTAGCCCAACATCGAAATTTTCACCTAAAATTTTTGCTATACTCAGAGGTCGATTTTCAGCCGTTTTGCCACATCATGTCCTGACTGCCAAACCGGCCCTGTTAGACGTACCGATGACTTCTGCGCACGTTTGGTGATGTGTTCTTACGTATATTAATCGATTCCGAGACTTTGGCAAGCGTAGCCCAACATCGAAATTTTCACGTAAAATTTTTGCTATACTCAGAGGTCGATTTTCAGCCGTTTTGCCACATCGTCACTCGACTGCCAAACCGGACCTGTTAGACGTACCGATGACTTTTGCGCACGTTTGGTGATGTGTTCTTATGTATATTAATCGAATCCGAGACTCTGGCAAGCGTAGCCCAACATCGAAATTTTCACGTAAAATTTTTGCTATACTCAGAGGTCGATTTTCAACCGTTTTGCCACATCATGTCCTGACTGCCAAACCGGCCCTGTTAGACGTACCGATGACTTCTGCGCACGTTTGGTGATGTGTTCTTACGTATATTAATCGAATCCGAGACTTTGGCAAGCGTAGCCCAACATCGAAATTTTCACGTAAAATTTTTGCTATACTCAGAGGTCGATTTTCAGCCGTTTTGCCACATCATGTCCTGACTGCCAAACCGGACCTGCTAGACGTACCGATGACTTTTGCGCACGTTTGGTGATGTGTTCTTACGTATATTAATCGAATCCGAGACTTTGGCAAGCGTAGCCCAACATCGAAATTTTCATGTAAAATTTTTGCTATACTCAGAGGTCGATTTTCAGCTGTTTTGCCACATCGTCACTCGACTGCCAAACCGGACCTGTTAGACGTACCGATGACTTTTGCGCACGTTTGGTGATGTGTTCTTACGTATATTAATCGAATCCGAGACTTTGGCAAGCGTAGCCCAACATCGAAATTTTTACGTACAATTTTTGCTATACTCAGAGGTCGATTTTCAGCCGTTTTGCCACATCGTCACTCGACTGCCAAACCGGCCCTGTTAGACGTACCGATGACTTCTGCGCACGTTTGGTGATGTGTTCTTACGTATATTAATCGAATCCGAGACTTTGGCAAGCGTAGCCCAACATCGAAATTTTCACGTAAAATTTTTGCTATACTCAGAGGTCGATTTTCAGCCGTTTTGCCACATCGTCACTCGACTGCCAAACCGGCCCTGTTAGACGTACCGATGACTTCTGCGCACGTTTGGTGATGTGTTCTTACGTATATTAATCGAATCCGAGACTTTGGCAAGCGTAGCCCAACATCGAAATTTTCACGTAAAATTTTTGCTATACTCAGAGGTCGATTTTCAGCCGTTTTGCCACATCATGTCCTGACTGCCAAACCGGCCCTGTTAGACGTACCGATGACTTCTGCGCACGTTTGGTGATGTGTTCTTACGTATATTAATCGAATCCGAGACTTTGGCAAGCGTAGCCCAACATCGAAATTTTCACCTAAAATTTTTGCTATACTCAGAGGTCGATTTTCAGCCGTTTTGCCACATCGTCACTCGACTGCCAAACCGGCCTTGTTAGACGTACCGATGACTTCTGCGCACGTTTGGTGATGTGTTCTTACGTATATTAATCGAATCCGAGACTCTGGCAAGCGTAGCCCAACATCGAAATTTTCACCTAAAATTTTTGCTATACTCAGAGGTCGATTTTCAGCCGTTTTGCCACATCGTCACTCGACTGCCAAACCGGCCTTGTTAGACGTACCGATGACTTCTGCTCACGTTTGGTGATGTGTTCTTACGTATATTAATCGAATCCGAGACTCTGGCAAGCGTAGCCCAACATCGAAATTTTCACCTAAAATTTTTGCTATACTCAGAGGTCGATTTTCAGCCGTTTTGCCACATCGTCACTCGACTGCCAAACCGGCCCTGTTGGACGTACCGATGACTTCTGTGCACGTTTGGTGATGTGTTCTTACGTATATTAATCGAATCCGAGACTCTGGCAAGCGTAGCCCAACATCGAAATTTTCACCTAAAATTTTTGCTATACTCAGAGGTCGATTTTCAGCCGTTTTGCCACATCATGTCCTGACTGCCAAACCGGCCCTGTTAGACGTACCGATGACTTCTGCGCACGTTTGGTGATGTGTTCTTACGTATATTAATCGAATCCGAGACTTTGGCAAGCGTAGCCCAACATCGAAATTTTCATGTAAAATTTTTGCTATACTCAGAGGTCGATTTTCAGCCATTTTGCCACATCGTCACTCGACTGCCAAACCGGCCTTGTTAGACGTACCGATGACTTCTGCGCACGTTTGGTGATGTGTTCTTACGTATATTAATCGAATCCGAGACTCTGGCAAGCGTAGCCCAACATCGAAATTTTCACCTAAAATTTTTGCTATACTCAGAGGTCGATTTTCAGCCGTTTTGCCACATCATGTCCTGACTGCCAAACCGGCCCTGTTAGACGTACCGATGACTTCTGCGCACGTTTGGTGATGTGTTCTTACGTATATTAATCGATTCCGAGACTTTGGCAAGCGTAGCCCAACATCGAAATTTTCACGTAAAATTTTTGCTATACTCAGAGGTCGATTTTCAGCCGTTTTGCCACATCGTCACTCGACTGCCAAACCGGACCTGTTAGACGTACCGATGACTTTTGCGCACGTTTGGTGATGTGTTCTTATGTATATTAATCGAATCCGAGACTCTGGCAAGCGTAGCCCAACATCGAAATTTTCACGTAAAATTTTTGCTATACTCAGAGGTCGATTTTCAACCGTTTTGCCACATCATGTCCTGACTGCCAAACCGGCCCTGTTAGACGTACCGATGACTTCTGCGCACGTTTGGTGATGTGTTCTTACGTATATTAATCGAATCCGAGACTTTGGCAAGCGTAGCCCAACATCGAAATTTTCACGTAAAATTTTTGCTATACTCAGAGGTCGATTTTCAGCCGTTTTGCCACATCATGTCCTGACTGCCAAACCGGACCTGCTAGACGTACCGATGACTTTTGCGCACGTTTGGTGATGTGTTCTTATGTATATTAATCGAATCCAAGACTCTGGCAAGCGTAGCCCAACATCGAAATTTTCACCTAAAATTTTTGCTATACTCAGAGGTCGATTTTCAGCCGTTTTGCCACATCATGTCCTGACTGCCAAACCGGCCCTGTTAGACGTACCGATGACTTCTGCGCACGTTTGGTGATGTGTTCTTACGTATATTAATCGAATCCGAGACTTTGGCAAGCGTAGCCCAACATCGAAATTTTCACGTAAAATTTTTGCTATACTCAGAGGTCGATTTTCAGCCGTTTTGCCACATCATGTCCTGACTGCCAAACCGGACCTGCTAGACGTACCGATGACTTTTGCGCACGTTTGGTGATGTGTTCTTACGTATATTAATCGAATCCGAGACTTTGGCAAGCGTAGCCCAACATCGAAATTTTCATGTAAAATTTTTGCTATACTCAGAGGTCGATTTTCAGCTGTTTTGCCACATCGTCACTCGACTGCCAAACCGGACCTGTTAGACGTACCGATGACTTTTGCGCACGTTTGGTGATGTGTTCTTATGTATATTAATCGAATCCGAGACTCTGGCAAGCGTAGCCCAACATCGAAATTTTCACGTAAAATTTTTCCTATACTCAGAGGCCGATTTTCAGCCGTTTTGCCACATCATGTCCTGACTGCCAAACCGGCCCTGTTAGACGTACCGATGACTTCTGCGCACGTTTGGTGATGTGTTCTTACGTATATTAATCGAATCCGAGACTTTGGCAAGCGTAGCCCAACATCGAAATTTTCATGTAAAATTTTTGCTATACTCAGAGGTCGATTTTCAGCCGTTTTGCCACATCGTCACTCGACTGCCAAACCGGACCTGTTAGACGTACCGATGACTTTTGCGCACGTTTGGTGATGTGTTCTTACGTATATTAATCGAATCCGAGACTCTGGCAAGCGTAGCCCAACATCGAAATTTTCACGTAAAATTTTTGCTATACTCAGAGGTCGATTTTCAGCCGTTTTGCCACATCATGTCCTGACTGCCAAACCGGACCTGCTAGACGTACCGATGACTTTTGCGCACGTTTGGTGATGTGTTCTTATGTATATTAATCGAATCCAAGACTCTGGCAAGCGTAGCCCAACATCGAAATTTTCACCTAAAATTTTTGCTATACTCAGAGGTCGATTTTCAGCCGTTTTGCCACATCATGTCCTGACTGCCAAACCGGACCTGCTAGACGTACCGATGACTTTTGCGCACGTTTGGTGATGTGTTCTTACGTATATTAATCGAATCCGAGACTTTGGCAAGCGTAGCCCAACATCGAAATTTTCATGTAAAATTTTTGCTATACTCAGAGGTCGATTTTCAGCCGTTTTGCCACATCGTCACTCGACTGCCAAACCGGACCTGTTAGACGTACCGATGACTTTTGCGCACGTTTGGTGATGTGTTCTTATGTATATTAATCGAATCCGAGACTCTGGCAAGCGTAGCCCAACATCGAAATTTTCACGTAAAATTTTTGCTATACTCAGAGGCCGATTTTCAGCCGTTTTGCCACATCATGTCCTGACTGCCAAACCGGCCCTGTTAGACGTACCGATGACTTCTGCGCACGTTTGGTGATGTGTTCTTACGTATATTAATCGATGCCGAGACTTTGGCAAGCGTAGCCCAACATCGAAATTTTCATGTAAAATTTTTGCTATACTCAGAGGTCGATTTTCAGCCGTTTTGCCACATCGTCACTCGACTGCCAAACCGGACCTGTTAGACGTACCGATGACTTTTGCGCACGTTTGGTGATGTGTTCTTATGTATATTAATCGAATCCGAGACTCTGGCAAGCGTAGCCCAACATCGAAATTTTCACGTAAAATTTTTGCTATACTCAGAGGCCGATTTTCAGCCGTTTTGCCACATCATGTCCTGACTGCCAAACCGGCCCTGTTAGACGTACCGATGACTTCTGCGCACGTTTGGTGATGTGTTCTTACGTATATTAATCGAATCCGAGACTTTGGCAAGCGTAGCCCAACATCGAAATTTTCATGTAAAATTTTTGCTATACTCAGAGGTCGATTTTCAGCCGTTTTGCCACATCATGTCCTGACTGCCAAACCGGCCCTGTTAGACGTACCGATGACTTCTGCGCACGTTTGGTGATGTGTTCTTACATATATTAATCGAATCCGAGACTCTGGCAAGCGTAGCCCAACATCGAAATTTTCACCTAAAATTTTTGCTATACTCAGAGGTCGATTTTCAGCCGTTTTGCCACATCGTCACTCGACTGCCAAACCGGCCCTGTTAGACGTACCGATGACTTCTGCGCACGTTTGGTGATGTGTTCTTACGTATATTAATCGAATCCGAGACTTTGGCAAGCGTAGCCCAACATCGAAATTTTCACGTAAAATTTTTGCTATACTCAGAGGTCGATTTTCAGCCGTTTTGCCACATCGTCACTCGACTGCCAAACCGGCCCTGTTAGACGTACCGATGACTTCTGCGCACGTTTGGTGATGTGTTCTTACGTATATTAATCGAATCCGAGACTTTGGCAAGCGTAGCGCAACATCGAAATTTTCACGTAAAATTTTTGCTATACTCAGAGGTCGATTTTCAGCCGTTTTGCCACATCGTCACTCGACTGCCAAAACAGATCTGTTAGACGTACCGATGACTTCTGCGCACGTTTGGTGATGTGTTCTTACGTATATTAATCGAATCCGAGACTTTGGCAAGCGTAGCCCAACATCGAAATTTTCACCTAAAATTTTTGCTATACTCAGAGGTCGATTTTCAGCCGTTTTGCCACATCGTCACTCGACTGCCAAAACAGATCTGTTAGACGTACCGATGACTTCTGCGCACGTTTGGTGATGTGTTCTTACGTATTTTAATCGAATCCGAGACTCTGGCAAGCGTAGCCCAACATCGAAATTTTCACCTAAAATTTTTGCTATACTCAGAGGTCGATTTTCAGCCGTTTTGCCACATCGTCACTCGACTGCCAAAACGGCCCTGTTGGACGTACCGATGACTTCTGCGCACGTTTGGTGATGTGTTCTTACGTATATTAATCGAATCCGAGACTTTGGCAAGCGTAGCCGAACAACGAAATTTTCACGTAAAATTTTTGCTATACTCAGAGGTCGATTTTCAGCCGTTTTGCCACATCGTCACTCGACTGCCAAACCGGCCCTGTTGGACGTACCGATGACTTCTGCGCACGTTTGGTGATGTGTTCTTACGTATATTAATCGAATCCGAGACTTTGGCAAGCGTAGCCCAACATCGAAATTTTCACCTAAAATTTTTGCTATACTCAGAGGTCGATTTTCAGCCGTTTTGCCACATCATGTCCTGACTGCCAAACCGGCCCTGTTAGACGTACCGATGACTTCTGCGCACGTTTGGTGATGTGTTCTCACGTATATTAATCGAATCCGAGACTCTGGCAAGCGTAGCCCAACATCGAAATTTTCACCTAAAATTTTTGCTATACTCAGAGGTCGATTTTCAGCCGTTTTGCCACATCACGTCCTGACTGCCAAACCGGCCCTGTTAGACGTACCGATGACTTCTGCGCACGTTTGGTGATGTGTTCTTACGTATATTAATCGAATCCGAGACTTTGGCAAGCGTAGCCCAACATCGAAATTTTCACCTAAAATTTTTGCTATACTCAGAGGTCGATTTTCAGCCGTTTTGCCACATCATGTCCTGACTGCCAAACCGGCCCTGTTAGACGTACCGATGACTTCTGCGCACGTTTGGTGATGTGTTTTTACGTATTTTAATCGAATCCGAGACTCTGGCAAGCGTAGCCCAACATCGAAATTTTCACATAAAATTTTTGCTATACTCAGAGGTCGATTTTCAGCCGTTTTGCCACATCATGTCCTGACTGCCAAACCGGCCCTGTTAGACGTACCGATGACTTCTGCGCACGTTTGGTGATGTGTTCTTACGTATATTAATCGAATCCGAGACTTTGGCAAGCGTAGCCCAACATCGAAATTTTCATGTAAAATTTTTGCTATACTCAGAGGTCGATTTTCAGCCGTTTTGCCACATCGTCCCTCGACCGCCAAAACGGCCCTGTTGGACGTACCGATGACTTCTGTGCACGTTTGGTGATGTGTTCTTACGTATATTAATCGAATCCGAGACTCTGGCAAGCGTAGCCCAACATCGAAATTTTCACCTAAAATTTTTGCTATACTCAGAGGTCGATTTTCAGCCGTTTTGCCACATCATGTCCTGACTGCCAAACCGGCCCTGTTAGACGTACCGATGACTTCTGCGCACGTTTGGTGATGTGTTTTTACGTATTTTAATCGAATCCGAGACTCTGGCAAGCGTAGCCCAACATCGAAATTTTCACGTAAAATTTTTCCTATACTCAGAGGTCGATTTTCAGCCGTTTTGCCACATCGTCACTCGATTGCCAAACCGGCCCTGTTAGACGTACCGATGACTTCTGCGCACGTTTGGTGATGTGTTCTCACGTATATTAATCGAATCCGAGACTCTGGCAAGCGTAGCCCAACATCGAAATTTTCACCTAAAATTTTTGCTATACTCAGAGGTCGATTTTCAGCCGTTTTGCCACATCATGTCCTGACTGCCAAACCGGCCCTGTTAGACGTACCGATGACTTCTGCGCACGTTTGGTGATGTGTTCTTACGTATATTAATCGAATCCGAGACTTTGGCAAGCGTAGCCCAACATCGAAATTTTCATGTAAAATTTTTGCTATACTCAGAGGTCGATTTTCAGCCGTTTTGCCACATCGTCCCTCGACCGCCAAAACGGCCCTGTTGGACGTACCGATGACCTCTGTGCACGTTTGGTGATGTGTTCTTACGTATATTAATCGAATCCGAGACTCTGGCAAGCGTAGCCCAAAATCGAAATTTTCACGTAAAATTTTTGCTATACTCAGAGGTCGATTTTCAGCCGTTTTGCCACATCATGTCCTGACTGCCAAGCCGGCCCTGTTAGACGTACCGATGACTTCTGCGCACGTTTGGTGATGTGTTCTTACGTATATTAATCGAATCCGAGACTTTGGCAAGCGTAGCCCAACATCGAAATTTTCACCTAAAATTTTTGCTATACTCAGAGGTCGATTTTCAGCCGTTTTGCCACATCGTCACTCGACTGCCAAACCGGCCCTGTTAGACGTACCGATGACTTCTGCGCACGTTTGGTGATGTGTTCTTACGTATATTAATCGAATCCGAGACTTTGGCAAGCGTAGCCCAACATCGAAATTTTCACGTAAAATTTTTGCTATACTCAGAGGTCGATTTTCAGCCGTTTTGCCACATCGTCACTCGACTGCCAAACCGGCCCTGTTAGACGTACCGATGACTTCTGCGCACGTTTGTTGATGTGTTCTTACGTATTTTAATCGAATCCGAGACTTTGGCAAGCGTAGCCCAACATCGAAATTTTCACGTAAAATTTTTGCTATACTCAGAGGTCGATTTTCAGCCGTTTTGCCACATCATGTCCTGACTGCCAAACCGGCCCTGTTAGACGTACCGATGACTTCTGCGCACGTTTAGTGATATTTTCTCACGTATATTAATCGAATCCGAGACTTTGGCAAGCGTAGCCCAACATCGAAATTTTCACGTAAAATTTTTGCTATACTCAGAGGTCGATTTTCAGCCGTTTTGCCACATCATGTCCTGACTGCCAAAAAGGCCCTGTTAGACGTACCGATGACTTCTGCGCACGTTTGGTTATGTGTTCTTACGTATATTGATCGAATCCGAGACATTGGCAAGCGTAGCCCAACATCGAAATTTTCACGTAAAATTTTTGCTATACTCAGAGGTCGATTTTCAGCCGTTTTGCCACATCATGTCCTGACTGCCAAACCGGCCCTGTTAGACGTACCGATGACTTCTGCGCACGTTTGATGATTTGTTCTTACGTATATTAATCGAATCCGAGACTCTGGCAAGCGTAGCCCAACATCGAAATTTTCACCTAAAATTTTTGCTATACTCAGAGGTCGATTTTCAGCCGTTTTGCCACATCATGTCCTGACTGCCAAACCGGCCCTGTTAGACGTACCGATGACTTCTGCGCACGTTTGGTGATGTGTTCTTACGTATATTAATCGAATCCGAGACTTTGGCAAGCGTAGCCCAACATCGAAATTTTCATGTAAAATTTTTGCTATACTCAGAGGTCGATTTTCAGCCGTTTTGCCACATCGTCCCTCGACCGCCAAAACGGCCCTGTTGGACGTACCGATGACTTCTGTGCACGTTTGGTGATGTGTTCTTACGTATATTAATCGAATCCGAGACTCTGGCAAGCGTAGCCCAACATCGAAATTTTCACGTAAAATTTTTGCTATACTCAGAGGTCGATTTTCAGCCGTTTTGCCACATCATGTCCTGACTGCCAAGCCGGCCCTGTTAGACGTACCGATGACTTCTGCGCACGTTTGGTGATGTGTTCTTACGTATATTAATCGAATCCGAGACTTTGGCAAGCGTAGCCCAACATCGAAATTTTCACGTAAAATTTTTGCTATACTCAGAGGTCGATTTTCAGCCGTTTTGCCACATCGTCACTCGACTGCCAAACCGGCCCTGTTAGACGTACCGATGACTTCTGCGCACGTTTAGTGATATTTTCTCACGTATATTAATCGAATCCGAGACTTTGGCAAGCGTAGCCCAACATCGAAATTTTCACGTAAAATTTTTGCTATACTCAGAGGTCGATTTTCAGCCGTTTTGCCACATCATGTCCTGACTGCCAAAAAGGCCCTGTTAGACGTACCGATGACTTCTGCGCACGTTTGGTTATGTGTTCTTACGTATATTGATCGAATCCGAGACATTGGCAAGCGTAGCCCA
This sequence comes from Eristalis intricaria, assembly GCA_964034865.1. Lineage (NCBI taxonomy): Eukaryota > Metazoa > Arthropoda > Insecta > Diptera > Syrphidae > Eristalis > Eristalis intricaria. The sequence continues at coordinate 28,820,672 of OZ035877.1, forward strand.
ACATCGAAATTTTCACGTAAAATTTTTGCTATACTCAGAGGTCGATTTTCAGCCGTTTTGCCACATCATGTCCTGACTGCCAAACCGGCCCTGTTAGACGTACCGATGACTTCTGCGCACGTTTGATGATTTGTTCTTACGTATATTAATCGAATCCGAGACTCTGGCAAGCGTAGCCCAACATCGAAATTTTCACCTAAAATTTTTGCTATACTCAGAGGTCGATTTTCAGCCGTTTTGCCACATCGTCACTCGACTGCCAAACCGGCCCTGTTAGACGTACCGATGACTTCTGCGCACGTTTGGTGATGTGTTCTTACGTATATTAATCGAAACCGAGACTCTGGCAAGCGTAGCCCAACATCGAAATTTTCACGTAAAATTTTTGCTATACTCAGAGGTCGATTATCAGCCGTTTTGCCACATCATGTCCTGACTGCCAAACCGGCCCTGTTAGACGTACCGATGACTTCTGCGCACGTTTGGTGATGTGTTCTTACGTATATTAATCGAATCCGAGACTCTGGCAAGCGTAGCCCAACATCGAAATTTTCACGTAAAATTTTTGCTATACTCAGAGGTCGATTTTCAGCCGTTTTGCCACATCGTCACTCGACTGCCAAACCGGCCCTGTTAGACGTACCGATGACTTCTGCGCACGTTTGGTGATGTGTTCTTACGTATATTAATCGAAACCGAGACTCTGGCAAGCGTAGCCCAACATCGAAATTTTCACGTAAAATTTTTCCTATACTCAGAGGTCGATTTTCAGCCGTTTTGCCACATCGTCACTCGACTGCCAAACCGGCCCTGTTAGACGTACCGATGACTTCTGCGCACGTTTGGTGATGTGTTCTTACGTATATTAATCGAATCCGAGACTTTGGCAAGCGTAGCCCAACATCGAAATTTTCACGTAAAATGTTTGCTATACTCAGAGGTCGATTTTCAGCCGTTTTGCCACATCGTCACTCGACTGCCAAACCGGCCCTGTTAGACGTACCGATGACTTCTGCGCACGTTTGGTGATGTGTTCTTACGTATATTAATCGAATCCGAGACTCTGGCAAGCGTAGCCCAACATCGAAATTTTCACCTAAAATTTTTGCTATACTCAGAGGTCGATTTTCAGCCGTTTTGCCACATGATGTCCTGACTGCCAAACCGGCCCTGTTAGACGTACCGATGACTTCTGCGCACGTTTGGTGATGTGTTCTTACGTATATTAATCGAAACCGAGACTCTGGCAAGCGTAGCCCAACATCGAAATTTTCACGTAAAATTTTTGCTATACTCAGAGGGCGATTTTCAGCCGTCTTGCCACATTATGTCCTGACTGCCAAACCGGCCCTGTTAGACGTACCGATGACTTCTGCGCACGTTTGGTGATGTGTTCTTACGTATATTAATCGAATCCGAGACTCTGGCAAGCGTAGCCCAACATCGAAATTTTCACGTAAAATTTTTCCTATACTCAGAGGTCGATTTTCAGCCGTTTTGCCACATCGTCACTCGATTGCCAAACCGGCCCTGTTAGACGTACCGATGACTTCTGCGCACGTTTGGTGATGTTTTCTCACGTATATTAATCGAATCCGAGACTCTGGCAAGCGTAGCCCAACATCGAAATTTTCACGTAAAATTTTTCCTATACTCAGAGGTCGATTTTCAGCCGTTTTGCCACATCGTCACTCGATTGCCAAACCGGCCCTGTTAGACGTACCGATGACTTCTGCGCACGTTTGGTGATGTGTTCTTACGTATATTAATCGAATCCGAGACTTTGGCAAGCGTAGCCCAACATCGAAATTTTCACGTAAAATGTTTGCTATACTCAGAGGTCGATTTTCAGCCGTTTTGCCACATCGTCACTCGACTGCCAAACCGGCCCTGTTAGACGTACCGATGACTTCTGCGCACGTTTGGTGATGTGTTCTTACGTATATTAATCGAATCCGAGACTCTGGCAAGCGTAGCCCAACATCGAAATTTTCACCTAAAATTTTTGCTATACTCAGAGGTCGATTTTCAGCCGTTTTACCAAATCATGTCCTGACTGCCAAACCGGCTCTGTTAGACGTACCGATGACTTCTGCGCACGTTTGGTGATGTGTTCTTACGTATATTAATCGAAACCGAGACTCTGGCAAGCGTAGCCCAACATCGAAATTTTCACGTAAAATTTTTGCTATACTCAGAGGGCGATTTTCAGCCGTCTTGCCACATTATGTCCTGACTGCCAAACCGGCCCTGTTAGACGTACCGATGACTTCTGCGCACGTTTGGTGATGTGTTCTTACGTATATTAATCGAATCCGAGACTCTGGCAAGCGTAGCCCAACATCGAAATTTTCACGTAAAATTTTTCCTATACTCAGAGGTCGATTTTCAGCCGTTTTGCCACATCGTCACTCGATTGCCAAACCGGCCCTGTTAGACGTACCGATGACTTCTGCGCACGTTTGGTGATGTTTTCTCACGTATATTAATCGAATCCGAGACTCTGGCAAGCGTAGCCCAACATCGAAATTTTCACCTAAAATTTTTGCTATACTCAGAGGTCGATTTTCAGCCGTTTTGCCACATCATGTCCTGACTGCCAAGCCGGCCCTGTTAGACGTACCGATGACTTCTGCGCGCGTTTGGTGATGTGTTCTTACGTATATTAATCGAATCCGAGACTTTGGCAAGCGTAGCCCAACATCGAAATTTTCACGTAAAATTTTTGCTATACTCAGAGGTCGATTTTCAGCCGTTTTGCCACATCATGTCCTGACTGCCAAACCGGCCCTGTTAGACGTACCGATGACTTCTGCGCACGTTTGGTTATGTGTTCTTACGTATATTAATCGAATCCGAGACTTTGGCAAGCGTAGCCCAACATCGAAATTTTCACGTAAAATTTTTGCTATATTCAGAGGTCGATTTTCAGCCGTTTTGCCACATCATGTCCTGACTGCCAAACCGGCCCTGTTAGACGTACCGATGACTTCTGCGCACGTTTGGTGATGTATTCTTACGTATATTAATCGAAGCCGAGACTCTGGCAAGCGTAGCCCAACATCGAAATTTTCACGTAAAATTTTTGCTATACTCAGAGGTCGATTTTCAGCCGTTTTGCCACATCATGTCCTGACTGCCAAACCGGCCCTGTTAGACGTACCGATGACTTCTGCGCACGTTTGGTGATGTTTTCTCACGTATATTAATCGAATCCGAGACTCTGGCAAGCGTAGCCCAACATCGAAATTTTCACCTAAAATTTTTGCTATACTCAGAGGTCGATTTTCAGCCGTTTTGCCACATCATGTCCTGACTGCCAAACCGGCCCTGTTAGACGTACCGATGACTTCTGCGCACGTTTCGTGATGTGTTCTTACGTATATTAATCGAAACCGAGACTCTGGCAAGCGTAGCCCAACATCGAAATTTTCACCTAAAATTTTTGCTATACTCAGAGGGCGATTTTCAGCCGTCTTGCCACATTATGTCCTGACTGCCAAACCGGCCCTGTTAGACGTACCGATGACTTCTGCGCACGTTTGGTGATGTGTTCTTACGTATATTAATCGAATCCGAGACTTTGGCAAGCGTAGCCCAACATCGAAATTTTCACGTAAAATGTTTGCTATACTCAGAGGTCGATTTTCAGCCGTTTTGCCACATCGTCACTCGACTGCCAAACCGGCCCTGTTAGACGTACCGATGACTTCTGCGCACGTTTGGTGATGTGTTCTTACGTATATTAATCGAATCCGAGACTCTGGCAAGCGTAGCCCAACATCGAAATTTTCACCTAAAATTTTTGCTATACTCAGAGGTCGATTTTCAGCCGTTTTGCCACATCGTCACTCGATTGCCAAACCGGCCCTGTTAGACGTACCGATGACTTCTGCGCACGTTTGGTGATGTTTTCTCACGTATATTAATCGAATCCGAGACTCTGGCAAGCGTAGCCCAACATCGAAATTTTCACGTAAAATTTTTCCTATACTCAGAGGTCGATTTTCAGCCGTTTTGCCACATCGTCACTCGATTGCCAAACCGGCCCTGTTAGACGTACCGATGACTTCTGCGCACGTTTGGTGATGTGTTCTTACGTATATTAATCGAATCCGAGACTTTGGCAAGCGTAGCCCAACATCGAAATTTTCACGTAAAATGTTTGCTATACTCAGAGGTCGATTTTCAGCCGTTTTGCCACATCGTCACTCGACTGCCAAACCGGCCCTGTTAGACGTACCGATGACTTCTGCGCACGTTTGGTGATGTGTTCTTACGTATATTAATCGAATCCGAGACTCTGGCAAGCGTAGCCCAACATCGAAATTTTCACCTAAAATTTTTGCTATACTCAGAGGTCGATTTTCAGCCGTTTTACCAAATCATGTCCTGACTGCCAAACCGGCCCTGTTAGACGTACCGATGACTTCTGCGCACGTTTGGTGATGTTTTCTCACGCATATTAATCGAATCCGAGACTCTGGCAAGCGTAGCCCAACATCGAAATTTTCACGTAAAATTTTTGCTATACTCAGAGGTCGATTTTCAGCCGTTTTGCCACATCATGTCCTGACTGCCAAACCGGCCCTGTTGGACGTACCGATGACTTCTGCGCACGTTTGGTGATGTGTTCTTACGTATTTTAATCGAATCCGAGACTTGGGCAAGCGTAGCCCAACATCGAAATTTTCACCTAAAATTTTTGCTATACTCAGGGTCGATTTTCAGCCGTTTTGCCACATCATGTCCTGACTGCCAAACCGGCCCTGTTGGACGTACCGATGACTTCTGCGCACGTTTGGTGATGTGTTCTTACGTATTTTAATCGAATCCGAGACTTTGGCAAGCGTAGCCCAACATCGAAATTTTCACCTAAAATTTTTGCTATACTCAGAGGGCGATTTTCAGCCGTCTTGCCACATTATGTCCTGACTGCCAAACCGGCCCTGTTAGACGTACCGATGACTTCTGCGCACGTTTGGTGATGTGTTCTTACGTATATTAATCGAATCCGAGACTCTGGCAAGCGTAGCCCAACATCGAAATTTTCACCTAAAATTTTTGCTATACTCAGAGGGCGATTTTCAGCCGTCTTGCCACATTATGTCCTGACTGCCAAACCGGCCCTGTTAGACGTACCGATGACTTCTGCGCACGTTTGGTGATGTGTTCTTACGTATATTAATCGAATCCGAGACTCTGGCAAGCGTAGCCCAACATCGAAATTTTCACCTAAAATTTTTGCTATACTCAGAGGGCGATTTTCAGCCGTCTTGCCACATTATGTCCTGACTGCCAAACCGGCCCTGTTAGACGTACCGATGACTTCTGCGCACGTTTGGTGATGTGTTCTTACGTATATTAATCGAATCCGAGACTCTGGCAAGCGTAGCCCAACATCGAAATTTTCACCTAAAATTTTTGCTATACTCAGAGGGCGATTTTCAGCCGTCTTGCCACATTATGTCCTGACTGCCAAACCGGCCCTGTTAGACGTACCGATGACTTCTGCGCACGTTTGGTGATGTGTTCTTACGTATATTAATCGAATCCGAGACTTTGGCAAGCGTAGCCCAACATCGAAATTTTCACGTAAAATGTTTGCTATACTCAGAGGTCGATTTTCAGCCGTTTTGCCACATCGTCACTCGACTGCCAAACCGGCCCTGTTAGACGTACCGATGACTTCTGCGCACGTTTGGTGATGTGTTCTTACGTATATTAATCGAATCCGAGACTTTGGCAAGCGTAGCCCAACATCGAAATTTTCACCTAAAATTTTTGCTATACTCAGAGGTCGATTTTCAGCCGTTTTGCCACATCATGTCCTGACTGCCAAGCCGGCCCTGTTAGACGTACCGATGACTTCTGCGCGCGTTTGGTGATGTGTTCTTACGTATATTAATCGAATCCGAGACTTTGGCAAGCGTAGCCCAACATCGAAATTTTCACGTAAAATTTTTGCTATACTCAGAGGTCGATTTTCAGCCGTTTTGCCACATCATGTCCTGACTGCCAAACCGGCCCTGTTAGACGTACCGATGACTTCTGCGCACGTTTGGTTATGTGTTCTTACGTATATTAATCGAATCCGAGACTTTGGCAAGCGTAGCCCAACATCGAAATTTTCACGTAAAATTTTTGCTATACTCAGAGGTCGATTTTCAGCCGTTTTGCCACATCATGTCCTGACTGCCAAACCGGCCCTGTTAGACGTACCGATGACTTCTGCGCACGTTTGGTGATGTATTCTTACGTATATTAATCGAAGCCGAGACTCTGGCAAGCGTAGCCCAACATCGAAATTTTCACGTAAAATTTTTGCTATACTCAGAGGTCGATTTTCAGCCGTTTTGCCACATCATGTCCTGACTGCCAAACCGGCCCTGTTAGACGTACCGATGACTTCTGCGCACGTTTGGTGATGTTTTCTCACGTATATTAATCGAATCCGAGACTCTGGCAAGCGTAGCCCAACATCGAAATTTTCACCTAAAATTTTTGCTATACTCAGAGGTCGATTTTCAGCCGTTTTGCCACATCATGTCCTGACTGCCAAACCGGCCCTGTTAGACGTACCGATGACTTCTGCGCACGTTTCGTGATGTGTTCTTACGTATATTAATCGAAACCGAGACTGGCAAGCGTAGCCCAACATCGAAATTTTCACCTAAAATTTTTGCTATACTCAGAGGGCGATTTTCAGCCGTCTTGCCACATTATGTCCTGACTGCCAAACCGGCCCTGTTAGACGTACCGATGACTTCTGCGCACGTTTGGTGATGTGTTCTTACGTATATTAATCGAATCCGAGACTTTGGCAAGCGTAGCCCAACATCGAAATTTTCACGTAAAATGTTTGCTATACTCAGAGGTCGATTTTCAGCCGTTTTGCCACATCGTCACTCGACTGCCAAACCGGCCCTGTTAGACGTACCGATGACTTCTGCGCACGTTTGGTGATGTGTTCTTACGTATATTAATCGAATCCGAGACTCTGGCAAGCGTAGCCCAACATCGAAATTTTCACCTAAAATTTTTGCTATACTCAGAGGTCGATTTTCAGCCGTTTTGCCACATCGTCACTCGATTGCCAAACCGGCCCTGTTAGACGTACCGATGACTTCTGCGCACGTTTGGTGATGTTTTCTCACGTATATTAATCGAATCCGAGACTCTGGCAAGCGTAGCCCAACATCGAAATTTTCACGTAAAATTTTTCCTATACTCAGAGGTCGATTTTCAGCCGTTTTGCCACATCGTCACTCGATTGCCAAACCGGCCCTGTTAGACGTACCGATGACTTCTGCGCACGTTTGGTGATGTGTTCTTACGTATATTAATCGAATCCGAGACTTTGGCAAGCGTAGCCCAACATCGAAATTTTCACGTAAAATGTTTGCTATACTCAGAGGTCGATTTTCAGCCGTTTTGCCACATCGTCACTCGACTGCCAAACCGGCCCTGTTAGACGTACCGATGACTTCTGCGCACGTTTGGTGATGTGTTCTTACGTATATTAATCGAATCCGAGACTCTGGCAAGCGTAGCCCAACATCGAAATTTTCACCTAAAATTTTTGCTATACTCAGAGGTCGATTTTCAGCCGTTTTACCAAATCATGTCCTGACTGCCAAACCGGCCCTGTTAGACGTACCGATGACTTCTGCGCACGTTTGGTGATGTTTTCTCACGCATATTAATCGAATCCGAGACTCTGGCAAGCGTAGCCCAACATCGAAATTTTCACGTAAAATTCTGCGCACGTTTGGTGATGTCAGAGGTCGATTTTCAGCCGTTTTGCCACATCATGTCCTGACTGCCAAACCGGCCCTGTTGGACGTACCGATGACTTCTGCGCACGTTTAGTGATGTGTTCTTACGTATTTTAATCGAATCCGAGACTTTGGCAAGCGTAGCCCAACATCGAAATTTTCACCTAAAATTTTTGCTATACTCAGAGGTCGATTTTCAGCCGTTTTGCCACATCATGTCCTGACTGCCAAACCGGCCCTGTTAGACGTACCGATGACTTCTGCGCACGTTTGGTGATGTGTTCTTACGTATATTAATCGAATCCGAGACTTTGGCAAGCGTAGCCCAACATCGAAATTTTCACCTAAAATTTTTGCTATACTCAGAGGTCGATTTTCAGCCGTTTTGCCACATCATGTCCTGACTGCCAAACCGGCCCTGTTGGACGTACCGATGACTTCTGCGCACGTTTGGTGATGTGTTCTTACGTATTTTAATCGAATCCGAGACTTTGGCAAGCGTAGCCCAACATCGAAATTTTCACCTAAAATTTTTGCTATACTCAGAGGGCGATTTTCAGCCGTCTTGCCACATTATGTCCTGACTGCCAAACCGGCCCTGTTAGACGTACCGATGACTTCTGCGCACGTTTGGTGATGTGTTCTTACGTATATTAATCGAATCCGAGACTCTGGCAAGCGTAGCCCAACATCGAAATTTTCACCTAAAATTTTTGCTATACTCAGAGGGCGATTTTCAGCCGTCTTGCCACATTATGTCCTGACTGCCAAACCGGCCCTGTTAGACGTACCGATGACTTCTGCGCACGTTTGGTGATGTGTTCTTACGTATATTAATCGAATCCGAGACTCTGGCAAGCGTAGCCCAACATCGAAATTTTCACCTAAAATTTTTGCTATACTCAGAGGGCGATTTTCAGCCGTCTTGCCACATTATGTCCTGACTGCCAAACCGGCCCTGTTAGACGTACCGATGACTTCTGCGCACGTTTGGTGATGTGTTCTTACGTATATTAATCGAATCCGAGACTCTGGCAAGCGTAGCCCAACATCGAAATTTTCACCTAAAATTTTTGCTATACTCAGAGGGCGATTTTCAGCCGTCTTGCCACATTATGTCCTGACTGCCAAACCGGCCCTGTTAGACGTACCGATGACTTCTGCGCACGTTTGGTGATGTGTTCTTACGTATATTAATCGAATCCGAGACTCTGGCAAGCGTAGCCCAACATCGAAATTTTCACGTAAAATTTTTCCTATACTCAGAGGTCGATTTTCAGCCGTTTTGCCACATCGTCACTCGATTGCCAAACCGGCCCTGTTAGACGTACCGATGACTTCTGCGCACGTTTGGTGATGTTTTCTCACGTATATTAATCGAATCCGAGACTCTGGCAAGCGTAGCCCAACATCGAAATTTTCACATAAAATTTTTGCTATACTCAGAGGTCGATTTTCAGCCGTTTTGCCACATCATGTCCTGACTGCCAAGCCGGCCCTGTTAGACGTACCGATGACTTCTGCGCACGTTTGGTGATGTTTTCTCACGTATATTAATCGAATCCGAGACTCTGGCAAGCGTAGCCCAACATCGAAATTTTCACGTAAAATTTTTCCTATACTCAGAGGTCGATTTTCAGCCGTTTTGCCACATCGTCACTCGATTGCCAAACCGGCCCTGTTAGACGTACCGATGACTTCTGCGCACGTTTGGTGATGTGTTCTTACGTATATTAATCGAATCCGAGACTCTGGCAAGCGTAGCCCAACATCGAAATTTTCACCTAAAATTTTTGCTATACTCAGAGGTCGATTTTCAGCCGTTTTACCAAATCATGTCCTGACTGCCAAACCGGCCCTGTTAGACGTACCGATGACTTCTGCGCACGTTTGGTGATGTTTTCTCACGCATATTAATCGAATCCGAGACTCTGGCAAGCGTAGCCCAACATCGAAATTTTCACGTAAAATTTTTGCTATACTCAGAGGTCGATTTTCAGCCGTTTTGCCACATCATGTCCTGACTGCCAAACCGGCCCTGTTGGACGTACCGATGACTTCTGCGCACGTTTGGTGATGTGTTCTTACGTATTTTAATCGAATCCGAGACTTTGGCAAGCGTAGCCCAACATCGAAATTTTCACCTAAAATTTTTGCTATACTCAGAGGTCGATTTTCAGCCGTTTTGCCACATCATGTCCTGACTGCCAAACCGGCCCTGTTAGACGTACCGATGACTTCTGCGCACGTTTGGTGATGTGTTCTTACGTATATTAATCGAATCCGAGACTTTGGCAAGCGTAGCCCAACATCGAAATTTTCACCTAAAATTTTTGCTATACTCAGAGGTCGATTTTCAGCCGTTTTGCCACATCATGTCCTGACTGCCAAACCGGCCCTGTTGGACGTACCGATGACTTCTGCGCACGTTTGGTGATGTGTTCTTACGTATATTAATCGAATCCGAGACTTTGGCAAGCGTAGCCCAACATCGAAATTTTCACCTAAAATTTTTGCTATACTCAGAGGTCGATTTTCAGCCGTTTTGCCACATCGTCACTCGATTGCCAAACCGGCTCTGTTAGACGTACCGATGACTTCTGCGCACGTTTGGTGATGTGTTCTTACGTATTTTAATCGAATCCGAGACTTTGGCAAGCGTAGCCCAACATCGAAATTTTCACCTAAAATTTTTGCTATACTCAGAGGGCGATTTTCAGCCGTCTTGCCACATTATGTCCTGACTGCCAAACCGGCCCTGTTAGACGTACCGATGACTTCTGCGCACGTTTGGTGATGTGTTCTTACGTATATTAATCGAATCCGAGACTTTGGCAAGCGTAGCCCAACATCGAAATTTTCACCTAAAATTTTTGCTATACTCAGAGGTCGATTTTCAGCCGTTTTGCCACATCATGTCCTGACTGCCAAACCGGCCCTGTTAGACGTACCGATGACTTCTGCGCACGTTTGGTGATGTGTTCTTACGTATATTAATCGAATCCGAGACTTTGGCAAGCGTAGCCCAACATCGAAATTTTCACCTAAAATTTTTGCTATACTCAGAGGGCGATTTTCAGCCGTCTTGCCACATTATGTCCTGACTGCCAAACCGGCCCTGTTAGACGTACCGATGACTTCTGCGCACGTTTGGTGATGTGTTCTTACGTATTTTAATCGAATCCGAGACTTTGGCAAGCGTAGCCCAACATCGAAATTTTCACCTAAAATTTTTGCTATACTCAGAGGTCGATTTTCAGCCGTTTTGCCACATCGTCACTCGATTGCCAAACCGGCCCTGTTAGACGTACCGATGACTTCTGCGCACGTTTGGTGATGTTTTCTCACGTATATTAATCGAATCCGAGACTCTGGCAAGCGTAGCCCAACATCGAAATTTTCACCTAAAATTTTTGCTATACTCAGAGGTCGATTTTCAGCCGTTTTGCCACATCATGTCCTGACTGCCAAGCCGGCCCTGTTAGACGTACCGATGACTTCTGCGCGCGTTTGGTGATGTGTTCTTACGTATATTAATCGAATCCGAGACTTTGGCAAGCGTAGCCCAACATCGAAATTTTCACGTAAAATTTTTGCTATACTCAGAGGTCGATTTTCAGCCGTTTTGCCACATCATGTCCTGACTGCCAAACCGGCCCTGTTAGACGTACCGATGACTTCTGCGCACGTTTGGTTATGTGTTCTTACGTATATTAATCGAATCCGAGACTTTGGCAAGCGTAGCCCAACATCGAAATTTTCACGTAAAATTTTTGCTATACTCAGAGGTCGATTTTCAGCCGTTTTGCCACATCATGTCCTGACTGCCAAACCGGCCCTGTTAGACGTACCGATGACTTCTGCGCACGTTTGGTGATGTATTCTTACGTATATTAATCGAATCCGAGACTCTGGCAAGCGTAGCCCAACATCGAAATTTTCACGTAAAATTTTTCCTATACTCAGAGGTCGATTTTCAGCCGTTTTGCCACATCGTCACTCGATTGCCAAACCGGCTCTGTTAGACGTACCGATGACTTCTGCGCACGTTTGGTGATGTGTTCTTACGTATATTAATCGAATCCGAGACTCTGGCAAGCGTAGCCCAACATCGAAATTTTCACCTAAAATTTTTGCTATACTCAGAGGTCGATTTTCAGCCGTTTTGCCACATCATGTCCTGACTGCCAAGCCGGCCCTGTTAGACGTACCGATGACTTCTGCGCACGTTTGGTGATGTGTTCTTACGTATATTAATCGAATCCGAGACTTTGGCAAGCGTAGCCCAACATCGAAATTTTCACGTAAAATTTTTGCTATACTCAGAGGTCGATTTTCAGCCGTTTTGCCACATCATGTCCTGACTGCCAAGCCGGCCCTGTTAGACGTACCGATGACTTCTGCGCACGTTTGGTGATGTGTTCTTACGTATATTAATCGAATCCGAGACTCTGGCAAGCGTAGCCCAACATCGAAATTTTCACCTAAAATTGTTGCTATACTCAGAGGTCGATTTTCAGCCGTTTTGCCACATCATGTCCTGACTGCCAAGCCGGCCCTGTTAGACGTACCGATGACTTCTGCGCACGTTTGGTGATGTGTTCTTACGTATATTAATCGAATCCGAGACTTTGGCAAGCGTAGCCCAACATCGAAATTTTCACGTAAAATTTTTGCTATACTCAGAGGTCGATTTTCAGCCGTTTTGCCACATCATGTCCTGACTGCCAAACCGGCCCTGTTAGACGTACCGATGACTTCTGCGCACGTTTGGTGATGTGTTTTTACGTATTTTAATCGAATCCGAGACTCTGGCAAGCGTAGCCCAACATCGAAATTTTCACCTAAAATTTTTGCTATACTCAGAGGTCGATTTTCAGCCGTTTTGCCACATCATGTCCTGACTGCCAAACCGGCCCTGTTAGACGTACCGATGACTTCTGCGCACGTTTGGTGATGTGTTCTTACGTATATTAATCGAATCCGAGACTCTTGCAAGCGTAGCCCAACATCGAAATTTTCACCTAAAATGTTTGCTATACTCAGAGGGCGATTTTCAGCCGTTTTGCCACATTATGTCCTGACTGCCAAACCGGCCCTGTTAGACGTACCGATGACTTCTGCGCACGTTTGGTGATGTGTTCTTACGTATATTAATCGAATCCGAGACTTTGGCAAGCGTAGCCCAACATCGAAATTTTCACCTAAAATTTTTCCTATACTCAGAGGTCGATTTTCAGCCGTTTTGCCACATCGTCACTCGACTGCCAAACCGGCCCTGTTAGACGTACCGATGACTTCTGCGCACGTTTGGTGATGTGTTCTTACGTATATTAATCGAATCCGAGACTCTGGCAAGCGTAGCCCAACATCGAAATTTTCACCTAAAATTTTTGCTATACTCAGAGGTCGATTTTTAGCCGCCAAACCGGCCCTGTTAGACGTACCGATGACTTCTGCGCACGTTTGGTGATGTGTTCTTACGTATGCCACATCATGTCCTGACTGCCAAACCGGCCCTGTTAGACGTACCGATGACTTCTGCGCACGTTTGGTGATGTGTTCTTACGTATATTAATCGAAACCGAGACTCTGGCAAGCGTATCCCAACATCGAAATTTTCACGTAAAATTTTTCCTATACTCAGAGGTCGATTTTCAGCCGTTTTGCCACATCGTCACTCGACTGCCAAACCGACCCTGTTAGACGTACCGATGACTTCTGCGCACGTTTGGTGATGTGTTTTTACGTATTTTAATCGAATCCGAGACTCTGGCAAGCGTAGCCCAACATCGAAATTTTCACCTAAAATTTTTGCTATACTCAGAGGTCGATTTTCAGCCGTTTTGCCACATCATGTCCTGACTGCCAAACCGGCCCTGTTAGACGTACCGATGACTTCTGCGCACGTTTGGTGATGTGTTCTTACGTATATTAATCGAATCCGAGACTCTTGCAAGCGTAGCCCAACATCGAAATTTTCACCTAAAATTTTTGCTATACTCAGAGGTCGATTTTCAGCCGTTTTGCCACATCATGTCCTGACTGCCAAACCGGCCCTGTTAGACGTACCGATGACTTCTGCGCACGTTTGGTGATGTGTTCTTACGTATATTAATCGAATCCGAGACTTTGGCAAGCGTAGCCCAACATCGAAATTTTCACCTAAAATTTTTCCTATACTCAGAGGTCGATTTTCAGCCGTTTTGCCACATCGTCACTCGACTGCCAAACCGGCCCTGTTAGACGTACCGATGACTTCTGCGCACGTTTGGTGATGTGTTCTTACGTATATTAATCGAATCCGAGACTCTGGCAAGCGTAGCCCAACATCGAAATTTTCACCTAAAATTTTTGCTATACTCAGAGGTCGATTTTTAGCCGCCAAACCGGCCCTGTTAGACGTACCGATGACTTCTGCGCACGTTTGGTGATGTGTTCTTACGTATGCCACATCATGTCCTGACTGCCAAACCGGCCCTGTTAGACGTACCGATGACTTCTGCGCACGTTTGGTGATGTGTTCTTACGTATATTAATCGAAACCGAGACTCTGGCAAGCGTATCCCAACATCGAAATTTTCACGTAAAATTTTTCCTATACTCAGAGGTCGATTTTCAGCCGTTTTGCCACATCGTCACTCGACTGCCAAACCGACCCTGTTAGACGTACCGATGACTTCTGCGCACGTTTGGTGATGTTTTCTCACGTATATTAATCGAATCCGAGACTCTGGCAAGCGTAGCCCAACATCGAAATTTTCACGTAAAATTTTTCCTTTACTCAGAGGTCGATTTTCACCCGTTTTGCCACATCATGTCCTGACTGCCAAACCGGCCCTGTTAGACGTACCGATGACTTCTGCGCACGTTTGGTGATGTGTTCTTACGTATATTAATCGAATCCGAGACTCTGGCAAGCGTAGCCCAACATCGAAATTTTCACGTAAAATTTTTGCTATACTCAGAGGTCGATTTTCAGCCGTTTTGCCACATCGTCACTCGACTGCCAAACCGACCCTGTTAGACGTACCGATGACTTCTGCGCACGTTTGGTGATGTGTTTTTACGTATTTTAATCGAATCCGAGACTCTGGCAAGCGTAGCCCAACATCGAAATTTTCACCTAAAATGTTTGCTATACTCAGAGGGCGATTTTCAGCCGTTTTGCCACATTATGTCCTGACTGCCAAACCGGCCCTGTTAGACGTACCGATGACTTCTGCGCACGTTTGGTGATGTGTTCTTACGTATATTAATCGAATCCGAGACTTTGGCAAGCGTAGCCCAACATCGAAATTTTCACCTAAAATTTTTCCTATACTCAGAGGTCGATTTTCAGCCGTTTTGCCACATCGTCACTCGACTGCCAAACCGGCCCTGTTAGACGTACCGATGACTTCTGCGCACGTTTGGTGATGTGTTCTTACGTATATTAATCGAATCCGAGACTCTGGCAAGCGTAGCCCAACATCGAAATTTTCACCTAAAATTTTTGCTATACTCAGAGGTCGATTTTTAGCCGCCAAACCGGCCCTGTTAGACGTACCGATGACTTCTGCGCACGTTTGGTGATGTGTTCTTACGTATGCCACATCATGTCCTGACTGCCAAACCGGCCCTGTTAGACGTACCGATGACTTCTGCGCACGTTTGGTGATGTGTTCTTACGTATATTAATCGAATCCGAGACTTTGGCAAGCGTAGCCCAACATCGAAATTTTCACGTAAAATTTTTCCTATACTCAGAGGTCGATTTTCAGCCGTTTTGCCACATCGTCACTCGACTGCCAAACCGACCCTGTTAGACGTACCGATGACTTCTGCGCACGTTTGGTGATGTTTTCTCACGTATATTAATCGAATCCGAGACTCTGGCAAGCGTAGCCCAACATCGAAATTTTCACGTAAAATTTTTCCTTTACTCAGAGGTCGATTTTCACCCGTTTTGCCACATCATGTCCTGACTGCCAAACCGGCCCTGTTAGACGTACCGATGACTTCTGCGCACGTTTGGTGATGTGTTCTTACGTATATTAATCGAATCCGAGACTCTGGCAAGCGTAGCCCAACATCGAAATTTTCACCTAAAATTTTTGCTATACTCAGAGGTCGATTTTCAGCCGTTTTGCCACATCATGTCCTGACTGCCAAACCGGCCCTGTTAGACGTACCAATGACTTCTGCGCACGTTTGGTGATGTGTTCTTACGTATATTAATCGAATCCGAGACTCTGGCAAGCGTAGCCCAACATCGAAATTTTCACCTAAAATTTTTGCTATACTCAGAGGTCGATTTTCAGCCGTTTTGCCACATCATGTCCTGACTGCCAAACCGGCCCTGTTAGACGTACCGATGACTTCTGCGCACGTTTGGTGATTTGTTCTTACGTATATTAATCCAATCCGAGACTTTGGCAAGCGTAGCCCAACATCGAAATTTTCACGTAAAATTTTTGCTATACTCAGAGGTCGATTTTCAGCCGTTTTGCCACATCATGTCCTGACTGCCAAACCGGCCCTGTTAGACGTACCGATGACTTCTGCGCACGTTTATTGATGTGTTCTTACGTATATTAATCGAATCCGAGACTTTGGCAAGCGTAGCCCAACATCGAAATTTTCACGTAAAATTTTTCCTTTACTCAGAGGTCGATTTTCACCCGTTTTGCCACATCGTCACTCGATTGCCAAACCGGCCCTGTTAGACGTACCGATGACTTCTGCGCACGTTTGGTGATGTGTTCTTACGTATATTAATCGAATCCGAGACTTTGGCAAGCGTAGCCCAACATCGAAATTTTCACCTAAAATTTTTGCTATACTCAGAGGTCGATTTTCAGCCGTTTTGCCACTTCATGTCCTGACTGCCAAACCGGCCCTGTTAGACGTACCGATGACTTCTGCGCACGTTTGGTGATGCGTTCTTACGTATATTAATCGAATCCGAGACTTTGGCAAGCGTAGCCCAACATCGAAATTTTCACGTAAAATTTTTGCTATACTCAGGGTCGATTTTCAGCCTTTTTGCCACATCGTCACTCGATTGCCAAACCGGCCCTGTTAGACGTACCGATGACTTCTGCGCACGTTTGGTGATGCGTTCTTACGTATATTAATCGAATCCGAGACTTTGGCAAGCGTAGCCCAACATCGAAATTTTCATGTAAAATTTTTGCTATACTCAGAGGTCGATTTTCAGCCGTTTTGCCACATCATGTCCTGACTGCCAAACCGGCCCTGTTAGACGTACCGATGACTTCTGCGCACGTTTGGTGATTTGTTCTTACGTATATTAATCCAATCCGAGACTTTGGCAAGCGTAGCCCAACATCGAAATTTTCACGTAAAATTTTTGCTATACTCAGAGGTCGATTTTCAGCCGTTTTGCCACATCATGTCCTGACTGCCAAACCGGCCCTGTTAGACGTACCGATGACTTCTGCGCACGTTTATTGATGTGTTCTTACGTATATTAATCGAATCCGAGACTTTGGCAAGCGTAGCCCAACATCGAAATTTTCACGTAAAATTTTTCCTTTACTCAGAGGTCGATTTTCACCCGTTTTGCCACATCGTCACTCGATTGCCAAACCGGCCCTGTTAGACGTACCGATGACTTCTGCGCACGTTTGGTGATGTGTTCTTACGTATATTAATCGAATCCGAGACTTTGGCAAGCGTAGCCCAACATCGAAATTTTCACGTAAAATTTTTGCTATACTCAGAGGTCGATTTTCAGCCGTTTTGCCACATCGTCACTCGACTGCCAAACCGGCCCTGTTAGACGTAACGATGACTTCTGCGCACGTTTGGTGATGTGTTCTTACGTATATTAATCGAATCCGAGACTTTGGCAAGCGTAGCCCAACATCGAAATTTTCACCTAAAATTTTTGCTATACTCAGAGGTCGATTTTCAGCCGTTTTGCCACATCATGTCCTGACTGCCAAACCGGCCCTGTTAGACGTACCGATGACTTCTGCGCACGTTTGGTGATGCGTTCTTACGTATATTAATCGAATCCGAGACTCTGGCAAGCGTAGCCCAACATCGAAATTTTCACATAAAATTTTTGCTATACTCAGAGGTCGATTTTCAGCCGTCTTGCCACATCATGTCCTGACTGCCAAACCGGCCCTGTTAGACGTACCGATGACTTCTGCGCACGTTTGGTGATGTGTTCTTATGTATATTGTTATAGGCATAGTTTCACTTCAGAAAGGTTTTCGCAGATGCTGCCTGTCGAGTTCCGTGTTAGTGTGGCTCCTCCCATTCAGATACTGGGCGTGATAGTAGCGTGTCAGCATATCACTAACTCATTTGAAGGTTCGAGTCCAGTTCGGGCTAGATCTTGTTTTTTTTCTTGCAAGCAATATTCCTTCCGGGAACGTACTGGAATGGGTAATCGGTAGCTTAGTTGGAGACTTAGGAGAAAATACGGGGATTAATCTCAGCTAATATCTAGGATGGCGGGTTGGGAGAAAGTAGGGATTGATTGAGGAGGGCAGTTGATGGAGAGCGAGATCACGGGTTAGACGTTTGGTGCGTGGTGTTGAAGTGACCTTTGGAGCGTAAAGGGAAAACGCCTGATCGGAAAACGGTTTACGGTCGCTGTGCGAACGAACAAAGAAAGCGATTACAAAATAGATTTATAGATATAAAATATATATATACACAAATTAGCATCGGGTCAGTGATTTCGGCAAACTGGTTGTGTCGGTTTTTTTTTTCCTTTTCCCTTTCCGGTGGAAAGCTAAGATAGTTTTCCTAGACGAGGAATACAATAAACGGAGAAACATTGAAAACCCAAGAAGAAAAAAAAAAAAACGAAGTACCGGACCACAGAACGCGAACGCGTGTGTACGCCAAAGTCGGAGCATATAGCTGCATCCAAACGTGCGTCCAAGTGTAAAATCCAAGTGCGGATTGTGAGCGCGGCGGGATTCGTCAAAGCCGCACCACATTGAAAACCCGGTTACCGACTTTCGTGAGTGATACCTGTGGGAGAGTTCCTGTACATACGTGTTAGTTGCAAGTGCATCCACGTGGGAGATCACCAGTCAGCCGAAACAGCGGAACCAGCTGCCGTATAGAGCGATGCAGGGAGTCACCTACTAACCTTTCTTTTCGTAATTCGTTAATAGCCATTGATCCGTAACACTCTTGATAGTGTATGTGTTTGTTAACTCCTCCCCTCTGGAGCGTCGTTAAGCCGTATTCTTGTATTTATTATGTATATGTATATGTATTCACAATATTTTGTATTAGATTAAGCTGCAAGAATTATCACACTAGTTTTGTAATTTAGGGAACTTAAATTTTGGTTGTGGGTGTAGCCGAGCGCGCTAAAGCGCTGATTTGTAAGGGTAAGAGGTCGGATCCGAACTTTTACGCCAAGGTTCGAACCCACTTGGTGAAGCTTTTGTTCTTTTTTTTTTATTTTTTTATTTTTTTTTTTTTGGTACTTTATGAATTATTTGGATTGTCTTGAATTTTAGCGAGTATAATTTGATAATTTGAATTGGAATTTTGTTAATTGTATAATTAGCGAAGTGTAAATAAAAGGATCTGTTGAATGATCCTTGAATTTCGAGAAAGTTGGTGGTTTCCTTGTGTCGGTTGTCGGTCGCCCAGGGGGACGTAGCTGCTGCAGCTGGGTGAACTGCCAAGGTAAGGTGGTAGAGTCAAGCGGGCTTTGTAGCTCGTCGCGGTTCGACGCTATAAGGCTTTCGAGGCATAGGGCTAATCGCGTGGCGCCCATTAATTTTTTTTTATTATTTCTTGACCCACGGCTATTACTCCATCGACAAGTCGGCAACCCTTGTCCTCGATACTGCGGAGGAGAAAACGACGGTAACATTTTGGCGCCCAACGTGGGGTCTTAAAGAAGAAATAGCCTAGTACGTTACAGTCGGATAAGTGCATAACACGACGATCGGTTCGCGATTTTTTTTTTTTCCTTTTTTTTTCTTTATTTTTTTGTTTTGTTTGGTTCGTCGGTTGGCTTCGATTTGTTTTGTTTTCGTATCACATCGAAATAGTAGGGGATGGAGATCAACCGATTGAGCGCTGACGAGCTAACGTATGAATTAGACATTCGAGGATTGTCAGCGAACACAGTAGATGAGATGAGGAAGGTCCTTCGGACAGCCTTGCGTAGGGAATCGAGCTTTTTGCTCCAGACGTATCCTTTTTCTTATCAGGAAGACGAGGTGGCGATTAAGGGTAAGCTTGAAGAGATTTCAAAGTTGGTGAAGGTATTTCAGGGTGATGAGAATTCCGGCGAGTACAAGAAGTTAGTGACGAAGTGCGAATGGCTAGTGAGACGTCTTGGTAGAGTTGAAACAGACAGCGAAGAGGAAAAGAAGTTTTTGGGGAAAGCACGCAGGGAAATTGTAGATCTTTTGGGGGAGCTAGATGAGAAAGCTAAGGTTGGAACTAATGACGGCGAGCGAGAACTGCATCTCACGCAAGTTGCCGCCGGCTCATCGGGTCAAAGGCCGGGGCCCCAACAAGGACCGTTCTTTCCACCACAGGCTTGTTCTTCACCTCTTCCTCCTATGGGTCACCGAGTCCCAGTGATGAAATGGGGAGTCAAATTTAAAGGCGAACCCCATGAGTCACTATGCGGATTTCTTGAAAGGGTTGAAGAGTTGAGGGAAGCTAGGGGTTACACGGAAGCGGAAGTATTTCAATCGGCTTTCGACCTATTTGAGGGGAAGGCGGTTATTTGGTTCCGGGCGAATAAGCCCTTTATCAAGAGCTGGAGTGAGTTAGTGTTGAAGTTGAGGGCAGAGTTTCTTCCACTGGACTACGACGACCGTCTTTGGGAGGAGATACGTAGGAGAACCCAAGGTCGTTCGGAAACAATAGGGATCTATGTGAGCAACATGATTGGACTTTTCGCTCGGCTCAGCGATCCTTGCCCACCGGACATGAAGTTGAGGCTTATTCGCAAAAACCTCCTACCGTTCTATCAAAGCCAATTGGCGTTGACAGAGGTATCTTCCTTGGATGACTTAATTACAGTTGGCCGGCGGTTAGAGGCGACGCGCTACCTCGTCGAGAGTTTTCATCCCCCGCCGACCGGGAGACACGCTGCTCTGCTGGAACCAGATCTAGCATATGTGGAAGTGAATCGCGATACCACCTCGCAAGTAAATTCTTTGACCTCCCACACGGATAATCTGACATGCTTCCGCTGTCAACAGAAGGGTCACGTCGCCAGGATGTGTTCGCAGCCCGTACGCTGTTATGGATGCGGTGCTGAAGGGGTCATTCGTAGTCGCTGTCCGCACTGTTCCAATGTACAAAGAGGGCCGGGAAACGCGAGCATGACTCAACCGGGAGCGGGACAGTGAGTCAGGGCAGTTCACCACCCGCAGATGTTAGGAACGTAGAAGGGGAAGGGCAGTTGGTAGGAGTAGATTATTTACTAGTTGAAAAGGGAGGGGGGGACAAACGTCCATATCTTAAAGTGGAGTTGTATGGGTTGGTTTTCTTAGGGCTATTGGATTCGGGGGCATCGCGGTCTATTGTGGGTGGTCCAGGGTGGGACCGACTCGTGCTTTTAAACTGCAAAGTCAACAAGATAGACGTGCCCAACGTAACTGTGGCAAATGGGGAAGGCGTCTCTGTTGTGGGTTCTATTACAGTGCCGATTAGGGTAGAGGGTGTAGTAAAGATAATGGAGTTGCTAGTGATACCAGGATTGAAGCACTGCCTAATATTGGGAGCGGATTTTTGGGAGAAGTTTGCTATCGTTCCGAATTTGTGTAACAGGCAATGGGAGTTCCATCACCCAGTAGCAGCCATAGAGAGCGATAGTAAATTAAGTTTTGAGCAGGGATCTATGCTGACCATGCTGGTAGAGAAGGAATTCAAGAGTATGGGAGATGGCTTGGGTTGTACGGATCTCGTAGAACATGTCATTAAGACGAAAGCGGCTCCTATCAAACAAAGGTACTATCCGGTTTCACCGGCGGTACAGGTTACTATTAACCGAGAGGTCGATGAAATGTTGGCGGCGGGGGTCATTGAGCCGTCTACTAGCCCGTGGTCATCTCCAATACTTCTTGTGAAGAAGAAAGACGGGAAGTTTCGTTTTTGTGTCGATTTCAGGAAACTTAACAGTGTAACCGAGAAGGACGCATACCCTATTCCATATGTATCGGCCACATTGGACAAGTTACGCAATGCTCGATTCCTGTCTTCGCTCGACATTAAATCGGCTTATTGGCAGATTCCGATGGCTGACTCCTCAAAAAAATATACGGCTTTTACTATTCCTGGTAAGGGTTTGTACCAGTTCCGCCGAATGCCGTTTGGCCTTCATAATGCCCCAGCTACCTGGCAACGCTTCATAGACACCGTCCTTGGGCCTGATCTAGAGCCTAACGTTTTCGTGTACCTCGACGATGTTATAATCGTCACCGATTCCTTCGATCAACATCTCAAAGTTCTCGCAGAGGTACTTGGCAGGCTAAAAAGGGCAGGGCTTAGGCTATCGAAAGACAAATGCGAGTTTTGTAAGCCAGAGTTACGCTACTTGGGGTATGTTGTGAGTAGCAAGGGATTGTCAGTAGACCCAGAAAAGGTTCGAAGCATGGTCGAGTATCCGAGACCAAATACCGTTACGGGCGTTCGGCGATTTGTAGGAATGGTATCTTGGTACCGTCGTTTCGTGCCGAACTTTTCGAATGTCATTGCTCCGATCACGGAGCTACTTAAGAAGAAGAAAAGGTTTGTCTGGAGTGAAAAGTGTGAGAAGGCCTTTGTGGAGCTGAAAGATCGGTTGGTCAGTGCACCTATCCTGACATGTCCTAATTTTACGCTTCCATTTACCATCCACACGGATGCGTCGGGATTTGGCATCGGTGCTGTTCTCACGCAGGAGGACCCTGGGAAAGGGGAGCAGGTGATTAGTTACCTGAGTCGGACTCTAACGAGAACCGAAAGGAACTACTCCACTACGGAGCGGGAGTGTTTGGCTGTATTGTGGGCCATCGAAAAACTGAGGCCTTATATAGAGGGTGGCAGTTTTACAGTCGTGACAGATCACCACTCCTTAGTGTGGCTGAACAACTTGAAGGATCCACAGGGTAGATTGGCGCGATGGGCTGTCAGGTTACAACAGCACGATTTTAAAATAATCCATCGCAAAGGGAAAGAACACTTAGTCCCAGACGCGCTTTCGAGGGCAACGGTAGAAGTCGCAGAGATTCGCGATACTACTAAAGACAAGTGGATAGTGAAGATGTTAGGAGCGGTGACAGCTTCTCCAGAGCGCTACCCAGATTGGAAGGTAGAAGGCGACAGGCTTTTCAAATATGTCAGGGCCAGATATCCTAATTTATCGAGTGAGAAGGAACAATGGAAGGAAGTGGTAGGCAAAGAACAAAGGGCGGCTCTTCTAAAAGAGAACCATGACCACGTCTTAGCCGGTCACGGTGGAATCCAGAAGACTTTCGACAGAGTTGCTCAGTCATACTTCTGGCCAAAGATGAAGACACAGGTAGCGAGGTATGTCCGTAATTGCAAAACGTGTCAGTCTGTTAAGCCTGACTTGCACCGGCCGGCTGGATACATGTGTACCAGAACTAACGTCACGCGGCCTTGGGATATGCTTTGCGTTGATTTAATTGGTCCGTTGCCAAAATCTTCTAGGGGTTATATGTACATATTAACCGTGGTGGATTATTTTTCAAAATTGCCACTATTTTTCCCCCTTCGTTCCGCGACAGCCAAGGCAGTTACTACAACGGTAGAGGACCAAGTCTTCATGATCTTCGGGGTGCCAAAATGGATTGTTTGCGACAATGGAGTCCAATTTAGGAGCAAGGAGTTCACGAACCTAATGCGGGAATATAGTGTCACGGTTAATTTCACGGCCTTTTACCACCCGCAGGCAAACCCAGCTGAGCGCTTCAATCAGACGTTGAAGACGAAGCTCAGGGCCTATGTTTCCGAAAACCATCGAGTGTGGGATCTGATTCTCCCAAAAGTGAGCTGTGCGATTAGGGCTTCGACCCACGAAGTTTTGAAAGTCACCCCTTTCTTTGTACTTTTTGGGAGAGAGATGCCTCTGAAAGGCGATAACATCCCGGTACCAACTGAGGGGTTCACTGTCGAGCGAACAGAGAAGCAGGTGGATCAACAACGGAGTAAGGCCTTGGATGAGGTGATTAAAGACGTGAGGTTGAAAATTTTGTCAGCAGGAGCAAGGGCGTCTAAGACGTATAATTTGCGACGACGCAATATTAGTTTTTTCCCCAAAGATTTGGTGCTTAGGAGGAGTTTTGTATTGTCAGATGCCGCAAAGTACTTCAATGCTAAACTAGCTCCAAAATATGTAGGGCCATTTGAGGTAAAGAAGAGGGTGTCTCCGTGGACGTATGAACTAATAGACCAGAATGGCAAGACGGCTGGGGTTTGGCATGCCAAGGACCTCAAAGTGTTTACTAACGCCGCCGAACTCTTGTTGTAGGGACACAGAGGAAACAGGGGGAGTGGCGAAAACCTTTAGAAAGAAGAGGGGGAATGTTATAGGCATAGTTTCACTTCAGAAAGGTTTTCGCAGATGCTGCCTGTCGAGTTCCGTGTTAGTGTGGCTCCTCCCATTCAGATACTGGGCGTGATAGTAGCGTGTCAGCATATCACTAACTCATTTGAAGTTCGAGTCCAGTTCGGGCTAGATCTTGTTTTTTTTCTTGCAAGCAATATTCCTTCCGGGAACGTACTGGAATGGGTAATCGGTAGCTTAGTTGGAGACTTAGGAGAAAATACGGGGATTAATCTCAGCTAATATCTAGGATGGCGGGTTGGGAGAAAGTAGGGATTGATTGAGGAGGGCAGTTGATGGAGAGCGAGATCACGGGTTAGACGTTTGGTGCGTGGTGTTGAAGTGACCTTTGGAGCGTAAAGGGAAAACGCCTGATCGGAAAACGGTTTACGGTCGCTGTGCGAACGAACAAAGAAAGCGATTACAAAATAGATTTATAGATATAAAATATATATATACACAAATTAGCATCGGGTCAGTGATTTCGGCAAACTGGTTGTGTCGGTTTTTTTTTTCCTTTTCCCTTTCCGGTGGAAAGCTAAGATAGTTTTCCTAGACGAGGAATACAATAAACGGAGAAACATTGAAAACCCAAGAAGAAAAAAAAAAAAAACGAAGTACCGGACCACAGAACGCGAACGCGTGTGTACGCCAAAGTCGGAGCATATAGCTGCATCCAAACGTGCGTCCAAGTGTAAAATCCAAGTGCGAATTGTGAGCGCGGCGGGATTCGTCAAAGCCGCACCACATTGAAAACCCGGTTACCGACTTTCGTGAGTGATACCTGTGGGAGAGTTCCTGTACATACGTGTTAGTTGCAAGTGCATCCACGTGGGAGATCACCAGTCAGCCGAAACAGCGGAACCAGCTGCCGTATAGAGCGATGCAGGGAGTCACCTACTAACCTTTCTTTTCGTAATTCGTTAATAGCCATTGATCCGTAACACTCTTGATAGTGTATGTGTTTGTTAACTCCTCCCCTCTGGAGCGTCGTTAAGCCGTATTCTTGTATTTATTATGTATATGTATATGTATTCACAATATTTTGTATTAGATTAAGCTGCAAGAATTATCACACTAGTTTTGTAATTTAGGGAACTTAAATTTTGGTTGTGGGTGTAGCCGAGCGCGCTAAAGCGCTGATTTGTAAGGGTAAGAGGTCGGATCCGAACTTTTACGCCAAGGTTCGAACCCACTTGGTGAAGCTTTTGTTCTTTTTTTTTTATTTTTTTATTTTTTTTTTTTTGGTACTTTATGAATTATTTGGATTGTCTTGAATTTTAGCGAGTATAATTTGATAATTTGAATTGGAATTTTGTTAATTGTATAATTAGCGAAGTGTAAATAAAAGGATCTGTTGAATGATCCTTGAATTTCGAGAAAGTTGGTGGTTTCCTTGTGTCGGTTGTCGGTCGCCCAGGGGGACGTAGCTGCTGCAGCTGGGTGAACTGCCAAGGTAAGGTGGTAGAGTCAAGCGGGCTTTGTAGCTCGTCGCGGTTCGACGCTATAAGGCTTTCGAGGCATAGGGCTAATCGCGTGGCGCCCATTAATTTTTTTTTATTATTTCTTGACCCACGGCTATTACTCCATCGACAAGTCGGCAACCCTTGTCCTCGATACCGCGGAGGAGAAAACGACGGTAACAATATTAATCGAATCCGAGACTCTGGCAAGCGTAGCCCAACATCGAAATTTTCACGTAAAATTTTTGCTATACTCAGAGGTCGATTTTCAGCCGTTTTGCCACATCGTCACTCGACTGCATAACCGGCCCTGTTAGACGTACCGATGACTTCTGCGCACGTTTGATGATGTGTTCTTACGTATATTAATCGAATCCGAGACTCTGGCAAGCGTAGCCCAACATCGAAATTTTCACATAAAATTTTTGCTATACTCAGAGGTCGATTTTCAGCCGTCTTGCCACATCGTCACTCGACTGCATAACCGGCCCTGTTAGACGTACCGATGACTTCTGCGCACGTTTGGTGATGCGTTCTTACGTATATTAATCGAATCCGAGACTTTGGCAAGCGTAGCCCAACATCGAAATTTTCATGTAAAATTTTTGCTATACTCAGAGGTCGATTTTCAGCCGTTTTGCCACATCATGTCCTGACTGCCAAAAAGGCCCTGTTAGACGTACCGATGACTTCTGCGCACGTTTGGTTATGTGTTCTTACGTATATTAATCGAATCCGAGACTTTGGCAAGCGTAGCCCAACATCGAAATTTTCACCTAAAATTTTTGCTATACTCAGAGGTCGATTTTCAGCCGTTTTGCCACATCATGTCCTGACTGCCAAAAAGGCCCTGTTAGACGTACCGATGACTTCTGCGCACGTTTGGTTATGTGTTCTTACGTATATTAATCGAATCCGAGACTTTGGCAAGCGTAGCCCAACATCGAAATTTTCACGTAAAATTTTTGCTATACTCAGAGGTCGATTTTCAGCCGTTTTGCCACATCGTCACTCGACTGCCAAACCGGCCCTGTTAGACGTACCGATGACTTCTGCGCACGTTTGATGATGTGTTCTTACGTATATTAATCGAATCCGAGACTCTGGCAAGCGTAGCCCAACATCGAAATTTTCACATAAAATTTTTGCTATACTCAGAGGTCGATTTTCAGCCGTCTTGCCACATCATGTCCTGACTGCCAAACCGGCCCTGTTAGACGTACCGATGACTTCTGCGCACGTTTGGTGATGTGTTCTTATGTATATTAATCGAATCCGAGACTCTGGCAAGCGTAGCCCAACATCGAAATTTTCACGTAAAATTTTTGCTATACTCAGAGGTCGATTTTCAGCCGTTTTGCCACATCGTCACTCGACTGCCAAACCGGCCATGTTAGACGTACCGATGACTTCTGCGCACGTTTGGTGATGCGTTCTTACGTATATTAATCGAATCCGAGACTTTGGCAAGCGTAGCCCAACATCGAAATTTTCATGTAAAATTTTTGCTATACTCAGAGGTCGATTTTCAGCCGTTTTGCCACATCATGTCCTGACTGCCAAAAAGGCCCTGTTAGACGTACCGATGACTTCTGCGCACGTTTGGTTATGTGTTCTTACGTATATTAATCGAATCCGAGACTTTGGCAAGCGTAGCCCAACATCGAAATTTTCACGTAAAATTTTTGCTATACTCAGAGGTCGATTTTCAGCCGTTTTGCCACATCGTCACTCGACTGCCAAACCGGCCCTGTTAGACGTACCGATGACTTCTGCGCACGTTTGATGATGTGTTCTTACGTATATTAATCGAATCCGAGACTCTGGCAAGCGTAGCCCAACATCGAAATTTTCACATAAAATTTTTGCTATACTCAGAGGTCGATTTTCAGCCGTCTTGCCACATCATGTCCTGACTGCCAAACCGGCCCTGTTAGACGTACCGATGACTTCTGCGCACGTTTGGTGATGTGTTCTTATGTATATTAATCGAATCCGAGACTCTGGCAAGCGTAGCCCAACATCGAAATTTTCACCTAAAATTTTTGCTATACTCAGAGGTCGATTTTCAGCCGTTTTGCCACATCATGACCTGACTGCCAAACCGGCCCTGTTAGACGTACCGATGACTTCTGCGCACGTTTGATGATGTGTTCTTACGTATATTAATCGAATCCGAGACTCTGGCAAGCGTAGCCCAACATCGAAATTTTCACCTAAAATTTTTGCTATACTCAGAGGTCGATTTTCAGCCGTTTTGCCACATCATGACCTGACTGCCAAACCGGCCCTGTTAGACGTACCGATGACTTCTGCGCACGTTTGGTGATGTGTTCTTATGTATATTAATCGAATCCGAGACTTTGGCAAGCGTAGCCCAACATCGAAATTTTCACGTAAATTTGTTCTTATACTCAGAGGTCGATTTTCAGCCGTTTTGCCACATCGTCACTCGATTGCCAAACCGGCCCTGTTAGACGTACCGATGACTTCTGCGCACGTTTGGTGATGTGTTCTTACGTATATTAATCGAATCCGAGACTTTGGCAAGCGTAGCCCAACATCGAAATTTTCATGTAAAATGTTTGCTATACTCAGAGGTCGATTTTCAGCCGTTGTGCCACATCATGTCCTGACTGCCAAACCGGCCCTGTTAGACGTACCGATGACTTCTGCGCACGTTTGGTGATGTGTTCTTACGTATATTAATCGAATCCGAGACTCTGGCAAGCGTAGCCCAACATCGAAATTTTCACATAAAATTTTTGCTATACTCAGAGGTCGATTTTCAGCCGTCTTGCCACATCATGTCCTGACTGCCAAACCGGCCCTGTTAGACGTACCGATGACTTCTGCGCACGTTTGGTGATTTGTTCTTACGTATATTAATCCAATTCGAGACTTTGGCAAGCGTAGCCCAACATCGAAATCTTCACGTAAAATTTTTGCTATACTCAGAGGTCGATTTTCAGCCGTTTTGCCACATCATGTCCTGACTGCCAAACCGGCCCTGTTAGACGTACCGATGACTTCTGCGCACGTTTGGTGATGTGTTCTTACGTATATTAATCGAATCCGAGACTCTGGCAAGCGTAGCCCAACATCGAAATTTTCACCTAAAATGTTTGCTATACTCAGAGGTCGATTTTCAGCCGTTTTGCCACATCATGTCCTGACTGCCAAACCGGCCCTGTTAGACGTACCGATGACTTCTGCGCACGTTTGGTGATTTGTTCTTACGTATATTAATCCAATCCGAGACTTTGGCAAGCGTAGCCCAACATCGAAATTTTCACCTAAAATTTTTGCTATACTCAGAGGTCGATTTTCAGCCGTTTTGCCACATCATGACCTGACTGCCAAACCGGCCCTGTTAGACGTACCGATGACTTCTGCGCACGTTTGGTGATGTGTTCTTACGTATATTAATCGAATCCGAGACTTTGGCAAGCGTAGGCCAACATCGAAATTTTCACGTAAATTTGTTCTTATACTCAGAGGTCGGTTTTCAGCCGTTTTGCCACATCGTCACTCGATTGCCAAACCGGCCCTGTTAGACGTACCGATGACTTCTGCGCACGTTTGGTGATGTGTTCTTACGTATATTAATCGAATCCGAGACTTTGGCAAGCGTAGCCCAACATCGAAATTTTCACCTAAAATTTTTGCTGTACTCAGAGGTCGATTTTCAGCCGTTTTGCCACATCGTCACTCGATTGCCAAACCGGCCCTGTTAGACGTACCGATGACTTCTGCGCACGTTTGGTGATGTGTTCTTACGTATATTAATCGAATCCGAGACTTTGGCAAGCGTAGCCCAACATCGAAATTTTCACGTAAATTTGTTCTTATACTCAGAGGTCGATTTTCAGCCGTTTTGCCACATCGTCACTCGATTGCCAAACCGGCCCTGTTAGACGTACCGATGACTTCTGCGCACGTTTGGTGATGTGTTCTTACGTATATTAATCGAATCCGAGACTTTGGCAAGCGTAGCCCAACATCGAAATTTTCACCTAAAATTTTTGCTATACTCAGAGGTCGATTTTCAGCCGTTTTGCCACATCATGACCTGACTGCCAAACCGGCCCTGTTAGACGTACCGATGACTTCTGCGCACGTTTGGTGATGTGTTCTTACGTATATTAATCGAATCCGAGACTTTGGCAAGCGTAGCCCAACATCGAAATTTTCACGTAAATTTGTTCTTATACTCAGAGGTCGATTTTCAGCCGTTTTGCCACATCGTCACTCGATTGCCAAACCGGCCCTGTTAGACGTACCGATGACTTCTGCGCACGTTTGGTGATGTGTTCTTACGTATATTAATGGAATCCGAGACTTTGGCAAGCGTAGCCCAACATCGAAATTTTCATGTAAAATGTTTGCTATACTCAGAGGTCGATTTTCAGCCGTTGTGCCACATCATGTCCTGACTGCCAAACCGGCCCTGTTAGACGTACCGATGACTTCTGCGCACGTTTGGTGATGTGTTCTTACGTATATTAATCGAATCCGAGACTCTGGCAAGCGTAGCCCAACATCGAAATTTTCACCTAAAATTTTTGCTATACTCAGAGGTCGATTTTCAGCCGTTTTGCCACATCATGTCCTGACTGCCAAACCGGCCCTGTTAGACGTACCGATGACTTCTGCGCACGTTTGGTGATTTGTTCTTACGTATATTAATCCAATCCGAGACTTTGGCAAGCGTAGCCCAACATCGAAATTTTCACGTAAAATTTTTCCTTTACTCAGAGGTCGATTTTCACCCGTTTTGCCACATCGTCACTCGATTGCCAAACCGGCCCTGTTAGACGTACCGATGACTTCTGCGCACGTTTGGTGATGTGTTCTTACGTATATTAATCGAATCCGAGACTTTGGCAAGCGTAGCCCAACATCGAAATTTTCACGTAAAATTTTTGCTATACTCAGGGTCGATTTTCAGCCTTTTTGCCACATCGTCACTCGATTGCCAAACCGGCCCTGTTAGACGTACCGATGACTTCTGCGCACGTTTGGTGATGCGTTCTTACGTATATTAATCGAATCCGAGACTTTGGCAAGCGTAGCCCAACATCGAAATTTTCACCTAAAATTTTTGCTATACTCAGAGGTCGATTTTCAGCCGTTTTGCCACATCATGTCCTGACTGCCAAAAAGGCCCTGTTAGACGTACCGATGACTTCTGCGCACGTTTGGTTATGTGTTCTTACGTATATTAATCGAATCCGAGACTTTGGCAAGCGTAGCCCAACATCGAAATTTTCACGTAAAATTTTTGCTATACTCAGAGGTCGATTTTCAGCCGTTTTGCCACATCATGTCCTGACTGCCAAACCGGCCCTGTTAGACGTACCGATGACTTCTGCGCACGTTTGGTTATGTGTTCTTACGTATATTAATCGAATCCGAGACTTTGGCAAGCGTAGCCCAACATCGAAATTTTCACATAAAATTTTTGCTATACTCAGAGGTCGATTTTCAGCCGTTTTGCCACATCATGTCCTGACTGCCAAACCGGCCCTGTTAGACGTACCGATGACTTCTGCGCACGTTTGGTGATGTGTTCTTATGTATATTAATCGAATCCGAGACTCTGGCAAGCGTAGCCCAACATCGAAATTTTCACCTAAAATTTTTGCTATACTCAGAGGTCGATTTTCAGCCGTTTTGCCACATCATGACCTGACTGCCAAACCGGCCCTGTTAGACGTACCGATGACTTCTGCGCACGTTTGATGATGTGTTCTTACGTATATTAATCGAATCCGAGACTCTGGCAAGCGTAGCCCAACATCGAAATTTTCACCTAAAATTTTTGCTATACTCAGAGGTCGATTTTCAGCCGTTTTGCCACATCATGACCTGACTGCCAAACCGGCCCTGTTAGACGTACCGATGACTTCTGCGCACGTTTGGTGATGTGTTCTTATGTATATTAATCGAATCCGAGACTTTGGCAAGCGTAGCCCAACATCGAAATTTTCACGTAAATTTGTTCTTATACTCAGAGGTCGATTTTCAGCCGTTTTGCCACATCGTCACTCGATTGCCAAACCGGCCCTGTTAGACGTACCGATGACTTCTGCGCACGTTTGGTGATGTGTTCTTACGTATATTAATCGAATCCGAGACTTTGGCAAGCGTAGCCCAACATCGAAATTTTCATGTAAAATGTTTGCTATACTCAGAGGTCGATTTTCAGCCGTTGTGCCACATCATGTCCTGACTGCCAAACCGGCCCTGTTAGACGTACCGATGACTTCTGCGCACGTTTGGTGATGTGTTCTTACGTATATTAATCGAATCCGAGACTCTGGCAAGCGTAGCCCAACATCGAAATTTTCACATAAAATTTTTGCTATACTCAGAGGTCGATTTTCAGCCGTCTTGCCACATCATGTCCTGACTGCCAAACCGGCCCTGTTAGACGTACCGATGACTTCTGCGCACGTTTGGTGATTTGTTCTTACGTATATTAATCCAATTCGAGACTTTGGCAAGCGTAGCCCAACATCGAAATCTTCACGTAAAATTTTTGCTATACTCAGAGGTCGATTTTCAGCCGTTTTGCCACATCATGTCCTGACTGCCAAACCGGCCCTGTTAGACGTACCGATGACTTCTGCGCACGTTTGGTGATGTGTTCTTACGTATATTAATCGAATCCGAGACTCTGGCAAGCGTAGCCCAACATCGAAATTTTCACCTAAAATGTTTGCTATACTCAGAGGTCGATTTTCAGCCGTTTTGCCACATCATGTCCTGACTGCCAAACCGGCCCTGTTAGACGTACCGATGACTTCTGCGCACGTTTGGTGATTTGTTCTTACGTATATTAATCCAATCCGAGACTTTGGCAAGCGTAGCCCAACATCGAAATTTTCACCTAAAATTTTTGCTATACTCAGAGGTCGATTTTCAGCCGTTTTGCCACATCATGACCTGACTGCCAAACCGGCCCTGTTAGACGTACCGATGACTTCTGCGCACGTTTGGTGATGTGTTCTTACGTATATTAATCGAATCCGAGACTTTGGCAAGCGTAGCCCAACATCGAAATTTTCACGTAAATTTGTTCTTATACTCAGAGGTCGGTTTTCAGCCGTTTTGCCACATCGTCACTCGATTGCCAAACCGGCCCTGTTAGACGTACCGATGACTTCTGCGCACGTTTGGTGATGTGTTCTTACGTATATTAATCGAATCCGAGACTTTGGCAAGCGTAGCCCAACATCGAAATTTTCACCTAAAATGTTTGCTATACTCAGAGGTCGATTTTCAGCCGTTTTGCCACATCGTCACTCGATTGCCAAACCGGCCCTGTTAGACGTACCGATGACTTCTGCGCACGTTTGGTGATGTGTTCTTACGTATATTAATCGAATCCGAGACTTTGGCAAGCGTAGCCCAACATCGAAATTTTCACGTAAATTTGTTCTTATACTCAGAGGTCGATTTTCAGCCGTTTTGCCACATCGTCACTCGATTGCCAAACCGGCCCTGTTAGACGTACCGATGACTTCTGCGCACGTTTGGTGATGTGTTCTTACGTATATTAATCGAATCCGAGACTTTGGCAAGCGTAGCCCAACATCGAAATTTTCACCTAAAATTTTTGCTATACTCAGAGGTCGATTTTCAGCCGTTTTGCCACATCATGACCTGACTGCCAAACCGGCCCTGTTAGACGTACCGATGACTTCTGCGCACGTTTGGTGATGTGTTCTTACGTATATTAATCGAATCCGAGACTTTGGCAAGCGTAGCCCAACATCGAAATTTTCACGTAAATTTGTTCTTATACTCAGAGGTCGATTTTCAGCCGTTTTGCCACATCGTCACTCGATTGCCAAACCGGCCCTGTTAGACGTACCGATGACTTCTGCGCACGTTTGGTGATGTGTTCTTACGTATATTAATGGAATCCGAGACTTTGGCAAGCGTAGCCCAACATCGAAATTTTCATGTAAAATGTTTGCTATACTCAGAGGTCGATTTTCAGCCGTTGTGCCACATCATGTCCTGACTGCCAAACCGGCCCTGTTAGACGTACCGATGACTTCTGCGCACGTTTGGTGATGTGTTCTTACGTATATTAATCGAATCCGAGACTCTGGCAAGCGTAGCCCAACATCGAAATTTTCACATAAAATTTTTGCTATACTCAGAGGTCGATTTTCAGCCGTCTTGCCACATCATGTCCTGACTGCCAAACCGGCCCTGTTAGACGTACCGATGACTTCTGCGCACGTTTGGTGATTTGTTCTTACGTATATTAATCCAATCCGAGACTTTGGCAAGCGTAGCCCAACATCGAAATTTTCACGTAAAATTTTTCCTTTACTCAGAGGTCGATTTTCACCCGTTTTGCCACATCGTCACTCGATTGCCAAACCGGCCCTGTTAGACGTACCGATGACTTCTGCGCACGTTTGGTGATGTGTTCTTACGTATATTAATCGAATCCGAGACTTTGGCAAGCGTAGCCCAACATCGAAATTTTCACGTAAAATTTTTGCTATACTCAGGGTCGATTTTCAGCCTTTTTGCCACATCGTCACTCGATTGCCAAACCGGCCCTGTTAGACGTACCGATGACTTCTGCGCACGTTTGGTGATGCGTTCTTACGTATATTAATCGAATCCGAGACTTTGGCAAGCGTAGCCCAACATCGAAATTTTCACCTAAAATTTTTCCTATACTCAGAGGTCGATTTTCAGCCGTTTTGCCACATCATGTCCTGACTGCCAAAAAGGCCCTGTTAGACGTACCGATGACTTCTGCGCACGTTTGGTTATGTGTTCTTACGTATATTAATCGAATCCGAGACTTTGGCAAGCGTAGCCCAACATCGAAATTTTCACGTAAAATTTTTGCTATACTCAGAGGTCGATTTTCAGCCGTTTTGCCACATCATGTCCTGACTGCCAAAAAGGCCCTGTTAGACGTACCGATGACTTCTGCGCACGTTTGGTTATGTGTTCTTACGTATATTAATCGAATCCGAGACTTTGGCAAGCGTAGCCCAACATCGAAATTTTCACGTAAAATTTTTGCTATACTCAGAGGTCGATTTTCAGCCGTTTTGCCACATCATGTCCTGACTGCCAAAAAGGCCCTGTTAGACGTACCGATGACTTCTGCGCACGTTTGGTTATGTGTTCTTACGTATATTAATCGAATCCGAGACTTTGGCAAGCGTAGCCCAACATCGAAATTTTCACGTAAAATTTTTGCTATACTCAGTGGTCGATTTTCAGCCGTTTTGCCACATCATGTCCTGACTGCCAAACCGGCCTTGTTAGACGTACCGATGACTTCTGCGCACGTTTGGTGATCTGTTCTTACGTATATTAATCGAATCCGAGACTTTGGCAAGCGTAGCCCAACATCGAAATTTTCATGTAAAATTTTTGCTATACTCAGAGGTCGACTTTTAGCCGTTTTGCCACATCATGTCCTGACTGCCAAACCGGCCCTGTTAGACGTACCGATGACTTCTGCGCACGTTTGGTGATGTGTTCTTACGTATATTAATCGAATCCGAGACTTTGGCAAGCGTAGCCCAACATCGAAATTTTCACGTAAATTTGTTCTTATACTCAGAGGTCGATTTTCAGCCGTTTTGCCACATCGTCACTCGATTGCCAAACCGGCCCTGTTAGACGTACCGATGACTTCTGCGCACGTTTGGTGATGTGTTCTTACGTATATTAATCGAATCCGAGACTTTGGCAAGCGTAGCCCAACATCGAAATTTTCATGTAAAATTTTTGCTATACTCAGAGGTCGATTTTCAGCCGTTTTGCCACATCATGTCCTGACTGCCAAACCGGCCCTGTTAGACGTACCGATGACTTCTGCGCACGTTTGGTGATCTGTTCTTACGTATATTAATCGAATCCGAGACTTTGGCAAGCGTAGCCCAACATCGAAATTTTCACGTAAAATTTTTGCTATACTCAGGGTCGATTTTCAGCCTTTTTGCCACATCGTCACTCGATTGCCAAACCGGCCCTGTTAGACGTACCGATGACTTCTGCGCACGTTTGGTGATGCGTTCTTACGTATATTAATCGAATCCGAGACTTTGGCAAGCGTAGCCCAACATCGAAATTTTCACATAAAATTTTTGCTATACTCAGAGGTCGATTTTCAGCCGTTTTGCCACATCATGTCCTGACTGCCAAACCGGCCCTGTTAGACGTACCGATGACTTCTGCGCACGTTTAGTGATGTTTTCTCACGTATATTAATCGAATCCGAGACTCTGGCAAGCGTAGCCCAACATCGAAATTTTCACGTACAATTTTTGCTATACTCAGAGGTCGATTTTCAGCCGTTTTGCCACATCGTCACTCGATTGCCAAACCGGCCCTGTTAGACGTACCGATGACTTCTGCGCACGTTTGGTGATGTGTTCTTACGTATATTAATCGAATCCGAGACTTTGGCAAGCGTAGCCCAACATCGAAATTTTCACGTAAATTTGTTCTTATACTCAGAGGTCGATTTTCAGCCGTTTTGCCACATCGTCACTCGATTGCCAAACCGGCCCTGTTAGACGTACCGATGACTTCTGCGCACGTTTGGTGATGTGTTCTTACGTATATTAATCGAATCCGAGACTTTGGCAAGCGTAGCCCAACATCGAAATTTTCATGTAAAATTTTTGCTATACTCAGAGGTCGATTTTCAGCCGTTTTGCCACATCATGTCCTGACTGCCAAACCGGCCCTGTTAGACGTACCGATGACTTCTGCGCACGTTTGGTGATCTGTTCTTACGTATATTAATCGAATCCGAGACTTTGGCAAGCGTAGCCCAACATCGAAATTTTCACGTAAAATTTTTGCTATACTCAGGGTCGATTTTCAGCCTTTTTGCCACATCGTCACTCGATTGCCAAACCGGCCCTGTTAGACGTACCGATGACTTCTGCGCACGTTTGGTGATGCGTTCTTACGTATATTAATCGAATCCGAGACTTTGGCAAGCGTAGCCCAACATCGAAATTTTCACATAAAATTTTTGCTATACTCAGAGGTCGATTTTCAGCCGTTTTGCCACATCATGTCCTGACTGCCAAACCGGCCCTGTTAGACGTACCGATGACTTCTGCGCACGTTTAGTGATGTTTTCTCACGTATATTAATCGAATCCGAGACTCTGGCAAGCGTAGCCCAACATCGAAATTTTCACGTACAATTTTTGCTATACTCAGAGGTCGATTTTCAGCCGTTTTGCCACATCGTCACTCGATTGCCAAACCGGCCCTGTTAGACGTACCGATGACTTCTGCGCACGTTTGGTGATGCGTTCTTACGTATATTAATCGAATCCGAGACTTTGGCATGCGTAGCCCAACATCGAAATTTTCATGTAAAATTTTTGCTATACTCAGAGGTCGATTTTCAGCCGTTTTGCCACATCATGTCCTGACTGCCAAACCGGCCCTGTTAGACGTACCGATGACTTCTGCGCACGTTTGGTGATGTGTTCTTACGTATATTAATCGAATCCGAGACTTTGGCAAGCGTAGCCCAACATCGAAATTTTCACCTAAAATTTTTGCTATACTCAGAGGTCGATTTTCAGCCGTTTTGCCACATCGTCACTCGACTGCCAAACCGGCCCTGTTAGACGTACCGATGACTTCTGCGCACGTTTGGTGATGTGTTCTTACGTATATTAATCGAATCCGAGACTTTGGCAAGCGTAGCCCAACATCGAAATTTTCATGTAAAATTTTTGCTATACTCAGAGGTCGATTTTCAGCCGTTTTGCCACATCATGTCCTGACTGCCAAACCGGCCCTGTTAGACGTACCGATGACTTCTGCGCACGTTTGGTGATGTGTTCTTACGTATATTAATCGAATCCGAGACTTTGGCAAGCGTAGCCCAACATCGAAATTTTCACCTAAAATTTTTGCTATACTCAGAGGTCGATTTTCAGCCGTTTTGCCACATCGTCACTCGACTGCCAAACCGGCCCTGTTAGACGTACCGATGACTTCTGCGCACGTTTGGTGATGTGTTCTTACGTATATTAATCGAATCCGAGACTTTGGCAAGCGTAGCCCAACATCGAAATTCTCACGTAAATTTTTTCCTATACTCAGAGGTCGATTTTCAGCCGTTTTGCCACATCGTCACTCGACTTCCAAACCGGCCCTGTTAGACGTACCGATGACTTCTGCGCACGTTTGGTGATGTGTTCTTACGTATTTTAATCGAATCCGAGACTTTGGCAAGCGTAGCCCAACATCGAAATTTTCACATAAAATTTTTGCTATACTCAGAGGTCGATTTTCAGCCGTTTTGCCACATCATGTCCTGACTGCCAAACCGGCCCTGTTAGACGTACCGATGACTTCTGCGCACGTTTAGTGATGTTTTCTCACGTATATTAATCGAATCCGAGACTCTGGCAAGCGTAGCCCAACATCGAAATTTTCACGTAAAATTTTTGCTATACTCAGAGGTCGATTTTCAGCCGTTTTGCCACATCATGTCCTGACTGCCAAACCGGCCATGTTAGACGTACCAATGACTTCTGCGCACGTTTAGTGATGTTTTCTCACGTATATTAATCGAATCCGAGACTCTGGCAAGCGTAGCCCAACATCGAAATTTTCACGTACAATTTTTGCTATACTCAGAGGTCGATTTTTAGCCGTTTTGACACATCGTCACTCGACTGCCAAACCGGCCCTGTTAGACGTACCGATGACTTCTGCGCACGTTTGGTGATGTGTTTTTACGTATATTAATCGAATCCGAGGCTTTGGCAAGCGTAGCCCAACATCGAAATTTTCACGTAAAATTTTTGCTATACTCAGCCGTTTTGCCACATCATGTCCTGACTGCCAAACCGGCCATGTTAGACGTACCAATGACTTCTGCGCACGTTTAGTGATGTTTTCTCACGTATATTAATTGAATCCGAGACTTTGGAATTAGGGATGTTCGATGTTCATCGATGTTGGCAAAACATCAATTTTGAATTCTCGGTGTTTTGACATCGATGTTCAATTTCGTAAAATATCGCATAATAGATGTTAAGCTCAAAACATCGGCTTTCGATGTTAGCAAAAGAAAACCTACCAATAGATCAGATAGAATAGACAAGACCACTGATCAGTTGTTCACATTGGTTCATGGAATATTTCGACTCGAGTCTGTTAACAAAATTGTATTTTCTGAGTATTCAGAATGCCTTGAATGTCTTGGTAATTTGTGTATTCTTTCATTCTTGATTTTTGATGTGAAGTGTAGTTTTTAACACCATTAGTCGGAATTATATAAATTCATTCTATAGCATCGATGATAACGAAAATCTTTGTTCTGAGTTCGATTATTATACATCGAATATCCCTAGTTGACGTGGTGCGACACAACTGAATCAAAGCTGTTAAATGGTTGTGCCAACTGTCTTCGAAGCTAGGTGGGAGGTCTACTTCATCAATAAGAGGTGATGATGTCTTATGGTTCCCTACCACTTTCTCCTAGTCAAGTCCGTTAAGCAGCAATTATCAAAACAACAGAAGAAGACACACTCATCCATAAATACTCCACCGCATCTCCTGAAACACTTCCCCAAGCAACAATTCTGGTGATGTACAAGTGTGCATCATAGAGTGATCACCTTTGCGCACTTCTCAAATGAAATCTGAATATTTGCGATTTGAAGACATAGACTGCTGTGCCAGTGTCAGCACACCAATGACAATCTATCCTGTCAAGCATCACACAGTTTGCACATACGCAAACATCACATCGCGTCGATATGCTCTACAGAAAAATCTGCCTCATTTTAATTGAGTCACCCGACAAAGGGCGAGAAAGCTATCACCATCCAAAGATACCAATTGTGTGAGATTGTGTTAAATTGATTTTAAAATGTTCCCCATTCCCATGACTGAGTCTGAGAAAACAAGGACCACTTGAGTGACCAGAGCACAACGTTTGCCCGAAACAAAGGACTCTGACTGGTTTGAGAAGTCCCCATCGCCTCCGTGGCAGGACCCACAGCAAATTAAGAATATCCCTCCAGATCGTTACTCCCCAAGTGACTGCCGCTTCCAACACAGACAACACAAGGGGTGGTGGGTGAGGTGTCAATGACGCAGTCATTGCTTTAAGGGGACAGTCCCCTTATCTGCGAAGCGTAACTAATCGTCGGTGGATGTGAAATTGATTCTAGTACATGTGAGAAGAGAGACATCTCGCCCCGGCCCCGCCTCCAACCCGAGAGTAATTCAATTGTAACGATGAGAATGATAATAAACGATTTTCTCTGCTGGCATTGCACTCAGCCGGACTGTGTAATTCAATTTGTAAATGCTTTTGTTTTGATTGTGTGTCGGTACGGGGAGAGCTCGGGATTGACTCAAATCGATTGTGACGTCCTCTGACTTGGCATGTCTTATTTTTCATTTTGACTCTCCGGTGTGTGATGCATCGCTGTTTATTGAATTGCAGCTTCGAACTTCGTGGACAGTTGGCAGTCAATGGACTGTCTGCCTTGTCGATGGTCCGTACCGACATGAGGAACCGATTCCAAATGTCAAATGGCCTCTTAAAGTTACGGCCACAGAGTGGTGGCTGGTGTCGGAGTTTGGCTGCACGTACAAAGGTTGGTTGGAATTGCGTCACAGTTTTGTTTTATTCTGTCCCGAAAGCACTCGTCCCTGCGGAGGAGATCTGTCAAGCTGATAGCAAACAAGGACAGGCGGGATTGGCAACTTTACGTCAGGGACTTTATTTATGTGATTGGATATCGTCTCAGCTGAACGCGCATTGGCATGGTCAACAGGAAGTTTGGAACTGCAGGCACGTCATTATGTTAACGCCTGCGTCACGGATGATTGTCGGAGGCTAACAGGAATTAATGACCCTCCAACTGATACTGTTCGAAGTACCCTACAGCTTTATCATGCCACTCGACGTGTGGGCTGCATCAAAGGATTACTCAGCTAGGAGTCTTCAATCATCTATCCGCCAAATGTGTTGAAATTCAAATACCTAACGATTTAATTACTCAAAATTAATATCCCACCGTAACCAGAAAATTAACATTATCGCCCCGGTTCACATACAATTCGCGTAAGCCTAATCAGACATACGCCGCAATCTGCGTCACGTTCGCATAAATGAATCCTTTCCCAAGAACCCTGTAATCCTCTTATGTACACATCTTGATACGCTAACGATGTGTTCCTCTCTGTGCGGCTGGTGGATGAAAAAATGAATGAATAGATTCTTCTAGGACTTTCCTGTGTAATCAATTTTATATTCTCTCTCGTCCTTCGGGGTGAATTATGTTAATCGAAGACAGTTCATGTGGGTTGCCTGATGGAGTAGCTGCAATCATTCCGTCGCTTAGGTTCTTGCAAAACCCCTGAGAGGTGAACGAAGCAACCATGGCATTGTAGGCAAATACTATTGATTGAAGCAGTTTACTCAGTTAATTTCATTTCGCATTACACTTGGCAGATCCCTGAGACATATTGGGATGGGGATGAATGAAAGTCCTCTGAAAACATCAAGTCGTACGTCGTCGCTGCCACAGAAATAATACCTGTGTGTGTGTGTATGTGTGTGAGTTCTCCAACCCTGGAATATGATTCCAAATTGTTTCCAATTAATTGGTGCCTGTTTGAGAAGAAAACAAAAGTTTCTTCATGAAAGGATTTCAGGGGAGCACTCATTCCAAATTAACCAATCAGAGCTCGAGACTGAATGTGGAAATAAAGAGCAACATACCCTTGTTTTCGTACAAAATTACTTTTGATTGATTGCGTTCTTCGTTAAGAGCTTAAGGAGCACCTTTACTAGAGTCAGTCTATGAGGGGATTAAATTTCGTATGCCTTAGGTATTGAATTGCCATCGATCGTGTACATGTTTTGATTGAATTTCAGATGCAATCCAGCACTCACTATTGTGAACTATGACTAGTTGATGGCTCTCTCAAATTTTGTGTGGAATTGTTTGGAACAATCATGTTAGTAGGAACGAATTAAAAGAAAGTTAGACTCTAAAGAATGGTTAAAAAATAACCAATTTGGAGCTCGTTAGTTCGGGTATACTGACCTTTTGGAAATATTGATTTTTTATAAATTCATAGCTGCTTGACGAATAACAAAATCGAATTTAGAAAAGCATTTAAGTTTTCTTTGGACATGCTGTAAAACGCATAAAAAATTTAAAATCATCCATCATGTCGCATTAGAGTTATTGGCTAGAATACAAGCCCCTCGCTGGATGCACTAAACATGGTTAGATAATGGAACGACTTTAATCTGTGTAAATATATGTAAACACTTTTTAAATATTTCTCAACTTCATCGAAATGTGTTATCCCACATCTATACTTTAAAAATGCAAAGCCCCTAAGAGCATCCCACAATGTACAATTATTGCTTTTTTTCGAATCTCAAACCGCTGTGCTTCGTAGTTCTTACAGTTGATTTTGCTGCACGTCGATGTGGATTGCATAGCATTGGACATTGACATGTGTTTTCTGCTGAGTGAGGTGTTTCTGATATTGATCTCCTCAGCATTGTATACATATTTGTTATTGTCTGCTGTTAGCAGCGGGCATTGATCTCTATTGTTGCGTTACTGCCTACATTTTATACTACATATAATATCTTTTTTGGGGGTTGGTTATATTCTTGTCTGTAAGAGCTGATGCTAGCTATATTTCTGGGAATTTTTTCTCCCTTGGAATGGGAGCAGATTAATAGTACGAGATAACCTAAATAGATTTTACCAAGTATCAGCAAATGTTTCAGTACACAAAATTAACTCATTCATTTCAAATGCATTGGATGCACTCAATTGAGCTTAACTGCTATTTGACTGTTGATACTTATGGAAAGTCTAAACCTTATTTGTATAGACTCATGGAATGGCTCAAACTGCGAATAAGAAATCTTCATGTGGGTCAATCTTCTCCACTGAGACAGACATTTTTAATGATGATAAAGCATTCACTACTGAAGAGTCGTTCGTACAAACATATTGATAGAGTTAATGTTAGGATCTCGCCTCTGAGCTCATTCGCTCATTTTAGCGTAAACACCAGCCCCAGTGAAGAGGAGAAGAGGAGTCTATTATGATGGTCTTAAAGCCGCGGTGAAGAAGTTGGAAAACGTAGTCAAGCTTCTTAACACATAAGTATTTGAAAAAAAAACTATAGACCTTCCAACAAGGCTGCATTCCCACTCATAAGGAAAAAACGGCACATGGCCAAAAATTAAAAAAGTTTAATTTTCGAGAATAAATGTTCATTTGGAATCCCAGGCCTCAAATCTGTGGACTAAAAAATATGGTCTCTTTTAGAGAAGTTAGAAAACGTAGTCAAGCTTGTGCTAGGCAACATCGTTCGATAAGAAAATGAGGTCGGCCAAGCAGTTACCGTGAATTGTGTTCGCACTTGCGAGATGATAATGGACTTATTGTGACTAGAAATTGAGGATATGGACCTGGACGACATAAGTTTCCAACAGGATGGTGCCACTTGCTATACAGCCAACGAAACAATGGCTTTTTTGCACGAGAAATTCAATGGCCGTGTTATCTCACGTTGAGGCGATGTTAACTGATCGCCACGATCATGTGACACCGCTTGACTTCTTTCTTTGGGTATATTTAAAAGAAAAAGTGTATGCCTATAAGCCAAGAATAATTTAGGAGCTAATGGATAAGATAATTCGGCACATTACCGACATTGAACCTTAATCATGTCTCAGAGTCATTGAAAATATGGACCATCGGATAGAGGTATGCCACCGAGGCCGTGGCGAGCGTTTAACCAATATTTTGTTTCACACGTAACTGTCATGGATCCTTCTATCACAATAAAAAATATTAAGATAATTCTCTGAAAACTTTTTGTTTTATTTACAACTCGGTGTAACCTGCCACGCTTCACTGTGGCATATTGCGGTTGCACGCGTAAGAAATGAGGAACACAACATAGCATAACTTTTAAATACGTTTAATTTGGTAATACTTGTAGGTATACAATATTTTTAATTGGTCCATTCTCCGCGGAAATATAAATGCTATCTGGTTTACCGACACGGGAGCACGCAACATACAATTGTCCGTATGAAAGGCAATCCGCATCTAAATCTAAGCCACACAATTCCAGAGATTGACCTTGAGCTTTATTAATTGTCATTGCAAATGCCAATCGAATGGGAAACTGAAACCTTTTGAATTGAAACGGTGTATCAGTCGGGATCAGGGGAATTCAAGGAATGACAACGTTGCTTCCACCACGTTGTTCATCAATTTCTTGACCGCGAGTCGCGTACTGTTGCAGAGTTTGGGCTGATTAATATGCCGGAGCATGATAATTGGCACACCCATTTTCAATTTCAATATATATGGTGGGATTCCAGGCAGATGGAGTGAATTTAAAAATTCCGTTGACTAATTAACTGCTTCATCTGCCTCCACAACGGTGTCTATTGACTTATATGTAATTTCCTCAGTTTCTTTGCTGGATTGGATAATATGATTAAGTTGATAGACGTCTTTATTATTGGTGGCAAGGATAGCTCGTTAGCTGAGCCAACCGTGATTCCGTTAGTTGACTTCAATATTAGGAAATACTTTTTCGATTAGTTCTTCTTTCGAGGTGACTTACTTACAAACATTTTCGGGCAACGACATTTTTCTTGACGTCTCATTGACTTGCAGCTTTCCGTTCCCAATGTCCAGTAACTGTCGTGAGAAAACCTCGGCTGATTCATCGTTCTGCAACTGGGTACGCATATTCTACTGCAATGTACGTACGTGTAGCCACAATGTTGAATATTTCAGGCAAGCTTTTATATCGCCCGCTGGTGTCGACCGAGAAATTACGGGCAACGTTTGCCTGAAATCTCCTGCGAGCAATATTAATGCATTTCCGAATGGTTGAAGGGTTCCACGCAAATCCCGAAATGATCGATCAAGAGCCTCCAGTGATTTTTTGTGTGCCATAGTGCATTCATCCCAAACAATGAGTTTACATTTCTGCAATACTTTTCCCATACCTGATGCTCTGGAAATGTTGCGCGTGGGAGTCTCGATTATTTGCATGTTCAATGGCAACTTCAGCGCTGAATGAGCAG
The DNA here is from genome assembly GCA_964034865.1 of Eristalis intricaria. Classification (NCBI taxonomy): domain Eukaryota; kingdom Metazoa; phylum Arthropoda; class Insecta; order Diptera; family Syrphidae; genus Eristalis; species Eristalis intricaria. The sequence goes on from OZ035877.1 coordinate 28,865,623, forward strand.
TCATTCCACCAGGTAACAATGTCGCAGGTATTCCAAATGAAGCAAGAGCTAAAGCTTTTTTTGCTCGAACCGTGGCCAGAATTAATTTAATGAGGAATATTTTACCAATTCCTTCTGGCGCATTTAAGAAGAAGATGCCCCCAACCCCGCTTGTTATCATTTGTATCCCATGATCACAAACGCCTTTCCGCTCATGGGTTAATTTGCTAATGTCTTGATTGGACATATGACTGAAGATCATCGGTGTTGTAAGTCTGCTCACGGCGCAAATCCACATCAAATGAAGCAGTCGCAGTTCGGGTGGGTGCTGGCATTCCCAATTGACTTAACACTTTATTCACAATAGCTAAGCACTTGTCTTCAAAGTTTCATTGTAAATGCCTTCCGTCAATTCCATGGTCAATGCGTACTCCGTGCAAAATATCCTCAGCCATATGCGAATGACATCTTTCCCATAACTCTGTTGAAGATGAAGGGAAAAAATAAAATTATGATCACAAAAGGAGTTCATGAAAGCGCGGACCATGGAGAGGGACATCACTTGATGTTGGCTGGTATGGCAGGTGTTCTAGCAGATGGCACTGTGGTCGATGCTCCGGGAACCGTTAAAAAAACAATTTTATTCGCTATCGCGGGTATAGTATTGACATAAAAAGTGGATAAAAACCAAGCTTGAATCTATAGTGATATACTTGAATCTATAGTGTGTCAAGATTTCGGCTTAAACGGTTCAGCAGTTTTCAAATGCATAGATCTCTGAGGAACGTACACTACATTTTTATATATATAGATAGATTATCATCGTGCGTTTTCGTTGGACCACCCTTTATATAGATAAAAAAAAAACATTGATCAATTTTTGGATATGGACATAGCACGTAGGTTTTGTTTTAACAACTGGCCTTTTTTTCAACTGACACAAAGTCCAACTTTGAGGTAATTTATTTTGTTTTCAAATAACTTCATGTCAATCGACAACCAAGCACTCAAGATACACACAATCAACAGTAGAAGGCATTGCATGCATTGTTTTAAAATAACTGTTTTGGGATGTTAAAGCTGCAAAACAAAATGTCCTCCATTTACCAACAAAAACCGACTTCAGATTTCAGTTTTTGCTTCACGGCACTCTTAGCACTCCTAGCGTCTTATGATATTGGTTATATACCCATCGGATATTGTATAACCATGGCTCAAACCTTAACATGTGTTGTAGTCGTAGTTACATTCCTCCAGGTATCTACCTATTTAACTGTAACATTTAACCCACCATACGTATTCTGTATTTTAGTTCGTATCCCTTATTGTTTATGATATGATATGACTAATAACCCCTTACCTCCTGTTCACCTTATTTCCTTCATTGACTTTTCTTAAAGATCTCTCAATTATCGGCTTGTTCACATCACATTCATCAATGTTATCGAAGCCAAATCATTAATTCACTTCATTACCACGAAAACCGAAACAACAACAATCCAAACTATTTCCCAATTCGTCTGCGGATTAATCAGTGAAAAGACAATCAATTCCAGTTCCCGCAGCGAAAGAGTACATCGAATCCATTAATATTCTTTCGTGGAGCATCAATCTTCATCTGTGTCTTGTGATTAATTTACGTCACTTCTCTGTTGCTGGAGCTGTTGATCGTTGGCCCAATAGAAATCATAATTTTCCTCTTTCATTCGTTTGTTTTCAACCTTTTGACATGGATATGACTTCCTGACCCTGCCACACAAACACACGCTCAAACTCCAAATAGACGTCGTTGGTTCTGCGAATGGAGTTTGGCTTGTATCCTTTTTTCACGGGTCATTAATTATGAATCATTTAGCATCTGGTCACTGCGTTCGACGGTTCAGAGATACTTTGGTGAACGTTTTAGTATTCACGGCAGATTGTATTGGGTTTCGCACTGGATGATGTGCAAGGAAAACACAGTCTACTTTTTTCCAATTTTACAAATTCTGCCAGAAATTATCAATTGCATAACGCTTTCGATGACAGCACTTAATTTCTGGTAAAAAAATTGAGTTTAACCTTTCCCGTGAATTATGAGATGGCTAGACGATCTTCATGATATTATCATAATAGCACAAGCTTATAAACTCACCTTAAGCCACTCAACCACTCTAAACGAAATTAACTTACACCCCAACGAAACTGACCGCATACTACCCCAAGCCATCTTTGAGATAAAATTCTCCACCAGCGTTCCCTCTAGATCTGATTGGATTACTAATAATCTCATTTATCAATGGATCCATTTCAAACGGATTGAAGACTAAGGAAGGATAGATGCTATTGTCTTGCTCCATGAAGGCCCCTTCAAAGTGTAGAGTCTACCAGGCACAAATCACTGAGAAAAAAGAGACACGTTCCTGGCTCAAGAAGAAGACAGGCCGCAATTAAGTCCCTGGACAATGCCATGTTTAACTAAAAAACATCCCTTAATTGTAGGCTAAGTCTTAACGAGATGTGAAGATTTCCACCTTTCATGTCAATCGCCAACCATCTACTCAAGATACACACAATCAACACTACCCATCGTAAATGAGTAGAATGCCTTAAAAAAAGTGAGTATGCTTTTACTTAAGAGATCTTCACTCAACGCTCATCGGCGTCACAACCGGACATTGCGCAATTGGCATTCATGCCCGCAGGATGGGACACTCTTTATAATGACTTTAGTAGAAAAGCTGCATGGATGAAGAGGAGGTGGAAACGGTGGAAACTACAGATCACCTACTCTGCTCGTGTAGCGTCCTGGCAAGTTGTAGAGCTACTACTTCAATATTTTTTAATGAGCTAAATAGTATCAGCATTAGCTTCGTCACAAGCACCTACTGGTTCTAACTGTTAGGGGAAATCAAGCCTTGTGGTATCACAACCGGCCTACTTTGGCCTAAGTGTGACTGCCTATTGCAGTCAGCCACTACAACCTAACCTAACCTAGCACAGATAATAAACTACTAACTATTTATTATCTATCATAATAGTACTGTAAACATGGTAAACGCTACAATCGAAGGAGAACCTGTGTTGTGCCTCTACAGCAATACATCATTTTATGCGTAATATTACTTCTTCACGAGTGGAGGGGCTCACAGCTTTATGCCGGGTCTGTACGGCATAAATAAAAAACGGTATACAGTCCGGCAAGGGTAGGATTTGAAGGGGTGCAGCCATGAATAACGAAAGACGTTCGTGTTAAATGTTGGATCCAGTCAACCAGCGAAGGAAACGATGCACCTACACACTACGCTAAGATGTTTCCAATTTTGGACGTAATTATACACTTATGCTCCGATAATACCCGATCCACAAGTGTGGAGATCCATTTGACTGCTCCAAATAGGAGAGGAATATATACATAGAAGTCTTCGACGAAGTTATCCGACTTCGTGCGCCAACACCCGACAACTTTTGTCACCAAGCTGCTAGGACTACATCCTTGGGCTCAACCCAAGGATGTTCACAATAATTTGGAAATTCACAAGTCTAGTTTCAGAACTCATAAAGACATTCAATTTGAAAAAAGATATCAAGATAACACGGCGTCATGTCGTCATGTAATTTCTTAGAAACTCACTGGTAAGAACTATGTGATATTTTAAAAGTCCTTGTAACTCTTTGTACACTCGGATGACATTGATGTGACGGGTCATAAGCAGCGAAAATAAAATACTTATTGTACGGAATTATAAACAACTAGTCTTGTACTAGCCTTGGAAACAGGTATCATTTAAGCTTGTAAGAAATCTGGTCGCTCATAAGTGCGTCCATTAGCAGATAGATAGATATTTTAGTACGCAGCTGCCAACACACTTTCGAGTCATGTCAAAAAAAACTCTTCTTTTTCTTTATTTGGCGCTACAGTCCGGGGTGGACTAGGGCCTCAACCAACAAACCTCTGCAGCTTGCACGGTCTCTGGCTAGCTGTCCCCAGTGTCGCATGCAAAGTTGGTTGAGGTGCTTCTCCACCTGGGTGCGCCACCTTAAACGCGGGCGTCCTCTTCTACGTTGTCCCACGGGTTCGGAGTCGAAGACTCTTCGGGCCGGAGCTGAGTTGTCCATACGCTCTACATGGCCTAGCTACCTCAGTCGTTGGATTCGAAGACGCCTAACTAGACTCATGTCGCTGTACAGCCCGTACAGTTCGTGGTTTAATCTTCACCTCCAGAAACCGTCAACGCAAACAGGACCAAAGATCGCACACAGAGCTTTTCTCTCGAAAAGACCAAGGACTTCCTCATCCGCTTTTGAGATTGTCCATGCCTCCTAAAAAAAAAATACCGCATTCCAATGCGTGGGATTGTGTGTCATGAAATAAATCGTTAGCTAAAAGGTTGTCTGGTCAAAGGGAGAATTCATACTTTATACTGATTTCGTGTGTCTCAGACATTAATAAAGCCCCTTCAGTCAGGCTTTTATCCAGAACCACAGCACACCGTCTATAAAATATTCATCGATCCACTCCTTCAACAAAAAAAAAATCCTTTAATGTGATCCGTGATCCTTAAGACCCATAAAAGGAACAATTACCCAGCAGTTGTCAAGTAGGTGCACACTTAATTTGATACGAATATCAATTCAAAAAAGGATTTCTTAGGCAAATTCCTTAGACCGAAATCCTTTTTCTTCGAGGTGGAGGAGGTAATCCGACGATTCCATGGAAATCTCATTTCATTAAGTCTCTTGCGGATGAGTTCAAAGTGCGTAGCCACATCTCCGAATAAGGTTCTGAGGATGTGCCGTGAATTTGAATGCATGTTCCCCTGAATACGGGCTCTTGATGTTCCATCCATGTCAGCTCTAGATCTCAATCATTTTCGTTAAATTAATTATCTAAGTGGATTTCAGGGATTAACTTTGTCCATAAATGCACACGCAGCATGTGTGCTCTACCTGCCTCAATTCCTTTTAAGCAAATCCCTTTGAAAGTGCGATACGGATTGGCAACAATGAAGCTACACAATGGTTACTCGGTTGCCACAGGTGAAAGGCTTTAAATGGAGTTATGGATCAGAGAGGAAGCAGCTACCAGACACCTTATGGTCTATGAATAGTGGGCGGATTTGTTTGTAGGTGCAGTTTTCCTACCATTTTAATTTTCGCGGAATAAAAGAATGTTAGTAGTGGTACCCTACTGGTCGTTGGCCGACCGACAGACACCAATATAAACGAATGTCAACCTTTATTGCCTATCGACTGAGGCATGAGCAGACGGAAAACGATAGTAAGCAAAGCTAGTCGTTTATGGCCACATTCACGAGAGATTGCTGCAGCCTTTGTGCGACACTTGAGTTTTGGAGAGGGTTTTCCTATCGAAACTAGTGACGTATTCCAGAACCACCTAGGCGGTCCAGAAGCGCCGGGTCCGGCACGTAAGTACACTTGAGTTCATGTTTTATGGTGCCTCAACTTTGATGTAGTTCGTGGCTGATGTAAAAGCATTTTCCGCCTACCATGCTGCTATAATCTCCATTTCTGCCAGTTATCTGGTATTAAATCCACTGCCACCACGAATCTCCCGGAAAGGGCCCACCCGTCTGGTCAAAATAAACACACTGACGACTTCCAGGGGCTGCTGACTATACGTAGGTCCAGAATACAGCATCTGGTGAGGCATTAGTACTCGAGTGGTTACTGCCAGTTAGTTGTCCTAACACCCACGATTACCTCGAGCCTTTTAATTCGATTTCCAATAATCAATGGAAATACATTTTTTCTACCAGCTTTTGAGAATTTAAAAAAAACATTTGAGAAGGAAAGTTTTCTAAATCATTGGCTCCAGCACGAAAACATAGTGTATCTTTACTCTACAAAGAATTCATCGTAAAAACTGTCATTGGAGTTTAGGAAGCCATCCATTCACATTGAATCTGTGGCTATAGCCAATGCCTTATACAGACTAGATAAGTCATATGCAGGAATAGGATTTTTCTAACATTGACTTTGTTTCTCCTTTTTAAACTATTGTAGAAAAATGATGATTGCAAATGAGCTCCAGAAGAAAATTACGTTTTACATTCTTTTAATAAAAATACGGGATTGGAAACTATTGAGTAGATAAATTCTGGAATGCACCGCGGATTGGATTCTAAACTTCCACAAAATGTTGGAAGTTTGAAATGGGCTCCACTTGCTTCAGCTGAAGTTGAAAGGTCGTTAACGTTAAATGCCTTAAAAGCGCTTCTAAGAGTGAGACACTGCCGGAGAATATTCTTTTAAGATCTACTTCGAAAAGCTCTTTGTAGTTCAATGCTGCTATAAGAACATGAAAATATACGCTCCCTTCCATATTTTTTACCAAGTCCCTTTTTTGTTTTTTTTTTGCTTATTTTTACTTTTATGTCAACAAAATTTTAACCCTGGTCATATGCTACAGAGGAAAGGAGAAGAGCTTCACTGCATCAGTAAAACGTAGAGTACAAGGAAATATTAGGCCTGTGGTCTTTGTCTCAATGGCAGAGATTGAGTCAGTGCCAGAGGAAGTGAGGAGTGTTCTCACTTTTATCTTCGTTAGTACATGCTCTGCATATGTAATCGTTGCCGAGTCCCATTTTCGTGCGAATGCGAGTGACTGTCTCAACTGGCATCGCTTGCACTTTTTGTCGCACTGAAGGAGTCTGTTTGCTTTTGCTCTAACATGGGACACTGTATAGGAGGTTAGAGAGCATCACTTTCTGTTTGGAGCATGTATGATTGTGCCACATTTTCTTAACTTCTTAAGGCAGTGATTTAATCCACAGAATTGTACCGGCTTGGCGTTGTCGGTCATATTTCTGGCCGACTTGCTTCAAAATGTCTTGAAGATTCTCACAAGTTGACATGGTGCCTATTAACTGATCTGCCTAATACCGAACTGCCAACTGCTACAGCGAACACATATAGCTGTCGGCCATCGTTTTCTGTTAGTGCCATAGCCAGTTGAATTTTAATACAGATGAAAGACCAATAAACGACACAAATTTCGTCAAGTTCAAATCTACGAAAAGCAGAGGATACGTGTTTGACGCGGACTTATTCGGGTCCTCTCCACAATTTTATGGTCGTCATCGATAATTTCAGCAGAAACAGCACAGTTGGCTGATTGCTTGGTTGACTCCGATTTGTCCCCCAAGTCTTGAAACATCGATCATATGAGCAAAAAAGCTAAAAGTAAAATAGGCTCAATGAGCGCATTGCTACATAACTCAACTTGCTTGAAGCTCGAACGTGTCATTATGATGCGCATTTAGTGTCTGGAATAATGACAAAGAAAATAACAGCAGATGAAACGACATCACCACCATAAACTACCATAATCAACACATCCCTATTGCAAAACTATTTGCTTTAGTTGAAGCTCAACTTATCAACTTTCAGTGAACGTTATCGGTCCTTCGAGCCGGATGGCTGACTATAAAATACATTTAGAAAGCTTACATTGCTCAAAATTTAAATAACAGCCACGTATTTCTTCAACTTGGGTGTGCAGGTGCTTAATTTGGACTATTATTTGAATCAGTCATGTTCCCATTACCCGTAGTTTCCTTACTACGCATTTCACTCCAATAGTACAACTGTTTCGTGAAGCTCCCTGTGATTATTCGACAGCAACCAAGCCCTGCGCACTTCCTGGAGCAACACAACTTCTTCTTCTTCTTTATTTGTCGCTACAGTCTGGGGTGGACCTGGGCCTCAGCCAAAAGATATACGCCATGAATTTCGTGCAAGTGTGACACTGATGAATTGAACATCTAATCGTGATGTGTTTTAAAAATCATAAGTCCATTAAGTGCCTAAAATTCCCATTCTGTAGACTGCTGCTAAATGTCAAAATGTTTGCTTAACCTGTGTTCCATACCAATTGCTATCCTCCACCACCCTCCATCCAAGTACATTTCGAAGTACTCGAACATAATTAATTGTGTTGAAACGACCACGCCGACCATGCGACGACGGCTAGTCATTCCACAAGCAAAAGTGGCCGATGATGTGACAAGAACTCTTGAACATCTGAAACCAAAAGGTGGCCTGCGGAGGAATGCTGGAAAGAATTCGAGAAGAAAATCAACCAACTGAAACTACAACGTCTCACATAACGCCTCACGTTTCGAGGTCGATCACAGCAGTCAGGTACATCTCAAGTAACAGTTGCTCAAATTGAATTCGAATCTGAAGATACTAATGATGAATGAATGGTTCAATTTCCAGGCATGACATAGGAGGAACTCGGGAACGAAATCCGACGAAGGTTGATGAACGGTATGAGGTCCTTGTCCGAAGTGCAAAGAGGTTGTCAATCTTGTAAGACTGAGGATAATGAATTAACATGAGATTCTGGATGAGGGCGTTGCCTCATGTGGGCTGGTGTATGCCAGGAGTCGTCATTGATGATGATCGGAAAGTGGACACATGGAAAATGGTGTTTTTCTGATGACTTGAATCTGATTTTGGCTTAAGTTACAATGGTCAGTTGGCAAGTGCGTCATTTTACCTTTTAGTGAATGTTTTTTCTTACTTCAAGCGAAATTCTGGTAGCTTATAAATAATATGGGTGGCGCGACAATCCGAGGTGGCCTAGGCTCTACAGCACCCACCCATGTCGTGCGTGCTATCGTACCTTCACGAGTGGATTGGACATACAGGCTTATGCCGACTTCGAACGGGGAAGTTTGAGAAGTTTTTACTAGGCAGGACTACTCTTTGTGCATTGTCAGTAATTGGAAAAAGGTGGAGCCATGAATAAATTCGGGAATCGAACCCAGCCCCCTTTGTGTTGGTGTCAGTGACATGTCGAAATAAAAATCAAACGAGCGGTCGTAGCTTTTGTGAGCAGTTATTGATCAAAATTTCATTTCATCGTCATGGACAAAATAGAATGGTCTAGACACCCATCGGCGTTATAACGCGCCACTGAATCATAGGAATAAACGCCTATAGATTGGTTGCCCATAAAACGTCTTCAACAACATTAGCAGAGATGAAGAGGAGGAGGAGGAGACCAGCCTAGAACTCCCCTGCTCGTCTAGTGGCTTAACCTCTTTTAGGAAACTCTCACACACCCAGCACTTAATGGTTTAAGGAACATGATTTACTTAACTTGTACCCGAAAGGACCTACATTTGGCCTAAATGTGACTAGTCGCAGTCGGCCACTTGCAACAGCCAATAAGAGGTGTTCTTTAGAAACAAAAGAAAAAATGCTGCACATATATGAAATACTATGTAGTTTTCCTGTTTTCCCAAAGCAAAGACTTTGCAATACAATATCTATAAAGCCTCTTCGTCTTCTTTGTTTAAACAATCTTTCATCACCTTTTCTCATAACGACCTCCATTTCGCGATCATCAGCTTTAATAGCAAGTTAAGAGCATTAATGCACATAAGTCAATTGAATAAAATCCTCTTGTTTCTTCATCATCGCTGTCCACAGCACCAGAATCAACGAAAATCATTTGCTGCTACAATCAACTCGCAGAAAGGTACACACAACAAACATCCGGGCTCAATGACACCATCAACTCGAAAACCGCATCAAACTGTCCCTCGTTGTTGATGGATACGTTGTTTCATTATTTGCACTCGATTTTCGCAGCCTGTGGGAGAGCTTTTATTAATTTACAAATGGACAACGAAATGGATATTAACCCATCAGTCAGGATAATTTTATTTACGAAGTATTCATCTCATTTGCATCACACAACCGACAAAATAAGCCATGTGCATGTCCGCTGGTTTCAACTAATGTGTCAAATGAATATAACAACACGATGCTATAATGCGTTCAAATTCAGGCTGTACAACTATGGACAATTCTCCTTTGTTATGCTTTCACACGCTAGAAATATACAATGCCGATGGAAGTGGTAGGAGAACATTCATAAACCCAGCTGGCGCAGGCTACTGCCTATGATTTTCGCCCCCCCTTGCCAAACCAATTCCTATTCGGGCCTACACGGAACTTCAACGAGAGCTTCATTTCGGATCAAATTGAGCTATGGAGACTTCTACACGCGGTAAATTAGTCGGGAGCCATAGGGAATGGAAAGAAATTTCCTCTATTTGGTTAAATTTTATGTTGTCAGAAAATTTGAAATAGAAAATCAGTTTGAAATTGAGAAAAAGTTTCCGCGATATTTTCACCGTTTTCAAACACTGTGAAATATTCATCAACCAGGCAGTAGATGATGATGATGATAAGCACGGATAGTTTCGCTGACGCCTAATCATCATTCCTTATTGTCTTACATACTTTTGTGTTGCATACTTTTCGGCTGCACTGTGGATAAATGTACTCACAACCGCTGTACAATTCAAAGTTACAATGTATGTATTTCTACGCACTGCACGTTGCATAATACAAAGGCAACTGATTTTTATTGAAAAACATGAAACAATGTTAACATTGCCAAGTTAGCTATTGATATTTGATATACATCAACAGCTGTCGAAGTTACCGATGACAATCAGCTGTCAAATTGTTCAATAAGGATTCCCATTTCATTATGCATCGTTTCACGCCTGTCGGAAGTTCGAAATTATTGGTCGGTTGTAAACATGCAACGTAAATTTCGTTATGAGGTAGGTCGCCATCATAGCTTCGGTGTGCAGCCAATTCGCCGCATCGTGGATAAGATGGGCCATGAGTGCACTCCTTCGAAAGTGGGGAAGGAGACACCACTACCGTGAATAGCTTGAGGTACATAGAGCGATGCCAATTGAATTTCTGTGGCACGAGCTCGACAACATAGATATACAATTCGAATTGAGGTTCCAATGAGACGACACTATTCGAAATTTGCCGACTGGCCATTTTAACGCAAGCGCGCATGAACATGCCGCCGCGAACTTTCGACATGGACCACTCGATATTACAAGGGCTTAGTCTACGCTAACAATTCAATCATTTTGCACAAACTAGAGGCCAACATTAATGACGCTATTATCGGAATAACGTCGCACAAATTGTACCGAAGCATTACACAACGACGGACCGTTTAAAGCACTTCCATTTGAAAGATGTCGTTAGATATTCCATACTAATTGAATGACAGAAATGTAGCTTCAAAATAAAGCCAGATTCGATCACATACCAGTACAGTGGACTCTCCCTAAGTCGAACTCTCCTTAAGTCAAAACTCCCCCTTACTCGAACTTTTTCGCTATATTTTACATATATTTCCCTCAACTTTCCATACAAAAACCTCTCTCTAAGTCAAACTCTCTCTAACTCGAACAAATTTTGGTATCCCGTGACAATTCGACTTAGGGGGAGTCCACTGTATTTCCTTTATCGAAATTTCTTTTCTTATCATTCTTATCCACACATACTGCCTATGGCTTAGATAACCCGCATGGATGACCGTTAGATTTGAAAAGTGAAGTAGTGTGTCATGGCATTTGTATTTTTGTATAGCTCTGACGAAAGCTAAAATGCCCTGGCTCTGGGAACGGGTTATTTTACAGTAGCCAAGTTGACTCCAGGCTAAAAGTAATCTGCTACATGGAACTCATCAGGCTCGCTATGGCGTACGGTTGTTTTTTAACGTGAGTCCTGCCTAGATGGAAAATATGAGGTTGTTCGACAGACAGTGTCTTCGGACCTTTGCAAGGTTGTACCGTCAGTGTATAAGAAGTTTGACCCTAACGAGGTCCTGAACAACGAGGCAAACTTGAAAAGGATATATGATTTTGTTATTCAGTTGATAACACTGGGAGGAGCATACTTCACGCGCTAAGACTTCTTCCAATATTACGATCATTGGGGCTTAGGTTTGGTTAGGTCTTAGTGGCTGACTACTGCGCAGAAGGACAGTCACGCATAGGCCCATTGTGTTACCATCTAATCGTAGCTATTCCACGAACCAATTAGTCCTTTTAAAAAAAGCGAAGGAAAAAGGCTGATTCTAATGTTGTTCAGATCAGCTAGGTTACCAATGAAGTGGGCCCACAGGAGTCTGTATCTACGGGATGAGGGTACTGCAGGTGCATAGCAGATGTTAAATGGTTTCTTCCTCGTCCTAGTTCATGCAGCTTCTGCAGAAGTCTTTGGGGGACAGGCCTAGTCTAGAAGCATGAGTTCCGATGGCATCATGCACCGTAAGAACTCTAATAAGGTCTTTGGGGCTAACTAAGAACCATTCAGTTATCTCGACACAATTGTCTTAATGCAGATCCACAAGGATGTCCAGTTATCTTCCATATTTTATGCGAAACGGTGAACAGGCAATTCTAATTCCAATGGGATGTCGCTCGCAGCCACGAGGATCTCTACCCGTTCAGAAGAGTGTTCTGAGACGCGGTAGTTGTCCATGATAAGCAACGTATACAGATTCAAACAGTTATAAGAAAAAAAATACATAGAAGACAATAAAAAAAAGTAAAAAATATATATAAAAAATCAAAAATAGGTACACACGATAGATAATAGATAATTTTAAACTTCTATTTTACATTGATTTGGAGAGATTCGCATATCTCAAAAAGTTCTTGACCGATTGACTTCAAATGTTGACACAACATTCACTAGCCGCGCAAGAGTTTTGGCCCAAAATTATAGGGATCATGGTTGACTGAGTGAGCGAGTTATCATAATAGTCATCTATAAGTCAGTAGACACCATACCGTTGTGGAAGCAGATGAAACAGCCAATTATCCAACAGAATTTTTGAAGTCACTGGATTTTCCGGAGGTCCCACACATATTCCAATTGAAAGTCGGTGTGCTCTGCAATATTAATCAGTTAAAACTCTGCTGTGCCGTACACGACTTGTAGTCAAAAAATGACGATGAATGTAAAAGAAGGAACAATTTTTTTGGCGGGACCTTGCAAGGGTGAAATTCCCCGAATTTTCATCCAGCGACTACGGTTGGTTTTGCAATCGCAAGCAAGAAAACTCATGGGTAATCTCTGGATCGTCTTATGTTGCATGGTCAATGGTTTGCAAACGAATCAAAAAAATGCCCTTGGTTAGTGGGGACCCCGGTTCGAATCCCAGTGAAAGCAAAGTTAATAATAATAATAATATGGGTGGGGCGACAGTCCGAGGCGGACCTGGGCCTAGCTTCTCAGCACAACTCGTGTTGTGCGTGCTATCGTTCTTTCACAAGGGGAAGGGACCTACAGTTTAATGCCGACTCCGAACGGCGAAGTTGAGAAGCTCTTTCTAGACAGGAATACTCTTTGAGCATTGTCAGTGACACGAAAGAAGTGGAGTCGTGAATTATCGAAGGTGGTAAATTCGGGTATCGAACCTGCCACCCTCTGCGTACTAGTCGACGCACTAACCCACTACACCACGGCGACCCACTTAAAAGCAAAGTTAACGCGTTTATATCTAGTTCTCAAATCTGGTCCAGTCACCATTTGGATCAAATTAAGGACACTATCGTTGGAGTGGTTAATCAGTGGTATATGTGGGTATCACAATAAACCAGATAAACTTTTCATTAGTGCAGCCGGTAAAACCAAAAATATGATATCTGTCCCTAAGAGCTGAAACATCTTATGTCAATTTTGTACACTTTTCAGGAGAGCAAATTTTAATTTTAAATGGTTCACTGAAAAAATGTAGTGATCGGAATCATACAATCCTTTGAGGATTATATAGCATATTTATTTTAGAATGCAATACAATATAAAATAATTATTTGTGAAAGATTGTGTAACTACGTGAATCAGTTAATATTTTTTGACTGAAGCCGTTTTAGTAAATCAATTTTTCCAAACTAATACCAATTGCTACAACATTTGGGTCGACTTCAGGTATAAATTTGAGAAGTAAATTTTGGTAAATCAACCTAAGTCCACCTAAGAATAACAAACTCATTAAATTTTTCGTGGTAAATAATCTTAAGTGCACCAAAGTTATTTTAAAAACTGTTACAACTTCCTTCCTTTTTCCATTTTTTTTCACCTGGATTGCCTTAAAGTATAGAGCAGGTACAATACAGCTAAAACAACTTAAGTCAACTTAAGATGTTTTAACACTTTGGCATATATATATATATATCCACTAGTATTGTATAAATAAAATTATCATGGAAAGGTAGCATTTCGTATCCGTTCAACGAATATCTGTAAGCCACAGCGAATCGTGGAAAGATACAGCTAGTGTTAATAAACAAAAATAAGCAAAAAATTCCATACAGTGAAAGTTCTTATTACGGACGCTCCCTTAGGTGGACAATGCACTTAAGCGAACAGTTCCTCTTCTTGTCGATCTTGATTTGAAGTTCCATATGGAATGGTTGTCCGTCCTCCGCCCTTAGCCAGATTAAGATGCTGCGTCCATCGCGGTCCTCCTATAGGAGCTTTCACTGTACATGCTTGAAAGACGATGTAGGTTAATATCTAGGAGGTATGAGTAAATACCGTCAGATAGAGGTATCCATGAGCAATCATTTACAATAAACGATCTCCAACTCCTCCAATTTCATTGTCCAAGTAATTGCTGTTAATGCGAGTTTATCAGTCGTTTCTCCTAAAATGTCTGTTCATTTGATAAGATCTAGTAAATGCTACTCCTTGCGTTACAAACCTTAAATACCCTCTAGCTATTCAAGTTTGGCTCACATGTAATTCAAAGCATTTCGAACTACCACCCGGGGGAAATGTTAATTGCGATTTACTGTGCCTTTCCCATTCGGTTTGGAATGGTAACAGGAGAAGGATTTCCTCAAAAGACCCATGTAACCACAGCGACTGAGATTGAAGGAGTGAACTGCTTTCTTTGTCAATTTCCTCGAACTTGCATCTGCTTTGAGGTTTACAACTGCACAATATCCATCAACTCCTCCAAAGGAAGTCAATTCACATAGCACCGGATAACCTCACCTCCCTGAGGGGCAGAGCGAAAGGGAGAAAAATGAAAACACACAGCGGATATCCCACTTAAACTGAACATTGCGGGAACGATAAGCTTACACTCGTTGGAATCCAATAAAATCTTATTAGTGGGGCGCATACAGTTTCAAAGCGTTCTGCTGCAGCCTCCACATATGTAGCTTCCTCAAGACCTCATGGCACGACTCGTTTGTGCACGACTGCACTTCGTCCTTACCTTCGTTCTCTGTCAGGATTTCCGGCACAAAGGACATACCCTGCAGCACCGGTACGTCTTCGTTTTCCTTCATCAAACAGACGAGGTAAGACGATAAAAGTGCATCCCTTCCACGACTGCATCTGGGAGGGTTCCTGCAGAGGTTTTGCGCATATTTCGGTCAAACAATTGCATGCAACTTTTTAGGTATTTTATGTATTCCTCCAGCAAAACAGATTGCAAAATCTACTCTCCTTTTCCTTTCCCTCCCCCTCGTCATATCCTGTCGTTAACTGAAATCACTAAAGCCGTTATTTTCTTTTGCTTCTCTCGTTACAGAGTCCGAGTTGAATACTACGTTAATGAAAACACATTCAAAGAAAGACTGCAACTTTACTTCATTAAGAATCAGAGATCAAGTGAGTATAAATGAATTTTATTTCAGCAGTCATTGTGTAGTCCTTTTCCCCAAAAGTTGATTCCCCCTTGGCGATGATCCTCCCCCCACTCTGGCCCCCACGGAGCCCGAGGTGCATGTGGGAGTGCCGGTTAAGTGACTAATATGGATCAAGATTCTGAGTGGAGTGGGTGGAATTTATTGTGCTAGAGACGAAAAGTGCTGAGAACAATAAAACTCACATCCCATTGTTTGATTCGTACTGAGACAGACTAGCCAATGGGTGGGTCGTTGAATTTATTTAAACGATTCGATTGTTGGTAGTCCCATGTGAAGCTTGTGTTCGGGATAATAACCAAAGTTGAATGACCAAGAGGACGAATGCTAGGCCAGTGAACCTTATGAATTGTGGGTGTTCAGGAATGTAGTGTCATTCAAATTGGATTTAATTAACTGAAACAATGTGAAGGCACACACACGTTGAAGGTATTCACTGAGTAATTCGGTTCACATAAGGATTCGATTTGGGTTTGGATTGCACTCGATTAATCCCCAACGAGCGGACAGAGATTATCAGACATCGGTTATTGTCCTTACAATGGCCATTAGAAAATAATGAAGATTATAGGAAACACTATGCAAGCAGTTACAAGCTAATTAGACACACGAAATGGACAGTGGTTAAGATAATCAGCCTTCAATTAATGTCGTTTGTCTTGGGGCTTTAATTCAAACAGAATTATTTTGATTGAGAAGATCCTCGAATTTAGGGTTTCCGCTCGATATTTCACGTTTCATTATTCTTCTTCTTATCGCACTGCAGTCCGGGATGGACGTGGGCCCAACATGTCTCTCCAGCCGGCTCGATCTCTCTCCAGTTTCGCACACTAAGCCTACTAAGCCTCAACTTGTGCGTGCCACTTGAACGTCTTCTGTTAAGTTGTTCCACGGGCTCAGAGACGAAGATTCTTCGGGCCGGAGCTAAGTTGTCAATACGCTCTACATGGCCAAACCATCTTAGGCGTTGGATCCATACGCCACTGGCTAGACGCATGTCGCTGTACAGCCCACACAGTTCATGGTTGTATCTTCTTCTCTAAAAACCATCAAAAAAAGCAGGACCAGAGATTGAAAGAAGAACATTTCTCTGGAAATGACAAAGAGCCCGTTCATCTGCTTTGGATATAGTCCATGCCTCTGCGCCGTAGAACAGGACGGGGATGATCCAGGTCTTATACAGAGTCACCTTAGTCTTCCAAAAGCAGGCTATAATTCTCAATTGCCTTTTGAGCCCAAAAAAGAAGCGGTTTGCAACAGTTGTATTGCTTACCGCGGAGCCGAGGTAGACGAAGTCCTTTAAGACCTCAAGTTATAGCTGCCTACAGTGACGTTCTGGTCGAGCAGCCGATGATGTGCGTCCTTTCTTGATGACATCATGTACTTTGTTTTGGTCTCGTTCACTGCCAGACCCAGTTTAGCAGCTTCCTTTTTAAAGCCAACAAACGCCTCATTGACGGCTTTCTGCGTCCAACCAATCACGTCAATGTCATCCGTGTATCCAACCAATTGTACAGTCTGTTGGAAGATCGTGTCTCTTGTGTTGGCGAATAGTTCCTGCACAATTTTCTCAAGGATGATATTAAATAAGTTTGAAGATCCTTGATGGAGCAGCACAACCCGACGAGTTTGGTAGGAATGTCAAAACTAGACATGTAGTTGTATAGCTCATTTTTATGCACGCTGTCACATGCAACCTTGAAATCAACGAACAGATGGTGTGTGTCTGCCGTAGTGTGAAGATTTTTTTCGAAGGTAGACTTCCCCTGCCTGAAACCGCACTGGTAAGGACCTATCAGGTTATAAACTAATGGTTTCAAGCGCTCACACACAACGGCTCCTTTCTTGTAGATGGGAATTTCGTATCTTCCTAAATTAGGTTCATTTACAAGATTCCGCACATCGACTCAGCTGTGGTTTCCAGGATGCTACCAAATTCCTGGGTCTACTCATGCTAGGGATAATTTTTCCGAAACATAATCTAGCTTATGCCACATATGTGTCGAATGTATTTCGCCATATTCATGCCGATTTTATTGTATGGTTAGATACTCTGAGGTTAAGTCTAACAAGGATGTAATGCAACATGGTCTCGATCTACTTAACAACTGGGCGACTGACAATGGTCTGGGTGATAATGCTCAGAAGACCGAAATCGTCCTTTTTACTAGAATATATAAAATTCTTTTTATCGAACCCATGACATAAAATGGCACAAGTATTTTGTTCTCGGAATACCTCGCTCTTATACTGAACAGTAGACTAAACTGGAAGCACAACACAGAAGAAAGAGTAAAGAAGGCGATTACGAGCTTATACATGGGCAAGAAAGCCATTTGACACAACTGCGGTGCAGGGAGATAAGTTCACAAGTCATAAGTCCATAATCGTATTTTAAAGTTTCGGTTTATAATTCCACAAAATTCCATGGGTGGGTCATAAGTCCACAATTGTCTTGTCTAAGGTAATTAAATGAAAACAAGACTCACACAAATGTATATTAATTAAAGCCAAATTTTATTTGGAAACAAGGTCAAAAAGAAAGCATGGTGTATTTAAGGTATGGCCCGGTTAACCGATGAACTGAAAAAAAGTGACCCACGCAGGGGGGTTACAGGGGCAGTATGACCTCCCATACCAATCTTACTTGTATACTTTAGTATATAGGTATGAGAGTATTGTCAGCTTTGCACAAACGTGCATGAAATAAGGCGCCACGATAATATTTTTTTTACTTTATGGTCTTATGACCTACTTTGGTGAATCATAAGCCCATAATGGATGGGTCAGTGGTTCACAAACATTTTTTGTGGAATTATGACCCATTGGGTAGTGGGACATAAGTCCATTATGGACTTATGACTTGTGGACTTATGTCTATGCAGCCACAAATACGGTCTTCAACCTTATATGACACACTGGCTTTTTATAGCTGTCATCCGACCCATTCTCTTAACATCGGTACCCCTTCAATAAAACAAGTAAGGTAAAGAAACAAACCCGCATCTACATCAGTGGAGCTCTTAAAACTATTCCCACCGATGAGCTGGAAACTCTCTGGGACCTTACCCTGCTAAGTATTTTTGGCAAGCAAACAGCAACCAACTGCGCAGTTCGTCTACAGGCAGGCTCGCAATCACACACTGTGTACACGCAAAAAAAAAGACACATCCCAGAGAACAACTTCGAAATCCGGATTTTGGAAATAGATCTGAGGTACGGCGGCACCATACCCTTTGGTATAGCCCTTTACACAGATGAACACAGGACATAAGATAGATCAGGAAGTGGCTTTTTCTCGGAGCGCCTACACCTGAACAAATCCGTTTCTCACCTCACAATGCCGCGTTTTCCAAGCGGAAGTAATGGGGATTATCGAATCCCTTTTCTGACTATGGTGGAAAGTGATGCAAGGCTGCTGAACTCTGTTAGCGTGCCACTAGACCGCCAGTTGATGAAATCTCTCGTAACATAGGTACCCCCATAGCTGGCTTCAAAATACAGCTGAATAACTTCTACACACAAAAAATCAATGCCAGATGGTTGAAAGCGTGTCACTTGCCAATCAGCCAAAAGCCTTCTCTAGAATTATGCAACCCTCGCCTCAACTGGGAAAGAACCTATAAGCTCATATTTCTATGATAGTCCAAACGTTATCAGTAAAATCGAATTTGTTGACAAAACTGGCTGGCTGTTATAATTACGGAAACCCTCTCCAATTTGAAACACCCACGTGGCGGTATAATGAGCCCATTTTGGGCTAAGTGCATTAATGCCACTACCTAAGAGATTTCCCGATTCCCAGCCTAGTTTCTTCTTCTCTGTGTGGACTCCAATTCGTAATAGACACTGGGCCGAAACCAACAAGCAAGCGCCCCCTGTTCCATTGTGCCAAAGTGTTCAATTCGAAGGCACTTTTCGATAGAGCTCGGTGGGTAATTAGGTGTACGTGTGCCCTTACGACTTTGGTTCACTTAGACCCACATGCTGGATCGATTGTGCCCTTGATGGATGATGTTATCACGAAAACCTTCTTCCTTCTTTAACTACTAAAATGGTATCATTTAAATACTCTTTTTTTTCATTTCCACTTTTCTCCCGCGCAAGAGATTAGACTTCCTTATCTCTGCAGCTTCTGCAGAAGTCGTTGTGTGCTATATATTCAGTAGCGATGCTGAGGTGGCTACGGCGCAGTGCGCAGTAGGCGTTAAGGACGGCTACAAGCGTTCGAAATTCATTGCGACTAAAGCTGATCAGTGATGTTGATCTCTTTTTGTTCAGCGTCGAGCTCAGGACTCTTGCTATTTGCCCATTTTCCATACGAAAAAGTCATCGAGTTCTAGCTCTATCCAAAGCTTCGTCTTTCAGTTTTCTTCTTATGGAGCGAAGCAAAAATTCATTCGCTTTTTCGTTTTCTTGCCTGTACTTCTTAGTTATCAAGCCAACGACCCTTGGAGGGTCTGAGCCTGAGCTATAGCTGCCTTCCGACTTAGTTGACTGCGTCCTTGCATCAGGAGGTTCGGTCTCCCTCGGCTCAGATTCGAAGACCCTTTTTGCTGGAGCCTTGGTGCCTATGCAATCGATGTAGCCGAGCCACGGCTTTTTGCCTTCGGGACTACATCCACATCCTGGTACAGCTCTCCTTCTCCTCCAATCACCTTCTTCTCATACGTGACCATATATCTGACATTGAATATTTCTGTCGAAGGCAGCAAGAATTAGTTCTGCTGCTTTCCTCATCTTCCAGCTTTCGGCTCCATATAGCAGGACTTGCAAAATAGGAGTTTTGTGGTGCATAGTATTGGTCCTTCGAGTCAGGAGTTTTGAACCCAGTTGTTTTGACCAACAACGTCGGATCTCCACAGTGATGTCACTTGTGAAGTTCACGATTGCCAACGGCTTCATTACCGCCAAATTAAAGCTGTCCATAATTTTGCCCAGGTGGCGTTTGTCGGATCAGTTCTTGGTCAATAGAAAATATCATCTGTCCTCATTGACCTTGAGACCAGGTCGCTTCGGCTATTCATTAATTGCCGTGGAGCTTCCACTACGACACGTTGGGAACTCGCGACCATGGCGATGTCATGTGCCTAACCCCAGCAGTTAGAGTGCCTGGTAGAAGATAGTGCCTTGCTAGTTGATATCATTTCAAACTTTTCCAGACCTGACTTGAAGAAATCACATCACAGCGTTACTCCTCGCCGAAAGTCATTGCAGGTTTCGAACAACTCGGAGAAAAGAAGGAGATGAAAATGAGGTGTGCATCGATTTGAAACGCAAGGCCAGTGCATCCAGAATTTGTTTTAATGTGAAGACTTGGTCTAGATTTGGTCGGGAGCCGTACTGGCACGTTCGCCGATTAGTACAGTGCAAAACGGCTTGAAAGGCGACGTTGGGCAGTGATATACCTCTACAGTAGTTGCAAGATATAGGATCGTCTCTCCTGTGGATGGGCATATGGAGCTGATATTGCAGTGGTCGGGCATGCTTTCGAACTCTAAAATTCTGCAGATGATCGCTACGAGAGCATCATCAGCCACCTTCAAGAGCTATGTTGCCTATAAATTCGAATATTACAGAGATTTTAGCATCAATTCAAGTTGCTTTGTATAGATAGAAATACAATTTAATAGGAAAATTAATTGATATACTCCGAAATTGTATAGCCTCGTTTCTTCACCTGAATATAATTCAATTTGAAAAGCATCAATGCGCAAAGGGCTTTTCTTTGCAATATATATGTTGTCAAACTTTCTCTGGCATAGTCTCTCGTCAACCATTGAAAGCCTCACATGCCCGCAGGGAGTGCCGTTTAACTTTAAAACTCCCATACTGCGGTAAATCATCCGGCACTTAACCTTTTCTTCGAAAACTTTTCCATTTATAACCTCTCCTCTAATAAGACGAGGGTACGGGTGTCCTTTGGCTTCCCCTTCCAGCCCCCTACCGACCGGCTCGCACACAAGTTAACCACTATAAATAACAATCTGCCGCACGGCTAATGAATTGAATATTCCTCCCTTGGGGATTCAGGTAGCAAACCGAAATGCACGCTCTTACCAAAACCAAACAGGGAAAACTTTATCCTTTAGGTGATCAGTGGTTTGAGGTATTTTTTTTGTCTCGAAAATGTCATATCGATTCGTCACACTCACGCTCGACCCATAAACGATTGACATTTTTACTCAAATGACCAATCGAACCGGGAAAACAGATGGTTAATGCTCCAATTCACTTCATTTGGTTGGTTGACACACACAATGGCTGGCCTCCGGTTCGGCTAAAGTCCTTCATCAGCTGGATGTCCGGCGCTGAATCCCTTGTTGGGATTTCAGTGTATTTTTTTATTAGAATGATTATTCGCAAGGGTAACGTTGAACAATAAGATTTATCCCTTTTTTCGCATGTGTATGTGTGTTATTGTATGTAAAAGCCTTACTTATTCGGTCATCGTTTGTTCTCTTTTTTTGTCTTCGACAGGTTTACGAATACGAATAGCTGACTTGTTTTTTAAATTACTAGCATGTGTTCTGTATATACTACGTGTGATAACGGATACGAATCCAACATTTGCAACATGGTAAGTGCCGCCGAGATAAATATCTACATCAAGAGACACAACATCTCTACATGTCTCTCTCTCTCGCTCTCGTGTAGTTATGGCTGTTTACCTAGTAATAAAACGGAATTCCTGGCATCGGCTCAGTTAACTGAAGAAGAGTTCCAGGAGAATCCAATTATAAATTGGGAAGCGATACTTTGGGTGAATCGGCCGACTGTTTTGTGGGCCGTGCAATTAATTTTAGCGTTAGTGTCGTTAACAGAAGCAGTTTTACTCACCTATCTAGGATATAAGGTAAGCGAACACGCGCACGTCCTGTAATCTCATAAATTTCTTCTAATTTTGTTTCTTTTATTTTTTTTCTCATTTTCGTGTCTCACAGGGAAACATATGGCAGCAGATACTTTCGTTTCATTTTATCTTAGAATTGATTACGACAATACCTTTTGCACTTACGGTGAGTAGGACAAACTGGGCCCAGACAAATGGGGGGCGAATTTATATTGATTGCGGATGTCTTTTGTGTTTTTTTTTTTCAGATATTATGGCCTCCCCTGAGAAACCTTTTCATACCGATATTTCTCAATTGTTGGCTCGCCAAGAGGTCATTGGAGAATATGTTCGTAAGTTGATGAAGAGAAACTGAACACCAGTCCTCCACAGATGGAGCTTGTATAATGAGCGGCGTTTTTTCTTGTTATTTCTCTTTTCAGAACGACCTCCATCGAGCGATGCAAAAATCTCAGTCAGCCTTATCACAGCAACTGACAATATTATCAGCGACGTTGCTGTGTCTAGTTTTTACGAGGTATGTAAAGGACTCATATCATTCAAATTAACTGCTTTTCATAGAAACTGTCTATCAGTTGGAATTGAATACTCTTTCCTCTTGTGCGAGGTCCACCTTGCCTTATCCATGCAGTAATAGATCATCGTTCTCGTCAATATCAACATACAGATTTCATTTGTTTGTTGAATACACATTTGAGTTATTCACTGATGATGACGATGTATCAGGTTTCCTGTCAGTTATTCATCCTTTTGTTTACATTGTTTGAATCAGGGGTCGGTTTCCACTAGTTCCCAAGTTCGAACGGTCGAATGTCATTTTTGTAGTAGTTCTGAGCGAACAGCGATGACTCATTCCCAGAGACTGTAAAGAAGGTGGGGATTGAATTATGATTATGTATATTCCTCCTGTTGGGGACTAAATCCACAACCCCTGTCTCACGTACTCACTTTCATTCTGACAGCTTCCGTTTCGATACTAGCCAACGCATCAGTGACAGCAAGCTGTGTTCTGCCAATTAGGTCGATATCGTCGGCGTAAGCTAGTAGACGCACATACTTTTGATAGATTGTGTCTCCTGTGCTACCGTTTCACGTTAAAGAAATCAGATGACAGCTAAGTCTAAGTCCGCTTTTGACATCATAGATGTCGGCGAGGTCGTTACCGACATTGATGTAGCAGAGAGAGAGTTTCCCACCGTCATACTGCTCAGTCTGACGAGTTTGGCAATGAGGGCGAAACTAGACATTGCACTATTTAGCTCGTCTCTATAAACGCTGTAATATCTGGCATTTAAATCGATACAAATATGGTAGGCATCGATTTGGACTTCTACGGTTTTTTCCAATATCTACAGAAGACTTTTCTGGTCTGAAACCACACTGATACAGGATAATCTTTCGTAAAGGGCTTAGCAGTTAAGATCTTTAACCTGATGTTCAAGAAACGACTGCGTCTGTTATTGGCGCACTTTAGGAGGGTCTCCTTTCTTGTGGATCGGGGATCTTATTCAGTAGGTTCACACTCGTCTGACTAAATCTTAGAAATGAGTTATTGTATGCTTTCTTCTTTTCCAGTTTTAAAAAGCTCAGCCTATGGGATGTCAGGTCCTGCAACCTTTTGGATTTGTGTTTGGATATTGCCATCCTCACTTCGGACGGAAGCTTTTGACATCGTTTATGTTCAATGGTCCATTCTGCCTGACAGGTTTTTTGATTTGCCTGGCCGTTATACAGTCTAGATGTTTGATGATGGCGGCATCAATTTTTTATGAAATGTTAGAGTTTATGGGAGTCTTAGAGATGCTTAGGAATACGCGTTTGGCAAAGACTCCGGCGGTCTCTTGCCATTCCAGCTTCTCGACATCATATCTTCTGGTAGTGATTCTTCCGCTAGGGATATCAGCATCGTTCAAGTCGATGTTGGCGTCCCGGAATGTTCAAACATCCAAAATACTCGAGGAATGCCTTGTGTCAATCGCAATATGACCAATTTTGTTTAGTCTGATGATCAGGAGAAAATCAATGATCGCAAAAAATCAATGAACCTAAGGCCGTTTGTCGTGTAGGCTGTGGTTTCCTACGATCCTACCGAAGTCCTCCTTTTCTATCTTGGCGTTAAACTCGCCTATCACTAGCACGGAACATTATATTTAAGACATTGCTCATAATTCATAAGCAGTCGAGACGAAACACGACCTAGCCAGTGGCCATATTACCCTATGAAACTAAGTCCACTTGTGATGCCGATTGAAGGATTACAATCCATTATATTATGTTTTCGTCATAATAGCTTACTTATTTCGCAAGCAGGCAGGGCAGGGCTACCCTATATTTTATGAGTTGTCTCACGTAGTTGTGATACAGTTCGTGAAAATAGTACTTAATCGGCAATGGAATGCCAATTTCGTAAGATGTCGTTGCTTTCACATCTAATCATCCTTAACGTCGTGTTCAGGGATCGTAGGAAGATAGTATTGTTTCTCTTAACTAGAAGGGAGGTATATCAACTTAGTTTTTCGAATTGATATCGTAGATTTGCAGAGCTATTAACGCAGCTTGTGTTATGTATATTTAGACAAAGAAGAGAGCTATATTGCAATCGTAGAGCAATTTTTGTAATTTGCGCGTGCTCAAGGGATTGTTAATACCCTTATGTGTCCGGGGTCAAGACACAGCACGGGCCGAAGGTATAGAGGGAGAAAGGGAGAGGAGGTTCCTGTGCACATTGGTCTTAAATATCTGCGGGTTGTAGTCTGTGGGAAATATTAGTTTGGGAAGAGCATTCCATTTTCGTGCAGTGCGGCTGAAGAACGAGTCTCTGAATTTAACTGTGCTTCCGAAAGTAGGCTTAAGGGTATACTCATGGGCATTCCTGGCGAGACGAGTATTGCGGGTGAATTCATGGAGAGGAGGAATGCAAAAACACGGACAAAGAGGAGACGGTACGTCGATGTTCGAGCGAGTCTAATAACTTTGCGATATTGTTGTCTCCTATAAGTTGTATCGCTCGCTTTTGGATTCTATCAAGTGGGTGCGGTGTGGTCTTTGAGGCACCAGACCAGATATGAGCGTTATACTCAAGCTTGGGGCGGATGTACGCCTTATAAATTAAAGCCAAATCAGAAGGGGTGAAATATTTCTTGCATCGATTAAGAAAACCTAAACATTTCGCAGCATTTTTGGCGACCTCAAATATGTGATCGCTCCAACTAAGTGTTGTGTTGATACACATACCAAGAATGGAAAGTTTTCCGGATTCATCGACACAATGACACATCGACACATTAATGGATAATGGCTGATTATCAAGGGTTTGCTTGAGTGACAGCAGACAGCATTGAGTTTTTGAAGCATTGAATTCCACTCTATTGTTTTTCATTTAATTATGCTGTCAAGATCGGAATTGAATGTGCTTAACATACACTGCCGCTCCAATTCTATGGCCGAAGGGCGGGGTCGTGAGTCTTGGAACGAATATGAAAAGCTGAGGGTGCTGTCATCAGCGAAGGAATGGATTGGATTAAGAAGTAGCAGACAAGAGATAATTTATAAAAATGAGAAAGAGTGTCGGAGACAGAACTGAGCCTTGGGGAACACCAGCATTTATTTGGTGGATATCAGACTTGAACCCATCCAAAACAACTTGAATTGAACGGTTCGAAAGGTAATTTCTAATCCAAAGAAGAAGAGATTTACGATACCATAGGCACGCATTTTCGACAAGAGAGCTTGATGCCAAGCTCTGTCAAATGCTTTAGAAATATCAAGCGCAACGCTTTCGCCTGCATTGTGCAAAGACTGGTTCCACTTTTCGCTGAGATAAGCTATCAGATCACCAGTCGCTGCGGAAACCATATTGTCGGTCATTAAGAAGCTTCCGCGATTCAAGATATTTCATAAGCTGACGATTTATCAGCGTTTCCATGACCTTAGAAAGAATGGACGTAAGTGCTATGGGTCGGTACGAGGTGGGTGACGAAGATTCGCCCTTTTTAGGGACTGGCTGGACAAATGTTGTTTTCCATCTGCTCGGAAAGAGACCTAAAGAGTAGGATAGATGAAAAAGCTTACGCAGTGGTTTTGCCAGCACAGAAGAACACCTCTTCAGAAGTATAGGGGGAATACCATCCGGGCCAGCGGATTTGTGCACGTCGAGATCTTTCAGTACTCTTGCAACTGTACGAGTGCGGAAGTGGATTTGTCCCATGGTGAAATCAACGCTCTCAAGTACAGGTGGAGACAAATTGGAATATGGCAGTGTTGAGCTAGCTGCAAAATGAGCCGCAACTAGATTAGCTTTGTCTAAAGAGCTGACAGCTGGAATGTCATTGTAAATGAGCGTGGGAATTGAAGACGAGGCGGAATTCTTTACGTTTTTTACAAATGACCAAAAGTCTTACAATAGAGCTCGAGAATGAATCCAAACCATTATTTTACCTCGATTTTTCACTGAGAGAAACGCCATAAGGTACTTATATTAAAGTGTATTACACAGGTATGTACGTTGTGTAGTCGGCGAATATTTCCCTCTTGATACAGCGTTTGCGTCTATTCCGCCACCCTCGAGGACAGGACAGTATTTCCTGCTGCACAGATTTCGTCTTTCGAAGGCTCAAGAATCAGATCTGTGGTTTGGTTCCCGTCCAGATTTTGTCTACATGTAGCAGGAGTAACAGAAAGAAGTATTTTCTATACCAAGTCAGGTAGAGTTTTTATAAACGCCTCACATATTTGCCTTCGGTGTAAGCTGGGAAGTAAAGGAGTAACAGAAAGAAGTATGTTCTATACCAAGTCAGGGAGATTTTTTATAAACGGCTCACATATTTGCCTTCGGTGTAAGCTGGGATGTTGCGAGTGACCTTTCCATGAACCAAAGAAGCTTCTTCTTCTCCCATACTCTTCTTGGTTTTTTGGTATACCTCGTCCGTTGCAAATTTCTTTAGCTCAAGAATTCGATTTGAATCCGATTATTGGGCGCGCCTTTGAAAGGATGGCACGGTAATCAGTCACAGTATGGTTTGAATCACTGTCGTGTTGGAATGACAATGAGCCTTAGGTCAGTTCTATAGTACTTTGTTTTGTTCAAATCAATATTCCTCAAACAAAGAATCCAAAGAATCCAAAAAGCACATGTTCCAAAAGTGTCTGAGGTATAGCCCTTTTAGCGCGACTCACATTTTACTTAATCTTTCCTAACCAATTACCATCTCATTGCAACTACATTTTTTTCTCCTTATATTCAAAGGACTTATCCTTGAGTAATGTTTTCCACATCTCTTTCCCCCCCACAGCGTATGCGGTATACAGCACTTCCAACGAGCCGGACATCGTCATCTGAATTTATTTCAGAGCACCTACTACGTGGTGGTGACGTTCTCGACAGTCGGCTATGGAGACTTCGTGCCCGATATCTGGCCCTCGCAACTGTATATGGTCATAATGATATGCGTCGCATTGATCGTCCTTCCCACGCAGGTAAGTCAAAGTTTCGGTCTTATGGGATGTTCTCTATTCTTCGGGATGTATTCCATACGCAGACACTGGTACATTTACATATATTCATTTTCCTTTTGCGTTTAATCTTGTCTAATATGATGTATATCATCTTCTCCGGAAGCAAACGTCGTAAAGATAGAGACAAAAATTAAAGAATCACAGGATAGGAGGTTTACTTGAAAGACGTTTTGAAATCAAGGAAGGGAGTAAAAGCATTAACCATTTACCCCTCAGTCTTAACTATAAAGCATCTAACTTCTTTGGTGAACCCATTTTCGTCTTAATAATAGCTCACAAGTGGTCTATTGGATCTAAATCCATAATTCGTTCTGGCGCGATATAGTCTGATGTCAAACTTTTGACGATTTTGACTGCATCTTTATTGTATCCCTTCTCTTTGATAATCGCACTCCTCGATAAAATCGGCGCAGTTCCCCTTATCTAAATTACTCATTTTTCATGATGCCTTTAATTTTAGTCAGCGGATAATTTTGATCAATGAGGTAAAACAACACCAAAACATCAAACTTCCTCCATCTTGTTCCGGTTTGTTTGTCATGATCTCGTTTTTAATGATTTCGGTTGGTCGGCTCCACATGTGTATATGGTTTCCTATCGAACGGAAACCTCTTAGTTCGCAAAGATAGCGTTTGATTCGTGGAGATAATATTCGGAATCTTTAATAAGGATACTTACACTAATTGTTTTTGAGATCTTTGCATGTGGAAGGATCAATTCAATTATTGACAATTTGATGTTTCTCAATATTCGCGATCGCCGCTCTTATGCATTCCACTCTAGATGGTTGGACAATGTAGAGTGCATGGACAACTTAACTCCGGCGCGAAGGTTTTAGCTCTGAACCTGTCACCTTAAGGTGGCGCACCCTAGTGGAGAAAGACTTCAACCAACTTGACGTGCGAAACTGACGATAGCCAAGTTGGAGGGACTTGTTGGTCAGAGCCAAGGTCCACCCAAAGAAGAAACAATTATTTGTTTTAATTAAGTACTTAATTGTATTTAAAAGAAAAAACACGTTTTATTATTTAAACTTATAATCCTTTATTCATCTGTCTTCTTATGACACAAAATTACCACTGACACCGATGCGTAGATCGATCTACCCAACATCTTCTCAGAGAGAAGATATGTGAGACCGGTATTGTGCTGAGAGAGCACCAACGCACGCTCAATGTTGAATAGTTCAAGCAATTGAGTGTCGCGAGAGTATACCAACTCGCACTTGCATCGGTGTGGGGGCGGGTGTCAGAGTTACGCCTCTAGGGGTAATCATCACTTGTGTAACATTTTACTTAATTTATTTAATTGTTTTTATTTTAATTGAAGTTTTTTTTTTTGACGATGGAACCAGCCCAGTTCTGGGAAGTGCCCTTCAAGCTGTCAATTCGAAATTGATTTCAATACAAATCACTTCTAAAATCGGTGCAAACACCCAGTATAACAACAAAATCTGAGTAACTAATATTATCTAGAGAAAAATTAAAAGTACAAAACTAAATCTTTCAGTAGTTGTACTTACGTTAGTTAGTGGTCGCCGTGGCGTAGTGGGTAAGTGCGTCGACTCCTACGCAGAGGGTGCCAGGTTCGATACCTGAATTTACCACCTATCATAATTCACGGCTCCACCTCTTTCGAGTCACTGACAATGCTCAAAGAGTATTTCTGTCTAGAAAAAGCTTCTCAACTTCGCCGTTCGGAGTCGGCATTAAACTGTAGGTCCCTTCCACTCGTGAAAGAACAAAAGGACGCAGAACACGAGTGGTTGCTGAGAAGCTAGGCCAAAGTCCGCCTCGGACTGTCGCCATATAATATTATTATTAGTTGTACTTACGCATGATTTCTTTTGTCTATACCTGTTTTTTTTCTCGGATATGGAAAGCTTTTTCTTTCCTCTTGGTGGCCAATGCCGTGAAGGCAACGGAACCGCACCCTGACGAAATCTATTATATGGAAGGGATGGAGCTTATCCAAAATAGGTACTACTTCCCTTATGAAAGATAGCATGTCGCTTGTAGTGGATTTCTTTCACTCCACTTTAGTAAGTATCTTCCTATGGAATATACGTTTCCTTAACCGAAGTAGCAACGGACATTCACATAAACTGTGTTCGGATGTCTCATACTCTTCTAAGCAAAGCCAACATACCTTCATACCTTCATTTTGAACTTTACTTGTTGAGGCAGATTATTCTCTTATATGAATAAGGTCTGATTAATCGTTTGGATCTCCTAAGACCATCACCGTTGGTCCCTTGGTGTAGCGATGCTTGTTATCCCATTCGTTAATCAGCGTTATAGCTGCTGTCCAGTTAACACTACAGTCTAGTTGAGAACCTATGAAAGCAGATTCTCAGCCAGCCCTCGACAGCTAAATTCGTTGCCTGCAAACCTCCTGTGTCCAGGCACCCTTTTATGCTTCACTTTGTTGTTTCTGGCAATGGATTGTAGTGCATCGTAGAAACATTTGGCCTGTTTGGAGTCCATTAGGTTGGACAATAGTATGTGCTTCCAGACTGTTTGAGACGATTAAAATGCTAGTTTCTTTAATATCTTTGAGGAGTCTGTGACATGGATACAATAATAAATACCGCCGTGCTTTTTTTAAACTACTTGTATTAATCCCTAAAGTATACTTTGTACAGTACCATAAGATTGGTATTATTTTGTTTTTAATTTCTTTAAGCACCTCAGAATCCCTTTATGATGCATGCATATCAGAATTTCCGAGAAGCAATTCTAACGACACACAAGGGAATAAAGGAACTGCTTTGAAGATTCATGACTTATGTCTCGGATTATAGTCAATTAAACCATTTGCGTGTGCTTTTGAACTACAGTCTGGTAATATGCTGTGTAACCGTTTCGCATGCGCTGCATTAAGAGGGATAGGGATACTTAGTCTCT
Organism: Eristalis intricaria; assembly: GCA_964034865.1. NCBI lineage: Eukaryota > Metazoa > Arthropoda > Insecta > Diptera > Syrphidae > Eristalis > Eristalis intricaria. Next base: position 28,896,381 of record OZ035877.1, read on the forward strand.
CTAATCTTTTTGCCCTGTTTATGAATTTCCACTTCATTCATGGTTGAAGGAAATATTGCTAAGAAAATGTGCTAGTTCAGCAAAAATTGCATTGCAGAGGATTTGTCTCATCTTCGTCTTCTGTAAAATACAGCTCAACTGGGACTATTTGTACAGGGTGTAGTTTCTGACCTTCTTCAGGAACAAGCGTTAACCTCTGCAGAACTGCGTTCTTGCAAAGTCTTCTGCATTGGACATTCACACACACTTGGAATACCAAAGTAACTAGACAAGCTTGACCAAAACTCGAATACCGTAGGTCGCATAACCTACTTCAGTTAGACAGAAGGAAAAACATCGATAACCCAATCCGAGCTCAAACTGGGGCAAAGTCAAAGTTCTAAGCTCAAAGTTCTAAGCTTAGCATTTGATGACTTCTTGGGCATCACAGCCATGTACTCTTCTCCTAACGATGGATCCTGCTTGTATTCTTCTGAAAGGTATTAAATGCCATTTTCGATGGACCGTAAGCATAAATATTAAGTATTTGCTAGTAGTAAAAGGTCTTAGTAAATACTAGTACTACTAGTAGAAGCTTGTCTCTTAAGTTTTTTACTATATTTGGTATGCATAGCCATGAGTTTTGACTGACATTCATGAACAATTGAATAGTACATACTTAATTAGTATTATTCCTATATATATATATATATATATATGCTTCTAAATGGAAGTGAGGCTCATTATTTCTATTTTCATGATGGGAACCTGTATTGGCTAAGCCAATCATGATTTTCTTTCTCAGAATTGAAAGGAGACTTTATCCAATGAAAGGCTTTATAATAGATGAGTCTTGCAACATCCTAAGCTGTTCTAGAAACAGTACTCTGATGTACGCCAATATATTCACCGAAGCCAACTTGAAACCCAGAATCCCCAACATATCGTACAAAGATCATCATCTTTTCTTGTGCTAATGCTGCCCCTACTCTTGACTCAGGCTGAATGCCTTAAAATATATGAATTTACGAATCATTCACGTAAATCGATACAGTAATTACGTATCAATAAAGGAATAACTTAACTAATCTTCGTTTTCCTTCTCAAAACGGTAAAGCATTTTAAGATAGAGCTCCATAACCCTCAGCTTCTTGTAAAATTGTTCGGAATTAATTCTTACAAGTGACCTGATTGCTTTAAAGTGAGACTCACAACAATAATGCTATTTATTAAAGCTGCAAAAGCAGAAAAATATACATTACCTAATTTTCAGGTTACTATTCACCAACTTGAAAAAATGCAAGTAAATACTACAGATATATAAGCATTTACTAGTTTTTATTCATAGGGCCCGATGTCTGGCTAGGTGCCTACAGTTGTGAACAGCAGGTTTCAATTCGAAAACTCTGCGTGAAGGCGTCAAGTAGTCCATGTGATCGAGATGCCATATCCACTTTAATTGTTAGATTCGTAAATGTATGGATAGACTTGTGTCGCTTATAAGCGCATACAGATTATGGTTGACTCTTCTTCCTTAACCACCATTGACGCTTATATGAACAAACAGTCTCTCGGAAATATTAGTTTTTCAAAGGACTTCTCCATTACCTCGTCACTATGCACGCTGTCATATGTGACCTTGTCATTGACGGTTGTTGAGTGTTGAGTCTGGATTTGGATACGTATCTGCCGTATTGTGCAAATCTGGTCTCTACCATGGATCTACCAGACGATTTCAGACGACTTCAGACGAGCACAAACGATACAGAAGTACATGTCCTCAACCAAATCGTTTGAGGATTTCAGCCATAAAATCTTTCAGCTTCGCATAATGTTGCCTGAAATGAACACATTATCTAACCAATTGTCGTATCCAGCCCTTATGCGGATTGTTACGAATGTACGCCAGTATCCCAGGCTTGGGGTTGTTTCTGAACCATATGTATTTTACATGACGTGGTAATTAACCTGCAAAACCCCCAAACGAGAGACCACAGCACGTTCTTTGATCATCGCGGAAAGGGTTCGAATGCATCCGGTGTCGGTAACATCGTTTAGGCTTAACAGAGAATAGGACATGTTATCCGCCCACTCTATTCAAATGGTCTTGGAAGAAACCTGGTAGATCTAGAATATGTGTCCACTAGGGGTCCCTTCCTGACTGGCCAATCAGATGATCAGATCCTTCGCCGTACATCGCACTCTCTCCCCTCTCTCGTTTGCAACTGTCAAGACGTCCCCCGAGGGTTCGATACCACGTCTTCTGTTGAACTTGTATGGCTCTCAAATTTCACCACGTGGAGGTGAGGGTAGAAGATCGTTAGCAGAGCTACTACTTAGCATTCCTACGTAATTTGTGTCATTCTTTTAATAGGACATACTTACATATTCAAAGTCAATTGTTCACTCCTTTGTCAAGAAAGGACTTCACAGTAAATTTTGATATCACCTTAAAAGCCAGGCGTATCATAATCTAGTACAGGACTGCCCTGCCTCCTTGATCCTTCTCCCTTATCAAAAGCCCCCCGCCCATTCAGTAAAAATCAAACAACAAAAAATCATATCCACCACGCCTACAACACAATCTTTAAATGTAGTCACCACGGGTGAACTTTAAACTGTTAAGCTACTTATGACATTCTTGTTTTTATTTCATCCTTCTCTCATCAGTTCGAACAACTGGCCTTCACATGGATGGAACGACAGAAACTAGGCGGAAGCTACTCATCACATCGAGCGCAGAGTGAAAAGCACGTCGTTGTGTGTTCAACCACCCTGCATGCGGACACAATTATGGATTTCTTAAATGAGTTCTATGCACATCCACTCCTGCAGGACTATTACGTGGTGCTGTTGAGTCCAATGGAACTGGACACAACGATGCGAATGATCCTTCAGGTGCCCATCTGGGCACAGAGAGTCATTTACATTCAGGTAAATAAAGTCAGCAATTATTTTAAAATCACAATACGGGGTTGGGGGTGATGAGAATATTACAGTATGGCCATCAGATGTGGGGACACAGAGCCTGGATACTGATACCAATGGAACATGTTAAGTAAGTGTCGATTGAAGGTTGATAATCTCCTTTTGGTTTAACTGACTAAAGCGTAGCGACAACGTAATTTGCAGGCCGCTACGGGTTTTGAGTTTGTGGCACCATCTATCTGCCGATCCGGTGACTTTTTAGGATTGAGGATAAGCGATGCCGGATACCAAAAGTTGCCAAAAAATATGTTTTCGTCTATTTTAATCAACTTGTCAAAATGTCAAAAAAGGATATAAAAAATGCGAGACACAACTTGATAAAATCATTCTCGAAACGATCGTGCGTAACTAAGATGTCGAAACTAGATGCTCGAACTACAACAAGTCTGTGTAAGTGCTGGCATATGTCGAGGACTGTGATATAATCAGAAGAAGACAATGTCAGGAGGGCCAAGCTTAGGCTTATACCGCGAAATTCACTTATCCATGAGAACCAGAGACGGCGAGGCAACGCATTTAGTCTTAATTCAGGCACCAATAAAGTTCGTGAATTATTGGATAATTCCCACTCGGTAAAGTGTGAAGCTGACCTTGAAAATCTTGCTGCTCTTGACGTTGCAGTACCTGCCTGAACTATTAATATCGTATAGTGACGGTCATGACGTAATGGTTGTGTACGTCGTCTACTACACAATTGAACCTCGCTGCCAGGGGTCGGTTCCCCGTACTATCAAAACAATTTCCACGGCCCCATCTCCTTCGATTCACTCAAAAAAGGCTCAAAGAGTACTCATGTCCAGAAAAAGTTTCTCCAGTTCTGCCGTTCGCAGTCGGCATAAAATTGTAGGTCCCATCTACTCGTGAAAGAATGATAGCACGCACATCACGAATGATTGCCGTAGAAGCTAGTCTATTGTCTGTACCAGAGTCACACACTAGATGAAAGGTTAGCATTAATCTCCAACTATTCCCGCGATTCGGGCTCAACGCATAATCTTTACGACGCTCCAACGAGTATGACACACAGCATCTTGTGATACGTCCCACTCAACTGGTTGCTAGATGCCATTCTTAAGAAAAACATTTTCTGGTCAATGAGCTATAATAGTTTAGAAGTCTGGGCTAGTCTCAGTAAATGTAATTCATTCCGCGAGATTTTCGTATTTCAAAATTAAGCCCTGTAGTAGTGACTATCTAAACCACCGGCTCAAGCTCGAGAGGTCACTGCTGTAGAGAAGAATGCTTGAATTCAAATATTAAGAAAACCATAGGAAGAAGATACATACGAGTGTGGTCCGATAAGGACTTAACCTACAAAAGAACAACGAACATTTTGGAAAAGTGGGCTCTTAAAGGGTTTTCCATTGAGCACGTTTCAACTTTTTTTTAAATAAAATAAAAATGGATTAAGATATCTAAAAAAATGTTTTTAATTGTTATTTTAATTTTAATTGTCCCAGAACATTTAATCGCAATTATGCATGAAATTCAATTTCCTTCGTTAGACCACCACGGCCACATTTGCAGAAGGATAGTCTTTGATCCCAAACTTCGACCACTTTTTTCTTATAACTTGGCCGAAAATCGAGTTATTTCACTTTCAATATTGGCTCTGAGCTCATCTTTTCTTTCCGGCTTGTTGGTATAGAATTGGACACGCCTAAAATGGTCCAACTGCCTTAATTCTTATGCTAACTTGATCTTGTACCGATGTAGGCCAAGATAATTTCGCAAAAATTTGCCACAATGATGTCACAGAGGTGCCCAAATGTCGAGCACGTCGTGTGAGTGATTGATTTGATTTATCTTGAACGGAAACGATAGCGGCGGCGATATATTCTTCACTGAGTGCACTTCTTTGTCTCATTGACATTGCAACATTATGGATTCTAATTGTTTCACTAGACGTTGAATTGTTGTTGATGTGGCAGGCAAATGATAGCGTCGAAAAAACTGTCTTAATGCTCTTAAAGTTGCGGTGACTGAACGCGAAGTTTGGTAAAAAATAATCTTTAAATATCTAAATTTGAAAAATTTGCAAACGTTTTTCAAGTGTGTACTGCTCCGTAATAATTTGCAAACTAAATGTGAGTATAAATGTCAAACAAACTTTAAAATATATGGCGTCGTTCACTGTTCCTATCCGTATTGGTATTTCTCAACATAAGCCGTGTTATTTTAAAAAATCTGTAAATAGTGAAGTAGCAAGAAGAAGACACGCGGGGCGAAGTGCCTATAACGTCGGCAGTGAATAGTGGCTGCCGATAAAAATTCGAGTTCATACATTTCATCAATTTCGACCAGAAATGAAGTATTACAGAGATGCCCGACTTCTACCTCTCTTTCCCATCAAGATTTTTGACAACTGTTTTTTATAACGTGTACATAAACCAAATTGACGAATCAGAGGACGGCATTTTCGTTATTTCTTGAATAACCGTTGAAAATTCATGAATATCTGTCAAAAAGGCATTTAAATTCGTCGATAGACTAGGGGGCAATCAGCAAATCAGCTGTGAAGTCGATCTCCTGATTTCGACCAAATAAATTTCTTTTTCATATATTTTGACAGATAAAAATCGAAGCCACTTCGAATCGTTTTGTTTTCAATCTTACGTCTCTAGACATAAAAATAACATCTCTATAGCCTCCTTTTAGCTCGGTACACTTGACCCAGCGATGCTTCAACTTCTTCAACCCGTCTGGAGGTCTTCTTTTTCGTAGGCCTCCGTGGCTGCGACGAACTCCTCATTCGACTCAAATTTCTGAGAGACGAGTGACTTTTCAAGTTTAGAAGCAAAAAGAAGACACACGGGGCCAAGTCTTGAATTCGGTGGATGGGGCAGCATTTCGTAACCTAATTCGACCAATTAGGCCGCACCGGAAGTCTCATGGTTGCGCTTATTGTCCAGAGTGAGCCAAGGTTGCACGCATCGCGCAGCTTTCTTATGCAGGATATAACGCCTATTCTCTCAGCCAACACGCACAAGCTCAATTGGAGGTAAGCCAATACGAGATCGTGGATTTTTGCACGTTGTCCCTCCTGATAGCCGTTTTCGGGGCTCCTAGGAGTGTGACTCATGAAAAACCGCCGTGCAACCATGTTGAAACTTGCTAAACATATAATTTTGACACTATAGACGGCTACTGTCCAAATTTCGGCAGAATCGAACTGCACTACACGATAGTAAAATGATTTCTAAAAAAAATTTCGATTATGACGCCCTCGAGCTGTGAGGTTAAGTACTTATCGGACTACCCTCGTGTATTTATCAAAACTGATCGAGCGTTCAACTCCTTCGGAAGGTGGAAGTGAGCGAAGCAGTGGTTGTTTTATAAGCATTGATATTAAACTCTTTAAATCCAAGCATTATCCTGCTTGCAAAAGCCTTCCCACTCTATCTCTCTCCCTATCTCTCTCTCTCTACTCTATTCGCAATTTTCTGCCCAGTAAATTCCATTTTAGTTTCCCAATTAAATTATGCTTTAAAGAATGGAAAGTGCTTAAAATGTCCGCTTAATCGGTTATTAATTAATTAATATTTTAAAAAACATTGCAGCTGCCATCTCCCTTAACCCATTAGATGGCGGCGACGAGTAAACGTCAAAAAAAAATCTACCACCGAACGCGAAAATGCATTAACGGCGACTTAATGAATAAATGGAAGCATAATGACGCTTCTCAATTTTGTTGACACCAAGTGCACACAAAGACTATGGAGGAACTGCGGAGCAGATTATACAGCCCAAGCTAATTCAATTACTCCCCTCCAGGCATGCACACTGCGTTCTGGCACGCCTGCCTTCGCCAAGTGACGGGTGGCTCTGTCACGGTGTGGGGTGAATGCATCGGCAGTAGTGAACGAAAGTTATTTGGTAATTATTTTTGTTTGTTTCTTTTCCAGGGATCGTGCCTAAAAGACGGTGACCTAGCCCGGGCGAGAATGAACGAAGCCGAGGCGTGTTTCATCTTGGCTGCTAGGAACTACGCAGATAAGACTGCTGCTGACGAGCACACGATACTACGTTCCTGGGCGGTTAAGGACTTCGCTCCAAATGTACCCCAGTACGTGCAGATATTTCGGTGAGTATCCATTCGCTTGCATTTAATTCACACAGATCTCAATCATTTTGTCATTAATTAAAACGTATCATTCACAGACCGGAGCACAAGTTACACGTGAAGTTCGCCGAACATGTGGTCTGCGAGGACGAGTTCAAATATGCACTGTTGGCCAATAACTGCACTTGCCCGGGTGCGAGTACGCTGGTCACCCTGCTGCTGCACACTTCCAGGGGACAGTAAGTTGGATGAATGAATTTTTAAAAGCGAGATTAAGATACGTGTTAGCTTGGGGTACGGTAGTGGTTAGTGGCTCAGCTTGGGTGGACGATGTTAGCAGAATGACATGCAATTAATTTTGAATCATGACTTTGTCGAGTGGATCGTTGTGTTGGTTTTCTTTTGTTTGCTTGAGTGGGGTCTGACTATGGGACTAGCGGGAGCGACGAGTGAATTTGAATGAGTGGAGATGGAGGAAGTTAAAGCCTTAAAGTGGTCCCTGGAAATTGCTATTTAATGCTCACCTAGAACTCGATGCATGTGTGTGTCGGTTATTGGGTAAACGCGGAAGCCATGATGGGCCCCTCTAAAATCCTTCCTCACGTAATGTCCGTATGTTGTCCTGCAATACTGAAATATTAATTAACCTGCAAATAAAGTTAAGCAAGTTTTTTTGTTAGCTCCTGGGGTTCCTGGACGAAGTGTTCTATTTGTGTTCTGTGTCTCAACTGGTAGTGAGGTATATCCTCTTTCTTTTCGTGACTACAGCCTTCGCATAATGAGTCTTGGGTAAGTCCCATTTTGTTTTAATGGTTCCTACGCTTCAAATACTATACGTATCAACTTTTTGTCGCATTGTAGGAGTTTTTTTTTGGTGTATTGAACTTGGTTTATAATATTCGAGTGATCTCGCACGTAGTTAGAGAGCGCCACGTTTCTATGATTTTATCATAAAGTTTTTTATAACATTGACATTTTTTTGACTTCAGCAAAAGGTGGTTTCATACAGTGTATGTCTGGTGTTCTTCTTCTTCTTCTTCTTATATCCCTACAGTCCCGGGTTGACCTAGGCCTCACCCAAAATGCCTCTCCAGCCGGCCCGATCTCCAGCTGTCTCCAGTTTCGCACACCAAGCCGGCTGAGGTCCCACTCAACTTGGGTGCCCCACCTTTTTCGGACAGGAGCTAAGTTGTCCATACAATCTTCATGGCCATCTTAGGCGTTGGATCCATAGACGCCTGGCTTGAATCATGTCGCTGTACAGGCCATACAGTTCGTGCTTGAACCTTCTTCTCGAAATGCCAACAACGCAACGCAAACAGGACCAAAAATCGTGCGCAGAACTTTTCTCTCAAAAAGACCTAGAGTCCCTGCATCCGATTGGGATATAGTCCATACGTCGACATAGTATCTACGCCGTAGAACAGGACGGGGGTGATCAAGGTCTTGTACAGAGTCAACTTGGTCTTCCGAAAGAGGAATCTGTTTCTCAACTGCCTTTTGAACCCAAAAAAGCAGCGGTTGGCAATAGTTATTCTGTGTTTGATTTCGGTACTGATATTGTTTGTACCGCTTACCGCAGAGCTGAGATAGACGGAGTCCTTTACTAACTTGAAATTAAACCCCCTTACAGTCACGTTCTGGTCGAGTGCGTGATCACATGCGTCATCTATGGTTCATCATAGGTTATTATGACACTGTCAGCTGTTTTCCGCTCATAGTATCATACTTCCGCGGAACGAAATGAGTCGCTCTAAGCTTGAACAACGTTGGGAAATATTGAAAACGTATTTGCAAATTAAGTGAGGTCTAGCCTAAACATTGCTTTTTTGCAAAAGAAGCTTTCACAGAAATGCACTCACTCGTACTACTCTGCGCAAGTTTGTGGAAAAAGTTCGTGAGACTGCTTATGGTTCCCATCCTTTTAAGGTGCGCGCAGATGAGAATGTGGCTGCTGTGCACAATGTTTCGGTCAACGGTGGGCGTTTCAGAGCCATTCTAATCGATTTAATCGATTTGGATGACCTCTGGTGTAAGCAGAATAGCGCCCCATACCATACAGTCTATGCCACAATCGATCTCGTCCGCACCCAATTTCCAAATCGTGTTGGCCGCCTCGGAGCTGCTGTGTGAAGACGCTCTGTGAAGGATAGATGTTATGGCAACAATTCAAGCATTTAAGGATAATATCATCCAAGCAATCCATCAACAAGGTCTTGTAAAACTGGGGTGACAGAATGCACTTCTGCGAAACCAGCCGAGCCAGTCACTTGAACGACGTTGTATTTCATAGTTAATGGGAATGTTTGTTCTTAATAATAAAGCCATAACACATGGACAAATTTTTTGTTCATCTTATTGTAGTTTTAAAAATAAACTTGTATATGGCTTACCCTGTACATAGGATTGGCTGAAGAGGATCGTTTTAAGCCGCTACCCTGGCAAGCCCATCTGCCTCATTGACCTGGGGCCCAAAATAGTGTAATCGATTGCTGCTTACTGGACACAGAGAGAACCGAGATTTCTTCAATGGTTGTCAATAACAATGGTAATGTTAGCCGGTGCTAAATATTTGCATCATTGATATCATTCTGGCACTTAACGTGATTTCCGCTTCAAGAACACTATTGGAATCAAGGATTCTCATGGAGCAGGACTTATTTAACAATTCGAAGAAAAAGTCGGTGCCTTGTTCCGTCTTTGATCTATCTGTAGAGACGTGGATAGTTTTGAATGGGTTCATTTGCGTTCCATTCCTATTTCGTACTCGTATTTTGAAATGGAGGAATGGGAGAGACAAGTCGTTTTTGGCTTGTTCAATATTAGTCGATTCAGTAACCAAGTAGAAGGTCACAACATGGACATTGTTCGATTTTTCTTGATGAGTTATTCATATTCGCCATCTACTGAAGCTTGAAATGCTTACTGATAAATCTCTGGCAGTGGTTGCACAAAACAATTATGGCCTACTCTCGATCAGTATGAGTATTATGACTTCTGCAGAAACTGCAAAGATGATAAGGAGGAAGAAACCATCGTACATATTCCATGCAACTGCAGTATTAGTCCTCTGCATCGCTTTATTAAAAGCTCTAAACGGTTTGTGGAATAGGATCAACTTGATCTTCATGGTAACACAACGGGTCTCGTCTGGCCTAAGTTTGACTGCTATCCATGGCAGCCAGCCACTCAAACACAACTAACCCCTATTCGCAAAATCCTATCCACAGCTAAGAAATAATATTTTCACCTGGATTTTCGAGTCTTTGCATCATTAACATTTTCCGAAATGATTCCTCGAAATATTCATCTCTCTTTTGGTTGTTTTTCACACATTATAGTAGTTTGGATTGTCACATTTTTAGAATACTTTCAGGAACACAGCTGACCGCGCAGTCCCTGCAGCCGTTGCGTATTCAGACAGATGCTCACTCTCTGTAGATCTGGCTCTCAATTGCCTCTGAGTTCTTCTTCTTCCTCTAATGGCGGTACAGTTGGATTTGGACCTGCGGCCCACCCAACAAGCATCTCCAGCTGGCTCAATCTTTAGCTCCGTCCAATTTTTCAAGCCAAGTTGTTTGAGGTTCTTGTCCACTTGTGGTTTTTTGGGGTGCCCTCTATTGTGTTGTCCCATTGGTCGAAGTCGAAGACTCTTTGACGAACAGCGTTGTCCACGCACTCTATCTACATGGCCTATGCACTGGTCAAGGTCCACAAAGACAAGATTTTACTTGAATACTGGCTTGTTACCAGAACGAATGGTTATGTTATCTTGCTGAAAACATCTTGTATTGGACATACGGTGGCGTATACGTAATATTTTCCAAGCAATTGTATTCTGATCATTTTTGGTTCAAAACACAAACACGAAAATTCTGTTTGTCCAATTCATTGACAGGGAGAAATTTATCTGACTGCGGCAAGATGAGATCACTTTCAACATGTTATTGAGGCTCTGCTTCCTCGCATGGAATGGTACACAAGGGGTTCACTCAATTTGGTTGCGGTCGTACGAGACCCAGGACGTTCAAACGGTAGATATGGTCAGCAAAATTCATGGCATAGTGTTCATTGAACGCTGAGCCCAGGTTATTGAAGTAGCTAAAATTGAAAATTAACAGACTACCGTCATTGGGCATACGAAAAATTACCGGCGTGATGCGCCTAGTTAAATGTAAACTGATGTTTGTCCTAATTTGAATTTGGCACCACTCTCCGGGGGTCTCACACACTTCCTTCATCCATTCACTGCATGGACTTCCTGAAAGTAAATAAACTAGCTACAAGTGGATCCATACAAATTGTCACTCCACCCTATGAAAATCAGCTTCCCGTGTTCCTCTCCATTCCCTCGAATAGCAGGACAACACTCCTCGACCACGGCCAACGTACTCCATTCTCACAAAATGATTAAGTAATAGTTGCTGCCTCCATGGCACCAGCTTCGCATTCCCCGTCGACGCCGTGGAATTACTCCGCACCACACATTCATCAGTCTTGCCCATTCCCGCTGCGAGGGTGCAAATGACTGAACCTCAGCGAATAAATATCGCCCCCTCCCCCACCACTCACCCTGTCAACTGATGACTCGCCCTTACCGGTGATCCTGTGTGTAAGGCATTCCCCATGCAATGTGGTCATCCACACCCTCGCTCCACGCACCGGTCGTGTCCTTCGACTCCCGAGCAAATATTTAAATAAAATATTTCGTCCATCGGGCACAAACATTTAACGGCTAATTAACTGACCATTCTGAGGCTTAGCCATTAAGGCAAACATATAGCACTCTATTTACCCAAGACCACCCACCCACTTTGCGTCCATTGAGGGAAGACTTCCTTATGCGCACCATCCGTCCCGGCAGCAGAAGTGTACTCGTGTGTATTATGTGTGTGTGTGTGTTCTTAATTGCAAAATTAATTTCATTCTTCGTGTTCGTTTAATTTCACAGAGAAGGACAACAGTCACCCGAGGAATGGCATCGTTTGTATGGGAAGTGCTCTGGAAATGAAATTTATCACATCGTCCTTGGGGACAGCCGCTTCTTCGGTGAATACGAGGGGAAGAGCTTTACGTACGCCAGTTTTCATTCGCATCGAAAGTGAGTAAACAGGGTTTTTCCATTACTGAATAATTGAATCTAACATTGAAACTGATATGAACCGTATCCAGGATATCGGATATCGGGTATCTGTTGTCTTGTATCTTTTTCTGTGACGAACATTGAACGGGTTAAGTGTGACAGTGAACGTCCGAAACGTAAACATCATTATTTCGAAAAAATCCACAGTGGTGACAGTCAAAAATTATCAAGATACTATTCAGAGGATGAATTGTTCGCTGCTCTTGATTTATTTTGATTGAGGTGGGTCTTTCATTTCATTCAATGACTTCTCTCACCTGTTTTTCTTCATTGTTGTTTTTGTTTCTTTCTGTAACAAACTAACCGAGATTTTAAATGTAAAAAAAATACCGAAGCGATGGGCTGTCATGTGATTTCTATATCATCGGTCTCGAGAAGATCATGCGACACTCACTGACCACTCATATAGTCACGATCTTCTCAACTTCTGTTCCTTAAATTGAGATGAGTGCCGCTAAATTGGGTCTGGTTATAAAGCAGAGAAAAACGAAGCGTGAGCTTTTACATACTGTCTTCAAGGAAAAGATTCAAACTTGACGTCAAGTACTAGGTTCACCAGCCTAAGTCCTTGAAGTTGGTCCTTGTATTTTTGCACCCTTCTAGACGTACGCCCAGTGCCTGGGCTCAGCTGCTACCGCCCTAGTTACTGCATTGTTTACCAATGCGGTCCAATTTAGGTAAAACTTGGGCCATCCAGCGTACTGTGTAAACGTCTAAAGGCATTTTGTGACAATATCAACTATAGACCATATATTCACACTAACGCAAAACCTGGAGCAGCCCAGTAAGCCAACTAACATCGGTCCAACTGTTGTGTTAGGGGGGTAGTCTCAGTTGGAACGTTCAAACATTTCAGTTTTTTGTAATATTTTTTCGTGCACACATAAAACGAATTGATGTCAAATGTTTTTCAACATGTGAGTATGTTTTTAAGAAAAGTAATATATTTTTTTAAGTCAAAATATAAAAAATTCGTGGAACACAATACATTCAAGAGGAGTCAAAAAAAGGGGTAAGCGGTGATCACTGCAACTCGTCACTGGATTGTCAAAAAAATCAAGGATCATTGAATGATATCATGCTCCGGTTGAACGAAGGAAGTTAGAAAATGTTCATTTTTCTAAACTAATCGTCAAAATGACGAATAGATAAAAAAAAAATCAGAGGAAAATACTATATAGAATTAATGATAAAAAATTCAGACTGTTCGTTCTTAAGTTACAGTGATCACCGACTTCGAAGACATGGTATATATGTACATTAGCATGCACATATGAATGGCTTCACTCAAAGTAATTTATCTCTATAAATAATAGTTCGATCTGGTTAACATTTTAAGAGAATACATTTGAAATACACTACTTTTGGATAAAAAAAAATAGTTCCGATTGAGACTACCGCTATAAGTAGATAACATCGACATTATGACGCATTCCCAAAGTGGTGTATTGGTAGCTTTCACGGCAATTGGAGAACAGAAACGAGCTGTTCTAAACGTAAATGAGGATAGTAATAAAGGAGAGTTTGTGTTGAACCCTTCGGCAAGAGTGAACGTTACAAGCGAATTGCTGTGGACATACGATGTAGAATTGCCCTTGGCACCCGCTGTTACTTGGGATTGTCAAAACAATTGTATTCAAAACTCCTGACTTAAAGGACCATTATCATGCTCTACAACTTATTTGACCAGTCCCGCTGTATGAAGCCGAAAGCTAGACGATAAGCAAAACAGCAGATTCTGGTTCCTTCCAAAGAAAAATTGTATGCTATTTTTCATATTTATAAATTATCTCTATCTGCAACTTCTAATCCAATACATTCTCTCGCTGATGACAGCACCCTCAGTTTTTCATATTCGTTCCACGACTCACGAGCGCGCTCTTCGGCCGCAGAATTGAAACGGTATGTTAAGCACATTGAATTATGATCTTGACAAAATAATTAACTGGGGTAAAAATAATAAAGTGGAATGCTTCAAAAGACAACAATATCGCAGTCATTAGACTTGCTCGAACATCGACGTATCGTCTCTTCTTTGTCCGTATTTTATCGCTATTTTAACAAACGGTGCTCAAGAAACTGCATTTATCCTCTCCATGAATTCAACCACAATGCCTGTCTCGCCAGGAATGTCCATCAGTATACCCTTAAGCCTACTTTCGGACGCACAGTTAAATTTAGAGACTTGTTCTTCAGCCGCATTACACGAATTTGAAATGCTCTCCCAGTATAATAATTCCCTCAAACTACAATCCGCATGTATTTAAGACCAATGTACACAGGTACCTTCTCTCCCTTTCCCACTCTATACCTTCGGCCCGTGCTGTGTCTTGACCTCAGACACTTAAGAGTATTAATAATCCGTAGAGTACGCGCAAATTCCAAAAAAAAAATGTCCCCGTCTGCGAGGAAGGTGATTGGAGAAGAAGAAAAGCGAACTCCACGAACAGTCCCAAGATGTGTAGTCCGGAATGCAAAGATCCATCGACTACATTAGCTAGTCCACGTCGGAGCAATGTTCCCGGAAGGAGGGCTTTGAAATCCGAGTCTCTTGGCTCCAGAATTAGAGCAAGACCAAATAACCAGGGTAAATACCAAGTCATATGTAAGCAAGTGGCTAAACCCATTTAAGCCGCCTCCGATTTAATCCAAGCAAATGTCGCATTGCCATTTACAATAACATCAATGTTATTTGCGTTGTCGTTGTCGTTCCTCTTGTGTTGGTGAGTGAACGATGCGGAACAGCGCGTCGCCTTCTTTCACTGAATCTGACATTGAAATTCTCGGTGATATTATATCTGCCCTTGATGCATCAAAATGAATTCCCCATCGTCATCCTGCACAACCTGACAAGTTTGACAGGATTGTCAAAACTGTCTAGCCTTTTATAACTTGTTTCTTATGCACGCTGTCATGTGTCCTTGAAATCGCCAAATAGGTGATCGGTATAGATCTGTATTTCTTGGGATTTTTTCCAGGATCGACCGTTTTTAGTCGCTGGAGAGCTTTCCTGCCCAGAAACCGCACTCATAAGGACCTATCAAGTTATTGACGAATGGTTTTAGGCGCTCACACAAAAAGGAAGGAAAGATCTTACAAGCGGTGCTTAGAAGACTTGTCCCTCGGTAGTTGTCGCAGTTAAATGATCGGGCCTTTGTCATTTCTTGTGGATCGGCCAAACGATACTGAGGTTCCATTCGTCGGACATGCTTTTCTTCGACCATATCTTATAGATGAGATGGTAGTTGCGCAGAGTTGGAGACGGACTCTCCACCAGCAGCTTTATTCGACTTTAGTCTCGATATTGCTATCTTGACTTCGTCTAATTCGGTGGGAATTTTCGAGTGGAATTTTCTGACATCCTGTCAGCGGTATGGGGGTGTTCCTCGCCGTTTAACCGTCTACAGAAGTGATCTTTCCAGATTCTTAGTAACTTTCGTAGCACCATTTCTGCCGTAACAACTCACCTTTTCCTCAAATGGCACTCCTCATACTCTTACTCTTTCCTTTTAAGAAGTTGGTGCTCTTCCCTTCTTTTAAGACGGAAGACGCTTTATATGCGTCTTGCTTCTATGAATACGTTGTCAAACCAGGGGTGGCGTTTTGAAACCCAGCATAATAGAGAAAACTTCTCTGATGGCATTTTGACAACGGTTCCAATGTTTGTCGATTGTGTTGCCCGCAGGGTTGGACTCTCTGAGAGCTTCAGGGAGACTCGATCGGCAAAGTTTGACAAGAATGTCACTTAACCAGTATATTGTACTTACACAATAAATTAAATACATTTCTAAACCAAATCAATTTAACTAATAGCGCTTCCACCTTTAAAAGTGTCGAACAGCACCAACTGCGGACTGAACTCAGACAGAACGCCATGATTTTGTGTTTATTACAAAAATTTGTTGAATATTTGTATGTAACACACTAATGTACATCTGTTTTCCTCCCCTTTAGATACGGAGTAGCCCTAGTTGGAGTTCGACCGGCGGAATTGCCCGAATTCTATGAAGACACAATCCTACTGAATCCCGGACCGCGGCACATCATGAAGAAGGACGACACCTGCTACTACATGAGCATTACGAAGGAGGAGAACTCTGCGTTTGTCGTCAATCAGAATCAAAATCAAAATACGGAAGCTGTGAAAGATGGTTTGTATAATAAATCTCCCATGTGTTCCCTTCTTTCCCCCACCCGACAAAAGCATACGTATGCGAGTTTGTTTTGAAATCGAACGAAATTAAAAAGAATTCACTCGTCGTTTTGCAAACTCTGTAATTATTAGGACAGAGTTCGAGACGTTCACAATTGTTTTGTTGAGTTTTTGCAGCGTGGCGATATGCAATTTAAATATACCGGTTCATACAATAACTTTTTTTTTTGTATTTACAGTCGCATAGGTTTCTGTATCACACCCTGTGTTCAGCTTTAAGTTACCGTTACATTTGAGTTTGATGCGTTTTGTGTTTGTTTGATTTTTTAATTTTTTTTTAGTTTGATCGCATTGAGTACACTTGATCCTGGAATTTGATTCATTATTTTCGGCTTTTTGTATTTTGTGATGAAAGCCAATTGAAAGTGAAGTCCCCGGTCTCGATCGCTATTACTCTGCCTCTCTGTACATCTCTTTCTGTATCTCTCTCTATTCCTGTCTGTCTTTGTTTCTTTGTTTCACACCTTGTTTCTTTGCTAGCCAAATGATAAATATAAATATTTGCCAACAATGACTCACACGTTGTCACAGTGTAACCATGTTGTGATTAATATATATATATATAAATATTCTTGTTTATTTTAATTGTTATCTCTTATTTTTTGTGCTTCGATTTTGAGTTGAATTAGAAATTAGTTTGTGTCTAAAGAAAATATAATCCGATAAATATGATCGACAGTTGTGGATGGTGTTGTATTGAATTTATTTAACGGTATTTCGAGTTAGTTAGGGTTATGAGGGACGTTTTTGTTTACGTTTTTCAACTCGGCGTTTTAGAAATATGGTTCAAAAACGATGGTTTCTTTTTTTGCTACTGTTCTGAATATGCTTTAAATCCTCTACACTACGACCTTCTGGAAATGTGTAGAGCATTAACTTCGAGTTCGATTTGATGACGCACTTTTAAGAGATAAGTTGTGTTAGTTATTGCATAAGCCGTTTGGTTAGTCGCATAGGGGATAATGTCCCCTTTGACCATCATTCAAAACAACAAAAATTATCGGAGACCCTTTCATCGCTGTTTTTGTGAATCAGGCACGAATTCAACCCTATTAATAGGCTAAGACAATAGTTTGCATTAAGTAGTATTCATGTCATATTCATATTATTCGGTTTTATGTTTGAATCTGGTTATGCTGCATCCCTCAGTTTCCTAGGAAAGTGTATAAATATAATATTACATGGATGGCTCTACAGCTCGTTGATCGCACTCAAGGGCCAGATCCTATTTTCTACCGTAACTACAGGGCTTTCTTCTTATCCTTTATGTCATTTAACCCCTCAGCGACCACTGCCCGCAATATCTTTCGGAGTTCTGTAACGCGTTTAAGATCTCCCCAAACCTGCTCTGCGTCACGCTGGCCTAGGACATCCCACTATTTTGCCTGTCTAGGTTAGTGGGTTCCACTACATGGCATACGCAACTGCCACTTGCTCCTAAGGATATTTCTTCAACATTTCTCTAAGAACCCAACGCCTTGTCTTTATTGAGGGACTTCTTCTTCTTCTTTATTTGGCGCTACAGTCCAGGGTGGACCTGGGCATCAAGCACGGTCTCTGGCTAGCTGTATCCAGTGTCGCACGCCAAGTCGGTTGAGGTCCTTCTCCACCTGGGTGCGCCGCCTTAAACGCGGTCGTCCTCTGTTGTGTTGCCCCATGGGTTCGGAGTCGAAGACTCTTCGGGCCGGAGCTGAGTTGTCCATACGCTCTACATGGCCCAGCCATCTTAGGCGTTTGATCTGAAGACGCCTGACACTCAAGTCGCTGTACAGCCCGTACAGTTCGTGGTTTAATCTTCTCCTCCAGAAACCGTCAAAGCAAACAGGACCAAAGATCCCACGCAGAGATTTTCTCTCGAAGAGACCAAGGACTTCCTCATCCGCTTTTGAGATTGTCCATACCTCCGGGCCGTACAGCAGGACTGGGATGATCAAGGTTTTGTAAAAAGTCAGATGTCTCTACTACTCAATTGCCTCTTGAGCCCATAGAAACAGCGGTTGGCAAGAGTTACTCTGCGTTTGAGGGACTTAATTGCTGCTGTTATTATTTCACTTTTACTGGGAGTGGCGAATTCGGAAACTGATTGCTTTGTTACGGTTCTAGATAGTTCTTCATTCCGCCATCGTCTATGTGTCTTAAGAGAGTAGCAATATGGTTTTTATATGTATTGAGCTGATATTTATCCGAAACCTAGCTTCCAGTTCGTTTCTTTCTACTGTTACTTTAAGTAGATTCTTCTACACAGTTAGACTGTGTGAGCATTGTCAGTGACTCGTCAAAAGTGGCAGGCAACAGGAAATTTTGTACTTTCTAAAAATGTTGTCTTACCAGTACTGTATATCGGTATCGTCTTTATCAGGGTAAGAGACCGGTAATACCCTGAACCTGCTTTCTCTTAACTCTAAACTAGTATGAAGCTATCGCTAACAGCTTAGACTTTTCCTGAGAACTGTCAAGTATACAAAAATGTCAGACATGTAACAAAATTGCCACTCACACATGACATGGCATTTGTTACTTCGCAATATACCCACCTTAAGGTGGAAGACAGTATATGCAATCATGGCTGGATACCACGATCCCAAAAGGTGATGTTTCCAAGCAGATCTAGAGATCAGTTCTTGATGGGTATTGTTGAGGCAACTGCTTACTTCGAGAAGATGTTATAAGACTTGGGATTGACTTGTGGTTATCACTCCCAGCTTCAGTGAAAGTTGTCTGAATAAAGAGTAACTGAAAATGATCCACACCTTCAGGGTACCTGCCAGGCTCTAGTGTTCTTCAAACACCGGTATCTGGAACTCTACGTACTTAGAAAGCGTATTTTTTTTACGAGCCATCATCCTATTTTGTCTTCTCGGAAAAAAATGGCCCAGTAATAATTTCAGCTCAAGGGCCGGCTCAAAAAGTCACATGCAATCGCGAATCAGGGATTTCTTGTGGATTCTCCACTCTCTCCAAATGGTCCTCGTGGGACATCAACATTTTCATCCGAAAAACGGGTTCAGTGTTAACCATTGGAGGGAATGCTTTGCCGCGTTGTTTGGATGCAAAGCGGTTCCTGGAATGCATTATACTTAATTGACGTTTAAAAAATAATTCTTTTCAAATCAATCGGTTGATAAATATTGAAGCTATGCCTCACAAAAATTAGAAGTTTTTTTTTTGGTCTAAATCATCACCACATAGGGGTAGCATTTTGTGGCAAGTGGACACTTTCAAACGATCTATCAGTTCCCAAAAAATAATGACCTCATCATGTGTCACTGAGCTTATGTTTGTAATTTTTATCCTTATGCAAACCCGACGACGAGTCTACGATATAAAGATGAATTCAGGGTAATGTAAAGCCTGATGCTGTCTGATGCTCGCTAAGTCAAGCGGGAAATATGCTCCCTTACGCTCCATAAATGTAAACAAGGGCATTACTCACAAGAGATATATGTGGATTGTGGACGTCCATTGTTTGCGCTAAAAATCCTTCTCAAAATTAATTCTCTTCATCTCTTTGTTTTCAAGCGATTCAGTACACAAAACGTACTCTGTTGTCAAGGCAAATAGCAAATTGCATTTCTAACATATACATAAGTAGGAGTGTGCTTTCATACTTGCTTGCCTCAAGCTATCCCACGGTTTCCCTGTGCTCCCTCTACATACGACGGCCGTCAACACCTCATCACCAGAAAGGTAAGAGAACAGCCCGAAGCAGCAGAGCCTCATTCATTTTGATTTATTGCCCAATAAAAACCCCCTTAATTGGAATTAATATCTGTCAGATGCATTTAGTTTATTTCACTTTAAACTGAGCAATAAAATACCTCGCCTCCTGTCGGTGGTGGTCAGGGCATGATGTCTGGCTTGGCATTTTTCATGCCCATCACTTCACGGGGTAATTATCTTGTCGGTTGATCAACACTCGCTAAGTAGAAAACTTTTTCTTGCTACCACAGCAGTGAAGGATGAAGCCAGCCATGAACATTTGTTTTCACTCCTCGCATTAAACCTCTAGAGTCAAGAATTTATCCGTCACGGAAGCGCACTGGGAGGGAGTTCGTAAAAAAGACCTGACTGGCCTGACCTGGCTAAGCATGTCCTGAGTTCGCCCTGTTCGAGAAGTGAGATCTATTTATATGACCAGACAATGAATGACCTTGTCCGTGGTCGCTATAATTAGGATATATTATTGCCTCGTAGCGAGGTTCACACACGGGTCCGGTATTTTTCCTGCTGAGGAACCATTATCCACAGAAATAGGTTTTGATCTAAAATATTTATTATTCAAAATTGTTCATCGCAGAACCGAAAAGTGTAAAGTTCATTGTGGTGTCCTTGCGGCAATTGTTGGGTGTAATTTCACCGACGAGCAATAACAGAGAATAATGGGATGGTGCTTGGAATGGATGCGGTGAACTTTATAGGTCATTCTGGAGTATTGTATAACCCCGAAATACCAAGGCACATCCTGGATATGTAAGCATGTCTGCAGTGGAATTTAATGTTGAATTAAAGTACTCTCTACAATATAAAGGTGGACAACATTGAATGGATAAGATTATACTTTATGCTTTCAAAAAATTACTGTATTTTTGAAACTACTGGTTAATCACAGCCTGAGTGAATTATGGCTTTCATCCCTGGCTATCCCAGTCAATTATCTTATGTGTACTGGCACCCGTTGCCCAATCCGCTGTTAGAAAAGGTTGTGAGAAATAAGTGAAGAGATTCAATCTAGGGGAATATCCTCATTCGCAGCGCATACCGACCCACACCCACAGCCTTCCTCGCAGACATGAGCCGCAATATCATCTATCTTCCTTCCAAGGAAGCAACTAACCACTCTGTTGTTCTTGCTTGCTAAGTATTCTTACGGCTAGACAAACCGACAACACCAGAATCTACAAGCATAATTTTGATCCTTCGAGCCGGAATCCCTAATACAATTCATTTGAAAGAGAAACGAATTAGCAGAGGTGG
The DNA here is from genome assembly GCA_964034865.1 of Eristalis intricaria. NCBI lineage: Eukaryota > Metazoa > Arthropoda > Insecta > Diptera > Syrphidae > Eristalis > Eristalis intricaria. Next base: position 28,917,741 of record OZ035877.1, read on the forward strand.
ACAATGTCAATTGTGTGTAAAGCCTGCATAAGGATTTTCGCATCTACCCCGTTATATTAAATGCCAAGTGGTTTCAGTGCCAATTTGGGAAGCCTGCAGCTAACCATCTAAACCATTCCATAGATGTGACATGTGATTTATCCAGTTTTAGTATTGTTTGCTTATGAACGTAGGCTCTAAGCCCAAACTGGACAAAATTAGTTCAGCGGGAATTTTCCCAATAGACGTTGATGGTATGGTATCTTTAGCGTTACCAGATTTAACAGTTTCCTGCGATTTTAGCAGGATTTGACCATAAGAATAAGATGCCGCAGATTTCTTAGCATTTTAAAAATGCTGCAGTTTTTAGCAGTTCTTAAAAAATTTGGGTCTAAAGGAAAAGGTTTTAATGTGGCGAGGCACATTAGTAGGCACACTGTGGCACATAATGTAGCGAGGAACACAGTATTCATGCATCGAATCTATAAACATTTTTAATGTTTCCATGCATTTTTAGTTTAACTTTGTACATAATTCAAGTTTTGACAGTTTACTAGTTCGAGGCATTATATTTTTAAATCTGCAAATCTAAAAATCTTGGGAAACAATTGTTAAAATGTTCACATTTGGCGATATTAAAAACATTTATGACGAATATCGGCATATCTTTTGACACCGGGTTTTAACAACAATGAGATTCAGTTGTGAATTCGATTTTTTTCAGTCAATAACTTTGTAAATATGTAAGTTTAGAAATTATCATCATTTATAAATTAGCCTCTTCTATGGCAGCAATTATTTATCACTAATAAAAAATGCATAATAATGCCTACCTTATGCCTACCCCGAACGGCCAACTGTTTGAAGCTTTTCCTACACGGTTTTAATTACTCTTTGAGCATTGTCAGTGCCTCGAAAGAGGTGTGGTGGTCCTCGCAAATTATTTTGGTCGTAGCGAGAATCGGACACAAGCAGCTGGGTTCAGTTGCTTAAAAGTCGACAAACAGACCCACAACCCCACTTTCACCGCAATGTATACTTAATACAACTGTGTAAATGCGCTAAAATTAACCTAAAAAAAAATAAACGTATTTACTAAAGAGAAATCGATCGCAGGTATTTTTAAGCATTTTTTTCGTTATTGTCTAGCCGACTTAGCAGTTTTTCGTCCTAGCTTTAGCAGGTTTGAATAATCAATCAATCTGGTAACGCTGGGTATGTTGACTTAAGAAACAGCTGAAGATCCATTGGTCCATACCTTTAGCTTGACCATTGCTCAAGGCATGAACAGGAAAAAACGTTTGAAATTGTAACTAATTCAACTTGTAACTAAAATTATTGTTACTAGTGACGGGGGCATTCGAAAGATAATTCGTGTGTTGGTAGAAAGGTGAAAAGGTAGATGCCTTGAAATCTTCGTCCTGTGGCAAAGCTGGCCAACCGCTTAGCTTCTATGAAAACATGGCTTAAGATGTTGTCGCTTGCCGTTTCTGCGGTGTCTGCTGAATGAAGTATTTGTATACTGCGAGCAAAAATTGTGATTTCATCTTAAACAATTCCAAGAACTGAGGCAACCGCAGTTTCTTATGTAACAAGGTATGCCTACGTTGGCTCTAAGCATTATGGTTTTCATGGTTTTTTAAAAAGATGTTATACCATTGTTTTTGAACAACCCTAGAGTGTACCTTGTGCCCAGACAAGTTTCGTTGTCAAAATCATCATCTTCTGATTCGCATTATCTACTAAGGGGTCAAGATCTCGAAGAGAATCGATCCTCCGCCATCGGCTCTAGCTCATCAGCAGATGTCCAAGCGCAACCAGGCGAGCTTCAACACTTGGTCCAAACATCTCGTCCAGGGTCAAGCCATCGGTCGCCCAATTGATGGAATCGCATTCAGGGCACGCCACAAAAGTCGCGATGATGGAGATATTTGTGCCACTACGAAGCAAAACACTTTCCGTTCGAAGAAGTAGTTGCTCCCCATTGATTTCCTCATGTACCCACAACAACATGAAGAAATCTCATCTCAGCAACTTCTTTTCGCGATCTTATTCTTTCGATCATTACTCAAATTTGGAGTTGAGGGAATTTGGAGCAAGAAGGGAGTTACAGACCGATAACTTGGCTTTGACATGAAGCACGTCCTTCCTAATTGAGAGATCCTTTTTTTCTCATATCCTGATAACAGATCTGCCTAAACTTCTTCATCCGCTTCAGTGGGAGCCAATTAATATCCCCACATCCAAGTCCAAGTCTACGTGTCTCAATTTAATGTGCTCCGTAAATTCGATTTATATTCCTCCTAATCTTCTAAAGACGCTTCATTTCCAGAGAATATTTGACTACAATCGCACAAGTATTGAACCGTCACTAACATAATGTTGTATCTGATTTATTGAAGCTTGCAGGAAGTATTTGCCATTTCCACGGACAAATATTTCCTGTAAGTTTCCTGTAAAGATTTCTTGGGAGACGGAAGACTTTGTTCATCGATCTGTGACGGTTGTTATAGCATGACATCCTGTTAAATGATGACATATCTCTTTGAGAGCATTTGAACTTCACAAGAAAGAAAGAATGCATTATCTAGGTTGTTTCTATATTTCGCTTCAATACAAGATCTTCCCTTGTCTGTTAGCTGCTTATGACGGAATGTTGTCTTTGGAAGGGCAACCATCAGCGCTTCTTAATCGTGCTCATAGAGTATCCGTGAGCACCGCGAAGTAGATTAGTACTCCCCCTTCCGTCATGAATTTTTAGGAGCCCTTGTAGGCAACGATAAACTATTCACCATCCACAACTGCATATCAAAATTGTTAATTTAAATAAAAAACCAGTAAAAAAAACGCAAATTGTAACTTCCCCCTTTATCCCCACAGATGCATCCCATTAAAAATTAACAAAAGAAAAAACAACAAACAAAATTATTAATATTACTTAAATTTAGTTAGAACAACAACAATAAACAACAACACCACCACCATGACCACAGTGAACTTAACATCACATATGGCCCCAGTGCCATCCGTTTGTGTGCGTGTGCCCCATAGTCCCAGTTTAGAATCTGGTGCTGGTACGCCGATCAAAAGGCATCCATCAAACAGTGACTTTACAACACTATTTGTGCGTGAGTGTGCTGCTCGTTATGCCATCGCATTAACTATGCTACTTCTACTTCTCCTTCTACTTCATCTACTAAACAAAAAAAACTTCCTCTGCTATCACCTTCTGCATCCGTTCACATCTCTCTCTATGTGTGTGTGTTTCTGTTTGAACCTGCCTTACGTGTCGCATAAATACATCCCCATCTCAATCGCTTGCATCCAACACGTACTCTCCCACCCCCCAAATCACACTTTAGCATGTCTCTTAATTCTTTTTGATTTAAATCACAACTATTGCGTGGCGTCCTTGAATTTGAGTGTTGATACGTGTATTATTTTTAACGTGTGCATGTGCATGGATGTTGGTTTCGCTGCATGTTATTTGAAGCTTAGAGATTAGCGTATGACGCGAACGAATGCACGTGCGTCACAAACGTGACATGTTATTCGAAAAGAGAGTATTTTTTTTCTCTAAAATTGATATGTTTCTCCGGGATCTCGGGATTTGCTTGCCACTGGTGCGGCGGCGGCGCCAACGAAAGATGGGAAGTGGTGGCTTCGTGGCATCATTTGAAATTCAAATTCGCTTGCTTCTTGGGAATTGCTTTGGTTCAATGATTTGAGGAAGTGCGCTGTTTCAGGGCACCCACTTTAGACGACGGACCAGTTGGTTCGGTTTTTGTGTTTTTCAGGATTTCCTTAATTGCTTTGATTGTTTGCAAGAGGATTTGTTAGTTCAACAACTCGTCGTAGGCTTGGTGGAGGATGGCCGTACTCTGGTGCATGATAATGCGGTGGAAAAATGTGTAACAACGCCGAACGGAATTTTAATTTTTGGGATCAATGCAAATCGGGTCAGTCCTTGGGGTTGGCTGAGGGGTTTCTACTCAATGAACTAGCCTAGGGCGACTCATGTACTTTGGATGGAAGAGGAGCTGCAAAGAGTCTTACATTGGTCAGGAATTTTCATTTTGTTGATTCACAAATAAATTCAAATGAAACTTGTTAATGATTCAAATCTCGATCGAACTTCTCTTTCAATATATTATTTGGATGTTGCCATTCTGAATGGCGGAAGAAGTCAGCCATATGTCCTCCACAAGAGCTCTTCCAGGACAGGCATTTACTTGGTTATATCATGACGAATAATCATTTTCAAAACGCGATGTGTTTGAAAATAGTATGCATTAACGTGATCTTCGCCATTTTCTTCTTCTATATTTGGCGCTTAAGTCCGGGCCTCAACCAACAAACCTTGAGGTCGGTCTCCAACTGGGTGAATCACCTTAAATGCGAGCATCTTCTGTTGTTTTGTCCCATAGGTTCAGAGTCAAAGACTATTCAGCCCGAAACTGAGTTGTTCACACGCTCAACTTGCCCTAGGCACCTTAGGCGTTGAGTCCGTAGACGCCTGGCTTGGCTCATGTCGCTGTACAGCCCATACAGTTTGTGGTGGAATCCTGTTCTTTAAATACCATCAACGCAAACATGAACCGAATCGATCGAACGCAGATTTTTTCTGTCGAAGAGACCAAGGACTTCTTCATCCGCTTTTGAGATTGTACATGCCTCAGTGCCGTACAGCAGGATGGGGATGATCAAGGTCTTATACAGAGTCATCTTGGTGATCCGACGGAGGGCTCTGCAAGGCTTATCAATAGCCTCTTGAGTCCAAAGAAACAGTGAAGAAACAACAGGTGTTGTTCGTTATGCTTCCTTGCACACGAAGTCCTTCACTACCCCGAAGATATAGCTGCCTACGGTAAACGGTGACATTCTGACCGAGTTGTCAATGCTGTGCATTCTTTCTCGATGACACCATATACTGTGTGTTTGTCCACTTTCACCGCTAGACCAACTTTAGCCGCTTCCGTCCCATGCCAGCAAAGGCCACATTGACGGCTCGCTGTGTTCTGCTAATCGCGTCAATGTTATGTGCATTTACTGACAGCTCCACATCTCTCTTATCGACGAGTCGTCCAGAATATGTTCTTGCAAAATGGCCAAAACTGTATCATCCATGTCTTCGATTTGAGCGGCGGTTAATATTTGGTTTTTGTCACGAAAATTTACGAGGGCCAAGCAGCCTTACTATGACATCGTCTTTATAATGGTGCGTTCTTCGTCTACCTATGTCATGAAATCCAATACCAAATGCGTGTTCATCCGGAGTACAAACAAGGTGGTCGTGTTTGTTCATCTTACGCGATTTTTTTTGCCACCAGCCGCACTTTATTGATTTAGAGCCAAGCGACATCTGATCTCATATCATCTCACCTTCAGTGACCCGCATGACCCGTAAAGTGGTTACGAGGTCGAAGCATGTACCTGAGATCTCCCGGCCACTCGACGCAACCCGGTAACTTCTGAATGCCCAAGCCGAACTAGGCGTGTTATTAGACTTGGTTCAGCCTCCTCGTCCTGGCTCTTTCACGCAATCGCCTACCTAATGGAATCACATGCAAGGCACGTCTCGGAAGTCATGGTAATGGAAACAATCGTCCCACCACGAAACATAGCCCTTTCCTTTCGATGAAGCGGCTGCTCAACACTGAGTTCCTCGTATACTGCCGTGTTGCTCATCTTTTCCCGGTGAGTAACTCTCACAACAGCGTGAAGAACTAAGAAAGTGGCTTAGTTTTTATTAATCCTAGATTCTAAGTGGACTAATACTAGAATTGAATTTGTTGTTTTCATTCTTAGAAATGCCAGCTTGACGATCTCTGCACCGTAGGCGTCGACTCCTTTTCTGAGAAAAAAAAAATACTCCGCGAATGACTTTTTAAATCAATTCGCAGAAAAATAATTGAAGCTTGGTCACCACCTTACATCGAAGGGCACACCAATAAGATCCGAGGTGGACCAAAGGCTAGCTTTGCACAGAAACCACTCATTTTATGCGTGCTACAGTTATTTCACAAATCGAGGGAATCCCCAGAACGGCGAAGTTTGGAGAAGCTCTTCTAGAGGAAGAGTTCTAAATTACAGCCTCCAAGGGTAAGACGCTCTATAAAAATTATCCACATATCACTGATTTATGAAGGACGACGTAGACAAAACAAGAGCACTTAAAATTCCCCACGCAGACAATCCCTAAGTAACCTCGCATCTGGATCCTCCCAATCCACCCTAAATGGATTCATAATTAAATCCTGATTAATGCTTTTCGGGATTGAATCCTTAATTAGTCACAGCATTTCCCTTTTTTCCCTCTCTCAGGACTCGTGTAATATTTGCTGTCCGCCGCCGCGCCGTCGGAATTCCAAATGCGATCAACTCGCCGCTCGCCATCGCCTTTTTTTCTTTACGTGATTTCCTTTCTCTGAAATATTTAAAATGTCCACAAATAAAATGAGTGTAATTCGCTTTCTTTTATCCTAGATAAAAGAATCAACCGTAGACCCGAATGGCATTTGAATTAAATTCAATGACAGAGAGTTAGTTTCATTTTGATTTTCATAAATATGCATTGAATCCCATTTGGAGGCGGGTTTTGTAGGTTGCTGTCACCACCCCAACGCGGACACAACGGCAAAATACAATTAAATCGCACGAAGCGGGGCGGGGACGCCTCACTCGCCCCTAACCTCATGCTAATCCCACTGTTGCGACACAGAAATAAACGAAACATCCTTTTGTAATCGACTGACAAAGGCTAAAGGTTACCCTGGCGATTGAAGGATGAGGGATAATTCGCTGGGAAAATGCTAACCGCTCACCTCTTCAGTTACTTTTATGCCTTAAAAATTTAATGTTCAAGTAGTCGTATTTCATGGCGTATTCGATGAATATTCGTTGGACTTGTGGGACGAAATCGCATTGAGATATGAAGGATGTTGCAAATGGTCGGAATCGGGCCACAAAGTATGGGCTCTGCAAGGAAATGACAGCTGCCCATCAAATCTGTTATTACTTCACCATCGACCTGGTATACACTCATGCTCATACAATCAAGCCACATATACGACAATGAAATACCTGCTGTCTCACATCTACTTCCGCCGTTCCGCTTATTCTCTTTATTATAGGTTATACTGTCCACTATTGGACATATCGATAAACTATTTTCTTGCTGTTTAGCAGTTTTAACATATTTTAGGTTCATTCATTGCAACAGTAGCAATTGCTACGGCAAGTACTTCCTTATCGTATATGTGGCTTTTTTGTATGAGCATGAGTGTATACCAGGTCGAGTGTATATGCTCGTGTGTGTTCCTTCTTTGACATGTTTATACGTAGACTGGCTCAAGATCCTCATAAGGTGCTCAAAAAATATTACAAAAGTGTATATAACTTGTATGCTTTCAAGTTCATCAGCTTCATAGGCAAATGCTTATTTCAAGTAAGTCCCGCCTTCATTTGGCAGGACTACAGACTCCACCCTTTCTGAAATCTACGTACAAACGTTACTCACACTTAAAGTTATCAGGACTAAAAACGCAACACTGACGTTTGACTTGGACAAGAAAAAATGTGTACAAATACTTATTCTGTTTCTTCAAGCGTAAGAATGAGCGTACAAATTTGATGGAATTTATTCATCTTCTTTGTTATAGAAGTCATCGTCAGCTGTGTGGTATCATTAAATTTTGGATAAGAGACATTTTTTACCATCAATATGTATTGCCTGTTGATAGTGACGACAATGGCAACGTCGCACCGAAAATGCCGTCGGCCAACAAAATTCAACAAACAGTAACTTTCTGTGCATGCATTGCCATTCTTTTGGTGGACCTTATCTGAATTCACATCGATTGGACCTCATCTGGATGGGCATCATTTCCACTCCGTAACTTTGCTTGTTTGCGTACTCACTCAACGAAAAAATGGTTTCTTCGGTATTAGATTTCAACGGGTTCAGAAACCAGTCAGAGAACACATGCTGATTTCCTTAAACTTCTGGGCCAATTAAAGGTTTTACGGATGTAGAATTAAGTCCAAACGCTAAGTCGATTTTTTCGAAAACTCAAATTCACTTTCTTGGAGCGTCGCAAAATTTCAAATTTGGCAACATTGCAAAATTTAGTTGAAATTGGTTGCTTCAAGTTCTTTTGCACATTCGTGTGGACATAAGTTGGCTGGCAGTTGACCAGACATGGCAGTCAAGAACAGTCAAAATTTGAAAATCGTATGAAATACATATTATTTTACCCTTTTTCATCATAATGCAACAATGTGGATTAGCTTTCCAAGACAGATCAAAATTAAATCTGTCAATGGTTACATTGTGTCCTAGGCGATGTCCGGTCGAGCTAATTATAGGTGACAGCATGTATTTTTTAAGCTCTTGACATATAATTAAACTTGTAATCCTATTATTAAATTGCCTTTCTTAGTACTCTTCCAACATCTTCGCTCTAAGCAGCTGCAGATTCCTAAAAACGATAGTAACATCCTCGTTAAATTAAAAAAAATTACAATGTTCTTCCCTGACGTTTGGTGGTTGAATTACCTCCTGCTTACATCGTAGAATTTCTAGTGCAGTATAAAACATTTAAGTCAAGAGCTTGTTCATAGCCCTGTAGAGCTACAGGCAATGAGTTCTACTGTACGTATTTGTAAAGAAATACGAGTTTAGCTAGGTGTATATGGATCCAACGTTTGAGATGGCTATGTCATAGAGAGCCTATGCAAAGCTTAGTTCCAGCCCAAAGATCCCCCGATTCTAAGATTGTGGAATAAGGCAACTCAACACACAAGTTGATACAGATCTTAATTAACTTGATGTATACAACTTAATCAGCAGCTATAGCCTTACCTGTTGAAAGCAGTTGGTTCAGGCCCATGTCCACCTCGGATAAGAAGAACACATGCATGCAGTATTGGCCAGAACTAAAGCACGAAATATCCTCACAAATACTAAAAATACCAAGAAACTTTGAAAAAACTAGTCACAGTTTACATAATATTATTTTTATGATTTTAATTAATTCACAATAGTTAATTTCACAATAAATTATATAGAACATTGACTAAGCACATTTTTGACTTCATAACTAAATAACAAAAAAAAATGTTTCAAAGCTTACGTTTGGAATGATATCCACGGTTATTTCTGCCAATTTTGGCTTGTTGTAGGGGTGGTGTATTGTTTTCTGTGTGATCAATTAACAATTTCCCATTCCGTGGGATTCTCTAAGACCCGGAAATGGTGCTAGCCACTTCATCACCCCGATTACGAAAGTCGCTTAACGCCTTGTCTCGAAACGCCTGTATGATTTCCGTGTTATGATTGTCATCAAAGTTGTCGTTTAACGTTATAAAACAACATCTGGCCACTAGTACCTCATGTGGAACGCATTTATGCTCGACTTGATATAGGTTCGTAATACCGATCCTTAAACACCTATAAAGCGACTCGACTCCCAAAACGCCTTGTGTCGGTTTACTTGAACGACTTTCGTAATCGGGGTGCATAACAGTTATATCTCATTATCTAAGCCACTGCAATCCACACTATTATGTGTTGGTTCAAATTTCTGGTAAAATCAGAAGGACCATCAATCGCTATGATAAAATATGATACACAAATTATCTAGGGACATTGATGCTCAAAAAGTGTGCGCGAAGAACTGGGCCTTGATATCTCAAACAGGACGATCCGACGAAGAGAGATTAATGCCTGATGGTGCTCTAGAAACATATCAAAATGCCATTTACTTACCTAAAAAAACATTAAGCTGGACTGCGGCAAAATGAAAAACTGTAATCTTTTCTGATGAATTGAAATACAACTTCGGGCGATCTGTCGGATTTCCACCCGTAAGCCATTAATAACAAGGCCGCCAATGTTCAGTAGGTTTTTTTTAATGCGAGGATACTGATTTTAGTTTGAGCTTAGCGATAACTTCAGCAGGTGGTATATTTAGTTCCATCCCGTTCCAGCCGTTATAGAGCACCAACTCTACAAACGCCCAAAAGTAAAACTAGGTAGATTGGAAAAGTGGTGGTTCCCTGAGAACCTAATTAGCAATATGTATTATAATTATTATAGCTCTGGCACTTTATGTGTCAATTGTATTTTTAGATATTTCTAAATCCCACGAGGTAGGATATTAGTTTCTTAGGAATTTCATCAAATTATGTGAAGAAGGGTCGACGAAGCGCTCCTTGTATCCCTCTAATTCCCTCTCAATTATGTATGCCTACCTAGTTTGACGGCTTGATCTCCTATCGGCCTGTGTCTGGTACAAACCGCCATCAATCTAGCGATATCATGACGAGATCGCCGAAGAAGAGCTCATGTTTTGCATCTTGATGCGAGCTGTGTGTTTTTGCAAGCGTATACACACTTAAATTTCAACTTGCTTGTAAAATACTCTAACAACAAATCCTATATCCGCTTAAGTTACTCATCATATCTATCGCCGCTTAAGAAATAAACGCGAATAAAAATAATGCTTCCAAACATTATTTTTTGTGATTTCTTTCCTGAGTTTATTCATGTCAACCTATGCTGTATGTGGCTTACATTTGCAGGTGTGGTTGATGTATTAGATCATTTTTAATTATTTCGGCATCCATGAGTATGCAATTTTTGGTATACCCAGAGTGTCTCTGGGATACATTCCGTTTAGGTTTCGTAAACGATTCTTTTCATTTGATGAACTTTTTTTTTATTTTATAATTATTAAGTGTTTTTGCTTTAAAGTTGATGGTCACGCTACACAGTCACAAAACGAAGATTGTGACCATCAAAGATCAACCATCACCTTCCACGACTCCACCCCTGACTGCTTAGCAAATGTCATAAATGTCGTCGGTGCTGCCACGATTTTATGATGAATTATTAAGCGCCGATGATCGTTTTTTGTGCACTTATAAATTAAGCGTATATACCCTTACAAAAAAAAACACCTGCTATAGAGCTTGTCAATCACGCCCAATTGAGGTTTTCTCTTTCGAGTGAGTGCGTAGAGGGGTATGTGCACTTCCTCATGAAGCGAGCACTAAACTGGAGATTCCAGCCTAGACAGTTCATCGGCCTTTTCATTTCCTGGGTTGTCACTGTGACCTAGAACCCAGATGAGGGAGATTTCAAGCTGGCCTTCTAGTGACGCTAGCTCAGATCAATGATTCTAATTTGTAATAATTTTATTCACTTCGTCCTCATTCAGATTCATCATGGTGGCCACATATTCAGTTTTTGTCTTGTATTTTGTATTTTCAAAAAACTTCAGGTGTTTTAAATTCTCATCCTCAGTCTCTAGCCAGATGGCAACACAAAGGGCACCCAATTTATCTTACAAAACACCGCCGAATGATGGATCTTTTGAAATAAGTCTGCTCTCATCTCTTCTAAAATAAATTTCTGTACATTTTCTTATTGTTTTTGCATTATTTTCTCTTGCATGGTAGCTTCATCTTAGTTTCAAGCATGATTCCCAACGAAATCTTTTTCGCTTGCTCTTCACCTATGTATCCTTTTTCTCTCCTATATTTAACGCATGTCCCCACTCAGCATTTCGCAAGTCAAGACTGCGCATCATAGATACACTCGTGCCGCCCCGAACGTTCGACCAAAAATACCCACATGCACATGAAACACCCGAATCCTAACCGTTTAGCTGCCCAACTTCATGCACAGATGAACTAGAACAGATACTCTACCTACCCCCGATTCCCTGTTTCCACGATTTGGCCTTGCATTTTATTTGGTTTTCCGTTCCTTTTCGTTTCGTCTCCTGATTTTGAATTTGAAAATTACAAGAAATTATTCCATAGATACTTGTTCTATGTAAACAAGTCCCCGTAGCTTAGTTTTGAATGCTCAAGATTCCAAGTATATTTTTTTGTATTCTCAATCAAATATTCAAACAAAAATAAACCCCTCAATGAATTGCTGTATCTGTGAGACTCAAATGATGTTGTTTTGCATTTCTTGGCGGCGTTTGCGTGTGTGTGTGCAGCATCGGATAATCCAACGGCTGTGATAATATCAGACTCGAAACAGAATCTTAAGGACACCACGGTTACATCGACGAACGTATCCCTGACTCCGACAGCGACGACTACAGCTGTAACTGCCACCAATCTGCCGCTGTCTGTTGGCGGAATGACTGGCGGTGGTGGCCTGGGGAGTGGAGGCGGAGGCGGCGGCGGTGGAAGTGGAAGCAGCGCCGGTGGTGGATCAACGTTAACAACAGGAAACCACTTGGACGTCCCGCAACAAGGCAATCCCAATCTCCTCAGTCCGGACATTTTAAATCAACGAAGAGGTGAGTGGACAAGTTTTATTCTTAGAATAGGTATACATATTTCCATTTTCTATTTTTGAACGGGATCAAATCCATTGTGTGTCCCAGAAATTCCTCAATTCGATGTGAATAGTTCGCGTGTCTAAAAATAGACTTTTGTTTGCGAACAAATAGAATAGATTTGAACGCTTTAATGATTGGGTTATAGAGTCGGAAGTGCTGTGTTTGGGTGGATTGTATTTCAGGAAGCAATGTCGTATTTTAGCCCACATGAACTTTTGAAAATAAAGCAGACATTACTTAAAATAGGGAACGGCCTTGAGAGACCAGTCAATTTGTGCCACAGACGCGAACTTTATGGATAGTGCTTAATGCGGGCAGATGTCATGAAGACTGACAGCAAGCCTGGGGCTTGTTTGATTATTTCAATTGCCCTGGTAATGACCCTCTAAGGGAAGGAAAGTGATTAGCTTTTTCGGATGATAAGGTAACACCTTTCTTCAGACGAAGGGTGGCAGAAGAGGCTGTTGGGTTTGCTTATCATGGCAATTTTCTGAAATTATACGTCTTTAGCAGGTCCTTCTATTGAGGCTTTGATTCTAAACTGAGCATTGTTTGCTGAATTTTGCTTTGCCATGTTCTACTGGTCCGAAGATTAGCTAGGCCCAGGTCTAGCCACTACAGGGCGGTAACCTATCATTCCTGGCACCACCAGTACGAAGCGGAGAATATATTGACGGCGACTTTGTGGAGGGAAAAACATACAATCTACAAGGCATACAAAAAAAGCGCGGCAGTGAAAAATCAGCACGGTTGGAGTATTAGGCTAGAAGCCAGGAGTAAAAGCAGGCCCTATGCCAAGGGCAATGACTAAGAGGACAACAGACCGAAAATACGAGCCCTTTAAGAGACAGCCAAAAGTCAGAGAATTCGAAATGAGCAATTTTATTAACCAATAGCAAGCAATAGAAGATGAATTCAAGCAGCAATTTTAGGTTTCAGCGATGTGACCATTGCACTGAGACATTTCCAGTCCAAATTGACTTAGATACGCAATTACTTCGTTCGTCGATTTCTAAGCCGTGTGAGCCTTGAATTTAGTGACCGTGGTGTAGTGGGTATGTGCGTCAACTCCTACTGATGGTGTCTAGGTTCAAATCCCGGTAAGACAAAAAAAAGTCTCACGGCGCGTAGCCAGTAACTGACAATACCCAGAGTCTTAGACACTTCTTAGACTTAACCTTTCGGATTCGACATACGACACTTCCACTTTTGGCTGTAGAAGCCAGCTTCAGTGGGAGGAATTATCTTCAAAATGGGCGAAGTGTTCTGATCCTGACGTTGAGTTACGTAAGAGACACCAATACCATCGCGCGTTCTTAATAAGATGTTGCCTAACCTTCAACGGCTGTGGTAGATTAGCAGGCTAGTCGAGTTAGTTTCAAGGCTAATGAGATCAAGACAAATATAGTGTTCACACGGAGTAAGGTTAATTTCTTCTATTCAACCCAGTACCTTGAGAACAGTTGGTTTGTCATCCTTCCTACTGAAAGCGCTGTAAATTAATTTTTTATATTATAAGTCAATCTCAACCATCGGGATCCTTATATGCTTTTTCTCCTCCTGGTGTGCCTCTTCAGTCATAAAGCAACAACCCTCCCCTGGTAAGGCGATCTCAGGATTGTTGACCACACTCCAAGCCGGTTGAGGTCCTCCACTTGTATGGACCACCTTAGACACTTCCTTTCACTATTGCGTTGTCTCAAAGGCTCGAAATCGAAGACTGACACGCTTAAGAAAAGTCGGCGGAAAAGGAGGAGGAGGTTGAATCGACTTGATAGCGTGGTAGCGTCATGCCGTTTTCCGTTTCGGCATACGATTCTGTTTTACTCCCAAGGCGCGCTAACATTTGTTTCTCCACCAACAAAGTGAGTGGTAGTCCGGGCCTAGTTTCTACAGAGCCCACTCATGTTGTTCATGTTCTTGTTCCCTCACGAATGGAGGACAGTTTTAGGCCGACTCCAAAAGGCGACAGTTGAAAGGGTTTGTCTGGAAATTAGTACTATTTGAATCATGTCAGTGACTCGAAAGAGGTAGAGCCGTGATTTATGAAAGTCTGTGAACCCCCGGTATAGGAGTTGTAGCAGATTCTCACAACACTCGGCCTCCACCAAAATCCGAGAGAATGAGATAACTTCATCTTGATAAAAAGGCTTGCCCAAAACCACTCAATACAATTTTGGTTATCATTCGGCTTCATTCTCAATGGTTCACATGATAGGGACATCACATCCTATAGAATATAAATTTTCCAACTAAGCATAACGACCATAGTGTGCAAAAGTATCTTTAAACTGAGGAATTCCAAAAGATTGAGTTTCCTGCAACGTACTTAGGTTAGGTAGGGGAGGAGGCAGAGAACGTTTAACGTCTTCTATGCGCCTGCCCGGTTTTAGAACAGATTCCTAGCAGCTTAGATGGAATTTTAATTGAAACATTGCCCCAATTCGTCGTAAAATATAATTGTTTCCGTGGCGACAAAAATTAACCATATCAACTGGAGATGAATCTGATAATCAGTGTTGGTAGGTCACCCGAGTCTTAGACATTTTTATTAGTTACGCGTAACTAATGTAGCGTGATTACTACGCAAGTCAGCCAGATTTGTCAGTGAAATCCATTAACGATCGATAAGGGCACTTACGTTGTCAAAGAAATAGTAGCCCAGTGGGAAAGATACAAATATATCTTTTGATAAACTTCGAAGAATTAAATTTATTGCATACCAATATATTGAAGTTACATATATTCTCTTAATTGGTTTTGCTTATCATTTAAATATTCAGTCAACAATTGATTATTTATATTAGTTGCAAAAGTAGTCATTGGTTACGACCCACGCAGGGTCCGATCCTGAGCGATAGCTGCTTTCCATTCTTGACGGTCCTGGGCACGCTGCTTCCAGTCATCAAGACCAAGCTGTCCTGCATTCGCGATTACTTGGTCTTTATACCGGAGATTCGGTCTTCCTCTCCAGGATGCTCGGATTCGAAAACCCTCTTAGGTGGAGCATTGTTGTCCATGCGCTCGATGTGGCCGAGCCAGTGCAGTCGACGTATCTTTGCCTTCCGGACTACATCCACATCTCGGTACAGCTGTCTTCTCCTCCATTCGCCTTCCTCGGAGTCGGGACCATATATCCGATGTAGAATTTTTCTTTCGAAGTCACCAAGAATCAGTTCCGCAGTTTTGCTTATCGTCCTGCTTCCGGCCCCATATAGCAGGACTGGCAAAATATGTGTTTTGTAGAGCGTGATCTTAGTCCTTCAAATCAGGAGTTTTGATGCCAGTTGTTTTGACAAACCGAAGTAACACCGGTTGCCAAAGGTGGTTCTACGTCGGATCTCCACTGTGATATCGTTTGTGGAGCTAACGTTTGTCCCGAGGTAGTCAAACTCCTTTACTACCTCGAAATTGTAGCTGTCGATTGTAATATTTTGTCCTAGGTGGTGTGTGAGGGATCGTTTTTTGGTCGAAAGCATATACTTAGTTTTATCCTCGTTGACCTCTTCTTCAATTGTCGTAAATGTTTCCACTACGGCACGTTGGGAACGCGCGACTATGTCGATGTGGTCTGCATATCCCAACAGTTGGACTGACTTGTATAAGATAGTGCCTTCCTTGTTTACAGCTGCCCACCGCACTATCACTATCTTCTCCAGTACACAAATTGAAGAAATCACACGACAGCGCATCTCCTTGCCGAAATCCGGTGCAGGTTTCAAACGGCTCGGAAATCCTCGAGCCGAACTGCACGACGCATCGCGTATTTGTTAACGTAGTACGACACAACCGGATCAGTTTTCCCGGGATCCCGAATTCGTCCATCGCACAAATAATTCCTTGCGATGAATACGTATGCGTCTTTAAAATCGATAAAAAAGTGGTGCGTATCGATTTGAAACTCACTGGTCTTTCCCAGAATTAGCCTTAGCGTGATGATTTGGTCTATTGTCGATTTGCCGGGCCGAAAGTCGCACTGGTACGTGCCGATTAGTGCGGGGCAAAATGGCTTTATACGTTCACACAGTACGCTGGACAGGATCTTGTAGGCGACGTTGAGCAGGGAGGGATACACCTCTATAGTTGTTGTTAGAGGTAGGATCGCATTTTTTGTGGATGGGGCATATTTTTGGTTTATTAGTTGCAATTGTTATGTTAAAAACTACACATAACTAATTATAATTAGTTTCGCGTAACTATATGGGTAACTCACTAGGTCTAAATAAAATTCCAAACACTGCTGATAATCCATCAGTACCATACACACTTACTATACTCTATACACACTTTCCCACAAATATCGCGTTCAGTTACTTTGGTGACTGAAACAAAAAAAAATTGGCAAACTCCTATGGAGACTCAGACTCTTAGATCTCCCTCGGCTCAGACAGAATTAACATGAGATAGCGTCGTCTATAATAAAAACTTCTGACAACTCCGTGAGCGTATCTTCTATTCCCCCTACAGTATGTATCTTCACACCGCTTCACTTGACATTTCCATCATGAAACAACCTCTGGCATTAGCAAATGCCACTGGCAACCGAAATTCCAATTTGCGCACTGGTCACTACATGTCCCCGATTTTAATCAGTCGAAATTGAGGAGCAAACTTTTGACAAACAAAAAAAAATTCCATTAATTAGCACTTTCCCGAAAAGCCTTGTGTCATGGTAATTACCTAGGAAACACCCAACAGCTCCACACTCTGCCGTCAGCTCTCAATTTTTTTTTGTTCGTTCTCCTGTTTGAGGAACGGCCGAACAAATATTTGTTGGAAGCCCATTTCATGTGGCAGTCTAATTACCCTAGTCATTATGAGAAAACAAGACAAGTCCCAAGGTAGACTTAAAATTGCTTTCATATGCATGTTTAGGCCGTGACAACAACATCCGATGCGGCTTCGCAACGTAATTACGTTTGACTTTCACCTAATGACGATTCGTTGTAGTTTTTGTTTCTCTAGTAAATTGTCACCACTATTTCCCTATACGAAATGTACTTGGGCAGAAAATGGTTCAAGGTAATGGGTACTGCCATATGCAAGGTTGTGATTGAAAGAGTTCTTAGTATTCGTTCGTATGTTGCAACTAAAAGGTTCAACACTCCTCTGAAAAGCAAGAGTTTAAGCTAAAATATTTTCGTTCGTGGAAAATACGTGCCGCGTGGTTACCCTTTGACCATTGAATGAGCAACTGAAATTTTGACCATTTAGAAACATTATACCTCTGGGAAATTTGACACGAAGACCACATTGTTTGATGTCGGAGGGATGGAGCAATCCTTTTGAAAATAAGCGAAGGTGATTTTCATTACAGACAAATATTTTGACCTAAAAACGCTTCCGGTGGGGCAATCTATTAACCTAAACGGCTATCGGTTCACCACTCAAAGTACAGCTCCATGTCATCGGGAAATAGATATTCTAATACTCGTACCTTAAATTCTTTTCGAAAAATACAGCTCAATCCTCACAAAATCTAGATCTGGCCGTCAAATGCTGACTTTTTGCGTATTTTCACTGATGAATCAATACGAACAAAGTTGTGGGAACAGGGGTCTATTCCAACAATCTAAACACATCTCTTCACTTTACTAACGATTTTTGTGTCTATCATGGTTAAACGAACGCTTATAAAGAAACTCAGTCATGGGACAATACTTACTTACTTATCAGGCCGGCGACCCATGGAGGGTCTATGTCTGAGCAATCCCTGCCTTCCATGGCTAACGTGCACCTTGCTTCCAGTCATCAAGACCAAGCTCTCCGATCAGCGATTACGTTCTTCTACCGGAAATTTGACCTGCCTCTCCTTCTCGAACAAGCAGGCTGGAATTCGAAGACCCTCTTAGCTGGAGCTGTAGAAGTTAAACCCTGAACCTCTTCGAGCTGTAGTGCCACTCATATTATTAATACTTAGCTGGAGCACTCGTGTCCATGCGCTCGATGTGGCCGAGTCAGTGTAATCGACAGGTAGTGGGACATTATAGGATTTTAAAAGAGGTATCGTTATGCGCTGACAAAGAATCTCCGACTGTCACATTGCACTCGTTGATTCAATGACCTATTCTTTCAAGGTTGTAAGGTACATATGTATATTCCTTCAAGCCAAAGAAGCAATGTGCGTCGCTTAGCACGATTGGGAATCGATCGACCGCTGATTCATTCGTCAAAGGCCAGTTTGGTGCGGGGCTTAGGCCAGAAGATCTTGGTAGTTATACTCGATTTTCGTGGTTGTTTTCTCGCGTACCAAGCGTTTTTGATATAGAAAGGATGTGGGGTATGCCTGTAATTAAGTAATTATTAATTGTATTTTAGTATTTTTCCCTTACTAATAATCTTATAGTCAAAGTTAGATTCATTAATTTGTGCTCAAGGGAGAAAAACAGCTTATAGCTTGGAAAACTGAGCCGATTTCTAGTGACTTGGAAAATCTCTGTATCTTAGCACGGCTTAAACTGTTGCAGCCATCTCAAAACCTGACTCCCTCTGAACTGATATTACATTTCATCTTGTATTCCTACCGCCATGATCTGCGCTTGAAACATGCTGCAATGTTCTTCAAGTCTGTTGTAAAGACTAAAAGTTCGCATCTTTGATATGGATTATCGCTGCATAGGATGAATGTGTGTTGATCTTATCACAGATACTTGCATACGAACAACGCCTCAAAATGATTATTCAATCATTATATCATATTATCAAAATTCATGCTCTGTGAAATTTCTTTTTCGCGCGCTTTTAAGGTCACCACATCCTTATACAACTACTGAGCAATTAATTCAAACCATAGTGACACAATTTTGGATATTATGTCGTATTCTTATTACAGTCGGAAAATACATTGTCTGTAGCCCATTTCACCAACTTACACATTTGTGTTTCCAATAGTTCTTTTTCACAAAATTGTGATTTTTTTGATTTGTGTTGTATCACCACATTCTGGGTATTACAAATTCGTAAGTGTAATATACAATGAGATATTCGTAGAATTACTTCTTTTATCGTTTCAACAAATGTGATTTGTAGTTAAGACTTACAAGCTTATTTGTGAGTTAACTAAGAAACATAAATTAATGTTAAACATGAATTACGTGCAATATATGAGAACATTCCACTTCAAAAAGTTTGCGTCCTTGTGTTTCAACTTTGTTTGAGTCACTGCATCACTCCATGGCAGACACGAATTTTCGAAAAAATGTAACCACTAATAGCTCATACGGCAGAAACATTTTTCTCTTTTTCAGTAAAACCGAGACAACAGTTTCTCATGACTTTTACATCGGCTTCCACGAAATTTCAAAACCTACCATATCTAGATGTTCACAAAGTTTCATTAGTGAATGTATACTGTTTAGAAGCAGCTTTAATAAAAATAGATGCTCTCAGTGAATAAAGCACTCTATTAATGAGAGATTCAAAATATTTTCCACTCACACATTTTCATATCATGAGTTATCGCGTTTGAAAATTCGTCAAAAAAAAACTCCCGAACTAGAGGCGTAAAAGATATTTTACTTGACTTAAGCATTCTTGCTGTTATAGTCACGACCTTCGACAAATTTGTGAGAAAATAGATGATGTAAACTATGTACATGTGGGTCGCCGTGGCGTAGTGGGTTAGTCAGTCGACTCCTACGCAGAGGGTGCCAGGTTCGATACCCGAATTTACCACCTTTCATATTTCACGGCTCCACCTCTTTCGAGTCACTGACAATGCTCAAAGAGAATTTCCTGTCTAGAAAAAGCTTCTCAAACTTGGCCGTTCGGAGTCGGCATTTAACTGTAGGTCCCTTCCACTCGTGAAAGAACAATAGCACAAACAACACGAGTGGTTGCTGAGAAGCTAGGCCTAGGTCCGCCTCGGACTGTAGCGCCACCCATATTATATTAAACTATGTACATGACAATCACACATCCGGGCAGCGGCATTTTTTAACACATGTAGTCAACACGTTTTTTCTCACAATGTTTTTGCATTCTTATAAAAAATGTATCGATAACATACTTTTAAATTGTGAAACAATAAAAGTCGCTATAAATTTGTAATCATGGCTGACAAGTACAAATTTATGAAATAGGCCACTGGTCCGACGGAATCATTGAACGTATCTTTTCAAAGATGACAGCGAGAACAAAGTCACCACCAACGTCATTGGCATCCCCTCTCCACCACTGATGTGCAGCCCTTCAGGACAATAATACACGTGTTATTACCGAGATACCAACATTTATGGTAAAGGGTTTTCCAATAAGGACTTGACAACTTTTTTTGTAAATAAAACGGAATATATTCGAGATATTTCAAAAACTTTACTATCGACTTGAAGTACAATCAAAACATTTATGAATGGAAATCGACTTCGTTCAAATGGCCACAGCGGACACGTTTGCAGCGGTCGATTCGTTGGACCCAATTTTCAACGACTCTGCCACACATTTCGGCTGAAACGGCCGCTATTTAGCGTTTATTGTTGGCTCTCAGTTCTTCCAATGTCGTGTGGGTCTGTTAACATAAGCCAATGACTTAACGTAGCCCCTCAGAAAATAGTCATGCGGCGTTAAATCGCAAGAACGAGGTGGCCAATCGACTGACTGATTTCTTGAGATAACACGGTCACCATACTTACTCTTCTATAAATCGATTGTAACGTGTGCTGTGTGGCTTGTGGCGCCATCATATTGAAATTTGATTAAATCGGTAATCATGGCGCGACAACGCTGGCTATTCACAGTAACGTGACGATCGTTATCGTCGTCGAAAAAATATGGCCCAAGCCCGTCGACGGCATGCAAAACGCACCAAACAGTTATTTTTTGGGGATGGAGCGGTGATTCATGAAGCACTTGTGGATTTTCAACCGACCAATAACGCACATTTTTCGTATTGACGAACCCATTGAGCCAAAAATGAGCTTTGTTAAAAATTGGCGTTAACGCTCTTAAAGTTGCGGTCACCGACTGCGGACTTCAGTAGAATATTTTTATAATTTGCATTGACAATTCAAAACAAACTCTTAAGAGACCAGAGCTTTATTTCGAGGACATTTGATGCCATGTGTCTCTACTTGTCAAAATTTGCTGGCTTCTAGAGTGTCCATACGATGTGAACCATTGATCCGAGGAAGGAAGCCAAACGGCAGGTGCCACTGTTAGCCGCGGCTTGTCATACGCCGACTCCTACACTCGATGTCTACTGTCTAGGTTCAATTCCCGACACAAAGAACTTTCATATTTTACTACTGGACAATGCACGGGTAATAAATCTGTCAAGAAATATCTTCGCAAGCTCCGCCGCTCTAACTGGGCGTACAATTGCAAATTCCCTTCCACCACAGAAAGAACAATAGCACGGATCGACCGATATTTAGTTATTAATTTAAAATCATCCTTCGACCAAGCGGCAGACACTGAATGCAATCAAATTCCATTGAAAGCACTTTGGTTCCCTCTGCATACCCTCTCCAAACTAAGCAATCATATTCCTCTTACCACGAGGATATTTATGCAATGCAGGTCACCACTGGACAACTCCCCGAGAACTGCATTAAAAAGGTAAAACGTTAATTCGTCACTCTGTCGAAAATACCTTCGTGAAAAACTCTTGGCATTTTGAAGTCGAAACCAAATTCAATTTCAAAACTTTCCAAGTAGTTGACATGCGACATACTTAGCCGACATTTCCAAAGAAATCCCATCGCAAAAAAAATAACGAAACAAATCGATAGATTCAATGAAAGACGGGGAAACCAATAAAGTTCATCGCTGACTATTACTGGGGATGGATAAACTATCGAACGAGAACTATCGACTCCAACAAGGCCAGGCAGTAAAAAACCCCATCAGGGATAGTGACAACAAACAGGATGGCTGCAGCGAATGTGCTCGTGAATTGGCGTCGTTACGCAAGGCTACGAATTTTTAACGAGTTTGTCTTCTTCATTAATTCAGCCAAGTGTCGACTGCTATCCGTTGAAATGTGTAGGCGATCAGGGGTTTTCTGTAGCATGCACGCCATACGAGCTAGTGTTTAAATTCTGAGTCCGACTGAACGACATCTTCAATAAAATGTAGAAAACCTATTATTTTGGTCCAATTTTAATGAAACTGTGTCGCCCTAGCAACACCAGACGACATTAGCACAGCATGAAGCTCATTCACGAGTCATGTCTCTTTAAAGGTCACGCCTGCAGGTTCAATCGCTCGGATACAGGTTTCAATTATTCATCGATTGACATTATAGTCGAAGTATTATATAATGTACCTACAACCCACTACACGATATCTTCTTTACAAATGAATCTAACTCTTGTCGTTTTGTTGTATCTCCCAACAGGTAGCCGTCGCCCATCGATACTTCCGGTGCCGGACATGTTCACCTCATCCTCATTCAGCATATCGGGTAATGACGACGGCGACGAAGGCGATGAAAGCGAAGATGAAATCGACGACGACGTACCCTGGCGATCACCGTCAGAGAAAATTGCGTAAGTAAATGCAAGTGAAACGTCCTCAAAGGACTCACTTGGGCGGCAAATCGCTCGTAAACTGTAGATGGTTGTGTTTAAGTGCCCCTCTTCTCTTGAATTATGATTTATTTGTCTTCTTTTTTTCCTACCGGTCTCCTTTATACACACTTTTTCTCAGTTATCAAGGAGTACTACTCCCCCGAAAAATGGCGACACTCAGACCGCAAATATACCGTCTCGGGATGGTGCCATCACTCCCGCCCAGACGAATCCCCATTTGTTTAATTAAATTAACCCATCTTCAGAGGGTCTCGAAGTGGAGCTTCAGTTCGTGTAGTGGTTGCCTGGTTGAGGGCTCCCGCAGGAATCCCATTCAAATCAGCCATCCTCTCTGAGGCGGCTGCGGTGCTCGGTGATGCGTTGATAGAAGTGCAGAACCGTACAAATTTGGTTTTTGCCCCAGGCAGTGGTAAGGGTGTCATTTTTTTTTTGAATTATTCACCGTCATTTCGGATTCAGGACACACTGCCACATTGCCGGCTTGAGTGGGGGACCAAAAATGGGTTGTTCTACGTTCTCTGGCGTGTATAGATTGTCAGGTAAACCAACCGACCGACTACCCGAAAGTTGATGGCAAACAAAGCTAGTCTGCTCTTATGTTTGATGACTATTTGCCTCGGAGTTGACGTTTGGTCGCTCATGTGACTTTTGGGTACCGATGGTGGTTTTGCAATAGAGATGGTACGGGAGAACTTTGAGTTGTTCGTGTGTGATAACTTTCATTTGACGGGCGACAGGGATGTGCAAATATGAAACCTGACTTGTGAGAGCTAGCTTCCTGACTTTCTATTTAGTGTCAGGGCTCACTGTGTGTATCTATTACAGTACAAGCTTCGGTTTATTGAAATAAGAGACTTTAAGGAAGGATCGCGCTTATCACAGTGAAGCCTGAAACGATCAACTGACATTAGGATAGTATGAAACAGAAAGTGGTGGTCTAGTCTTGGCCCCATTTATTTAATTATCCTTACATCAAATTGGTGGACATTTATTCTTCAGCTTATATCGGAGTGTATGCAGTTCTCTGGATGATGACTGTACGAATTGTACATGGTTCCAATAGTTTTCTATTTGTATAATTGCCTACGCTTCAATTTCTCGCTGTCACCATCCGCCAATGCGCCAATTGATTCAGTTGCAATTTTGACAATAGTTCAAATCTGACAATGACAAACACCAACTTAATCTAAATGGACAGATTCTCATACAAGAACTGGTCTCATTGAACTATAAGTTATTATACAGATGTCACTCATCTCCACAGGACTGTTCAATCACGTTTGTTTCAGTTTCCGGGGCATAGAGACGTACCATGTAACTTCCAAGCAGATGAGATCCTCAGGCACCCAAAATCAGTACCACTCGACCATGAACAGCTTGACACATCATCGCTACGTGGAAGCTGTTTTTACCCGAAGTTGCAACTTTATTAACCGACAAAATAAGAACAGCAGCCGTAGCTTGAATAACCGGGTCTAAGCATGCTGTCAAGCCTAAGTCACTAGTGTTCATCGAAACCTCTCCTTCTTTTGCAGACGCGTACGCGTATGGGTGTCCTGACCACCTTGTAGCCGTGGCGCACTTAGACCAACGTGTTGCTTCATTGCGCCCTTGACAGCGGGGATTTACCCAACGTCAGACCTTTTTTTCTTCCTAAAATAACCCGGATTCATTTATGCAGTTAAATACCGCCGCGGTTAGGTTAGGTTAGGTCTTGGCGGCTCATCCTCACATAGATCTGTTGGTGCATAGTGCTACCACTAAATAGAGTAAACCTAGTTGCCCTGCCCTACCAACTGTGGCTTCATTTAAGCAGAATGTTCCAGTGGTTTTTGCGAAAGGTATAAAATGTTGTGGTTTCACAATGGCCACATCATCTAAGAATTTAAAGAATGATTGATCTATAATATTTCCTCGAGATTGGGCTAAAGGTGGGCAGAAACAAAGGTGATGCTCCTGAGATTCAATCACCGCCGTTTCTTTGCAGTTTCTGCATCTATCAGTGGCAATCAGGCTTAGTCTGTGAGTCTATGAGTTAGTCAGTTAACCCTCGGTAGCGGGATTATTAGTTTTGTTTGATTATTAGATTTTGGCCTTTGTGCATGAATTACTACTAATCCACGCATTGTGTGTTGTAATAAATAATTCATTGCCGAGTTCATTGCAGACAAATTTTATCGGAGCTGCATGCCTAGTTTGTCAGATGACATTATAACGACACACTTAACTGGTTCGTCAGCTGATTCGTTTCCCTGGATTCCCATGTTTCCAGGAACCCATATGAGGGTGACTACCTTGCTCCTGCAGCCCTCCGACTTTGAACTTTATTACGTTACATTTAAGTGCTTTGAGAGCTGCCTAATTGTCGACATAGAAATTAATGTGATTGCGATTTGTGCTGCATTTCACGCATTCCACTGTTTTCTGGATGGCTACCAGTTCCACCTGAAAAATGCTGCTTCTTTCGTCCAGTTTGTAGCAGGTTTTGATATCTTGCATCGTATTCACTAGCACCGGCACCTTCATGCTGCTTTGAGCCGTCTGTGTAAACATTTATAGTCTAACCGCTAAAGTTCTCCTCTTTATCCTCCTTTTCTATGAAATGCTAGGGCTTGGAATTCCCAGAAGAGATGTTGAACGATTTTATCTCTCCTTAGTTTCAGCAGCTTCTGCTCTTGCCGTCTGTCGTTGGGCGGTATATTCAGACGCAATTCATGTGCCATCAACACCTTAATGTAGCTAACAGAGTAAACGTTAAGGACTCTATATTGACATTCGCACAATATGCGATAATAACTGATCATTGACGATGATCTCTTTTTGCGTTGGCCGTAGACTATGTTGCTCCAATATCTAGACCAAGGCATTAAGTTGTGGCTCGGTCCAGGGCTTCGTCTTCCAGTTTTTTTTTTTTTTCCTTATGCAGTTAAGATCAGTTCCATTTTTCGCTAGACTGTTTGCTTCTTCGTTTCTTTAGAGTATGTTCTGGTACCCAACATATCATCACCGTTTTCACCAAGGATACCTTACTGCCTCATTGGCTCCATAACCTGGCCAGTTTCCACTTCAAATCCGAGTTCCATCCATTGACGTTTGGCTGTTATAAAATTGGTTACTGATTTTCGTTTATATTGTGGACCTTCAGTCCAAGTTCTGCTTCGTGTATCACAGCCACTTCTACTTGAAAAGCGCAACAATCGTCTCTTAGTGGCAGGAATTTTTCGAAGTGGTGACAGACGGAGTGCTTGTACTCGCACTCGTTTGTGAACCGTCTCGGTATGCAGGGAGATTTCCCCTTCTCATAGCACTGTTCCTGCCATTGTTTTCACGCATGGTGTAAGTCCATTCTTGAGTCATTCGTACCTACCAATGCACCTGCTGTCTTGAATTTAGGAAGAATAGAATAAAAATGAGATGGGATCCGATGTCTCTTTCCGATTTTAGTATAAATACTGAAGACGTTGGCGTATTTCTACCGTCATCTGCACAAAAGGGTTCGCCTCAATATCACCCTTAATGTGGGCAGCTTTATTAGTCCATAACCTTCTCGAGAAGAAATGTTTCCAGCCACACTTCGGCCTTTAACGATTGCCACCTTAATGTAGCTTCTATGAGTCAGTCATCAATGCTTTGAGAGTTTATACAAATATTTGTTAACTCTACATGCGTGTGTATGCATTTACAGGACACAGTGTGTTTATCTTCCTGCAGATACCTTATGCAAAACGTGATCAAAGAAAGCTCTTAACACATTTCCAAACGGAAACATTGTATCCCACCAACTTTCCTCATTACCCACATCAATCCGCCACCGACCGCGACTCCACAAACTTTTGCAAGGCACCTGCAAAACCACCCAACGTGTGCACAACCTACCTACATTTATCCATGTCCTTGCGTGCACTTCATTTGTGAACGTGTCGGAAGTTTCCTCTCTCGGTTGGTTGGTAAACAGCGTTTTGGTTGGAACTTTTCCATTTTCCGAATGTGTCGCCACAATGGGGAGAGTCCTTTTGCGGTGAACTTTTACTTTGTTTCTTCTTCACCTACACGTCCTTTTAGTTTAGAGTAGCATAGCCCCACTCCCCCACCCGCTTTTTGGGTTTAATCCAATATTTATTTACATGTGAATTTTTCTTTTCTTCTCCTGTCGCATAAATGTAAAAATAATCAAAATTATAAAAAAAAACTAAATTGTATTTGAAAGCTGTTTGAGTGGTCATTTCCCTCAATCGCGCACCTATTCTCTGATAATGAGCTCCTCGGAGGACTCGAATCGATTGTGTTGTTGCAACAATCCGCTGCCAGAGAATAGATTTCGCATGATTAAGAGTTACAGCTGTGACAGTTGTAAGAAAATGACACTCAGTGAATCGTCGACAACAACTATGGCACCCTCGTCGACCGGTACAACCCTAACGACCACAACATCCACAACGATGACAAGTAGTAGTTCATCGAAAAAAGTGTCACGTCCGGTATGGCACGCTGATTATTATCGGTAAGTTCTAACAAGCAACAGCCTCCAAATGGAAAACATTAAAAGTAAAAGAAAAAACAAAAGAAAACAAACATTTATTTTCTTAAGAAGCTTTTTTGGTGAATGAAAGCGCAGCGCGGTCATTAATCTTCATTTGTTTCACAATATCATTCACTGATTTGAAGTGTGTCTAGCAAGATAGTGGATACCTGATTCTGTATTTATTTTTTGTTAAGTAAACTTCTTTGCCTGCGTGTAGACAGGTTTTGGAGTCTCTTTCTATTTGGTCGTAGATTTGGGAAAACTTTTGAAAGAATATAAACAAATCGAGAGATATCACCAAAAAAATAACCTTCAATCATCATTTGATTAATTAAGCTCGCAAAATTTTAAACGCAAAGAAAGACTTGCTACAGTGGTCATAGATAGGTCTACTTTGGCTTGGAATCAGCTATCGGAAGACTCACAATAGGGTGTTAGATTTAAGGTCTACTTCTCCCAAATTATTACGCCTGCTATGAACATCCGTAATGCTTATACACGCAGGACAATTCCAGCTTTTTCAAAGCGATACTGTTTGCAATCCCGGAAGCATGTCGTCAAATCAAAATACACCCAAAAAATCTGGCCAGGGCTGAAGATTACCATATGTATTGATAGTGAAGCAGCCACCAAGGTTGTTGTCTCCTGGTCCTGTCTCCTGTCTGCACTTCACACTCAAAATTAGTACAGGAATGCCGAGCTGAGATAGCTTCGTTAAAAGACCAGCTGAATTCCCTTATATGCGTTCCAGACCAAAGTGGCATCCCAGGTCCCAGGAAATGATAAGGCGGATGAACGTACTAGCTTCCTTTAAACAGCAAACCTTGGACGGGCCAGACTGACGAGCTGTGCAACATCAAAGAAAATATGGCCTAAATACAAAACCCTCTAAAACAGAAGATCTCCTTGGGCGAACTCGTCATGATATTGCTAAATTAGTAGCGGTTTTTACAGGACACTGGCCTGGCCGGATGTCATGCCGGTAAACCAAGTATCCCTTACAACTCTAATTGACACAGCTGCAACAAAGGAGGAGAAGGAGAACCCAACACATTTCTTTTACGCTTGTACGGCTCTTGCTAGAGTCACACAGCGAGTGCTTAGTAGGCCCTTTTAAACTCACACTCTTGCATGTTCTCATAGCCTACGTCTTGTAATCTCTCCATCTCCACCGTAAGCTTGAAACTATTACCAGTCTTCCTCGAGAATCCTATACTGATGACGGAGCCTGAGAAGTTCTTCTATCCTATGGTCCGTTACGGTCTACCTGTAGTAGTCGTTATGAAAGTGGCGCCGCTCATATGGCTCATAGGACTCCTGTTGGACATAGGTGGAGACGATTTTTTCTATAGTATTTTCTCTAAATCCGCTTCTTTCTGGAATCCTAGAATGAGAGATAGTTCTACTGACTTTACTTCTTCTTGATAAGGCACATAGTTTGGGTTCTATGGTATTTTTTGCCGGACTTAGGCGTAATCCAGCCGACAAGCGCCATCGTTAAATTTATGTCTAATGATTTCTGATGCCGAAATAAAGACTATTTTATTATAACCATAGGGTGCGAATAGCGAGATTCGATTAATTCGAAACATAGGTAGCTTTGATAGCTGCTGAAACATTACAATTGGAAGATATATTATTGCTATCTGGTTACCCTTTAATAGAACTTCGGTGTTTATTGCTAATATTCTCTTTTATCCCTACAAATAGGCTTATAGTTTTGATAACAAAGATAGAACTGGGTTTAAAAACGAAGATAGTTTCCATTCAGCCAGGAAATACGAAGTCTTTAAAGCCAGGTTCTGTCTACTTTTGCAGACAGCATTAAGAACAAGGAAAATTTGCATTTCGTCTATACTCACTTGATTTCTGTATATCAGCAATTCAATGGCAGCCAAGGCGGTAGTTAATGCAAATGACCGTCTGTAGCAGACGTCTGAGATTTAAATTATGCTCATCGATTGTATTGCATTTCTCCAACTACCATTTACCTTGGCGGAGTTGTTGGAATCCTATCAATAATGAACCGATTAGCATTTCTCAGCGCATTATCGCTGCAGCTTCTTTCTCGAGCGAAGAAATCTTTAAGGAAAAGGTCAACGATTCAAATCAGCCACTTCGCTATGTTAATTTATTTCAATTATAATCGCCATTTTAGCATATTCAATACGCGTGCAGTTGCACAGTTGAAGATCAAGGTCCCACGCCACACTTTGGTCATTAAATATGTCGTCGCCTGCTTTCCGGCAGAACTATGTTTTAAAGCCATTCTGTGAGAAGAGACTGTTCAAAGTTCTACTTGGATGTTGCGAAAGAACTGTGGGGAGTTCTTTCCTGAGGTTAGGTTATAGTGACTGCCAGAACTGCAGCAGTTTTGGTTCATTTAGATCCTGATTGGCTCCATTGCGATATTAATAGCCGGCATTTGACTGAACACCTGGAAAATACCTGCTGACATGTTAACGACATGTCCTAGATGATACACTCCTTTGCTGTGTCACAGGAAAATTTGTATTTTTTTTTTATAAATTTTGCTATGTCCGGAATATTTATGTCTGACATGAATAGCGTGCTTTTTCTTGTCCTTGCAAGTGCTGGGCAAGTGCCGAAGTGGGGAAGCGTTGTTTCTTTTTCCTCCTCGTCCCTAAAGCTCCTGCAGAAGTCATTGTAGGGGCCTTCTTACTTCATTCCCCATTAATGCTTGTCAACCGAATTGTCTACTTGACTTGACTTTACATTTTCATCCGAAGAAAGCTTTGTACACGGCACCATTTGATGAAAAAGTGGGTACGCGTGGAGATAAGTATCGATCATCATCTTCTGACCCGCATGATCCACAGAATGGGTCTCGACGGTAAAGCATGCACGAGAGAGGACCAGGCGACTCGATCCTCTGCAATCGACTCTAACTCATCAAGAGTTATGCCTAAGCGAGGTTTTAGACTTCGTCATATCTAAAGGTTGAGACTGAGCTAAAACTGAGAAATACATTCTTGATAGTCCAAGTTGTCTGGCGTCTGCGATGACTTCATCCTTTTATTAAGGGTTTGGTCTGCGGAATTAAAATACCCTCAAGCTGGAACATTAGTGTTCATTCGCTCGATTTGTACGAGCCAATTGAGGGTTTTTAACCTTTCAGACGGCACTCATATTTTGTACATCTTTTAGAGTTCAGAGATGTGTCTTCTGTTCCATTCACTTTCATCTCAGGCAGGACCAAATTTGGGCGACGTAGTCTTTCAGATCAGATCCATCGTCTTCACATTGCCGAAATTGTTCATCCAATTTGTGTAGATATACTGAATTATCAAATGTTGCCAAGGGTGATTTTACTTTGGATCTACACTTAGGTTGATACATGTATAGTTTCTACGCTTTTTAAAAATTAGCCTTTCCAGCCATCACGGTCTTGGCCTAGCAAGGGCGAGGAGTAACTAATAATGGACATGCATAAGAGCTCAGCAATCCACTGCCGACAGGGTCAGACTTGTTATTCCACTCATTTTGTTAGACACACTGTAAATGTAAATGTAATTAATTATCTATTTTCAGTTAAACATCTCATGGTTGAAAATGACTAAGCAAATTCAAATCGCTTTAAAAAAAAATGCTTCAGATTTTATTGCAAGACCAAGACAAGGTTACGGAACGGCTTCTAGTGGCTTAACTTATCGGATTCTCGTTAACATTTTCATTCTGCATTACGTTAGACTTTTCTTTCTGTTACCGTGTTCCTGTTTCATTCCATTTAAATAAATTCAATCAAATGGCTCCTGTTGTTGTGGACGACCTACGTGGGAATAAAACGGTCACACAGCCTGTGCTGTGGATGGTGCATGTGTCGCGTATCTGCTGCATTCACGCGGATGTGCAGACTCACCTAAGCATTTTGTGCATTTGATTGTTTCTTTTTTGTTCACCTGGTTTTTCTTTTTGTTTGTTTTAGAGAACGTATTTCTTGCTTCTTTAGTGAGAGTTCAGAGATAACGAAAGCTCTCTTCTGGTAGTGTTCTGTGAAATTTCGTTTCGTTCTGAAGTTTATATGCACCTTGTTCAGTTGGTTCTTTCAGTTATCCTTGATGAGTTGTTGTTTCCTCCTTTTGTTTTTTGTTTCGTTTCCTTGTTCAGTTCTTGGTTATTATTTCCCAGACTTTTTTTTTCTATCTCAAAATATTTCTTTTGTTAAAGTTTTCAACTCAATTAATTAACAGGCACTTTGTTTTATTTCTGGCATTTTTTCTTCTCCCCATTCTTTTTTTTATGTGCTTCTTTACAGGATTGTAAAGGGATTTCCGCCAGTCTCCCCGTTCATCGGCGTCAGTCCGACGCTGTGCTATCTGCTGAAGGAGAAGAAACCGCTGTGTTGCTTGCAATTGGCTCAGGTATGTATTTGAAATGGGAATTGGACGTCTTAGTTCTGTGCAACGACTGAAATTTAATGATAATTGGATGAGCAGTCGTTTCCGTGGTACAAGGATCCAATGAGGTTATGTCTTGTGCAATTGATCGAATTACTGGAGTTAAACATGTCCGTGGTGCGGTAATGAATGAAAATCAAGCAATGAATCACTTGTCGAATAGAACCTTGAATTAGTTGCGTAATTTGTTGTGTAAGAAATAACAAGATGCTCTTAACCCCTAAACTGAAGAGAATAGAATTGGACTCAAGCGATATTCAAAAACACAAGGCTTTCAAATTGTTCATCTTTTCGAGAATCAAATTAAAATGTATGTATAATCGCCAAAAAACATTACATTTTATTAAAAAAGAAAACAACTAAAAGTCAAACTTGTTTATAAAACTTATTTTGACGTTTTTCTTTAAGAAACTGGACTATGGTAGACTGTCGCATGGGAGAAAGTTGTTTTACAAATCTGTTTATATTTCCGAATTGTTCATCTTATGGAACCGAGTGACGACTGTACATTGTTTTAGATTTAAATTTATGAGGCGAGCGTATTTGATTGTATAGGTGCTCAGCCAGTATATCGGCTTACTTTCACACAAAATTTAAGGGTATATTTATCAAACTCAGTATGGTTCCGATTTAGTTCAAATATGCGGCGTTTTGTTGGATTATATATTGCGGTTTTGATGGTAACTCCGTTAACCCCGTATTGGCGTAAAACTGAGACAGACTTGTGTCATATGTTTTTCGTGTGACACTAAGCCAAACCCTTAATCATAGACAGGAACAGGAGGTACCACTTTGTCCTAGATCTGGCCTATACATTGGAAGCATAAGGACCTCCCATCAAACCACCCCGAGCTTCCTGTGACTGGCAGGCGTTGTCCTCACGGAACACAACTCTCTCGTATGGACAAAACCTGGAGAAAAAACGACTGCCATCACTTGACGTTGTGGTTAGTGATCCGATTTTCTTAAACAGTTACCATCCGCTTAAAAATGGATCAATTTTGTCGCTGATGGGAATTCGATCCATGGAGTTCTTTGGATTTAACTCATCGAGCTTCCTTTTGTACCCAGCCTTGTTCAAATGGATCCTAACGGTTTTTGCGTCATGTTGAGCTCCTGGAAATGAGAGTACTTTCCAGATACGACAGACTTGACGATTGCCATAATTTTATCGAAATATTCCAGAATTACCAGAAGGTGCTCGACGGAATCAAAAATGAGCCTGATTTACTGTTGCTGTATCAGAACCATAAACATTATTCTCATTATCAGTCTCACGGCTTGCAGTTCATCTTTATCGAGAAAAAACCGTATAATATGCCATATTTTCTCTTTCCTGGTGTCCATCTTTGATCCACGCCCAGAGAAAATGAATCAGTCTCTGAAAATCTGGTCCGATGGAACGTATGCAACGCGAGATCGACAACACCTATTATAAAGTCAGCATGGTCCTTTATGAGAGGCCTCTACTAGAAAACTGCCTATTCAGACCAAAGAAGGAGTGATTAGCAACAGTTATTCTGCTTGCAGTCTCATAGTTTGCGAATCATGAAATCAAAAGTTGCGAAGAAGCGACTCATGTGTGAAGCAAGTGGTTTTAGTAGTATTTATCGCCCCTAATCGGCCCCAGTAGCACCACAATGAACCTTTGGTTCTAAGTGATACCATCTTCCTTGTAATGACAGATGGTGGGCCACTGTACCCACCATGCAATGACTTCTTCAGTCCATTTGTTGCTTATGCAATTCAACTTTTCCTAATGGCAGTCGTGTTATCTTTAGAGCGTGCATTCCTATGATGGCTAGTGCTTACGATTTCCGCAACCTTCAGCTTTCACCCGCTCAGGTGGACGATTATGTTCCCAAAAATCTACTCGTGATGCGCAAGCAGACTATATCGATTGCTAAACGATCCATGTAGAAAAATGACAAGCCCTAGACTAAACATCTACATTCTCGGATGACGAATCCGTTCGGCGTATGTGACGGAAACAGAAATGTCAAATCTGAACCACGAACTGAATGAATCCATATTAAACTCTGTGGCTTTGTTCCCTTTCTACCCGGGCTAGCAAACAATTCCATTCTTCGGCAATTCCATCAGCATTCCGAAAAAAGAACTAAACTCTCACTACGTGACAGAACTGGAGTGCCATGACCTGCATTCGCCACAGCTTCCGTTGGCTCCCTTTCCAATTCATGTACTTCAACATACCCGACACTCATATCCCGACAAACTGATCCGAGTCACGTCGCGCAGCTTGCTCGGTCTGTGATTCATGAACGCCACAACTGTTTTGTGCGTGTTTAATCAAAGTCCTCATTAGGTCTCACCACCCCCGGCCGCGATGATTACACAAGCATTACGACCCATTTCATCAGAGGACGTGTATGAATTTCATTTCGTTGTTTTTTTCTCCCTTTCCGCGGCATGACAGGTATGCGAGCATTGTAGCTATCGAAACGCCAAGGAGTACCAGTGGCAGAACAAGACGATTATCCTCGCCGCTGACTACGCATCGAATGGCATTTATAATTTCATAATCCCGTTGAGAGCTCATTTCCGATCAAAAACCTCCCTCAATCCGATTATTTTACTCCTCGAACGTAGACCCGACGTAGCATTCTTGGACGCGTTATCGTATTTCCCTCTGGTAAGTGTCCCGCACGCCGACACCAAGATATTCCTGTTTTCATCCTCGCCTTCGCATGTCTTACCTCTGCAGGTGTACTGGATGCTGGGATCCATAGACTGCTTAGACGACCTGCTGCGTGCCGGTATTACGCTAGCCGAGAGCGTTGTGGTTGTCAACAAGGAGCTGTCCAACTCCGCGGAGGAGGACTCCTTAGCCGATTGTAATACAATTGTTGCTGTGCAGACGATGTTCAAGTAAGTTTGGCAATTGCCTGATTGTATTCAATTTTTTTTATCGATGTGATCATTTGTTTCAGATTCTTTCCGAGCATAAAAAGCATAACAGAGTTGTCGCAGAGCTCCAACATGAGATTCATGCAGTTTCGCGCCCACGACAAGTACGCACTGCACCTCAGCAAAATGGAAAAGGTATGTATCCCACACGATATGAGTAAGTGCAGCCATCGCTTTTCCAACCCATTCCGACAGCTGTGACAATTGATGTTAAAAGGTTTTCTCTACTCAACCCGAATGGTATCCCAAATAGTTCACTTTATAAGACAACCCGTTTTGTAGCCTTTTGTATGGCATTTCGCGGCGCACAGCCGTTGGGAAATCAACATGCCATCCTTCTTCATTTTGATTTAGGCGAAGAGCACTGGAGACTGCTTGACCTTTTTCCAATGTGGACACCAGTGTCCTAGGTATGGGCAATTTAAGGATGGTTTGAACTTAAAAAATGTATTCAAGGTTATTGCAATGGGGCTGGACCGCTTCAAGGTTTGGAATTTGCTTATGTTACGTTAAAGGGACTTGGCTTTTAGCCTCTAAAATCTCATTTCAAAAACCACATTCAAAATGCCAACCCGAAGATTTTACAAACCGAGTTAATCCTGGTTAATATAGAAACAGACTGAGTTCTAACCCGGGTTAACGAACTGGGATTGATGACGAACCGAAAGCAAAAAATTTGGACTATGGAAATGGGGCAAGTCGGGTTACCCGGTTCGGGTTGATTTCGGTGACGATTTAACGATTCTGTTGACAGGGGTAGCGAAAGGTGCACGGGGCAGCCAACCAATACCGGCTGTGTGTGTGCAAATTGTTTCAATTTTTCTCTCTTCGTAGTTTTTTCTACTGGCAAGTCGCAACGCAGCTTAGGCCGCTTTCACACAGAAAAATTTTGTAGGTGATTTTTCCATTTTGTTGGCAAGGAAGGTGAGACGTGCTATGGGTAGCTCGCGTTTGGTGTGCTCGGGGCTTGCTTTTGGATTTTCTATTCTCTTTAATCTCTCTTCGTTTTTTCTTTGAGTTGCTTTATTCGTATGTTCTCAATGTTGGGTATTGGAAGCATGCTGTACATGTGTGAGAAGGACATGACGCATGCATGAGAGGGGGTAGGAAACAGAAAAAGTTCAGCATTGAGGTCTGAATCGCAGAGACTGAACGATTTCCTGCGTGTGAAAGCGGCCTTACTTTGACACGTACCTCAAAAAAAGAGGGAATAGTATGTATTCATAGTATGTATACATCAATCATCAATCTTTGGTCCTGTTTGCGTTGATGGTTATTGGAGAAGAAGATTCAACTACGAACTGTACGGGTTGTACAGCGGCATGAGCCTAGTCAGGCGTCTACGGATTCAACGCCTAAGATGGCTGGGCCATGTAGAGCGCATGGACAACACTGCTCCAGCCCGAAGCGTCTTCTACTCGGAACCAGTGAAACAACGCAATAGAGGACGCCCACGGAAC
Source organism: Eristalis intricaria (assembly GCA_964034865.1). Classification (NCBI taxonomy): domain Eukaryota; kingdom Metazoa; phylum Arthropoda; class Insecta; order Diptera; family Syrphidae; genus Eristalis; species Eristalis intricaria. Next base: position 28,953,942 of record OZ035877.1, read on the forward strand.
CGATGGCGCACCCAGGTGGAGAAGGACCTCAACCAACTCAGTTGGAGACAGCTGGCAAAAGATCGTGCCGGCTGGAGAGACTTACTGGTTGAGGCCCAGGTTCACCCCGGACTGTATCGCCTCCAGAAAGAAAGAAGGAGTATGTATACATATAAAGCATACAATACGCGAAAAGTTACCGAAATGCTGCAGCCTGCTATGGTGGATACAATATGGAATGAGGCAAATCGATTTGTATTGTCTAATTCGATTGACCCGGTTGTACCGTCTTCAGTTCTTTTTCATGTATTCGGTTCGTTTCATCGGCTTGATATAAATGTTACTCGGTTTGAGTAGTTTTGGTTGTAACCCGGGCTAATTCGGTTTTTTAACCCGGGCTGACACACCACTAGCACCAATATTCACACGAGTTATATTTTCTGGGCACAACAATGAAACACAACTAAATCATTTAAAAACAAAAATTCTTTATTGAAATGAACACCCCTATTCTAGTTGAGATGTGGTAACAACCTTCAAATATCTGTGATGGGAAAAATTTAATCCCTACCTTGTGAAGTTTCATCTATTTGGTATTCTGTCGAAAACCTCACAAGATAACCCACAAGACTACTTACCATGGTGTGGTAAATTCGTTTTTACTTCAAAAATTTGTCCTTTTTTCTTTTTCTTTCGTATTTTCTTCACCCACATTGAGACGACTTCGCATTAATGTTTTTGGCTTGTCATTTGCATAAGAGAACATCACAACTTTGCTTGTTCTTGTGAGGTCCACAAGTTATGAGTTTTTGCTCAGAATACGAGAACCTCACAATTTGTGACTTACCATCCCCTTGTGAGGCAGACTTATAACACATCACAGGGTTTGCCAAAATACGGGTGTAAATCAAACCATCTTCATCCGTGTTCTCCCAAAAAACTGCCTTCATCAACATCATTTTTGACAACCATACAGTTATTATCGTACGGCAACAAATAGGTGGATATAATATATAAAATGACGCTATCACAAATTAGTAACGTCCAAAATCGAGTACGAAAACAGTGATGACAAGTTGATGTTGCGGAACTTACTCAAACACGTTTGTCTTCAAAGATATCCAAAGAGCAGTACCTAAGGGGACCATATCTTTCATAAAATTTCGTGTGTTTTAATAGGGTTTCTGAAAGGACAGCTCTATGCTTTAACCCTCATCTCATACTCGCGTAGAAAACTACGCAAGATCTACTTTTTATGTTATTTTCTTCTTCAAGAACCAGAAATTGAAAACTACCAAAACGTTCTCACTTTATTGTAATCCTTGTTTTACGTCTAGCATCTTCCGTAGAATTTTATTAAAGGTTTTAAAAAAATATACAAATCATGGAAAACACACTAAAATCCCGTATGTGTAGAAATCGACGCACAATTGAAGATGAGATGAGGTTTGATCACCTATTTAGCCCAAAGATTGATTAGTATCCCTTTATTAATGTTGTTACTTTTAACCGACAATCCTTGGTTTACGAAGGCCCTGATTAACTCTAGCGTTTGGTTGGTGTGAATAAAAATTAAATGTGAGTGCTCTCTCAACATTTTGAAGCGGACCACTCCATCTGGTTTAAAAAAAATGAATTGAGTTTTTACAGTTTAGTGGTTCCCTCCATTTTCCTTTGAATAAAGATGGAATGTATTGAGTGGACACATAAAGAAGTTGAGGTACATTTTAGCTTTAAGAGATAGAAAAGTTTAAGAATTGAGAATACTGAAGAGATACCTTAAAAAAATAAATCTGGAATGAATAAGGATTTCATAATTTGGAGTATAATCCAACTTGGAATCTCAAGTCACCAATTTATCGAACGAATATTTTCATCTTCTGAACTCTTCGTTTGACACCACCACGAATTTCTCCAGGAAATACTAAATTGTTCCATTCTATGAAACTTGAATCTACATGTGCATACTCATGAAATTATCCCTTGTGTCCCCGAAAAGCCGTGAATTATAGAACTTTTTTCCTGTTTTTACTAAAAAGGTTCGCTTTGCACCCTTGTATAGATTAACTTCCAAGAATGTTAACAAATGAATTTGAACATCCTCCACTCTAGAATTCAAATATTGAGATGAAAAACCTACTTCGGCGAAATTTATCATTCACACCTAATTAACGAAAACACATGACGTATCACTCGTTCACTCGGACTGTGCCCTTAGTTTTAGATCACACCAATAGTTGTGATTCTTTTTTTAAGAAGTCGATGTTGAATTTAATTTCGCAAGGGCAGGCTGTACATCGTTTCCCCTGCTTATCAGCCAGATCAATTTTAGCTGCTCCAGTTCCAGTCTCATCAAACGCCTTATTGGCGAATCAATGCGTTCTGCCAATTCCATTAATGTCATCCATGTCACCGTCATATGCGGCCTTGAAATTGATGGTGAGTGTCGATTTGAACTTTAGTGTCTTGCCCAAGATCCGGGGTAATGTGAAGATCTGGTCTTCTGGTGGATCGGTCTAACGATATTGATATGTCATTCGGCTGGCATGGTTCCTTCCGACCCTATCCTGCAGATGAATTGGTGCAAGTGACCTGCTACCTCTAGCTATCTTAAAAGTTTCAGGAGACAAGCCGTCATCACCGAGGCTCTTATTGGACTTCAGACTAAATATTACTTGATCTCGTCTAGATCAGCAGGACGAAATTCTCGCCTTTTGATGCATTAAACAATCCGTTGCACTCTTTTAACCACAATGTACTTGAGTGGCCCCACCACTTAAGGGCCTTCATAACCTTCCTTCTTACTTGATAGCCTAACAAAACACTGACAGATAGTGACTTCAACAAAAGAAAGAATGAATGAAGGCCGTTTACAAAATGGGACAATTTACGTATGACCATCACGCACATCATAGATAAAGTTCAGTTAAGAGATTGTTTCTATCATTTTCCATTCGTTAAAGCAGAATATCTTTTACTACTTCAGGAGTAAATCATAATCTTAGAATAGCATCATTGAATCTGTTAATTCCATTATATCTCGCCAACAAATATATCTTCCCTTGGCCCGGCCCACTCCCATCAATCCAGTCTATTCCCATCAATGTCGCCCAACTGTCTGCACTTTGCTCGTCATTATCGTCACCAATTAAGTTAATTTCGTGTCAGTAAAGTAGGCTCCTGAGCCAAAATCCCAACATCACATGCGTCATCAGCTCTTAGTGCTTCCCTTCGCTAGTACACCTCCTCGCCCTCGAACTACAAATTTTCCATCATTTTCCGAAAAAACCCCAGCCATTCGCCCGTCCAGCGGCCAATAATCCAATCATATCCCAATTTATCACTGACCTTTGTGTTCAACTGCCGTCCTTAGCTGATTGCCGCTAACCAGTACGTTAACCAGCACTGAAGCTGGATTAGCAAATAAATGGGAAAAAACTTAGCCGCAACATCAAATTGAGATAATTGCGGAATTGCCCGTTTGCCTTAGCCCGACCAACACTCACCCTCACACCCACCGCACGGCTGACGTGCTTCGCCTTTAAACAGATACCGAGATGGCTCGCAAAACATCGCTTTTAATTACCGAAATTGACTGTCATGGCGCCTGTCAGTCTTCTCCGCCCGAATGTCGTATCTGTGGGTACTCACACATGTGCCCTAATGGAAGGACGCAATAAAGATGTTCGCAGGATCTGAATACACTCAATACACGGGTGTGTGGTAAACTAATGTGAAACTTTATCCAGAAATTCACTTTCGAAACTTATCCCAAACGAGCACTTCTCGGGTGCAATAAACCGCTTTCATCCATTCAACCCGTCTACATGCGGCCCCTCCCCCCGTCCCGGTGATGCTGACTTTTATGAAAGATGTCTTTTCCATTGAACCGCACATGAAAAAGTTTTCCCTCTCGGTTCTCGCAGAGCAACGAGGCAAACGAGCTGAGGCAGGATCTACAACCTCGTTCCCAAGGGATTCACGCTGTTTATCTTTTGAATACACGACTTGGCTGGTATCTGAAGACTGTTTCAGTTTTTATGGTAATTCCTTGCAAAAAGCGAAAAACGCTGAGGAGTTGTAACCTTTTTTTCCATTGCTTCGGAGTTTATATTTATTTTTTCCCCAAGTCCTGCTACCAGTCAAACACACACTCGCCTCGTTTGATTGACACGTGAAGATGCGGTGGCTTCTGCGAGGAGATGGTTTCGTGCTCAAGGATGGGTAACCGTCGGCAAATGAGCAGAGTTTTTCTTTATTTCGAAAAGCAAAAGACTTTCCATGTTCCTCAGGAATACGGCGGCAGTGGGGCAAGTATATGCAAGAAAAGGTGATAGCTGCTCAGTAACTGATGGCTGTTCCGCAGTAACTGTGAAGGTCGTTTGCTTGCGTAGTTGCTACTAGCGGTGGTACTAGGTCGGACGTGACGAGGTCTGGAAGTGGTTTTAGGTCGTCGAATGCGGATGTTCAGGTCGATCGATTGGCAATAGAAGGAACGTTATCGACACTAGTTTTTGTCAACCTCAGACAACGACAAATAAATAAATAATAATAACGTGGGTGGCGCTACACTCCGAAGTGAACCTAGTCTCTGGACAAACAACTCGTCCTTTGGATGCTATAGTTCTCTCATGATTAGGGGGGTATACGATTTTGTGTTGACTCCGAACGCCGACGTTTAAGAAGCTTTTGCCAGACAGATGTAATCTGAGCACTGGATGGATGACTCGAGAGGATTGGTGTCGTGAAAAGGCTTGTCGCTTGAGCTCAGGTCCATCACGAAAAATAGTTCCACAGAAAGGAAAAGAAGAAGTGACCGATAAGTGTTTGAACTACTTTCGGTAAAACCCGGTAGCTGCAATGAAGTGAGTTTTTGTTAGTCGTGCGATGCACAAAACATAGTGCTAGAGATCTCGCAGAAGATGACCATCCTTCCATCCACCACCATCAAAAGGGAGTTTGATGGTTTCAGCAAGATCATCATTATCTCATCGCTGGCTGAATGACCTTGTAGTCTTCTTGATGTCTGCTTGTGGCGGATTTACTCGTTACATTTTCTATCAATTAGAAGCGCAATTATGTGACCATGGACCCAATCAAGAAGAATAGAGCACTTAAAGCCAACTGTCTTGAGTTCTCTAAGACAAAAGCCCACCACTATCATGGATTTTATTTCAGTAACTGAGTCAATTTAAGCCAATGAGGCAAGAGATCTCGTTTGGGGGGCTGGTGACAGGTTCAACAGGCTTGAAAGTATTGATATTATTCTAGCTTCAATACAGTCAATTAGACTGTACTGTTTGGAAAACACAGACTTCCTTGAAAACTCACACGCCTTTACCTTCCACAGACGAGGGCTGTGTCTTACCTTCCGGACTAAGAGTATTGGCGGTATCGCCTTACCTTTTCCCTGTCTCTTCGACTGCCCGACCATTGTAAAAAGCTATCCAAGAGGCTGCCGCTTACTGCCAATGAGACCGATAGAGGGGCTATCTATCGCTATCTACATGGATAGTCATTCGGCCATTAAGGCTCTGGATACACCATCAATTAAATCGAAGATGGTAAAACTTTGCCGTCTATCTCTCAGGGAGATAGCGGTTAGATGCAACCTAATATAACCATCACCGCATAGTGGTTTTCCAGGCAACGAAAGAGCGGACGAGTTAGCAAGAATAGGGGTGGGACTGCCACTGGCAAATAATCAGGACACCCCATATCCCTCACTCCAAGTAATAAACAACATGTTACTAATCGTTCACGTTCATGTTCCATGTTCCGTTAATCGGAGATGGATGGAATTAGATACATGTAGGACTTCGAGGCTTCTTTGGCCCTCACTAAATCCGAACAAAACAAATACACTCCTAAAACCAAACAGGAATGTAATAAGAACGTAGTGGGTATTATCACCGGCCACTGCCTTCTCGGTCTGCACGCCAGAAGAATGAGAGACTCCTACAACGACTACTGCAGAAGCTGTACAGACGAGGAGGAGGAAGAAAATACGCTTCATTTGATCAGCACTTGTTCAGCCCTTGCAAAAACTAGAAATTATATACTAGTCAACTACTTTTTCAGCCTAGAGGAAATGTCACACTTAAAGATACAGGACAGAACTGGAGTGGATTTGTCAAAATAGGCCAATTTTAGGCAGTCTCCAGGTTTATTTTTATTTTCTTTTCTTTTGTGTAGTCACTTTGATTTAAAGAGGAGCCGGTGTAAAGCACCGGGAAGTGCTAGCACAAAGTAGGAAGTGGCAATCACCCTAACCTAACTTAACCTAACCTTCCAACAACTCATCTAAGAAATCATCTAGGGTGTCACCGGGGGTGACAAAGGGAAGGATGCTGGCCATTTATTTATTTATTTATACTTCCGTCTTTCAAGTATAAAGCTTTTTAAGGCTACTGATAATAGTAATAACATTTCATATCATTTTGCAACTCCATTGCATCGGCCAAAGATCGCACTGATTTAAATTTTTTTAAATCGTCAGCGTATTAGAATGGGAAATATAGGAAGGCAAATCGTTAATAAAAAGAAGAAACAGAAGAGGGCCGAGGTGATTACATTGAGGTCTTCACAGCTCCAATTCTGTAAAGTTGGATGCATCGGCATAACTTGTACTTGGAAGGCTACGCTAAGCGTACTACGTTCAAGCACGTTTTATCTACTCAGGCACTTTGCTGCTTCTCTTTCATGCATGCCGTATGTAGTTACTGTGGTACCTCTGTACAGCCGTATATAGTTATCCTTGGGCTATTCACATTTGTTGACCAGCCCTTGTAATCACCACTCTGGATTATTGCCTACCTCGGAGTGCCCATCTCCAAATATCTCCAAATATATACCTCTAAGCACAATCCTCCGCAAACTTAACTGTTGGGGAATACGGTGCCATGTTTCTTGGTATGTTCTTCCATTTGATCTTACGATCCAACATGTTAACATGTTAACAGCACTCTTCTCTGAATGTCAATTCCACTGTATGACTTCGTCGGCTCAAGTCGCATCATTGGTCTGCACGCACGCACTCCTACTCTGGTTTCCCTCTTTACCATTAAGCTGCGATCACTTCGTTTTTCCTCTATTTCTGCACCCCTCCAGGAAGACAAACTGTTGATTGTTGTTAAAAGCAAAACTGTGTTTGACCTAGTCTCCATTTGTTCCAACCTAAGCGTCATGCGTCAGATGCTTCTGCTCTACTACCTCCACCACCCACTCTTTACAGGTATCGGTAATTTAGCTATTCGAGTTTAAATCCCATGATTTGATCTATAGTTCCATATTTTCTTCTACGGACGATCTACAGCTAGCTGTCTCCAATTCCGCTCCCAAGTTGGTTTTGGTCCTTCTCAACTAGTTTATGCCATCTATTTTGTGGGCTCCGTCTATTGCATTGTTCACCAGTGCAGAGTGGAATGAACTAGAGCAGTGCACTTTATGCACTCCACATGGCTTACACATGACGCCAAGTTCGAGGTGGAATTTTCTTTAAAATTCCATTATGTATGTCAACCAAATACCACCATAATATATGTGGTTCTAGGAGGTATCATACGTACTTAGGCCGGCGACGCATGGATGGTCTGAGATTGATTAGTCGCTGCCTTCTGACAGATCCGATCACGCTGATTGCAATCATGAAGACCAAGCTGTCTTGCATCCGCGATTACTTGATTTTTATACCGGAGATTCGGTCCTGATCCAGGAGGCTCTGATTCGAAAACTTTCTTAACTGGAGTAAAGGTGTCAATGCGCTCAATTTGGCCGAGCTAGTGTGGTCGACTGGTTTTTGCTTTCGGCAATACATCCACATCCTGGTATAGCTCGTAGAGTTCCCGGTTATGGCACTTTCCTCGTGTGGTGTTGTAGAATTTGCCTTGGAACTAATACTATCACACTATATTAGTTTAAAGCGCATGAAATTGGATCTTAACCGTTATCTTTGTCGTATCCAGCGTATTTCCTGCGTGAGAATATTTTCCAATTGATGAGCTGGAGTGTAGTGTTATTACATTTAAGGTATGCATCAATGCATTACGGCATGCTCTTCTCTAACAATTGGTTTTTACTGTGAGCCCTCTTCACTACCACCAGGGCATCCCCTGCACAGATGTTTTTACCTCACAACGGCTGCTGCGAAGGCTATCCTGGAAGCTGTATGTCAACTTAATCAGTATCGTTGCTGGCATCCCGCCATGTTGAGAGCGATCAACAACTTTACAAATATAGGTTCTTGATCTGTTGGACATAAAAACTTCAGCAAAGAATTTATCTAAAATTTACGACTTCAAGTTTTATCCGATTTTCTGTGAAATATCTCAGATTAACAGGAACGGATGTTAGGAAGTGACCTTGAGTACTTAAAATGCAAATCCCCACTCTGCAGACTATCGAAATGTACACATTCACAGACAAAAGGATGATTCCATGTACAGCTAGGCCACTGAATCTCAAATCAATTAGGTCACATACCTAGCTCAGAAAAGAAAACCAACTCTCTTAACCCCACTCGATACTTCAAATTCAATTTTACTGATGCATATCATCCCTTGCAGCGTGAAAAGGAACGTGGATCTCACATCTCGTACATGTTTCGGTTGCCATTCGCGGCGGGTGCCGTTTTCAGTGCCTCCATGCTGGACACCCTCTTGTATCAAGCGTTCGTAAAGGATTATGTGATTACGTTCGTCAGGCTCTTGCTTGGAATTGATCAAGCACCCGGAAGTGGATTTCTAACATCGGTAAGGCCCCACCTCGGCATCATCATCCGTCAGTTGTTTCGCATTTTTATTTTTGTCGTTTGTTTCTTTTCCAATTTCAGATGCGAATCACCAAGGAAGACATGTGGATTCGTACATACGGACGTTTATATCAAAAACTCTGCTCAACAACATGTGAAATTCCGATTGGTATCTATCGGACGCAGGATACTTCCAATACGGAGGCGACACATGTGAGTAGCTCACCAGTAGACAAATGGGGACCATTTTCAGCTTTCGGAAAGCACTGTGTGCGATTGCGACCATCGGTGAGTCCGTGAGTCCAATGTGTTGTTGAAATTTTTGAACTAAAACGAGAACATACATATTTACACTTAAAAATTAACAAAAACGAATTAATTTCAAAATTCAAGCTCTACATCAGGTTCCGTTCATTAAATTGTAAAAATTTAAAAAAAAAAAAATAAAACCACTTACTGGACATTTATTCGAAAACAAACACGAAATCCTTCCTTCGAAGACAAACGAACACTGGAACTATGCACACATAATCCTTTTATGTCTCACACACCACACTGGCGACACACACACACATACGCACACATCTGTAGACCCGCCTTCACACAACACTTGACTAAACCATTTTCATGAAACGACAAAAATGAAGCAAACGAATAAAGAAACAAAAAATGTATCCTTATTTATTTTCGAAGTCTTCTTTGTCAATTTGTTTTTTTTTTTTTGTTGTAATTTGTGTTCTATTCATTTTTAATGTCCTTGTTTCATTTTTTTTCTCTTGTCCTTTGTCTTATCATGGTTTTGTTTTTGATTTTTCACTTGTGTATAGCTACAGCATTCGAAAGGTTTTGTTTCAGATATCCCCCGTTTTGCCAAGCGCCAGAACTTTTCTTATTCTTCTTCTCTCTTCTTTATCCTTATACCAACTTTATATACATATTTTGTTTTACTTTTTTTTTTCTATCAATTTTCTTCTTAAATTTCTCATTCGCCTGTTTAGCAAGCGAATTTCACGTTTAGTAAATTAGAGTAATCTACTTCAATAATAAATGATTATCTCTCGTCACCCTGCGTTAGTTCGTACGAAATGGTTTTTCGTTTTTCATTTTCCCTTTTGGTTTTTTTTTTAAAGGCTTTATGCAATTTCAGGGCTTAAGAACTTATCTATCATTTCGAAAGTTTAACTAATTTAATTCGGGACGTAAAAAATTGTTTGGGCTTTTCTTTTAAACCACAATGATAAGGCATTGGAACACGCTGAGGCAGACATGACGGCAATTTAATGTTGAAGTGTGTCCTTAAACAAATTATTTTTTATTCAAAATTGTAGATTATTTTTATGTTAAGCCCTATCACTGACTGCATTAGCTCGTAGAACAGAAAAAAAAGTTTCGTTTGGAATTGAATTTATTTTTCAACAGGTCGATTCACGTTTCGCAATGATATTCCACCTTTTTTTTTTAACCTTTCCAAAAAATGATTTCCCAAACTTTAAGCAGTTTTTGACCTTTTTTGTCCTTCGTTCGTGCACGTTGTTTCTTCATTTCTGGTGTGCGGTCGTGTATCCAGGATTCATCAACTCTTACAAAGCATCATAAAAACCATCAGACCCGTAACCGTTAATGTCAATAATTTGCCATTGTTCAGTGTGTCAACTGAATGCACTCATCCCGCAGGACAGCCCGAACACACCCCAAAGAGCGCTGTCAAAATTTAAAACTACGCCACTCGAACGGCTAACGATAAAACGAACGGTCGACAACGCTTCGCCTTCGTCGGTGGAGATACTTCAATTTTCCTTGTTTTTTTTAAAATAAATTAATTAGTTTATGTGTGATTGTTTGTCTTGTTTTCTTTTCTGTAAAAAATCCTGGCAACGAAAATCGTTTATCACAGTTCAGAAGTGGGATATATACCTGAACAAAATCCGAACATGTCACTCATCAAGCTCGACACTCTCTTAGTAAGACAATTAAAGGCTATACTTGAAGCGAACAATTTACCAACACGCGGTCGCAAAGCGGAATTGTTAGCACGCATATTTGAACACACCAAATCGGACGAAATCGACGCCAACCAACTAAGAAATATCGAGGACAGTTACGAAGAAGTGAACAGCAACGATCAAAACATGCAACAGTTGACAAGAGCGGTGGAGAATTTGACTCAACAGTTTGCTACTCTTTTAACAACTTTTAATTCCAACAGGTTCACGTCGTCACCAACAGCTACCACTGGAAATGCAACACACGCAAGTCCATCGTCTCCGTCAACTTCAACCTTCACGCCAACGTCAACGCCACCTTCCACAACCGCAATGGAGATACAAAATCTCATTCCGGAATACCATCCGTCGGAGGAGCTCTCTCCTCGCAGTCGTTCACATACCTCGGTGTAGTGCAGTTCGCGAGTGTTTCGATTACCTAAAAATTAAAAAATTAAAAACTATATTTAGCAATACTCTAGTGCTACAGTTGGCACAAGTTTTACTAACAAACCAGTAGCCGAAGAAATAGAGTCAGTGCTTGCGGCTCTACAGGTGCCCGGTTCGATCCCTACTGGGGACAACCAAAAAAAAAAAAAAGTTTTTTTTTCATTTCGATGCACTAAAATCGCTTAGATAAGTGAGTGCAGAAGTATGGAGCATAGCGAGCGGTCCGCGCTCTTGGAAGCGGACAATGAACCGGTGGCGGAATCAGGCCACCAGCCAACAGTGCCTACAGAAGGCACGGTGAAGAGAAGGAGGAAAAAGACGACTCCCAAAAGCGGGAAACGCCGCAACACAAATTCGTCGCCGTCTGGCCTGCAGGGGGAGGAGCGGAGTGAAGCGGCGACGTCTGGTACAGCTTCCGAGTCTGAGGAGGAGGCAGTAAAATACGTGTCCGACGGAGGGGAAGGCCTGTTCGCTGTAAGCAGCAACAGCTTTGACTCGCTGGACACAGACACAGAAGACGAAGTAGAGCGGGTTCTTCGGCTCAAGGAGAATATGATAGATGACATGCAGGAGAAAATTCAACGACTCCTGCATGAGATCAGAGAGCCGAAAGCTTGTACTCTGGAAAAGAGAAGGTTGGACCAACAGGCAAAGGCCCAACAACAACACAAGCAGCAACAACAAGTGCCTAAGAAGGTTGTCAATAAGCCTGAGCAACAACAAAAACTGCAGCCAACAAAGCAACAACAGCGACAAGAAGCACAGCAGCAGCCTGCGACACATCAGCAACAGCAGTCTACAACTCAACAGCAACAGCGACCAGCCACGCAACAGCAACAACAACAAAAAAAGAAGAAAATGCCAGCATCAAAGTTGCAACAGTTACCATCAAACCAGCAACAATCAACTCAACAGCGGCAGCAGAAAGTAAACCAACAGCAGCAGCAACAGCAGAAGCAGAAAAAAGAGAAAGTGCCACCAATCAATGTGTACACGGCACACATTGAACGAACTGCAAATGTGTGTAAGGAGGCCATAGGAGCAGGTAACTATTATATTAGTAAAAATAAAGGTTCTGATAGGTATGCAATCCACTGCAAGACAATGGATGAGTATAATATATTAAAAGAATACTTAATGATTTCGAAGTTGGAGTTCTTCTCTTTCACCCCAAAAGGTGAAAAACGCCAGTCCCGCCTGTTGAGGACCTCCTTTCTGCTCGAAACGGAGAAGGTCTTCCAAATGCTCAATGAGCAAGTGTGGGACGGAATCGAGATCGTCGGGGTCAAGCCCTTCTCCACAGTAAAGGCAAGGAGAGAAGGGCGGAAACTACCCCTTTATATCGTGCAATTCACACCCAACAGCAAACTAGTTAATCTAAAGAAAACAATTCTCTTAGATGGCTGGAAATGCAAATGGGACAGCATACGAAGGCGCGATGGTATTGCACAATGCTTTCGCTGCCAAAGGTTCGGGCACGCTGCGTCGAACTGCCACATGCAGCCTCGATGCGTTAAGTGCGGTGAGGACCACAGTGCGGAAAATTGTTCTTTGGGGCAAGAAGGAGCAGCTGACAAGAGTCAGCTCAAGTGCGTACTCTGCGGGAACGCGGGGCACACCGCTAACTATCGGGGTTGCCCTAAGTTCCAGGAACGCAAAGCAAAAGCGGCTCTGCAGAAGCAGCCCCCAGTGAAAAATCCACTCGGGGCAGCCATACCCGTAACGCCTCAAATGACGTTCGCCCAAATGGTGTCCGGTCAGGGGATTGCGGAAAAGCAGCAACTACCGAAGGTAGTGCCGCAACCTTCAGTGCCAAGAGCACACGATCCAACGCCGGATTGGAAATCCTCCATTGAAAGGCGTATGGATCGGTTAGAGGAGCGGGTAGACCAAATCTTGGCGCTCCTGCAGAGCCAACCACGTCAACCGTTTTAATGGCTGCGCAGACGAACGAGTTATCTTACAAGATCCTTGCAGTGAATGCAAATTCATTGATAGGGATCCCTCGAAAAAACGAGCTCTATAAACTTTTGGATGACCAAAGCCCAGAGCTGATGCTGATTAGCGAAACCAAGCTAACTCGGAGAGGCATACTGGAGCACAGTAATTATAATGTTATTAGAAGAGACCGGCCCAATTCCAGTGGTGGAGGCGGTGTTGCGATCTTCATAAAAAATAACATTAAACACAAGGTAGTGTATAGTAGTGAAGTACGAAGGTTTCAAGAGCTGGAAGCCTGCATCGTGTGCATTTCGCTCCGCAGTGGAAGGAGGTTGTATGCGGTGTCGGTCTACTCCTCTGGCAACCCTAGTTCCAGTACAACTATATCAGAGCTCGATTCACTCTTTCGGTGTCTGAGACTGGACTCGGAGGAGAACTATTTCATTTTGGCCGGGGACTTAAATGCCCGACATGGATATTGGGGGAACATGGTTTCCAATCACAGGGGGGACCAGCTATATAGCTGGTTTTGCTTGCACAATGTCGAGTATAGACTCGATTTGAAAGCAACAGAGATCTCGTCGTTCCCCAGAACCGGATCGTATCTGGATCTCCTGCTGTTAGACGCAAGACTGCAGCTGACAGACATAAACGCACAGACGGTAAACTGTTTGAACACTTTCGTGTATCTCAGTGACCATTGCGGACTCAGTGCCGAATTCAAGATCCCCAACGACATTGCGGAATTAGGAGAGTATGTTCAAACGTACACCTACAACTACAGTAGGGCACGATGGACACGCTTCTCCAGACAAATGACGCGAGCACTCTCTTCGAACGCGCTCCACATACCGTCCAATAGAAACTTGTCAAACGAAGAGATTGACATGTATCTAATTAAATTGGACGAGACAATTAAACGAACGATGGACATTACCATACCTCGATATACACGCACAAACAACGAAAACTTGTACCGCAATGCGACAATCGACGCACTCCACCAACGAAAAAGTAGACTCCTGTCAAGATTAAAAACCTTGTACAGGCGGTATACTGACAGACGAGACGAGGAGGTTAGGACACTGAAATCGCTCATCAAAAATATTCAAACCTTAATTGTCCAGAATTACAGACTTTCTGTTAATTCGTACTGGAATGATAAGATTCGGGCTGTAAGATCTAACAATCCGAGCATGTTCCCGCAAATAAACAAATTCTTTCGAAGGAAATCTAGCGATCTTCCGTGTCTTAAGCTCCCAAGAACGACGGACAACGAACGTATACTGACTACAGCAGGTATCACTCCAGATAATGCCGTACTCGATGATAACTTCTTTGTGGCCGAAGATCCGCAAGAAAAAATGGAGGTACTAGGCGCGGTCTTCCAAGAAGTGTACAAGGTGAATGAGAGCGTTCGCCCGAACCACGACTTGGATAACCGCGTACTGGCTAGCAACTCTCAACTTCGAGAAGACATGCAACAATGGCGATCTGAGAACACTGGCTTTGTCGTGTTCAATGATGATAACATGGCAGATAATGCCATCGCCGACGAAGGGGTGCATCCCCCGTTCATATCGAAGACAGAACTCCAAGCGGTCTTCGAATCATTAAAGAAGAAAAAGTCTGTTGGAATCGACGGGATCTCCAACATTGTGCTAAGACACCTCCCCCTGGAAGTCGTTAATATGTACACAATCCTGTTTAACAATGCTCTGAATAATGCACATTATCCGGAGCATTGGAAAACGGCTATTGTGCAACCCATATCCAAGAGAGGAAAAGATTCTTCGAATCCTTGCAACCTCCGGTCAATTAGTCTCCTTCCGAACATCAGCAAGGTATTCGAGAAGGTGATCAATAGAGCCTTGATCAACTGGACTAAGGACAAAAATATAATTCCGGATAACCAATTCGGTTTCAAAGCGGGGCATGACACTATTCATGCTGCGTCGAAACTGGTGTCGGATATCCAATGGAACAAGAGCCAGAAACAATGTACGGGTGCCTGCTTGATTGACCTGGAGAAGGCCTTTGACACCGTATGGTTAGAAGGTCTTTTCTACAAGCTCAATCAGCTAGGCATAAGCAAACCACTGCTGTACCTACTGTGTAACATGCTTACCGGTAGACGGTTCGTAGTCAAGAATGGCAACGTGACCTCGACAGGTATATTCCAAGTTAAAAATGGTCTCCAACAGGGTGCCGTTAATTCGCCGATCCTGTTCAACATTTACTTGAGCGATCTGTTAAGTTCTCTTCCTCATGCAATTGCGTATGCCGATGACTTGATCGTGTACAGATCAGGCAAAAAGATCGAGGAAATCACTACCCTCACGCAGGGTGACTTCGATTCATTCATGAGAAGTTGCGATGACTGGAAGTTGAGTATCAACTTCCGGAAGTCGGAAACCATTCTGTTCAGGACGCCGTTGTATAAGGCCTCGGCGGACACGAAAAACAATTGGCGAAAGTTCTCAATCGTTGGAAGACACGGGGAACCTCTGGCGCAAAGGACTGTAGTCAGATACCTGGGGATCTGGCTAGATCAGTATCTATATTTTAACAAACATGTAGATGCTGCTCTGGCCAGGGCCCGAGGCGCTTTTGCCCTTACAAAGAGACTGTTTTACAACAGCCAACTCGATGCGAGGGTGAAAGTTATCTGCTACATGGCCCTCATCCGGCCAATGCTGACCTATGGGTGTCCCGTGTGGTTCAACGTGAGTGCAAGCTTGATGGAAAAGATTCGGTTGTTTGAGAGGGCTTGTCTTAGGGCTTGCCTTCGTCTTTATCGAACTCCAGAGTCCCAGTACATAAAATACTATTCCAATGAGGTCTTATACAACAGGGCAAACCTGATAAGAGTGGACAATTTCCTGGTGAAGTTGATTCGAGGTCACACTGCTAGAGCGATGAACTCGGTCAATAACTTGATCTCGGGGGCTTACTACCCCAATCCAGAATACCACGAAAGGGTACGTTCTAGTGGCTTCATCCCCCCAGAAGCTTTTCTGCACCTCGACAAAAATGGACTGATACAAGATATTAATGCGGTACCGCTCATCTACCACATCGCCAGATCAACTGTGGATGGGCGACTCAACCACGACCGCTCCGTCGCACAACGAGCTGAGGAGGATCTCCTCCGTTTCAGTACGGTGGTCTCAAGACGGGATAAATGGGATGTTGCTATGCAACATCGAAAGTTCTGGTGGCTGGGGAGCGAAAGAACTCCAGCGTCGAACCCTTTAGACCCGGGGTAAAAAGGGTAGTGCGGATCCCCGAATGGGGGAATAGTCGGTCTCCGTCTTGCAGTGGATTCGAAGTAGGTGTATCTGCTGCATCCCTTGGCCGACTTACACATATTAGGGTAGTTTTAAGGTAGCCATAAGTTGTACAAAAAACAAAAAAAAACAAAAAAAAAAAAAAAAAAAAAAAAATGAAAAAAAAAAAAAACAAAAACAAAAACAAAAAAAAAAAAAACAATTTTTGGTATACACATGTGTACACTTGTATGTACTTATGTGTATGCATATGTATATATATATTAATTAAGTGCATTATATATACGTGTATATGTTATCATATATCCATATGTATATGTATTTAATTTTAGCATAAGGTAGTTTAAGTTATTTTAAGGTAGTATGTAAGGTAGTATATAAGTTTTAAGGAAAACAGTTATTTCATTAAGTTTTTGGTTTTCAACTGAAAGTGTCAGTCAATATCTATGTTTAGCGTAAATAGAAAGGTTTTTAGTCTAGGTCGAAAGACATTGTATAAGGTTAAGCTTAGCTTAGAGTGCCCGCCGAGGGTCATTAAGTTATATTAAGCATAATGTTCGTCTAACTAGTTTTAAGCATTTTTGTCTAGTACCTAAGTATGTAATGAATTAAAAATAAAAATGAATTAAAAAAAAAAAAAAAAAAAAAAAAAAGGAGCTCTCTCCAACAGCAGAACAGTATGTTGATCGCATTAACACCCTAATCCAATTGTACGCATGGAACGAAAAAACCGTACTATACATCGCACAAACGAAAATGCGAGGCCCAGCGAAGCAGTGGTCAGATTCGTTGTTAGGCGAAATACAGTCCTGGCAAGAATTCTCTCGACGACTTGTAATAGATTTCGGTAAAAACGAAAACGAAGCAGACATCCATTTTAAATTGTCTTCGAGCACACGCAAGCAAGGCGAAAACGTCATCGACTACTTCTATCGCATGCGGGCGCTTGGACAGAAACATCGATTGAGCGATGCAGCTATCATCAAATATATTCGTTGTGGAATCAATCACAGCGAAATACAAACAGCACTGGCAGCCACGTACTTCACGGAATTAAATGAAATGCGCAACAGCATTGAACGATTCTTTGCTAATCGTCCAACAGGATCAGCCAGCAGAGCACAAAAAATTACTCCACAGATTGAACGCATACACAACGGTCCACTAAGAACAAATACCGTAGCAGGCAGCCAGCCCACCATCTCAACCAGACAGTCGTCATCCCCAGTCACATGCTACAACTGCTCCGAAGCCGGGCACATATCTCTTAACTGCACAAAGCCACAAAAGAAACCGCGGTGCAATATTTGTCGGAGAACAACCCATTCAGAGATCAGCTGTCCAGAAAGAGGTCAAACGTCAAATGCAAAGAACAACGTCCTAAAGATTTCAAACGAAAACGATACCCACAGTAACCGAACGAAGGTTGTGACGATAAACAACCATACGGTACAGGCATTCATCGACCCAGGCAGCGATCGTTCACTCATACGGTATTCGCTGGCACGAGATATAGGGGAAGTCCAACCACACGACCCCTTCACATTAAATGGATTCGCTGGCGGAAAGTGGTGTGGAAACAGTTGTGTTGTCGCACAAATACAAATAGACCAAATGGAAGAGGCAGCTCACTGCTTCTTGATCGTTCAAGATGAGTTGATGCCGTATCCTCTCTTCCTCGGAAACGACATCCTTTGCAAAGATAATAGGCGTCTCATCATCGGAAAAAAAAACTGCCGCCTCGAGGAATTTACCGAAAAGGAAATACGGACGGGGGAAGGATTATCGCCAGACGGGAAGGAGAAGCTTAACGATATAATTAATGAGTTCTCTATGTGTTTTGGTGAGACACTCAAGCGCCTAAGTTTATGCAACACAACCACAATGAACATTACGCTCACGTCCGACACACCGATAGAAAAGAAACCGTATCGTGTGCCTTTTGCGAAAAGGGAGATAATCGACAATGTCATCGATGAAATGCTGAATGATCTCACAGCTTATTTTGGGTTACCGGATGTCATAATTAGCGATCGAGGAACAGCTTTTACGGCGAAGGAATCTGAAACTTTTTGTAGCGATAATGAGATTCGACACATACGAACTGCCGTGCGAACGCCGAGAGCCAATGGTCAAATTGAGAGGCTCAATCAAAGCATTTTGCAGTATCTTCGAACATCGAGCAATAATCAAAGTAACTGGGATATAGGACTAAGACAATTGCAATGGTCGATTAATACGCAGCGGAATTCAACCACAGGATATAGTCCGAATGAAATAATCTTCGACTTCAAGCTGAAGGATATCGGTG
The DNA here is from genome assembly GCA_964034865.1 of Eristalis intricaria. NCBI lineage: Eukaryota > Metazoa > Arthropoda > Insecta > Diptera > Syrphidae > Eristalis > Eristalis intricaria. The sequence goes on from OZ035877.1 coordinate 28,972,644, forward strand.
TTAACCATTTTTTGAATGCTATTCAGGACGACGTAGTTGATGTTGAGCCGGTCGATATGCAGCAGCGACGAGCGGATGTATCCCGAAGAATTCGCGAAGAGAAGGAGAGGTGGAAATTGAGGTTCGACGCTAAGCATAAGAAGCCTACTACGTATAACGAGGGAGATCTCGTGGTGGTGGAGAGTGTTCCTTCGCCCACCGGTGAATCCCATAAGTTGGACCCGAAATATAAAGGACCGTACGTTGTTGAGAAGTGCCTCCGACAGGATCGGTATGTATTGGGTGGAATCGAGAGTGGTCGCCAACAACGAAAGTTTTCAACGGTGATGACGAGCGATAAAATGAAGCCGTGGTGTTTGCTAGGACCAGAGCTTGGTGACGACGATGACGAAAGTTGGTTGGACGAAGTTGGATTGGGAGTCAGAGACGACTCCATGTCAGGAAGGGCCGAGCTGTCAACTGAATGCACTCATCCCGCAGGACAGCCCGAACACACCCCAAAGAGCGCTGTCAAAATTTAAAACTACGCCACTCGAACGGCTAACGATAAAACGAACGGTCGACAACGCTTCGCCTTCGTCGGTGGAGATACTTCAATTTTCCTTGTTTTTTTAAAATAAATTAATTAGTTTATGTGTGATTGTTTGTCTTGTTTTCTTTTCTGTAAAAAATCCTGGCAACGAAAATCGTTTATCACAAGTGTAACGTACCGGAATGTATCCACCTGTTTATAAGGAGGAAAACAAAAGCTATTGAGTATATAATCGGATGCGTGTCGTAAGAAATTCATGAATTCATCAAAGAATAAATCTTCAAGATGCTTAGTTAAAGAGTTGCAAGAGGTGCACGTTTCCTTTTTTCTTCCATTAAAAATATTTTCTGTAGAAGTCATTGATGAATGTGCCAAGCCTTTTCGCATGCATTTCACTACAGGAGTGCCCTGTGATGCCACCCACTACGGGTCTCACTCGCTATGGATTGAAAGCATGTTCCGCAATACCATCATTTTTAAAATTACGCAGAATTTCTACAATACAGTCAAGGTATGTGAGCTGGTTCCCATTGGCTGCAAAGCATACCTTCAACAAAGTAGTTGTGACTGTGAAAAGGAGTGTTATCCATTGCTTTTCTAGTGATATCGAGGCAGATGGGCCTCAGATAGCGTCCCTTGTCTTCTGTCTTATTCGATCCACAGACATGGAAGGTGGCGCTAACATACTTACATACGGCAACACCTTGATCGTCAACTTAGGAACAATCTTCCATGTATACAAAACGTCCTTCCATACTACATATTCATACAAAATTAAAAAATATTGACACACGTCAAGATTCGTGACACTAGGGCGACGAGTTGCATCATAGATCTGACACAGACAGAACTCATGCGGATTCGAACATACAGTGTACTCTCGCTTAGTCGAAATTTGACGGTATACCATGACTTGACGACTAGAGAGAGTTTTAAGAGAGACTAAGTGCATCAGATCTGTGGAACTGCCTAGAATCAACTGATTTTCGAACTCCAACTTTCTAGATAGGTTTCCACTACTTTGAATACTTTGAAATAAAAACTGGTTTGAATCGAACGAACAACACAAGGGAAAGGACATCATTGTTTTTTTTTTTTGTTTGCCCTGTAGTTTTTCTGTAAAGGCCGCTTTCGCACTCGCTAAATTTGTCGGCGACTTTTCATGTGTGAAAGCAGTCAAATTGTATATTTTTGGGTAGGTATATATTTGATATGAGTAGGTAGAAACACAACGCACTTTCGATTATGGCACACGTGATGCATAGTTATATGTATAAGCAAATACGTCAGTCGTTCACATACCTCGGTGTAGTGCAGTTCGCGAGTGTTTCGATTACCTAAAAATTAAAAAATTAAAAACTATATTTAGCAATACTCTAGTGCTACAGTTGGCACAAGTTTTATTAACAAACCAGTAGCCGAAGAAATAGAGTCAGTGCTTGCGGCTCTACAAGTGCCCGGTTCGATCCCTACTGGGGACAACCAAAAAAAAAAAAAGTTTTTTTTTCAATTCGATGCACTAAAATCGCTTAGATAAGTGAGTGCAGAAGTATGGAGCATAGCGAGCGGTCCGCGCTCTTGGAAGCGGACAATGAACCGGTGGCGGAATCAGGCCACCAGCCAACAGTGCCTACAGAAGGCACGGTGAAGAGAAGGAGGAAAAAGACGACTCCCAATAGCGGGAAACGCCGCAACACAAATTCGTCGCCGTCTGGCCTGCAGGGGGAGGAGCGGAGTGAAGCGGCGACGTCTGGTACAGTTTCCGAGTCTGAGGAGGAGGCAGTAAAATACGTGTCCGACGGAGGGGAAGGCCTGTTCGCTGTAAGCAGCAACAGCTTTGACTCGCTGGACACAGACACAGAAGACGAAGTAGAGCGGGTTCTTCGGCTCAAGGAGAATATGATAGATGACATGCAGGAGAAAATTCAACGACTCCTGCATGAGATCAGAGAGCTGAAAGCTTGTACTCTGGAAAAGAGAAGGTTGGACCAACAGGCAAAGGCCCAACAACAACACAAGCAGCAACAACAAATGCCTAAGAAGGTTGTCAATAAGCCTGAGCAACAACAAAAAATGCAGCCAGCAAAGCAACAACAGCGACAAGAAGCACAGCAGCAGCCTGCAACACAACAGCAACAGCAGTCTACAACGCAACAGCAACAACAACAAAAAAAGAAGAAAATGCCAGCATCAAAGTTGCAACAGTTGCCATCAACCCAGCAACAACAGCAACAATCAACTCAACAGCGGCAGCAGAAAGTAAGCCAACAGCAGCAGCAACAGCAGAAGCAGAAAAAAGAAAAAGTGCCACCAATCAATGTGTACACGGCACACATTGAACGAACTGCAAATGTGTGTAAGGAGGCCATAGGAGCAGGTAACTATTATATTAGTAAAAATAAAGGTTCTGATAGGTATGCAATCCACTGCAAAACGGTGGATGATTATAATATATTAAAAGAATACCTAATGATTTCGAAGTTGGAGTTCTTCTCTTTCACCCCAAAAGGTGAAAAACGCCAGTCCCGCCTGTTGAGGACCTCCTTTCTGCTCGAAACGGAGAAGGTCTTCCAAATGCTCAATGAGCAAGTGTGGGACGGAATTGAGATCGTCGGGGTCAAGCCCTTCTCCACAGTAAAGGCAAGGAGAGAAGGGCGGAAACTACCTCTTTATATCGTGCAATTCACACCCAACAGCAAACTAGTTAATCTAAAGAAAACAATTCTCTTAGATGGCTGGAAATGCAAATGGGACAGCATACGAAGGCGCGATGGTATTGCACAATGCTTTCGCTGCCAAAGGTTTGGGCACGCTGCGTCGAACTGCCACATGCAGCCTCGATGCGTTAAGTGCGGTGAGGACCACAGTGCGGAAAATTGTTCTTTGGGGCAAGAAGGAGCAGCTGACAAGAGTCAGCTTAAGTGCGTACTCTGCGGGAACGCGGGGCACACCGCTAACTATCGGGGTTGCCCTAAGTTCCAGGAACGCAAAGCAAAAGCGGCTCTGCAGAAGCAGCCCCCAGTGAAAAATCCACTCGGGGCAGCCATACCCGTAACGCCTCAAATGACGTTCGCCCAAATGGTGTCCGGTCAGGGGATTGCGGAAAAGCAGCAACTACCGAAGGTAGTGCCGCAACCTTCAGTGCCAAGAGCACACGATCCAACGCCGGATTGGAAATCCTCCATTGAAAGGCGTATGGATCGGTTAGAGGAGCGGGTAGACCAAATCTTGGCGCTCCTGCAGAGCCAACCACGTCAACCGTTTTAATGGCTGCGCAGACGAACGAGTTATCTTACAAGATCCTTGCAGTGAATGCAAATTCATTGATAGGGATCCCTCGAAAAAACGAGCTCTATAAACTTTTGGATGACCAAAGCCCAGAGCTGATGCTGATTAGCGAAACCAAGCTAACTCGGAGAGGCATACTGGAGCACAGTAATTATAATGTTATTAGAAGAGACCGGCCCAATTCCAGTGGTGGAGGCGGTGTTGCGATCTTCATAAAAAATAACATTAAACACAAGGTAGTGTATAGTAGTGAAGTACGAAGGTTTCAAGAGCTGGAAGCCTGCATCGTGTGCATTTCGCTCCGCAGTGGAAGGAGGTTGTATGCGGTGTCGGTCTACTCCTCTGGCAACCCTAGTTCCAGTACAACTATATCAGAGCTCGATTCACTCTTTCGGTGTCTGAGACTGGACTCGGAGGAGAACTATTTCATTTTGGCCGGGGACTTAAATGCCCGACATGGATATTGGGGGAACATGGTTTCCAATCACAGGGGGGACCAGCTATATAGCTGGTTTTGCTTGCACAATGTCGAGTATAGACTCGATTTGAAAGCAACAGAGATCTCGTCGTTCCCCAGAACCGGATCGTATCTGGATCTCCTGCTGTTAGACGCAAGACTGCAGCTGACAGACATAAACGCACAGACGGTAAACTGTTTGAACACTTTCGTGTATCTCAGTGACCATTGCGGACTCAGTGCCGAATTCAAGATCCCCAACGACATTGCGGAATTAGGAGAGTATGTTCAAACGTACACCTACAACTACAGTAGGGCACGATGGACACGCTTCTCCAGACAAATGACGCGAGCACTCTCTTCGAACGCGCTCCACATACCGTCCAATAGAAACTTGTCAAACGAAGAGATTGACATGTATCTAATTAAATTGGACGAGACAATTAAACGAACGATGGACATTACCATACCTCGATATACACGCACAAACAACGAAAACTTGTACCGCAATGCGACAATCGACGCACTCCACCAACGAAAAAGTAGACTCCTGTCAAGATTAAAAACCTTGTACAGGCGGTATACTGACAGACGAGACGAGGAGGTTAGGACACTGAAATCGCTCATCAAAAATATTCAAACCTTAATTGTCCAGAATTACAGACTTTCTGTTAATTCGTACTGGAATGATAAGATTCGGGCTGTAAGATCTAACAATCCGAGCATGTTCCCGCAAATAAACAAATTCTTTCGAAGGAAATCTAGCGATCTTCCGTGTCTTAAGCTCCCAAGAACGACGGACAACGAACGTATACTGACTACAGCAGGTATCACTCCAGATAATGCCGTACTCGATGATAACTTCTTTGTGGCCGAAGATCCGCAAGAAAAAATGGAGGTACTAGGCGCGGTCTTCCAAGAAGTGTACAAGGTGAATGAGAGCGTTCGCCCGAACCACGACTTGGATAACCGCGTACTGGCTAGCAACTCTCAACTTCGAGAAGACATGCAACAATGGCGATCTGAGAACACTGGCTTTGTCGTGTTCAATGATGATAACATGGCAGATAATGCCATCGCCGACGAAGGGGTGCATCCCCCGTTCATATCGAAGACAGAACTCCAAGCGGTCTTCGAATCATTAAAGAAGAAAAAGTCTGTTGGAATCGACGGGATCTCCAACATTGTGCTAAGACACCTCCCCCTGGAAGTCGTTAATATGTACACAATCCTGTTTAACAATGCTCTGAATAATGCACATTATCCGGAGCATTGGAAAACGGCTATTGTGCAACCCATATCCAAGAGAGGAAAAGATTCTTCGAATCCTTGCAACCTCCGGTCAATTAGTCTCCTTCCGAACATCAGCAAGGTATTCGAGAAGGTGATCAATAGAGCCTTGATCAACTGGACTAAGGACAAAAATATAATTCCGGATAACCAATTCGGTTTCAAAGCGGGGCATGACACTATTCATGCTGCGTCGAAACTGGTGTCGGATATCCAATGGAACAAGAGCCAGAAACAATGTACGGGTGCCTGCTTGATTGACCTGGAGAAGGCCTTTGACACCGTATGGTTAGAAGGTCTTTTCTACAAGCTCAATCGGCTAGGCATAAGCAAACCACTGCTGTACCTACTGTGTAACATGCTTACCGGTAGACGGTTCGTAGTCAAGAATGGCAACGTGACCTCGACAGGTATATTCCAAGTTAAAAATGGTCTCCAACAGGGTGCCGTTAATTCGCCGATCCTGTTCAACATTTACTTGAGCGATCTGTTAAGTTCTCTTCCTCATGCAATTGCGTATGCCGATGACTTGATCGTGTACAGATCAGGCAAAAAGATCGAGGAAATCACTACCCTCACGCAGGGTGACTTCGATTCATTCATGAGAAGTTGCGATGACTGGAAGTTGAGTATCAACTTCCGGAAGTCGGAAACCATTCTGTTCAGGACGCCGTTGTATAAGGCCTCGGCGGATACGAAAAAGAATTGGCGAAAGTTCTCAATCGTTGGAAGACACGGGGAACCTCTGGCGCAAAGAACTGTAGTCAGATACCTGGGGATCTGGCTAGATCAGTATCTATATTTTAATAAACATGTAGATGCTGCTCTGGCCAGGGCCCGAGGCGCTTTTGCCCTTACAAAGAGACTGTTTTACAACAGCCAACTCGATGCGAGGGTGAAAGTTATCTGCTACATGGCCCTCATCCGGCCAATGCTGACCTATGGGTGTCCCGTGTGGTTCAACGTGAGTGCAAGCTTGATGGAAAAGATTCGGTTGTTCGAGAGGGCTTGTCTTAGGGCTTGCCTTCGTCTTTATCGAACTCCAGAGTCCCAGTACATAAAATACTATTCCAATGAGGTCTTATACAACAGGGCAAACCTGATAAGAGTGGACAATTTCCTGGTGAAGTTGATTCGAGGTCACACTGCTAGAGCGATGAACTCGGTCAATAACTTGATCTCGGGGGCTTACTACCCCAATCCAGAATACCACGAAAGGGTACGTTCTAGTGGCTTCATCCCCCCAGAAGCTTTTCTGCACCTCGACAAAAATGGACTGATACAAGATATTAATGCGGTACCGCTCATCTACCACATCGCCAGATCAACTGTGGATGGGCGACTCAACCACGACCGCTCCGTCGCACAACGAGCTGAGGTGGATCTCCTCCGTTTCAGTACGGTGGTCTCAAGACGGGATAAATGGGATGTTGCTATGCAACATCGAAAGTTCTGGTGGCTGGGGAGCGAAAGAACTCCAGCGTCGAACCCGGGGTAAAAAGGGTAGTGCGGATCCCCGAATGGGGGAATAGTCGGTCTCCGTCTTGCAGTGGATTCGAAGTAGGTCTATCTGCTGCATCCCTTGGCCGACTTACACATATTAGGGTAGTTTTAAGGTAGCCATAAGTTGTACAAAAAAAAAAAAAAAAAAAAAAAAAAAAAAATGAAAAAAAAAATGAAAAAAAAAAAAAAAAAAAAAAACAAAAAAAACATTTTTGGTATACACATGTGTACACTTGTATGTACTTATGTGTATGCATATGTATATATATATTAATTAAGTGCATTATATATACGTGTATATGTTATCATATATCCATATGTATATGTATTTAATTTTAGCATAAGGTAGTTTAAGTTATTTTAAGGTAGTATGTAAGGTAGTATATAAGTTTTAAGGAAAACAGTTATTTCATTAAGTTTTTGGTAAATTTTCTTAATTTTCAACTGAAAGTGTCAGTCAATATCTATGTTTAGCGTAAATAGAAAGGTTTTTAGTCTAGGTCGAAAGACATTGTATAAGATTAAGCTTAGCTTAGAGTGCCCGCCGAGGGCCATTAAGTTATATTTAGCATAATGTTCGTCTAACTAGTTTTAAGCATTTTTGTCTAGTACCTAAGTATGTAATGAATTAAAAATAAAAATGAATTAAAAAAAAAAAAAAAAAAAAAAAAAAAAAAAAGCAAATACGAATTGTGAGAAGGTAATTTATTTTATTTTGTTTTATACAAAAATATTCGACAAGTGGTGAAAAAATAGGACAGGAATCGGGAGGGAGTTCGACTTAGAGTAGATATTTTTGTATGGAAAACTGAGGGGTATGCTAAAATATGGTGAACAAGGTGAGAGTCCACTGTATTATATTCTACTTAAGCTAGACTTAAAAGAATACATCTACGTTCATCTCCCTTCAAGAGCAGATTGGGATAGGGGGTATCTACCCTTTTAAATGGAACATCTGTGCAGCCTTTAGGCTCCACAACCAAGCTACTATCTAATAGTCTGAAATTATTTAGAAATATTCCAAGTTACCCTAATTTGGTCCATGCATGGCATAGAAACATTTTCTGTAATGAGAAATCTGAAGAACTTGCCAAACAAGGACCCGCTTCATAGCTCGTCTGTTATGCAGACACACAATCCATTCGACCTAGATTAGAGCATCATACTTCATCAAAATGGCAAAATAGTTAACTAACGTCAAATATCGAGGATGACATAGCCAAAGTATAACATATCAAGCGCATATGATCTTCTGAAGAAGTCTCGTACCCATATTGCACATATAACAACGATAAATACACGGCAGTGCCCGACGTATTGGCACTTAATATTTTTCACTTTTAAATATTTTAATGATTCATTATCAAAAAACTAAATTAAGCTATTTCCTTTTTTGTCTGGTTTTTTTATGAAAATATCTAGATAACACATAATTTATACGAAATTATTTTTATTTATATTCCTCATGTATGAAGTGATAGCGCACATCAATATGTTTTGTGCGCTTATGTAACGCAGTGTTCTTAATCAGACGGATTGCATCTTGGTTATCCATATTTAACTCAGCTGCAGAGGAACACGTTATCTTTGATACACTTTCTTATACTACTTGAGCTGCTGGCACAAATCGAGATTATGTGGTTCATAACGCGATACACTTTTGTCTCTGTGATGCCAGGACTACACCCGAACAAATAAAATAAACCAAAAGTAAACCTTCTTGAGACAATGTCACAGCATAATAGGCAGCACAGAAACATTTAAAAAATACATTGTTAGGTTTTTTTTTTAAATCTTCTTTTTTCATCTGCTTTGTTCTTCTGAGGTACTACAGGATCCTTTTAAGTTGTTTGCATTTGTTTAAGTGGCTGCATCTAAGTACTGAGACTCGACTCCCACTGCAAATGTAATTTTTGGTCTGGACTGCCAAATACGTAAACTTTATCTCCATTGGAGATAATTTGTCTTGACTTCCAATGTTCTCTGCTGGTGTTCAAACGGGTTTGCTGTCATTCATGTTGAACATTTTTAACACGCATTCTGCATGACTTGTTTGGCTGACATGAATCTCTCCGCTCGACCCCCGAGATATCACAAGCCCAAGGACCAAACGGCAAGGAAAAGGATGACCTCGAACAGCGTTCGAAAAAAGTCCTTATGTACTTTCAATACATTCATCCCATCTTCCCACGGCCAATGTAAGACGACTGTCAGCATCACTTCCAGCGAACACACAAAAATCCATTTCACAAACGATTAAGTTAAGAACCACTTTTCACAATCATGGTGTGTATTTTTGAGCAAAAATTAAGGATTTTAAGTAAAGAAAGGAACGAGAACGAGACGCAACTAGAACGTTTCGTCAGCGTCAAAGCTTCTACTGATCGCAGCGGCATGTTTTAGGGCTCATACAAGAAGTGACAATGCCGAGAATCGCGTCGTTTTCGAGATGTAGGCGTCCTTCCAAACTGAAGTCCTCCTTTGGGGGGTTGGTTACCTATTTCACTACGATGCGGGTAGCGGCAAAAATTTTGTTCGCCAAGTTCATTAAGAAAAATATCAAATCTGCCTCGATCAAACGTTCTGTCCGCCATTTTCAGTGAGAGTCAAGTTAAGAATATTCAAACTAATTTATTTCAACAATAAAAGATAGTAGACGAAGTAGATGAGAACTGGTCAAGGATGGAACCACCTCAGTCATCGTCAGTAAACATCACAATAAGAAACTTACTTCCCTATCGATCCAACTAAACTACGGCAACTCCGGCTGTTCCCATTCCACTTGATTTTGCCTAATTTCGTGAAAAAGCACTTTTCGTGAACCCCCCCCCCCCCCCCCCCCCCCCCCTACCAACTGAGACGGCATTGGCAAACCCCTGGACACCGTTTAACTGCCAAATCCTTGCTCAACCGTGTTCCAATGCCTTTGTTTGTTTTTTTCATTTTTTTTTTCATTACAATATACTTTTGATTTGATTAACTATTAACAAGCTTTCCCCTCCGTCTCCCACATAAAAACGAAGCAAATAACACTCACAAAACAACAGCAACAACGAAGCATCCGTCTTGAGTAAATCCCGCGCGTTTGTACCTCCGCTCCCGGCCCCTCCCACAACAGACTACATACGCAGTTTCCTTCTTTTTTCCCCCTCTCTCTAAAGAACATATATAAATAGTACATTATAGTTTAAGTTTTGGACTTTCTGATAATAACGCACACGCACGCAGTGAGTCTTTCTTACAAAAAAAAAATCAAAAAATCAGAAAAAAAGAAATGAAAAAAAATTGTTATAGCCTAATTAAACATTTATCAGAGTAAACTTCTCCCAGTTAGTTTTTGAGTTTCGTTTACTACTAGCTGCATCCATTGTAGAATCACCTTCTTGTTTGCCTTTAGATACCCGTGCTCTGTGTGTAGTAGATTGTTGCAACTCTAGGAGGCGCTATTTGTTTACTTACACAATTGCTGTTCGCTTCTCTTCTTCCCTATGGATGTGCTCACAGAATTTGAATCCTTGTAGGGATGAACTAATCCTACTGCTTGTTGTGTCTCAATGTTGTGTACAAATCCATTTATTTATTCTTAAAGTAGAAACCAGAAAATACGCATACGCCCCAGTATAAAACCTTGACACCTTCTACTGGACTGGACAAAGAAAAAATCAATGCCTCAAGATAGGAGACCTTTTGTCGCTTTAACCTTGCTTGCTGTGTTTGTTGTTGTTTCTTTTACTTATTTATTTTCAATTGAGTGCCCAACAGAAGAACAGAAGACAGTCAATTGGCTGGTTTCTGTTTATTTTTGTTTAAGTCGTTTGACGGCACGTTACGTTGCTGTGAGGGTTCTTTGGCTGTGGCCGAGTCCTTTTTCTTTTCTCTCCTCTTTTTTTTATTGTGATATGTTGTGTTTTGTTTTGTTGCCAGGCTGGCTAGTGTTGCTTTTGTATGCCTGTTGGCTACTTGTGAAGTTCATGTTGATTTTTATTGCATCTCAAGGATCCTGCTAGAGAATCGCTTTGTTAACCTATTTCGCTCTTTCTGGTGTATGTTTAGTTATTTGTTTTTTTCTTTTTCTTATTGTTTTTGTATTTTTTTCATTGTGTTTGGTTTGTTACTGTATTGGATACACACGTATTACTTTCAGTTGATGTTGTATTGCTTTCCTTTGTTAACACGACACATTCATACAATCAAACGTACGCAAGTCTAAATTAAGCGCATTTCTTTGGGGAATTTCAATTGGATTATACGGAGAAATTGGTTGAAATTGAATTAACAGAAGTTAGGATGAGTCAACACTGGCATCAAATAAATATTGTATCTAAGCTATACGTGAAACTTCTTATGCGAAATTGTTTTGTAACGAGACAGGCGAATCTAACTCTACTCTACACGATACATATTTAGTCTTAACAGCACCTATGGTCAAGCGTATATGCCGAACTTGTGGTTTATTATAGTAAAATCACTCCATGACGTGAATCAATCATGGCGAAGACTTTCAAGCCTCGTATTGAACGTAAATCATAAGTACACTCAACACTGGCAACTGATTTTTTCCGCAAAAAGAGGGATCGGCATCTGGTCAATCGACTTGATTTTTAATTCGCAGGTCTATTCGTTAAACGAGACGCTCCGACAATCATGTTCTATTCGCGGATCATAGCTGTATATGATATTTTCCCCATTTTTAATGTGACACTGAACAGAAACTATAATATTGCATGCAAATTGAGTGTATTCGAATAATTTTCAATTCACAAAAGGCAAAGTTGGAATAATGATTTCTTATCTTCAATTATATGATCCAGATTGAATGCTACAAGGCAATCCCCTTAGTATACCGAGCGATTTTCTTTCGGTATTACGTGACAGGATAATTCTCGGCATCTATCATAGACCCGTCCATGAAGATGAATTGACTTGACTTAAGTTCAAGATAGAAGCTGTATTCTGAATCGAGTTCACTGCAACCTCATGAATCTAGGTAGGAAGGCGGGACTGCTAGTAAATTCATCAGCAATAATGTGATCCATCGTAAGTAAATTTCAAGAGCAAAACATGATTTGAATGTTTCTTTCAATTTTGAGCTCAATGATAACACTATGACCGGCCCTACATTCAGGGGTGGGCCTGGGACGAACTTCTTGGACAGCCACTTTTGAGGTGCCTCTTATGTTGTCTTCCAAGTGGAGGCAATACCGAAAATGTAACCCAGACACTCTGCGTATTAGCCGACAGGTCCGACCTCTCACTAGCGCAGGAGCGGTAGCTACACTCTTAGATTACATATAAAATAAGTATGTACTTCTCGAAGTTTAACCCACTGTGACTATAAAATCAACAAGACTTAAAGGTGATCTCGTCACCTTATCCCTCTAGCCGGCCAATTTTTGTTCCGATGAAAAAATTCGAACGGACATTTTTTTAATTTGTTTGACAAATGTGGAAGCTTTGTTGTTTTTAATGACTTACCATAACCCCGCCTACATGCGGTTCTTCGGGTTAGAGGATTGTCATCTGATTCGCTACGCTTTTACATTTTACTTGGCCACTAATTTGTGCATATATTGCAACGAATGTTCTGGGAAATCTTTGGAACTTGAATTTGCGCGAGCTTAGTCAGATCTAGACACACAACTCATGGGGATAAATCCTTCAAGTCGATAAATGATCGCTGTCATGAAAGCAATTTAAACTTGCAAAATGCCTCGGGAGAATTCTGTTTCAATAAGCGCAGGAGCATATGGCATCGGTAAGCTGTACACAGTGTATTGATATCGCCATGGGCCAAGAGTGCTCTATGTTACCCTCAGGTGATCAACCTTAAAATTCCGTATTTCCACATATTTAGGAACAGTCCCGACCAAATAAATGGACGCAACGGTGATTTCACGAATCAATTGATCACATGCCCAATCAAATTCGCTTTTGTTAGCTGCTTACCCATTTGGCAAAATATCAATCCTTGTTGTCACATTCTTCTTTTGCATAGAAACGGATGCGATCAAGTATCAGAAATCTTAAATATTGCCAAGGCCTGTATATGACGACTGGATGGCTCAGTTGGTTGAGTGCATGCCTCTAGCGGGGTACCCGGTTCGAATCCCAGTGTAAGTAAAGATAATACGCTTTTATCTTTTTTGTGATATCTGGTCCAGTCACCATTTGTCGTTGGGATCAAATTAACGGCACTGTCACTGGAATGGTCAATCACTGGTAGCAGTCTGACTGTGGGTATCACAATGGACCAACATGGTCTTATTGTGCTGATGAATTCACTAGCAGCCCCTCTATCTAAGCTTTTTTTCAAGCTTTTTTTTATTTAAATCCTAAAGAACTCCATAGAAGTTCATCCTCCACCTTTCACAAGGCCCTGAGAATACTCTGCAGAACAGTCGAAATACAAAGAACATCGTCAGCCACTGTTCATCTTGATAAATGAAACTTCTTTTTGAAAGAAGTACGCATGTCTCATGTCACACCTTCCACCAGACAATACAAAAAAATTCAACATCTCAAAAATAAAGGTCGGAAAAATGCGTGTGAATCTAAATCAAAAACGACGTACTCATGGAAATGCGCTTAAGGTCTTCAGATCTGTTCTCACATTCATACCAACACACCATCGTTGTAATTCACCCCCGTCAAAAGAACACACCCCGTCATGATGTCAGAAAGTAACATTTTCACACACAACCATTTGCGATACAAACGTCAACAACCCACGAAACCTGCATGAGAGGCTTACATTCTGTTTTTTTTTTTTTTTTATTTCTTGTTCCACGAAACTTTTCCCATTTTCCGGTACAGTTACTTAGATTACTTAAAAGATAAACACCGCCACCAACCACGACCAAGCTAAATCCTTTTGTTTCTGTTTTCATTTTTTCTATTCCCATTTACTTCTCCATTCTGTGTGATGTCTTCGGTATGATTTTTGTTTTTATTTCCTGTCACACGTCTGAGATGAGATAAACGACACATATATTCTAACTCGCATGTTGTTTTACGAGTAATGAACTAATTTGTTTTGTTCTCACGTACATTTTCGTTTTTGATTTGTTTTCGTTCGTGACTCCATTTAACTCTGTTTACTCTCTCTCTATATCTCTATCTACATCTATTTGAATTCAATAAATGAGTTCATTTTCAATTAACTTAAGAAAAAACAAAAAAAAAATCTTATTAATTTTAAAACAAAAACAAAAATACAAATCACTGACCATGCACAGTTTGACGAGGAAACTGGAACGCCGGAGTCAACAAAGGACAGCAACGAAGCCCTACGCGGCGTCACATATCGTCCTCCGGTTCATCATAAGTCAACCACTTGCCTGGGTGGTTGTTCTGAGCGTAAAGGATCATCTGTAAGTAAATAACCACCATGTTAGTGCCCCCCCTCTCCACACCCCCTGTAAGAATGTCTGTCTGAATTTGTGCTCAAATGAAAACACCGACACCATCAACAGATCCAAACCTTCACCATCACCACCACCTACCAGTCAATTTGTTGTTTTTTTCCACCCCTCACTCACCACCATGAATTGAAAAAGAACATGTTTTTTTTGTTTTTTTAAATCTCACATCCTTGTTGCGTTTTTTTTTTTTTGGTTTTCGTTTACCTGTAAACACCTCGTATGTTCGGAAGCTCAAATGTCAGTGTGACAGCACAGTGCACTTTTGACGAACAGTAAATTGTTATTTGCTTTGTACATGAGCGTGTCTCGCTAATCATCGCACTGGTAACAGCACGACATTTATAATTGTCGGTTTACGATTTCAAATTGTGACGTTTGATGTCGTTCAATTCCGTTTAGAGATTGTCCTGTTATATTTATTTTCCATTTTTTTATGAACTCTTGTATTATTAGTTTGGTGTTGTACTCTCGATGTTGTTTGTCTTATTTTGTTTCTTCCAAAGTTTCTATGTGTTTTGCATTCACATTTTTCTATCTATATGTAATGTGTACCTCAATACAATATTCCTTTCTCTTTAATAGACAGCAAAAAAGTGGCCACGATGGTTTAAACCAAAACTGGATACAGCAAGTCAGTTTTTCTGCTTTTGTATCAATAAAAGTTTTGTTCCTTACGACGGATTTGATTGGAATTTTTAGTTACCGCCGGACTGTAACCCGTTGATTTTGACTGCTTTTATGTTCTTTGCAGACATTTTGTCGGTCATATATTTTTATATATTTTCCGATAGTGCTGTTTCTATTTTTTTATAGTGGAAGCCAGCCCAATTCTAGCCAATGGCCTTTTCTCGCAATATACGCAGTTGGTTTTGATGTCTGTTTTGGCCATACTACTATCAATAAGGCGAGGATCAACACTTTTGGGCACCCACCTTTGTTACACACGCTCTAAATTATTTTTCCCTTTTTTGCACCATATGTACGATACGTTTGTATAGACGAAATATCTGTGCCATGAGTTAAAACCTTTTTGAGACAGCAAAATAATGTTGTTCTCAACATATTTTATATATTCTTTTATTTTATGTTTAAAAAAACAAATTTCAAAAATTTAAATATATATGCTTGATTTCTTTAACTAGAATGGTGCTATTACTGCTCAGTATGATGCCAAGATCAGAATAAATCATGAAACTCCAAACGGGAAATACACAAAAAGGAGGACAAATTAAATTAGAACGTGCAAAGCTGGATACATAGGGATCCGCATGATCATTATTTCATTTTAGCCATTGCACTTGTGCAATTAATTTCACTTATCCTCTTTTTTTAGGAGCCAATTAGCTCCAAAGTGTCCAATTAAATCCGTCTTAAGAAATCTAAAGTTATTGATGAAAAACCACAAACACTGAGATGATTTATCCGGTTCTACTCACCACTGGACGTGATCCTTTTTCTTGAACTAATGCTCGATGACGTGCAGTAGCCTTCGGCCAACGAAAAGTTATCCTTGACTTCGAATGAGTTTACAAATCTTTTTCTCAATATTTTTGATAATCTGTCTCAAATCTCTCGAAAACTCATATTTTTGTTTAGATCTTCTGTCCCATAAGCAGACCAGGACTCCTCTTTTGTTTCACAAAAGGAACAGATCACTTATAGGTGACTGCCTCAAATACAGCAGTTCTTGGATGCGAGTCTCTTTCCACAGGAATTCTTAAAAAATAACTCAATGCACTTTTTAAAATTAGCCAAGGAAAAATGGGGTCAGTCTTCTAGCAAAGACTTTAGAATGTCTCCAATGCATCGCATGCCTGTCATTTCTGAAAGAACACTCAGTTTCAATCAAGCCAAGCATTACAGAAATTTTGTTTTTGACACTTGAAATTTTCCGGAAAACTACGAGAGTAGGCAATGGGTCCATTGGCCTCTAAATTGCACACGATCTGTCTCTCTATCTAACCTCACATGAAATATGGCTGCAACAACATCCAACATTGTTATGTTCAAAAGGGATCATTCTTGTAGATTCGATCAACAACATAGAAAAAAGCAATTATTGACGGGTTTAATAGTCTACCTCTTATTCGCTGCGCCTTGCAGTCTTGTGGAAATTATTTCCCCTATTAGAGATATTATGCAGTCGACCATTTTCATGCTTGAAAACTGGAATGGATTTAGTCGTCTTCACCAGGAAATATGAGATGCCTCACTTGAACCCTCACTCAATATGTGAGATCCGTCTACAGCTGAAGTAAGTAGTAAACTGGACACGAAGTCAAGCTGCAGGCTTGGGGGAGCCATCCAAAACACATGCGTGTTGATAGAACAGTGCCCCCTTACAACGTCGGTAAGTCTCCTGATTGCTGACTTGCTTAGTCTGAATGAACAAAACGAGCGCACAAGGTAGAAGTGACGAAGTTATGTGACGTGCTAAATAACTCCAAACAGCAGAGTTTAAATAAAAAAAAGGGCGCCAACCGACATCATTTACGCAAACACATAAGGGTTTAAGATTCATCAGCAACCACTAGCGTGACTTATAACTGTTTTCTTACTTATGAAATGAATGGTTATAATTTCAGCTCCATGCACCAAATTTTAAGTAGCGATCCCTAACAGCTGTGACTTCTGGTATCTGGCACTCGATATAAATGGTGGCGTCAAAATGAAAATGCACTTATAGTGGCTTAAGAAACACGCTTATCTACCCACACTCCCTCTTAGCATAAAATCAACTAGGAAGTCTTTCCAGTTGAAGTCGTCCAAAAAAAGTTTAGATTAATTTCCCCAATACTGATCTTCAGTATGAACAAAGCCAAATGAATGCTCAGTCTTTATCGTGTCCATTATTCCAAACAACTGATGCCAGTTATAAGACTATTTCTTTCAATTTCAATCGAAATTTGCCCCTTTTCCACTCTAACTTTTACCATAGTCTTCACGTGTTTTTGATCACCTCGTAAATATCCAAATAGCTGTCGTCTCGTAGTCAGCTTATTTTCTGTGTGGTCTTTCCTGCCTTTCCACGGGTTTATGTTCCATATGTCCGGCCCACGCAAAGTGTTTGTAATTCAAATATTTTAATAAATTTCCTTGTATAACATTAACTGCAAACATAGTGTTGTATAGTGGTGTGAAAAAAATGTAAATCAGTCTTGTTAGTGACTAAGCACATCGTTATTCTTCTGGCCCAAGACTAGGGAAAACCAAACTGTTTTTGCATTTTTTAAGATGTAGATCTATTTTTTCAAGTAGCCTCACAAATTTCGTCGCTGTCATGAATGTCATGCCATGTCTTACGAAATTATATGACCCGAATAAGGTTCTATTAACTAATTATGATGATCATCTATTAAGAGAAGAAAATGAGGTTAATCTTTCTGTAGATCTTAAATATAACCTATCCAATGCTTCTGCCCACCCCCACCAAATTCTGACAACGAATGTACAATATCCTTCTCGCTCTGAGAAGTTACCAAGATTATTCTTTCTTTCTCTTTCGATAGACCTTCACCAGAATAACCTCAGTGCTCCAAGGTAAGCAATCTGCCGCCTTAAGTAATGAGGCGTTATCTAGATAAGGCTAGGTCTACTCCGGCATCCATACCCTATCAAGTGGACGTCAACAGGCGCTTTGATAATTTATTCTCTATTTTATATAAGTGGTGTACCTCAGGGATCCATCCTTGCCCCTCTTCTATTTTGACTGCACTTCAAATAATGCTCTCAATCTCATTAATAATGAGATAGCAATACTATCGTAGAACTAATGTTACTTATATATATATTTCACTCGCTACATATTTGCTCATGATAATATGCTACACATGCTGCAATAATTAGACCAACCTTAGCTCAAGAGCAGAAGGTGCGTGTTTGGCGACACACTATTTTTTAAATTGAGGTCGTTAATTGAGCGTCTTTCTCACACAGCAAAAACCATACCAGATCCCAATGCCTAAAGTTTTGGTCGCAGAATATTTTTTTGCTTTGAAGGCTGTTCACGGACAACATTGTCAGCGCTGTACATCAGACAGGGATTTACGAATCCACACACGGATTGGCAATGTGGTTACGCAGCATGTGGTCCACAGAATAAGATGACTCAAACACATTGCAGCTTCAACCACAATCATTGTTGAATCTCTTACCAAACTTGCAATATGTTCGAAACAGGCGCAAAATTAACTTAATATTTATCCTCTTTGCTGTCCTAGATAATTTTAACCGGCAGACGGTAACTAGTGATTTGACTTTCATCATTTCATCAATGGTCTATACCTTGTGGTTACTCTGCTATCGTGCAAACTGTTTACTTCTAAAGAACGGCACCGAGATTAGCAAATACCTTCGAACCTCTGTTCGTACTACTCTATGTGGATGGTTGTTAAATAGAAATTTAAAAAATATTCAACGCCGTGGATGGACAAAAATATCAGCTAGTGATATTGGCATTTTTATGAACAGTCGGGTGGCCACTTATGAACTTCAACAGATTTCTCCAAGCTACCTATTTGATGCAGTTTTTTTGTTAAGGTTTCAACATCCATCTTTTTATGTTTACAAACGCCTGTCCCACGGAGAGATTCGAATGGACGAACTTTGGTGCTCTTTCTTGAGCATGTGTCTATGGAGTGGTGGTACACCTTCGCGCTTCTAAATTATTGCTACGCGAGACAACAACACTTTTGACCAGTATCAGATGGATACAGGGCATAGCGAACATAATGTCCAAGATGTACTGGCCATAGCTAGACCCCGAAGGCTAACAGAAGTTTATCTCGCTAAATATACAGAGTAGTGAGTGAGTATTCTAGCTAATGTCATAAAGGGTATTGTCTTCTTGTAGCATCTGGAGGATGACTTCCAAGGCCAAGGCGAGGAGCAGAACGGTCGACGTTTTCTGTGCAACTGTCTGGTTTTGGCACCCCTTAGACACAGATTCATAAAGTCAACTTCTGCAATGATTTCAGCAACCAAAGTCATAATTGATAAAGTCTGCATCTTTGGCATCCGCATCTTTGGTCGTGATCTCTAATTCTAGATTGATGTAGATAATCCACCGTTATCTACATACGTAGAAGCATAACGACACACATTTGTCGGTGTCAACTATTTTAGATACGATCTACAAGTCCTTTTCAGCCGTATATTTACTTCTTCCTGTTCTTGAGTTAATTTCCTTTAAATACGAATGATTTTTCAATTTTATAAAGGTTTGCCATTATCAACAGCATGTCACGTTAACAACTAAAAAGCCTGCAACTCTTCACATCTTCAAAAATAATTAGCTTCCACATTTTAAATTTCCCCAGCGCGTGCTACTTACTCAAAAGCCAGAATTGCTTCCTTTTCATCAAAACCATGGCAACAATTTTCACTTCTCCTAATTCAATGGTAGGGAATTTCTCGCGTGAGTCACGCTTCCCTCTTAGACATCATGTCTGCAGAGATTCATTATCCCCAAACCGCCAATATTCTAAAATTGTAGCCCTTGTAAAGGCAGAGAGATAAACAACTCCCTATAAATAGAACAGACATGCACTCCCCCGTGACCACTTAGATGCAGACAGTCATCCCTAAAATCTCAGTAAACCCCCTCCGACGCGTCAGCGCTTGCATAATTGCAACTCTTCACACGCTTGGGCTACGTCCGCAAGCATCTTTGTTGTGTTCCACACGGCACGATTTCACTGAAATCCCATGGCACCACTCGCATATATTCTCAGGATTTGCAGTCTGTTCAGCAAACTTCCAGCGGTTTTTTATTTGTCACATACGCCATGTAGTGCGCATTATGTTACATCGGATGCAATATAAATTTGTCGTCTGTGCTGTAAGAAGTTTTCGGGAGCAAATGTTTTGACAGTGCCTTTGCGTTTGTGTACCAATCAAGGGCCGATGAATGCTCTCCCGATGAATGTGGTGCAATTAACTTGTCGCAGAACTGCCAGAGTTGCTTGGAAGAGATTTATGATTGCAATAACAAGATTGGTGCTCTCTGGCGCCACATGCAGACTTCAGAAGTCTGGAAAGTATTTAATGAAGCTCGTGGATTCGCTGCCCTCTGAGGGGGATGACATATAAGTTGACATATTTGTTGAAGTTGGAGCGAAATGGATGAAGTGTGAATAAGGGTGGTGCAGTGGGCTTGGGAGAACTTGGATGGGCAAGGCGTTGCAGATCCTATTTATTGATTATATCAGTTGTTTTCTGGTTTTTAATTTGGACAGATTCTTATAAGTGTCTGCTCTTAGCGGCCTACATCATCTTTGTTTCATCCGACTTACCTTTGAGCATCACTACACCCAGCCAAGTTCAGAAAGGCTTAGTGAAATCGCTTGGTTGTGGAATACTTTGCTTTATTCCATGTCCAGGCTCGTTGGGTTCTTCGAGTCAAGGCTAAATCTCGACACTTCGCCCTTAAAAAGTTTAAAAAGCCTTGGAAGTGATACTCCCGATACAGTTGGGCCTTGAGTGGCGCTAGTAGCGCTATGCACGGCAGAATACAAAAACAATTGTTCAAGCCTTTGCTCCTCTTCACAACAAAGACGATTATTGCCGGATCTTTTGAAAAACTCAGTTTTTAAGATCGATAAACTGTTGGGTGGGTCGCCTTAGCATATAAAGACAGAGAGGGTGCTAGGTTCGAACCCCAAACTTACCAACTTTCCTAATTCAAGGCTCCACCTCTTTCGAGTCACTGACATTGATTAAGGAGTATTCCCGTCTAGAAAAAGCTTCTCAAACTTAGCCGTTCGGAGCCGGAAAAAAAGTGTGGATCTCTTCCACTCGTGACAGAACAATAGCACGCACAACACTAATGGTTGATGTAGAAGCTAGGTCCTGGCTGTAGCGCCACTTCAATTTTACTATTATTATGGTAAGTTGCGCTTCAAGATTTTGAACTACCATAGCACGACAGTGTTACTCCTATACTTTCATGCTTCTTTATGCTATACCTCATGCCAAAACCTCATTAAGGTGGCGAAGATTGACACTCTGGTTAAAAAAAAAAATCTGATTTGCACCCAAGTGGGGATTCCATGATTAAGCACATTTCTGGTATGTGATAACTTTCTGGTTGCATCCATCTACATGACTCAACCAGGCCTCAATCCAGACAAAGTGTAAACTCGATTCAACCGCAATTCTGTAATATATTGTCAGATGATAAGTTCTGGTTTGAACGCGTAATTAAATTACGTTCACTTGAATGTGCTGCGGTTTTTAAAAACAACCAGTTGGACACCTTGCAGTTGATGTGTACTAAGTTGGTGTTGTTATTTACTCAAATCGTTGTCAAACAAGAATTCGTATTCTTATTAAATGTTTATGTCAACAAGTGGAATATTCGCATTGCGAAAGTGGTTACTAAAATGGCTTTAATCTTCCTTCTTCAGGCAGTACAATCTCATCCTGGCTGCTTATAATTATGCAAAAAAAATTCTGCGCTACTGTACGCCAATCGCGTGTGTCTTTCTGGCATTGTCCAACTAGCCCAGTCATGAAGACAACTCTGTGACATAAGTCTTCCAAAATGTAGGTATCTTAGACACTTTAGATCTGCTACGCTATGATTCTGGTTCAAACTCTCCAGTGGTCTTTCGAAAAGCTGTGGGCACACGAAAACAACGGAAAGAAATGCAGTGTTTTCAGAATTCAGTACCGTCGAATATCATAAATAACAAACTGAAATAAAGAACCACTGTAAGGGATGGCTTTTTTTAATCAAAATTGGCGTCAGTTTTCTAACATAGAGGCTGGGCTGATATCTCGCTAACAACACGTGTGGTGTTGTCTTCCGGTCTGCAATTGCCGCTAGATTCACGGCATAAATTAGAGCTGTGACGTGTAATCATACAAAATAGTCGAAGGCCGTCAATTAGCATGGTTAACCCGCCAATTCACAGTTCTAAAACTAGAGATAAATTACTCACTGATCTCATATCACAATAAACTTATCGATACGTGTGCAGAGTACCATGCAGCGTGCCACCTTGCTGGAACCACATACCAGGTTCTTTCGCATTTTGGGCAAACAAAAGTTTGAAGTCATTGAAAGATAACGGGCGCAGTTCCCTTAACCGCAGTATATGGTTCGGCTTCAGTAGAATCATCGACGTAGTCGAATTGGAGATGGACTATTCTGGCCTTCATTAGGTTAGATAAGGTTAGATTAGGTTTGTGGGCTGACGAGGCTAAACCACGTCTATCTTAGAGGATTAGGGCAGTGAAATGACTCAGCTCCCACTACCCGTCGTGTTGATGTGTGTGTTGCTTAGCCATTCTGAGAGTTTTCAACCAGTGTTTTACGTCTCAACTGCCAGAGGCTTGGGCAGTGGCAGAGATTGTGAGAAGTGTGGTCTCTTTCGTCTACATCGCCGCAGCATCAAGTGCCTCAACCTAATCAACTGCTGGGTACTAAGAACCTTGAGCTCTTAGCAGCAATCTAAACATTTTTCAAAGCTCACGCATTTTGATAATATGATTCTATACACCCGAATTGTAACTATTGTTCGAGCACTTACCTTTCAACGATGAAAAGACAATTTTAAATCTGAAGTCACACGTAATCTGTCACGAATATACCTAGGTACAAATATTTCTTAACTGCCTCGAAGTTATAGACGCCCATTTTGACGCTCTGACATTGATGTCGTACATACTTGGTCCGTCCTTTATCTTGTACCAGGAAAAGAAGCGATTTCCAACCTCCTTTCGCATAATTCCTCTTTCCTGGACCGCCTTGTTGACTTCATAGTGCTGCGCACCTTCTCGTCTGACACTCTCAATCCCTTCCACAAGGGAAAGTCCTCTTGGGAACAGCATTGTACGCAAGTTGCTACACTGGGTGAAATAGTTTAGTTATGTCTCCTCTCTTTCTCTCTTTTATCTCTATTTTTAGAAAAATGCTGAAATAATCTTTTCGTTATAACACTCATCGGATCACTCTAGAGTCTGCCTTGCAAGTCATTCTGCTTCCTTTATTTTCTCTTTCTCAAATAAAGCTGCTTGGAACCTCTTTAAAGCGACTCAAGACCTCAAAACCTATAGAACCTAGAGGACTTCCCCGACAAGCAGTTCCATCCAAAGGCGGCGAAATGATCATCTCTTCTTAAATTGACCCATTTAATCCCAAATTAGCATTACCCAACCGAATCAACACTTTTTGTGAGAATCTAGACCTTGAAACTAGATTTTTTTGCAACTTACCTGATGGCGCGTATTGATTTTCCAAGAAGAACGCTTTATTTACTTCCGCCTTCTCCGACGAGGAGTAACCAGGTGTTGGCTGAGAAGCCCAAAGTGGTTCTCCCAGTCGTAAAACCACATGTCGACCAGCCTATTTCATTCGGAATATATTTACACCACAAGTGATACGAATTATTACACACCTTCTATTCGTGAAAAAAAAAAATCCGGTTCATCTGCGCGAATGAGCCTGAAGCTTCTTCTAGCGATAGCCCTTAAATTTCAACCGGCTCACCGGTTGTTGCATCATGAAACCGGTTCTAGAGCCGTGGCTGAGATGTGGTTCGTAGTTCGCAAGACATTTGTCATTTCGATCAGATTCAAATCAAGTTGAGACACAATCTTCTGCCTATCTTCCAGACATATACCATACTTCCTTCGATGTTTCAGGACGATACCACGCAGAGGTCAACAATCTCACGAGCGTCGCCCGCGCCGTGCCTCGGGCGGTGCCCTTAAATATTCATGAGCCGAAACCAGTCCTATGTGCGAAGCACTGGGAAGCAAACAAGCTCCAGGCTGTGGACCAGATATCGAAGACGTGTTTATCAATGCTCATTTTGTGTTGTTTCCCATTTTTATGATGACTCAGGAGCAACGCCGCTTAGTAATTTATGCTAAGGGTGATTTGCACTGGCCTAACCTTGACTGGGGAAATACCCCCACCGGCTAGACCGGTTTATTTTTGGCCTCTTGCCAGTGCTCATATTTTGTTTGATGAGTAATCAAAAATGTGCCTGTCTCTACGACCAACAAGTTATCTAATGTGTTGAACATTGCACTCAGCCGATGTGTTCAAGGACTCAACGAGTATTGTTCCTCATATGGTAAGAATCCTGTCTTCAAGCTGGCGCGTTAATTGCGCATCTCAAATGAATTTCATAAGACCGGACAATTTCGAGAAACTCAGGAAACATACGCGATTTTATTATCGCGCGATGTAGGAGATGCTCTTAACTGTTCTGTTCTGAATATGCAAATCCAGCAAGTTATTTTTATATCGAATCCACGCTGACGTCGTATCAAAAATGTTGTTTAGCAACGACGTTGGTTGGCCGGCGACATGCATAAACCATGATTTTGATGCCCAACGCTCGGCAGAATATTGAGCTGTAGAATCTTGATCGTTTTGAATCTATTATTGCGGTTTTGATAGTCTGGACTTTGATATCATTTAATCGATCGTTCAAACATGTTATGATCGCCTTTGTTTGACATTGCCTCGAGCAGGAGAGCGATAAGCTGGAAGGAGTCACATTCCAATGACGCCATCGGGCAAATGACAAGAATTATTTTCGTGTTGTCTTTAATTTTCACAGAAAGCGGGGGATGAATTCGGAAGTCCCTTGTGCAGCGGTCTACTGTATCTACCACACTTTGTCAATTTGTATCAAGTTCACACCGTTGTCCAGATTTTGAAGTCGTCTTTCTCAGGTATGGATGCCGTGCCCTTATACCATTCTCGGTTCATGTGCCGACACGTGGATCACATCTGAGTAAATCCGTCTGTATGTAGGCAGGAATTTAATTTGAGACTTCTTTGAAGCGTAGCAGACTGTCGGCGGACGTTTTTTATAAGTTGCTGCCAAGGTGTTATCAAATGAGGGTTGTCCTAGTAGAAGTATATCTAGGATGCGTTCAGGCAATTTCTGTACAAGTCGCTGGTAAAAACGTCAAGACTTTTCACATGCTCTCTAAAAAGACAGGGTCGAGTGATGACAGGCGCTATCACACTGAGCTTGGATCTCCGGAGAAATAAAGATTTAAAGAAAAAACTTTGGTTTGCTAATTATTTTATATATTCGCTATATAATGAGCATAAAAATTTGTGCCTACTAGATTGGTGACATTTATTATATGCTCTAAAAGATCGCTAGCTTCAGTATTTACTGAAAATTCTCAGTGACCATATATCCAACGCAGAAAAACTGTTAACTATTGAGATATCTCTAGCGCTACTAACATGTTTGACAAATAGTGCCAAGGCTCTGAAAGCTGGTTAATTGTCCGTATGGTTTTTTAAAATCGTTGTTACACATTAAGAGGCTTCTACTGAATTGAGGCACCACATGGGGTTCATACGTCCGGGTCAAAATTGTAAAATTCTCATTATTGATTTCCGCAACTGGCTAGCAATGGATAGCTTCATCTCAGTCTGACAAACACCTCTTGGGCTTGAGAACTTTTTCCTAGACAGGTACATTCTCCTCAATTATGAGAGTTGCTTGCGTTGGGGATTGAATCGAGACACCCAACATAGGACTCGATGACAACATAGGACCCCTCATTTCAAGGGGAACACTGTGACAATCTGTTCCTTACCCGAAAAACGAATTTCAGAAGAATGAGATCCCCAAGAGATCGTATCTTTTCTGTCATGAAGTCCTCATTTTTCTTACTTTCTTTCGCTTATCGGCTCTATTTGGGTTAAGCTCTATTTGGTCTAGTTTTTCGAAGCTTTTCTTTGCAAAAATAGTCCTTGAACATTGTCAGTGCAGGGTATGTTCCGAGGTAATGCATTATTATTTTCTCTTCTTCTTCGTCCCTGCAGCTTCTAATAATAATATGGGTGGCGCTACAGCCCGTAGAGGGACAGAGCCTAACTTCTCAGCAACCACTCGTGTTGTGCGTGCTATTGTTCTTTCACGAGTGGAAGGGACGTACAGTATAATGCCGACTCCGAACGGCGAAGTTGAGAAGCTTTTTCTAGACAGGAGTGCTCTTTAAGCATTGTCAGTGACTCGAAAGAGGTGGAGCCGTGAAATATGAAAGGTGGTAAATTCGGGTATCGAACCTGGCACCCTCTGCGTAAGAGTCGACGCACTTACCCACTACGCCACGGCGACCCACCCCTGCAGCTTCTGCTGAAGTCATTATATAGCGACCGAAGTCTTCTGGCATGGTTGCATGTGAGACAGTGGCCGTTTAGCACCCCGATAACTTTCTTGTCTAACTTCAGGAGGTAATCAGTCCTTCTTTGGTTTAGCATAGCCCACATCACTTTCGCTGTCCTTCAAGTATCAAATTCAGTCCATTTGCGGTTTGTATCCTTTATCGCAATCGTCTTATTGTTTTCAATTTAATGTGGGGTCTGGGGTGTTTCCTGATCTATCGCCATTGGCATACTCGATGAAGACTTTGTTGCTCTTTCATTGCCCGGAATACCCTTGTGCCCAAGGACCCAGCATAGAGTGAGATTACATCTGGTCGCTAATTCCCTTAGAGATAGATGGCAGAGTTTTCCACCTTGAAGTTGATCGATGGTGTATCCAGAGCTTTTATGGTCGCTTGATTGTCTATGTATAAGACAAAAGATCTGCCGTATATTGGGCTATTACGAAAGTTCCTCTTTTGGGATATTGAATCTTCACACCCAACGTAGGAACCGACGAACCTACGTATTACGCCACGGCGCGGTGACCATTTACTGATTTAGTTGCCACAACAAGAGATTTGATGTCCTATAGGTTTTCAGTTCAGTTCATAAGTAACTAATAATAACTTTTAATGTCCTCCACCTCCATTCCAGCAAATTCATCAAATAATTAGATCGTTTCTAAAAGCTTCCTATCTGCTCCTCTTGTATCTCCACCTCCAAAACAGCGTGCATTTTGTCGAAAATTCTTCGGAATTAAGCCAGGTTGTCATGAACTGTGAGAGGAGTAGAGACATTCAGCCTTTGTACTCGGCATTGATGTTGATCACCGCAGAGACGGTAGCAGACGACTCAATGACGCCTGGTTGTCTTCAACCTAACACGTCACTGGGATGGTCCCAGTAATATAGCAGCTGACATAGAAATGGACGCAAGATCAACCTCTTTGAACGTACATAATATAGACTTATACCCCGTAGAACAAAAATGTTCATCCGAGGAACGCTGTCCAATTATTGAATTTCATTTTTAAAATCTTCCTTCTTCTTCTTTATTTGGCCTTACAGTTCGGAATGGACCTGGGCTTCAACAAACAATTTTCTCCGACTAGCCCGATCTCTGGTTAGCTATCTCCAGTTTCAGCCAGTTGGTTGAGGTCCTTCTCCATCTGGTTGCAAGACCTTAATCGCGGGCGTCCTCTGTTGCGTTGTCTCACAAGTTCGAAGTCGAAGACTCTTGGGGCCAGAGATGAGTTATTCCTGAGCTCTACATAACTTAGCCATGTTAGGCGTTGGTTCCGTAGCCGTCCGGCTAGGCTCAATGTCGCTATACAGTTCGTAATTGAATCTTCTCTTCCAAAAACCGCCAACGCAAAGATTGAGAGCAAAACTTTTCTCTCGAAAAAACCACGGTTGTCTTCATCTGCTTTTGAGATTGTCCATGTCTCCGCGCTAAGAAGCAGGACTGAGACAGCGAAATGTCTTATATGAAGTCAGCTTACTTTCTCGAGAGTACTCAATTGCCTCTTGGGGTCATAAAAATAGCGTTTAGCAAGAGTTACTCTGCGTTAGATATCAATACTGATGTTTTACGTACTGTTTACTGCGGGCGCAATATAAACGATGTCTTCGCCTACCTAGTAGTTATATATGCCTATTGCCACGTTCTGTCCAAGACATTGTTGTATTTCCTTTTTTGAGGACCGCATATACTTTGTTGAGCCTTTTGCACCGCTTAACCCATTTTAGCCGCTTCAATGCCATATGGCCAGTTTTTATTCATCTCGAAGAGCACAACTCAGAGAAATAAAGCCGTCATCTTTTGAGGACGAAATACACTCGGCCGAATACGGTTTGTTTCTTTGGTCCATATAATGAGCGATTGTTTTGCTACTCGTTATGTTTTACATACATGACATCTCAAGCGTTACTCGTGACATTGTCAAGG
This sequence comes from Eristalis intricaria, assembly GCA_964034865.1. NCBI lineage: Eukaryota > Metazoa > Arthropoda > Insecta > Diptera > Syrphidae > Eristalis > Eristalis intricaria. Next base: position 29,001,215 of record OZ035877.1, read on the forward strand.
TATCTTTGAAAAGCTATTTATAAAATTTTCTTCTCCGTGAAAAATGTCTTAAGTAACGACACTAATTTCTGTATGTTAATGAACAACAATGTCTTAAGTGACAATGACTTTCCGGCATCAATTGCAGTCTTGAAAGACAATATTGCACATGTCATTAGCAAGATACCCGTCAATGTGCTCGCAAAAGTGTATCATAATTAGATCCTCTGTATGATCACTTAAAACGCTGTAGTGGTAAGCATCTGGATGATATAACAAATGAAAAGTAATTGGCTAGTGGCTAACAGTGTTTTAACAACTCGAATAAAAATTGTAACTGCCTTTGCAATTTTCCTGGTATTTTATTGACAATTAAATGCCAAGCACTTAATAAATCTCCATATGTATTATCAAAATTGGTTCACCCTTATAAGAGATACAGTATTTCAACACGGAAAATAGCTCGCTAATAAGGCATCAACTATCAGCTCATCACGACGAACAGAATTGGCAATTTGAGATCAGAAACCACTTATAAAATGGGTATTCCACATACATATGTATCCGCTCAATGTCTCACTACAGACACGGCTTCTGTAGCTCTTAGCCATAAGAGACAATCCTCACGAATCAAATCCGCCCCAGACGAAACACTACCAGTCAATTCAATGAGAAAAAAAAACTATTTCATCACGATTTTGTTTTCTTTTGAACATCTTCACTCTTCAGTAGCATAACAGCATTCAAAACAAACACGAACTATTTGTCACCAGTCGAAGCACAACTACTTCACATATTTGTTCTTTTTTTTCCGTGTCCAATCACCACCAACACAAGCCGACCTATACTGGCAATCGTAGGGGGTTTCGATCTGCAGACGAAATCCAAAATCTGTACCCCATCGTCTGGCACACTTCAACCTTTGAAAAGCACCAAAGCAACTACAAAACTGTCGTCCAAGCGAAAAAAATATGATTAATTCCCTTCTCTATTACATTTTTCTTTCTTAAACTACTTCACTCCCCAACACACAGTCATACGTCAGATACAGTAGCGACCTTCAGATTGCGTACTCAAAGGTAGGTAATGCAAACCAAGCGATACAAAATAAAAGCCATCCACAGGTAAACCAGGTAACATACATAATTGCGTGTTTGTGATTGATTTTACAATTAGATAGACAGCCACCTCTTAGAGTCGAATGCGAATTGAAAGCAAGTTCCACAGGAACCACAGTAGAAAGAATGCCTGCAATGTCGCACACTGCGCCACTGAATGCGAAATGAAAATGCGAAAAACAAACTAAGGTGCACTGCTCGATGCATTAATAGAATGACTGGCATATTAATCACTAGTTAGTCTTGCTTTGATTTAGATGCTCCATGCCAATTTCCCCCCATCCATCCATTAACGCTCTGATCAAGTCCCAACCTTCGCCATGTCAAGACAAGGAACATTCCCTCCCTCAACCCGGCTTCTAATCCAACCCAACCAAATGCTATTTTATCACACATAGATGTCGTTGAGTTTCATGTTAAAACTGTTTCACTAAATAAAAATTATGCCAATTCACCGATATTGTACAACCATATCCGAGTACATTGCAGCAGCTAATACTCAACAATCTAATGGTAAACCAGTCTTCCATGTTTTTTCAGTACTCCATTAATTTGGCCGACGAGGCGCGGGACAACCATGCGCAGCAGATCGAACGGGCCGAGATCGCGAATCTAGTGCGAAGCCGGATGGAGTCACTGAATTTGCCAACGATCGACTATGACGATGTCAGTGAGAAGAGGAATCATCTATCGTATGTGATTATTAACCCAAGCTGTGATCTTAAATTAGAGGAGGGAGACATTATGTAAGATTGATTTTCAGATTTTTGAATGATGTGAGATTCTAGTGACATTTGATATTCGAGTGAATATTTGATGGGACTAAACGAATATATTGACACTTGACAATCAACGTATCCCTTGACATTTGGTGGACATTTTGGAGCACATGCAAAACGACTTTTAACGCCCTTGCCCCTTAAAATTTTGGACGAGTGATTTTATATCGTTTTCGCAAAGAAAAATGAACTAATTATAGAACGGCATTCACGTTATTTGGTGAATAACCGTCAAAAATGAATGAATATCTGTCAAAAGGGCAGTGAAATTCGTCGATGGACTTGTGGGCAATCAGCTGTAAAGTCGGTAAAACTTCAATGTTGAATGCGAAGTTCCTAATCTCGTCGACCATATACTGTGATCGCAAGTGAGAGCCGTTGACAGACGCAGGCGCAGATGACAGATGTCAATCAGTATTTGACATTTCCAGTGACTTGAAGGAATAGCACGTGTATGAAACATAACTTCTGCCTTCTATCTTGTCCCTTAACTTTTTTTCCCACTTTTTTCGAGCGACCACAGAAAAAAATCAAAAATCATTTAATTTTGTGATTAACCGTCAAAAACGCCCTAAAATTTTTCTTAGACAAGTGGGACTCTGATCCGAGAAGGTATCCATTAATAGTCGAGCCACTAACTATTTGACACATTTTAAGTCATTTCCCAGAGAATGGCAACCCTCCCTGACTTGACAACTTCATACGAAACGTATCAAGTTCCTCATAACAAAAGGCAATTTATCCTCCCCTCATTGTGACGCTGTCAAATCTTGCCCATTTTATGTCTCATGCTGCCATAAATGTTCACCTCATGATAGATTTTCAAATCTAACTGAGCTCTTGACATCGATTTGTGTGGCAGATTCCACTGCCACAGCAAGAACGACACAAGTTTAATGTCATCGTCTCCGGCAATAAAAATGGCAATTTGTACCAGATAACAGCGATGTTAGATGAAAACTATTAATTTCATTCGAAAGAGTGGTTCGCAACGTGTGAGGTCGAATGTGAGGTGTAATGACTGAAATGAAATGATGGATGATATTCATTGAGGAGTTGACATGCGTTGACAGAGCTCGTAAAAAAGTTGCTGTTGATAATAAATACAATTGCACTCATAAACAATTGCATGAAGGTTGTGCTAATTACAGTCTTTCTTAACATACGCCACTTTTGAAACCTACACCTGCCTTGTGAAATCACAGACCAATTGCAGTCAGTTAAGACTGGAAGCACTTCAAACTCAAGGTAGCGAACTTAAGAGTGACTGTGGAACTTGTAAATTGGAGCTGGAGGTTGTTCTAAGGTTTACCAAAGGTACTTGTTGATAATTGTCAAACATCTGATGGGTTGTGTATATGTTTCATCAATGACACGCGTACTGTCACGATAACCGAACACGAAGGAGTCAACGTATTATGCCTAGGTAGGCAACATTTGGTAAGACGTGATTTTGCAAAAATGTTCAAGAATTTTTCCATCAGTGAATGACATTTCCCACCGACTTCAGCCGAACAGTGTCAAGTTCCTCATAGCAATCTCATTGTGTAGCTGACAAGTATCGGGCAACTATAGGCTCAAAAGTGACGGTAAAAATCGCCCTCAACTTGAAGTCACATGTAGTGAATTAATTTGAGCACCTATTGGTGCTTCGTCGTTTGTTAGCTGCTCGACCAAGAAGTCCATTTATACATGGCATGGCTACAATTTTCCTTTCCTTTTTCCAGATCATTGGAGTCTGTTGATCACATATAAACTCAGTGGATAAGCAAATGCTAAGCTTAATCAACCTTCACCAAAGAAACGAAAACCTTAAATGAACCAGCGACTGAAGTTGGTGATAAAAATTGATTACCTTTTAGCCGGGCATTAACGATCGTCTTCAGGTGCTTAAATGTGGATGAGAAGAAATCGAAATATGTTGTAATTAAAATTGATAAAAATGTTGAATTGAAACAGTTGCTAAGGCATTAGTGAGGGGGAGGTGCGGGGGGACGCAAGCAAGCCGCCTGCTAGAGTACAGCGGATGACACGAGTATGTATAAGGCAGAAAGTTAAGGGTAACCCTATCTGCAGCACTGCACATACTCCTCAATCTCCCGCCGATAGACTTAATCGGTAGATTGACTGCGGGAGTAGGAAGATCAGGCAAAAATCACTTCATGTCTGGACTCTGTTCTGGACACTACATTCCCGTAGACACCTATCTCATGACACCTAAACTCCTCTTCGAGAAAGCCAGCATACCCTCAGATCATACTTGGAGCCTGCTTACTATCTACTTATTTATTCTTAATATTTAGTGGTAATTAGGTTTTCAAAATTCTCAAGACAATATCTTACTGGCAAACCTCTTCAAGGATACTAAAGATGTTTATTTCTCCAAAATGCCACAACCTACTTATTAACTTTAGGAGCTTATAGGAACGATCCACATGATGAAGAGATTGAAATTATGATGATCTCTTGGAAGTCATAACGACATTTCTGGCCAAAAACTTTGACACGAACAATAACGTTATTTAATGTAATAAAGAATAATTAAACAAACAAAATAGTTCAGAAAACGTCATTAAATGTCTTTGCCATTCGAAGAATTACTAGAGCAGGCGTTCTAGAAATTAACAAACCCTCTGATTTCCCCACGATACCTTCCATCCCAGCACCAGCACATATGGCCCCAAACTCATCCAGCTCACCCTGGGGTTCCGTCAGGGCAACTAAGCCATCTGCAAACAGAAGATGACTTACGATCAACTCACCCACCCACCTCATCGCTCAACTGTCAGCCATTCCTTGCCTCGGCTGTGCTACAACTTCCTCTCCAACAATCAAGTGCAAAATACTCCAGTGCTTACGTGGACGGACTCGGTCGTATGTCATTTCGAAATTCACAGAACAGCTATATATCAGCTTAGCAGATTCCCAAGCCTTCTCAAGCGATCTGTACCTCTGCCGGGACGAAAGCCTCACTGTTAATCCCTCATCCTGGACTCCACTCAAATCTTAGCATATATTTTCCATGGGAGCAATGGTAGTCAGAGCATTCTCTTTTGCCTTCCCGACAACGAACTGAAATGTAAATCGCGTGTCATCGCATCAATCGTTCAAAGGCCACCTTAATGGCACAAAAGAAACATAGGAGGCCTCCTTTGCTTATGACCTTATGCTATCTTCCCACCTAACCGAAATGGCGTCGTTTTGATGAACCTTTACTGAAACCTCAATATGCCATTCCTGCCGAGTTTTAGTGCTGTCAAATGCCGCTTGGAGAAATCTGATGAAACTTCGCGATTCACTTCAGTATTTCTCGCCGGATTTCATCCAAACTAGTGGATCGACTTCCTCCACCGTTGGACTACTCTCCGTCCTACTAAAGACTGCGGGTGTGCCATACTCAGTACCCTGTACGATGGGATTGAGCTGTTCCAGTGCTAATAGTGCTCGCACCATCTGCGCAAAATATCCACATCATTTGAGAGCAACACACCAAATTTGGGTTTGACTGCTTCGATGATATTGAATTTTCTTCCCCTGATTTGGCGAATGGCTTGTCTGAACGCCTTTTTCGTAGATTTAAGGTCGCTTTCCGACTTCTCGCCGAACTCCTTCCACAATTGCTCTTTAGCTGATCGCACAGCCAATTTGCAAATTCTTCGCGTCTCGGTGTACCGATCGCGAGAAGCAGAGTCCCCCAACAGAATCTAGTCTCTGTAGGTCTTCTTTTTCTCTCTAATGGCTTCTTGAACGCCGGGTGCCTTAAGCCAAGCAGTTTTATTCTCACCACCACTCCACAAACATCCCCCGAGGTAATGAGCTTCTGAAATCAGTCCCTGAAGAAAATTTAAATCAATGGAATTCGCTCAAACTATTCAGATGTACCGCGCCGTTTCTAGTAATTTCTGTAATTTCTTTCATCGTATGCCTGTTACCACTATTGGTTTCCATCTTGGCAGAATAGGTACTTTATCAGTGAGGTAGAAAACACCAGCCTTACTTATTGAACGAACGTCACAATCCATCCGTGAATGGCACCGCAATAAGATCTAACGACGATTTCTCCTGAAGACTCAGAGGGTATCACGTGCATTAAAGGGTCCCCTCGTGTGGGAAGAATTTGTTTATTATGCCCTTTGCACAGTCCAAATAAATCTGCTTACTTTCCTATATAAAGTTCTCTGTAACTGAGATGGATCCCTTTATTCTGATGGGTGACATCAATGCTCACGTGGATGTGGATGTAACGACATGGGGGGGGTGAGATTGGAACGAACGGCGATCCTATTCAGAACACGAACGGACAGTGATTTTTGGACTTTTGCTGTGCAAATGGCATGCACTAGACCCAAAGTTGACCTTTCAAGCTTGAGCTTTTAGATCCCCAATCCCGCCTGTGCAGACATTTGACACGAAGAGTTTCCATCCGTCGGAAAAGCCCATCCTTTGCTTCATCGAAGAGATGCCCACGATATCAAAACGATACCTGGCAGCTTCCCCAACTAGCTCGACATCCCTTTCTATGAGAGATGAGACGTTCCATCTGACTAGTGATGCCGTTTTCCGTTCCCTTTCTATCCCCGCACTCACTGGTTAGTGCATGGAGTAAGAGTGAGTAAGTCCGACGGGTCGGCAAGCTTATAGCTTATATTGCCACAATTCAGACCTTGATGCAAATGGGCCATATACGAGGCCAATCATCTTCTTATTATCATCATGTGACGTTGAGCTTCCATAGCCAGGCTTAGGCTGCATGAAAAAAAAGTGTGAAAATGAAACAACAAGTGTGAACATGAAACAAGGTGTTCATTTAAAAATAGAAGGGAAAAACCGTCAAAAATATGAATCACTCGGTAAACTCTCGGTAAACTCTCATCCCGGAAAGCCAAGAAAAACTGGAACTACTCCTAACTATGGAACTAAACTATGATCCTTATGCTTTATCTACAAGAAAACTGTCAATTGTAACTTTTTATGTGAACTGTTTCTCGCTATCATCGTCGAGCAGACATCACCGTCTTCAATATCGATGCGAAGTGAGTCAGAGGAACTAAACACATTGACCCAATATCCAATAGACATTGAGTACGTTGCATGAACGCCCCGAACATTCACTCCGAGCACTTGCATCATTCCGCCGTCGACTTCGCCCACATTCCTACATCATAACTAATCAATTTTAATTATTTTTTTCTATTTTCAGCTATTTAGTACGACCATCACCGTTTTCGGCGCAAAAAACCTTCGAACGTCATAACTCACGACGAAAATCAAACATATCGTTCTGTTCGAACATTAATCTGGGCGCCGCCTGCGGCCCAGGAGGTGTGGGTGGTGCGGGGTCGCGACGTGGTTCCGGCATGGGTTTAAACCCAATGCAAATGCAAAGCGTCCAGACTCTCTCTGGGTATGCATCACCACGTTGCACGCCACCAATTCAAGCAATTAAATCCAATTCTCTTTCTCTACCCGACAGTCCGACAGTGGTGGGCTCAGCACGAGGACGCAGCAATTCCTTACGGGTTGGCAATTATTTTTCTTCTCTCTTTTTTGTTTTTTTTTCTCATACTTTTTTCAATGTCGTCTCACAATTGTGTAAATTCACTAATCGATAAACTTATTGTATATGTACTTGTATCACCATGCACACACACATACGATAGACATGTTCGGACAGCCGGACTGTGGGAACGTTAGATACTCATTTGTTGCCTTTGTCGTTCCGTTTCAGATCGAGAACGACATCCTTCTGCGACGATCCAGTTCGCTGCGTCAGGGCCTGCCAAATGTCGGAGTCAGTGGTCGTCGGAAGTCCTCGCTGGAGGAGATAGGCATCAGTCACTTCACCACGCTGATGCAGGCAACGAATCACACGAATCCAATTAAGATTGCGCTCAATGGCAGCATTGGCCTGGAGGTAAGTGCAGAGAGTCCTTTTTGCAGCACAGCTTCACCGGTGCTGTCTGCAACCGCGCCCGACAGCCTCATATCTCACTTATATCGAAAAGAATCAAATATCGTTACAGGTAACGCCGCCAGAGGAGCCCACCCCGGTTCTGGGTGTGCCGTGCATTGGTGGCGTCAATCCGTCAACCCTGGGTGGGTCATCATTCGGGGGCTCATCGCTGGCCATCAACACCGCAGACCTGGGCAATAACTCGCCCCTGCAGGTGCCTCAGCAGGAGCAATCGCAATCGGCTGCGCCATCGCCGCAGCACCTCCAGGGCACCATTGTATGATACAACCTAATGTGGGGCCGCAGGCTCCGCTCCTCGATGTCGAAGAAGAATAAATGGATTTAATACAACTGATGGACAACACCTGGTTCCCATGACTGTGAAGACGCCGCGCCGCGCCGCGAAACGACGCGAATAACAACGACTTGCATGACATTCGCTTTGTAGAGCTGATAGCCTGCCGGGTTTACTTTAAGCTTTCTGTTGTGTCCAGTGAAACAATTTTGTTTCGAACTTTTTTAGATTTTCTTCTTTTGTTCGTGAATGTAGAGTGCTTAGGGATAAGTTAGAGTGTATCTTTTGTCTTGTAAATAATGAAGTTTGTACATACTCGTGTGCGTGTGCGCGTGTTTAGAAGCCGCACACTCGTCGTAGATTCTATTTCATTTTGTTATCGGATGAACTCTGTAAAATTTGTCGCGACTTGTACGTGAGAGGCATTGTGTCTGCACGACTTCTTGTCGATTTTATTGCAAATCTTCATCTGCATTTCGATTCTGCGAACACTGACGCTGTGATTGTGATGATTATGTCAGAGATCGATTTACGAGTTCTGGTTGCTTCTTTCAACTTTTTTTTTATCACGTCTTTTCTTTCTGGCAGTAAACACAGCGAACGTGTGTCGCAACGTAATGAGACAATCGTTAATCGTGTTTTTGTGCATGTTCCTGCTATAATATTAAATTGAATCAATTTTGAAAACAATTGTTTAGCTTCGATCGTGAGATTAAATGCAGAAATTAAATGCTGATGAATGCAACTTAAAAGGGCTCGTTAAAATCAATTCACATGAGCCTTTGCCATTCAGTCTGATTAGTAAAGGTGAGTGAAGGTGTCATTTGCTTTTCGGCAACTTATACAGAAGTCGTCACAACGAATCTTCTCGTTGATTAATCATTTGTTGGCGACTATACTTTATTCATAGCGCTCTTTTTTTATAAAGTCTAGTGCCCTCGTTCGCTCCCAACGATCGAGTTCTATGGGTCAATGTTAGTACTTTACCACAACTGTGGTAGATCTTCTTCTATTTCGCGTAATTTTCAAATCTCCAGTACTCAAAGTCCAAAAATCGACAACGCACTGCAATCCATACTATACTTGAGCAACAAACAGACCCTCCAGGTATCGCAGAGATCGGATAATTATCGTGTTAAGAAGTGGAATGTATTTATCGTTATCCTGTCTATTTCCTTTTTTTTTTGCTTGGGTTGGCAATGATCTTCAACAAGACACTATGTGTACCCGTGTCCAGATTATTACCGACTAAAAATACCCTTCCCTTTTGGTTTTTCTGTACTACAACTAAGTATCCTTATCTGGAAGTGTACTTTTAAAGATGTATTCGCGTGTTGCAGTAGACCTTCGTTAAAATCAACTGCCATAACCATCGTCAGGATGGTTTATTATTATTGCGCCAAATCGAGCGGTCTCGTACGTTGGAGTCGGCGTACTGAACGTCCAAAGTTTGGAGGATGGCATTTTTACAATGACCATGAAGTCTCATACATAGCTTTCGAGCGGAGTTTGTTATTTCTTCGTCGACGGTAGTTATCCCTAGGTCCGTTTGTATGTCACAATTCCTGAGATGCCAAGCAGCCTTCACAACAACGCGTACAATTTTATTTTGAAAGGACTGAATAAATCCTCTATTATATATATAGGCTTCAGTAGTTGCTTGTATAATAGCAGTTTGTTGTACATGTTTAACTTGGAGTGTCTTCCAAGTAACCAGTACATTTCTCTATACCGGTGTTCCAGCTCATTCCGTTTCATTTTCACATGGGCCTTCCACTTGAGTTTCGCATCGAGTGTCATACCAAGATATTTTGCTTCATCAGCGTCCGGTATTTGTACAGAATTAATGAAAACTGGTAGATTTTCAATATTTTTGTAAGTAAAATTTATATGCGCTGACTTGGTCTCATTGGGAGCAATGCGCCTGCGTTTTGACCATTCGTTTATTTTATCTAGAGCTCGTTGAAGTCTTTCAGTTGAGGACTCAACTGAACTTCCCGTTGCCAGGATCCCTGTGCCATCCGCAAATGTAGCCACAAGTGTACCTTCAGCTTGAGGTATGTCTCTAGTGTACAACAATTACAATGTAGGGCCAAGAACACTCCCTTGAGGGAATCGTACTCGGATTTCTTTAAGATCGGAGTATTCAGTTCCGTGTTTAACTCTAAATATCATATTACCGAGATAGGATTCTAGTATCTTATATAAGCTTGTCGCTAGAAGCCAGCTTGGCTTGTATTTTAGGCCTTTATGCCAGACTTTGTCGAAGGCCTGGGAAACGTCGAGTGGGGCGGTGGAGCAGATCTTTTTCTCCTCTAATGCTCCTTCAATTTCATTCGTTATTCTGTATACCTGGTCAATTGTCGAGTGTTTCGGTCGAAACCCAAACTGATGGACAGGTTTTAGTTGCTTCTCTTCGATAAATTTGAATTTGAATGCGTTTTAATAAAAGCTTTTCAAAAATTTTGGATATTTGAATTTGAATAGGACGTCTGAAACAAATGTTTACAGTTGATAGAAAAAAAGTTATCTTCGTCCGTGAAAATGTTATGTAAGCTGAGGTGTAGTACAAAGTAAGCCATTACTTTTACACGTAAACTAATTTTAATTTGTTGCTATTTTGATGATAATGCAGTTTCTTCGAAAATCCCTTGTTCCTAAAGGCGAAGAACTGAGTCGAACGTTTCACCAACAAAATCGTTCGCCAAAGGCAAGAACATGAGGTTTTCGCTTGTTGCTACGTCCGGGCGGGAAGGTGGATGTATAAGGACCTCCCAACCAAGATCCCGGGGCTTCTGGCCAGTTGCTATCGCTGTGTGTGTCCTGGTGTTTTTCTAATGGAACACAATTTTTCATCAAAATGCCAAAACTGACGGCTTCTCTACGATTGCTTCCTTCAGACGCTCCACTTGTCGACAATACAATTCCGAATTAAGAGTTTTGCCTGAATACGGCAACCACAGCAAGACAGCAAGGTCCCTATGGCCGCAGCTAAACAAGAAGATATCAATATTTTCAATATTGATCGACTTTAGCAGGGACGTACGTACATAATAGGAGTCCTAACCAGACACTGTTCCATAGGTACACATACAATGATTTGCAGAAGCTGCAGAGACGAGGCAGAAATGTAGTCCATCCAAGATCTGTTCAGCGTATGCCAAGCCCTAGCAATGAAAAGAAGGTATTTTCTAGGAAAACACTTCTCGGCGCTAGAGGATCTAAGCGTTTAGGTTTTAGGATGGCTGTATGTCTCACGGTAACACTCCAAAACATGGGTTCAATTGACCCAACACGTTGGTCGAAGTGAGTGACAGCCAGTATGCCGTCAGGACACCCATCTTGCCTAAGAGTTAAGCCGTATGAGATCAGCTCATAGTAGATGATTCCGTGCAAGCATCATAGCACACAACCTTCCTGTTCGTTAATCCTGGGTTGGGCACCGTTTCAACCGACTCAGGCCACCACTTGTCGTAAATAATCCACCTACCGCTTCAAAAAGGGGTCTATGTTGTTGCGGTTCAGTTGTGATTCGCAGATGGAAAGTTGTTCCGTGAGGTTCTTTAGCGTGTAGTACCCGTACATCAAGCTTTCTTTGTCTCCACCGTATTCAAATTGTTTCTAACGCTTTTTTGTGCAATGTTTAACTCCTGGGCAATCGAAACACTGCGTGGCGGTCAGTCTTGCAGATTTCGTTGACATTTTCGACAATTGGCCTTTCTGAGCCCGGAGCACCTCTGATGCCAGACACAGACCTGTGAGACTGTTGAGCTGATGTGCTTCTTACTTGTCCAGGGAGGTCTATCGAGTACATTATCAACGAGAAATATTCCTTGTTTTCTAAACTCCTGCGCAGCACAAAAAAAAAACATTTAATTTTTTTTTTGTCTTTCTGAATATTTACTCGTTTTGAGTCTATTCTTATGGGTTGCTAGTGGCATTTGAACATGTTGCTTTAACTGTTGCATTAGATGCCTCCTCATCTTCACTTTCCAAGAAACACGCTTCACAAATATGTTAAAACTTAATTTACAAATATACCGAAAGGGAAATGTCATATTTTCCTTTTTAGTTCACAATGACGTTTTCTAGTAACCGTTTCACAGAAAAAACTCGTTTGAAGTTACACGCTATCGATTTCGAGTTGAATGACGATGGACAACTCCATTGTCTCATGTTGCAAGCTGGTACCCCCTAGGTAGTGGGGTTTGAACTATTTCGAGTTCCTGGAAAATATCTATCCATAAGAAGCTCGAGTTAGTCTTTGTCTGAAGCGGTCCAAGTGCCGTCGTGTCCTTGGTTATGGTTGGCTCATCCGAGCAGTGGTTGTCTCCATATCTGTTCGACTTCCTGAACTTACATATGTGACTTAAGTAGTCATTCTCTGTTACTGTCATTCTATAAAAATAGTCAATCAATTAAATCCAATTTAATCGTACAATAATGGCGAACTGCACCTTAGAAACTCAGCATCCACCTATATCTTTGTTCCGTTCATTCCGGTAACATCCGGAAACATCCAGTCCAATATAAACAAGGTTCTTCTTCAAATAAGCGATATTAACTCTGGCTATCATTATCAACGTCTCACCGTGTCACCGCCTCTCTCAATGTACAAGTTTCGAGTGTTGCAAAAATTCATCAAAAAAAATATCAAAACAAATTCTATTCTAAAAACTAAAGTATAAAAATCGAAATAATTGTAAGTGAATGTGATTTTGCCTTCCCTCGGTTGCGCATTTCAATTGAATTATTTGTTTTAATTTAAATTTTTTCGTCGATATATTTAATGCAAAATAAAATTACTAGTGTCCTCTCCCCTAACAAGGGAGCACTGGAAAATTATAAAAACAAAGTGTTTTTGGGAACAAATTCGTAGTTTTCTATTTCATTATAAAACAAAATAGGCAGTTAATTACAAGGAAACCTTAAAAAAAAATAAAATAAAATAAAACAAGTACAGTCACATGAATGAAAAGTAAATTTAAAAAAAAAGCGTGCATGTACATAGCATAAGATAAATTGTAAATAATACAAATAAGCAAACAATTTGATTATAATTTGATTTTTCTTGTTTCTCTCTTACGCGCACATGACGAAAACATGATTTTAAATTTGTACATACGTCTGCAACCATGTTTGGTGCGCTACGCTAAGTCAAAGCTCAAAAGAAGGTTTAAATTTGTACATAAGATTGAATAGGATAATATAAAACAAAATTCAGAAAATCGTTGAAAAACAAAAAATTGCAAAACTGAAAAGCTGCGCTAAAAATGATGATCACTAGTTAAAGTAGATTAAGAGAATTAAAATAATAGAATCGATGAGTGGAATGACTTCATCATGACATGATGTTTGACTCACTTTCATTGATTCACTTATGCATTTAAGCATCGTTTTATATTTTGTTATCAATCGTTAGGCCATTGAATTTGTAGAAACGTTTCTGAGTTCTTTTATAGTGACGTGGGGTTTTATTTTCAACTATTGAAACTAGACGAAAACAAACAAACAAACGCTTTGGTATACTATGAACGCTTTACAAAACTTAATTCTAGTTAAAGATAAACATATAGTTTTTAAGAATAGGAAACAAAAAACCTTAAGGTGATTGTAAAAATCAATGGGAAGGTGGAATCCCGCGGTAAACCAGATTTTAGTGAAATTATGTAGAGTAAACGTCAGCAGATTGCAGGTAGTGGTAGAAACAGCTTGGGGTTTATTATCATTTTGAGTTATTTTCTTCTAGCCATCTTACCCTTCACTTAAACAACTCTTTCGTTTTTTAATATTTTGCTTTCCTGACAGCTCGAATTATCTGAGGAATTCAAGGATAGCGTATAATAAAAACTTGAGAGTTGGTATTCAAACAGTAATTCATCTGTTCTCGGGCACCACCATTATTAGAAGAATCCTCGACAGGAGATAGATAAGATTACAGTCCGAGGCGGACCTGAGCCAAGCTTCTCAGCAACCACTCGTATTGTGCGTTATATTGTTCTTTCACGAGTGGAAGGGACACACAGTTTTATGCCGACTCCGAACGGCAAAGTTGAGAAGCTTTTTCTAGACAGGAATAGTTTTAAGCATGGAGCCGTGAATTATGAAAGTTGTAAGACTGGGGATTCGAACCTGGCACCCTCCGCGTAGAAATCGACACACTTACCCACTAGGCCACCACAACTCACAGAGAAAGTGAACAGGATCCAAAAAAAAAAAGGATTTCCATCATCATAAGTGTCAGGCAAACCAAATCAATACCTTCGAGTCGTTTTGATGACACTTATACTTCAGATTATTCTGCAATCCGGGATGGTTCAAATTGTTCAACATGCTCCTTCAAGTCTGGTCCCTCTACAGAGTCGTGTGCCACCTCAAAAACGATTTTACACTGCTACTTTTCTCCACTAGCTGGAAGACAATCCGCGCCAAAGATGAACAAACAAGTGCTAAGCGGTTTCGTCATATGTTTTCGGTAGTGTTCATGCATTTGCGGCATTGAGCAGGATTGGGTGATCGCTGTCATTCAAGGTTCTCAAAAGGGGTCCCTCATAAACAATCAAAACAAGCAAACATCGGTTCTTGTTTCCTGTGTCACAGACCAGTCCGCTGTAGAGGATTTAGGCAAGCGCGGTTTCTGGATAATTGCCTCCTCTTGAGTATTTTCCAAGATGTAATCACATTAAAGCCATCGGTAACTCTGTTTTTGACACTTAAAACGCTATATTGATACCTTAATCGAAGTATTGAAGAGGATATTGTGGTTGGCGTGTCTGCCGAATAAACGTGTTATAGTACATTAACTCCGCACCTATATTCAACATTTCGGCCAGTTTCTACATTTCACGCTAAATGTTCTGAACTTTGCCATATATTTCCATCCATGATGTGTGAAACTGGAGACAGCTGGCGTGTGATCGAGTCGGGTGGAGAGGCATGTTGGATGAGACCCAGGTCCACGCCGAACTGTAGAAGGAGAAGAAATAGAAGTTGTGAATCCGCTCAAGACATGAATACGTTGTTTGCATATGCGCCTATAGTAAGTTCTCCAACTAGCTTCGGTAGCTGCCAGTTGTCGCTCGGAACGTTTTGCTGCTTTAGACAATGTCATATTTGTGTCACAGTTCCCGAGTGCCTTCGCGAATATTCACCTCTTTTCCGTTGATCTTAGAATGGTGTCGTCCGTTGTGTTACCTCGGTGCCATTTTTAGCAAGCTCAGCCATCTCAGTACCGGTCATTTCGCTCTACCCGTGGACCAATATTACGTAAACATCAGTAAAGTAAAATGATCAATCGGTTGAAGGGATGAGGAAACGGAAAATACAACTTTTAGCCGCATCATCACCTGTCCAGCTATTGCAGCAGCCTCAAAAAGAACAAACTCGTGTCTGCTGGTGGCATTAGTGATGGATGGTTTAAAACCTCAAATAGTCACTGCGAACGAAGCAGGATAGGCTAGCACTGACCAGGTACAGGTTCAACCCGTAGAATATACAATTGACTCCAGCAAGTCAAGCTGCAAGATCTACGATCCTGAAATCGTATTATCAGCTGTTGGTGTTCTTAAAAAGTCAATTCTAGACTATTTTTTAAAATATAAAATCAACTTCATTCAATGGCCAGAGGGGCTTGAGATTCATGCATCACTTCTGCCGATTACCTACATACTTCTTGAAACAGAAGCTTATTGGTAGCAAATGCAATAGCAATTGCATCAATGACAGATTATTCATATCAACCTAAATCTGTAGGTTCCCTCCACTCATAGGAAAAAAAATAGCATGCACAACATGAGGGGGTTGCAGTAGAAGCTAGCATAGGTCCACTTTGGGCTCTAGTGCCACCCACATTACTAGTACATATCTATATGTATTAGGTAGAATCTTCAATGTTAGAAATTCTCATTTGCTCTTTAGATAATTTAATATCTTATTTTAGCAAATCATGTTCAGTAAAATTGAAATGTGAGCCGTTGCAGTTGATACTACCTTAAAACCAACCTAATTTCTATTATCATTAATTCTATATCACTGTTGTGTCTCACTTTATTATCTCGTGAATCATCTAATATATCACCCGTTTAGGTTCAAAGAAAAAAAAACAAAAAAAAAACAATTTATATATTTAATATTGCTTACGAAAAACGAAGATAGGAAGTTCATTAAAGTTATTTTTTTAAGTTGTTAGTTTTATAGTTGTTCCCAGACAAAAATATGGGTTTTCTGTACCTAGATAAATTTGCTTAACACGACATCAGCCAAAATGAAATATATTTTTTAAACGTATAAAAAAACCCAAACTGAGATATTCACCGTACCAAAAGTAATGTTCAAGTCCTTGGCATTCGTGCATCGGACTAAGAGGTAATTACATGCACTCACATGAGACGTTCACATGTAATTCATTTAAATTTATATGTTGTAACATTTTGGATTAATTTTTCTGGCTGGTAGTAATACTATCACTCTCAACCCCCTTCTATCTGGATCTTTATTACCATGCATCTGCTGACTGAATTGTAGATAAGTGTAAAATAAATTTTCAAGGAAAACTACTGTACATACCAAAGAATATCTATTTACACGAAATCACAAGAAAGAATATTTTAAGTAGCTCCACACACCACATAAAACCTAGACCTAGTCTTGATTGAAAGAATAATTAATAAGCACTAAACAAAACGGAACCACTGTAAATAGAATAACGTTAATGACGTATAGCAACAATTGTGTTAATATGTAAAAATATTGCTTATTTTTTTAATTAAACTAAAAGAAATATATAATTTTCATTTCACTAGCATATAAAAAGAAGAAGAAAAAAAACAATATAAAATTATATATATACAGATATACGTTGTGTAAACTTTACTACTGATCTGACTTTAAAGGCCTTAGAAAAAAAAAGAACAAGATTTGAAAAAAAAAATATTAGAAACAAGAAATAGTGTGTAGAGGAGTGTATAAGAATGTTTGTGAGATTATTTCAATTGAAGAGAACAAAGAAACAAATTTAAAATCTTGTTTGCTATAAGATAACATTAGGACGTAGATAAATTGTAGGAAAATAAAAATAATTTCACTTAAGTCTTAAGTTTTGATTTATTTGTTCAGCTTAAAAAATGAGAAACAAAATAGAGAATTGTTTTAAAAAAAATGAATTATTGTGCTATATATAGATAATATTAAAATTGAATAAACATATAAACACTTTCCTATAAAAAATAATTGTTTTAATGACTTGATTTGAGTTGAGTGCATGGGTGTTATTTTTATTTATTAGGTTACTTTCTTGTTGATTTGAATTTGTTTGCGTATTCCTACGTATGCTCATCTCTAAGTAAGATAAAGATTCTACAATAGGTACTGTCTATCAAATGCTGAGGAATGGCTAAGTATGTGCGGCTCAGAAAGGCAGGGTACTGGAATGGAAAATTCTTTGGTCACGCTTCTCATCCAATCACCATATAGATACAAAATAGATGCCTACGAGTGCCCGCGTAGTGACACAATAAAAACAATATCGGGTGGTTATAGAAGACGGTGAAGTGGGCCAATACATAGGATGGCTTCGCACTGATGGTTGTGATGCCAGTGATGCAGAATTTCAAACTTCTCTGTCACTAAGTGACAAATATAGCGGCTTTAAGTTTTAAATGACGGTGTAAATGACAATGTAAATGACCAAAGGCATGTTACGTACTCCGATAACAAGAAAATTAATCTAGGTGTGCTTTAAAACAAATCAGACAATGCAGATAGAAGTAGTAGTAGTCTTCTAGGCAAAAACCATTGCGTTAAAAAAGGTAATATCCAATAGCCATATCGTTATCAAGTCCATACTGCAACAATTTGGTCGGTATCAACAAGGGCCCAGCGCCTGTTAGGCTTGAAAACTTCGCCTTGTGCCCACTTAGATATTAAGCAACATCAAGCAATTAGTGCTAAACATTTTGGAACACTTTCTATGTTGTTGTCCGCCAATCGACATAACTAGACACCACACAAAGCGTTAGTATATAATTTCTTTGGATCACTGTATTATGAAACGTTAACTCTGATTCGTAAATGCGGACAAGTAGGCAGGTGGTGGTGAAGTGATAGTTCGACGGGAACCCTGTTGCTTGTTACCTTTTGGATAAAGTGTATTTTTGAGATATCTTTAAATTCAGGTGGTTCATATCGTTCTGTTCAATCGCTTGGTATCTGGCTCTATCAAGAACCGGAAAGGCAGAAATGAAATGTGTAAATGGCACCCTCTTCCAAGGAATCGAAAAAGCGGACACTCTTGCGAGAAATGGATCTGAAGTGGGTGAATCTCGAGCAAACACTTATGCACTCACACCGCTTTCAGCTCCATGAGAAGAAAACTGGAAGACGAAGGCTTGAATAGAGCCAGAGCACGTGTGCTTAGTCTGGAAATTGGAGTAATAGCCAATATATGGCCGATGCTGGAAAAAAAGAGATCAACATCACTAATCAGCTATAGTCCCGTAAGGAAGTGCGTAAGGACGCTAACAGTGGCTCTTACTGGGCAACGCACCTTAGGCAACCACGCATTACGACTAAACATACCACATAACGACTTCGCCAGGAACTGCAAAGACGAGGAAGAAGTAGAATCATTCAACATCTGGCTTTTCAATTCCCAGCAAAGAAAAGAAAAGAGTTCTTGGGAAAACACTTCTTTGCAGAGCTGGAGGACTTGTGCAGTGTAGAATTGACAAAACTCCTAAAGCTTATAAATGAATCCGTATGGTGTATCAATAGCTTACTTAGACCAACGTCTAAGAGCACCATTTACCTACCTACCCAAGGTCTCCCTCTAAGCTGTGTTGTTGCAACTGAGAAGATGGGTTTTGTAGTTTGACGACACTTAAATACAGTTCCTTAAAAAATTAAAAAATCTTTCGTTTTCGATCGGTTGTACTCTGGCCACATTTTTCTTGATGTTGTTCAGCTTGTCAATCGGGCCCATCTGAAGTTTGCTCTGAAATAAGCCAGCACTAAACATCTGATCCGTGCCCAGACAGTTCATGGGTCTTCTCATCTCCTGGGACGTTATTGTGACCTTGAAATCTTATAAGGGACATTTTAAGTGGCCTTCTAAAAACGCTAGTCCAGCCCGGCGCTTCCTGCACTAGTTTAAGGAGACGATAGTTTTGACTGCTCCATGGCTTTCAACGCAATTGTCATCCATTTTGGCACGATATTTGAGTGCATTTCGACTTGAAATGCGGATAATTCTATCTCAAAAATGTATTGATACAGCCTTTAGGTTCCAATATCGGCCTTGTGCTATCACTATGGACCAGCGTGTACCATCTAATAACCTAATCTGAAATAAAAGCTAATGTGGGTGCTTTAAACGGACGAGAGAAGTCGGAACACTTATTGCACTTGTGTTGTTTCCTTTCTATTTTTGCACACTCGCAAGGCGTATACAATGGAGAAGAGAAGCGACCACGTAACCCGATGATGAAACAAGTCTGCACGACGATGGACGCCGACAATTGTCTGTTTAGATCACACTAAGTTAACAACTCTCTCATATCCTTGACAGAATTGACTTATTCTTGTGAATGAGAGCTTTATACCACCGACCTGCCCTTAACCCAAATGTCTGCTCTAAAAAACTTGCTTCGCATCGATTCGAAAAAGAAGTTTAACCACATTCCTTCATGCAGTGCTCCCTAAAGCACATCCTATTTATCATCACATCCATCAGCCAACCATCAGCAGTCCTTACCTTGTCCAAGTGTCGATGTTCCGACAACATTCTCCCGCAATGACCTTGACACCGCCCGCCCCAACCAGTTCCACACGGTTGATGGTACATTTCTCAAGTCATACTCCATGCGATTATGAAAATCAGAAAACACGAAAGCGAGCAATTCATCCACTCTGAAGATGGCTCTCATGGCTATGGCTTCTCAATCGAGCCATGCAATCTCATTACGGTCGCACAGAAGCAGTCAATCTTTATCGTGGATTGCATCAAATGCGTCCGACTCACATCACGACTCGACGTCGTTTGAAAGCTGAAAAAGTGCATTGCAATGGCCTACATAAGCCCGGCTGACCCAACATGTCCAAATCGAACACAGTGTTGCAACCACACATAAAAGCTCTCAACGAATGAGAAGCAACTACACTTGCTGGCATAATGCGAGAACAGAGACCACGTGGAGTTAGCCGAGCGCCACTCGAGAGTGCAAGAGGGAAATGAGTGGAGAGGAGAGCTTGGATTGGCAAATGAAACAACCAATCGATCGTGAATTGCTTCTTATATTAGATTCTTTCGGCGAAATGATGTCACTCCTGCCGATACCGAGTCACGCTCCGATTCCAGGCAATAAGCTGAGCACCTTTTTAAGGGGATAACAGGATACAGGGGGAAATGTTCAACAGTCCGCCGCACAGAAATGCCATCTGCAGCTTTGTCGCTAATTCTGGCAAAGTATGCATACATTTGGTGTTACCTTGAGCGCAAGTAGTTCGATCACCTTTCAGCGGTGGCCAACAATGTGACACGGCTGCTATGGATAATCCAGACTGAATGGAATAGAATCTCTGGGACAGGTTTATACAGGTTCGGGATGTTTCGATTTGAAGAAATAAGGTAATAAAACCTGAACGAGACTGTTGCGTCCGGAGGAGAGTGAAGGTGTAGAGATTACCATAAAAATGTGATCTTGTTTTTGATGATTGACTTCCGTTGACTTAATTGATTTACCGATAGGAGAACGATCACCAGTTCTGGATGTAGTGTTCTTCAAATCCTACTGACTGAAACTCAAAAGAGAAGAGGCTACTGCAGTTATACCCTCATAGATGGTCAGAGACAGAATCTTTCGGGTCACCCCCGTCCAGCATGGGAATACGTGGGTGGCTCGATAAGTACTTAGTCTCACTGCCCGATGGCGCTACTATCGCAAGAGAAATTTACTATCGTGTAGATGTAGTACATTCTCGTATACGGTTACTGTCATAATTTCTCGACTCGTAGTTTTGTTTTGACTGTGGAAACAGGCGTGTCTGCGGATTTTAGAAAAATGGACGGTAAGGTTCGGTTAAGTTATGTGGTTTCCATCGAAAATTACGAATTCACTTAGGCCCAGAGGTCCATTGTGTTGCCACTGAGCTGGTTACCGTCCCTTACGATGGACTTCCTTTCGCATATATCCGTTAGTTCATTTATATAGAATTCTGCCTATAGAATTCTCCCCATATAGAATTTTTCCAGGAATTCATTCCTAATAGAGGTCAGTGCAGGGCAGTTGCAGAGTAGATGTGAGGGGTTTGCCTCGTCTTCCTCATCTATACGTCTGCTACAGAAGTCGTTGTATGGTAATCCTAGTCTTGCGGGGTGTCTACCCATTGCGCAGTGTCCTGTGACGATTCTAGCTTACTTAGGTTTTTCCTGCCTAGACTGAGTATGGCCGTGGTTCTCTGTAGGTCCAGATTTGGCCGTACTTGTTTCGCATGAAAGCACGTGTTAAGATTATTCCATCTTTTACGTGCACTGCCGATCCCTTGCTCTCTGATTTTTTTTTTTTAGTTTCTATTGGTACCCAGATGTTTTCAACCTTTGGTCCAATGATTATTGTTCCATTTCTGGCTAGCTCGTCTGCTTCACAGTTTCCTGGAATATCTCTATGTTCAGGAATCCAGCACACTGTTAGGCTGCAATGTCTCGATATCTCGTTAAGAGACATACCGCAGAGTCTTACCAATTTTGATCTTAAAAATTGTGATTCGAGTGCCAAAATTGTTGCTTGACTGTTGATGACGGTGCTCTCGTTGGATATCGTCCTCATCAACAGCCATTCAGCGGCTTCTCGAGTAGCCTGGAAAAAACTACAATAATCTGGAAGTCTGAAAGACCAGCTACCGGTTTTAGATCCATCTGTGTACGGTGAATCTTCTTCAATGGCGACCGTCAAAATTCAGTTTAACGAGTTTAAACGTGGTCGCGCGTTGGTTTTTGATGAACCACGCCCAGGTGCCCCGAAAACGTCTACCCCGGAGGACAACTTAACAAATTCCACGACCTCGTATTGGCAGATCGCCGATAGAAGGTGGGCGATTTAGCTGAGACAGTAGGCATCTCAAAAGACATGGAATAATGGACACGAGAAAGCTGTCTGCTGATCGAATTAGTCTGAATAGTCGAACTGCTGCCCCATCTACTGTATTCTCCACATTTGTCCCTATGCGAATTATTTTTGATTCCGAACTTGAAAAAGTCACGAGCAAGTCACACAATAGATTGCGCTTTATTGGAACATTGCTTTATAGGATAGGGACAGCCGCTTAACTAGGATGAATGAAAATCGAATAATGCATATCACTCGATTCTGGTGACCAGTTCACAAACGCGAAATAACTCGTGAAGTAAATATTTCATGCAATTGTTACTACGAATTATTCGGAAACAGGCCTAATTGGGACAGACAAAAATCAGCCCGAAGTGTCCCAATAAACCACGCAATGAGGGTCATACTTTGAAGTTGACCAAACACTTGATTAGTGACTTAGTAGGCAAACATGTCGACTGTGAGCGACTGGGTCTAAATTTCATGTTCTTATCTTCTTGTTCCTATCATTGTCATGCCTAAAATGTATGTCGCTGTACAATCAGTACAGTTCGTGGTGGAATTTTTTCTCCACCAAATGCCATCAACACAAACAGGATAAGAGATCCCACGCAAAGCTTTTCTCTCGAAGAGACCAAAAAGTTCTTCATCCGGTTCTGCAGAGCGCAGCATGACTAGAGTGATTAATTTCTCATAAAAAAATGACATTCCTTTGAGGGTGAGAGAGCATATTACATTATATTACTTAATTGCCTCTTGAGTCCAAAGAAACAGCGGTTGGCTCGTTACTGATGCAGTTTGTAGTGTTTACTGAGAGATCGAGGTATGTGCATG
Source organism: Eristalis intricaria (assembly GCA_964034865.1). Lineage (NCBI taxonomy): Eukaryota > Metazoa > Arthropoda > Insecta > Diptera > Syrphidae > Eristalis > Eristalis intricaria. The sequence goes on from OZ035877.1 coordinate 29,024,272, forward strand.
TTTTGACGCTTTGCCTACGTAGTCGATATTGTACGTCTTTTCATGTGCACCTTACGTATTTCCCATACCCGCCGCCAGCCTAATTTAAACCGCTTTTGCATCAATGCAAGCAATCGCATCATTGACGTATGCAGACTTCTGGAAGATGGTGCCTCTAGTGTTGGTGTGTGAGTTTTGCACGACCTTCTCCAGAATGATGTTGGATAAGTCTCACGATTTTTCACATTTTTCTTAAATTGAAAGTCTGTGTGAGATCGTTACCTTCTTGAGCTAGGACCCAAAGATTGGAGAAGGTTTTTTGAGCGATGTTAAGGATACTAATCCCTTAATAGTTGGAGCTACCAAAGAGGTGTCCTTTCCTATGGTTCCAGCAAACGATAAAGAGGTTCCACTCATCAGCCATATATAACAGGTGGCTTGGGCCCAACCAGATCATATCCATTTGCCTCCAGGGCCCCGTCCCCACCAGCAGCTTTCTTTCTGCCTGGCTTGACTTTGCTAACCTGACCTTGTCTAGGTTACAACAACGGTGTGGAAAATTGGGCACCTGCCGTCCTTTGTGATTCCATTTGCGGAGACACTATACACTTTATGCTTCCTCATTTACCCCTCCATTCGTATTTTCTCCACATGCACTCCAATTCCTATAAACACCCTATGGACTGCCCGCTAAACGTATTCAAAAAGTGCGAAAATAAATTACCCATCTACAACGCACAACATCTATCTAACATACAACACTCTTTAATTGAAAAGCAATAAATAAAAACAAAACAAAATTAAAGCAGCACGGCCTGCTGCCTACAGTTCGTTCCCTTCCCCAAACATCGCCATCTCTCGTAATGATTAATATCCTACAGAGGCGTTCCCTAAGTCGGGGTTCAATGAAAAATGAAAGCCCGGAGTTAAGAAATTCGATGTGAGCGTTGAATACGTGAGCCCTTCCCTTAAACATCTCATAAGTCATCGCCAGAGATTTTGACATTAATGAGCTCATAAATATTTGATTCGTGTCAATGGGTTCATCGTTTCCGAGTGCTGGCTTCCAAGTGCCGAGAATGTATTGCGGTGGCCAAAGAGCTGTGACCAGTTGCTCAAATTGATTTGTTGATGAAGTTGTTTGGATTGTGTAGTTGAAGTATGACTGTGGGGGAGTGCTCGAAGATGGTTTATGGAATTGTTGTTGCTTCTGGCTGTAATAGGGCTGGGAAAAGAGACACAAAATCATGCAAAAGTAATGAGCTATCTCTTTGTGGATGGAATGGTTGTTAATTATGCTTGTAGTCGGTATTCCTGCTTTTATCGATCCATCCCATCGGTGTCAGCTGAAGTAATACAATATTAAGGAGTGTGATGCAAACATTATGGACGCTCTATTTCAACAATCTCATTGATTTGAAAACGCTCTTGGATGCAGCTTAAGGTAACCAGAAGCATATAATAGTTCCGTCTTCAACAACCACTTAGGTCCTTTTCCTCTTGTGTGAGTAATCTGAAATATGGACGTCTTATGTTGCTTGGTCTTTCTGGTTTTAAGTCGAAGACTAAATGTACCGCAGTAAAGTAACACTGGTAGGAAAAGTACGTGCATCTTTTGCAAGATCAGTTTGGGGGTAAGAAAGTCATCTGCCCCATTGCCTCTTGAGCTTAAAAACGAATGGCAACAATTATTAAGGGCAACAATCTCATTGCACTGAAGCAGTTAATACTATGTACTGTGAGAAAGGTGGAGTACGCAAACTTCCAGGAAAGTTTTAAATTATTAAAGTATTAAAATTGGATTCAATTTTACGATCAGGTAAAGTGCCAACTAGACATTTAAACTAGTTTTTCATCAACATTTTTACACTAGAAAACAACCTACAATATCTTTATCTTTTAAATATATCATAATAATAACAATATGGTGGCGCTACAGTCCTTTGAGGACCAGGGCCTAGCTTCTCTGACGAGTGCTTTGTCGTCATCATCGATTAGGTTAGGCAAGGTTGGGGTGATTGCCACCACTATAGCAGCTGTGGCCCACTTAGATACTGATTGGATCCTTTGTGCTATCACTACCCGGTGCTTTCCACCGGCTCCTCTTTAATTCAAAGTGATTGTGAAGTAAACTTGGAGACTGCCTAAAGGCATTCTAGCGGCCTATTTTGACAAATCCACTATCGAATAATCCATATCACTCGATTCTGGTGACCAGTTCACAAACGCGTAATAACTCGTGAAGTAAGTATTTCATGCAATTGTGTCCAACCGTGTCGAACTTCACCTTTCTCTCCCTTCTTTCCTCACTACGAATTATTGAAAATATTGACAAATCCACTTCAGTTCTGATTTACAGCCAATTAGTTTTCCTGATAAACTCAGCTATGTCTTTTATCTTTAAGTGTGACATTTCCTCTTTCCTAGTATATCTTTTTTAGTTTTTGCAAGGGCTGGACAAGTGCCGAGAAAATGAAGCGTATTTTCTTCCTCCTCCTCGTCTCTAAAGCTTCTGCAGTAGTCCTTGTGCGGGGTTCCCATTCTTCTGGCATGGATTCCGAGAAGGCAGTGGCAGGTAATTAAAAAAAAATAAAAATACGTTCCTTATTACATTCCTGTTTAGTTTTGTTTGGATTTAGTGAGGGCCAAATAAGCCTCGAAGTCCTACATGTATCTAATCCCATCCAACTCCGATTAGCGGAGTCGATGGCATCTGTAAGTAAAGTGGTGTTTATTACTTGAAGTGAGGGATATGAGGTGTCCTGATTATTTGCCAGTGCCAGTGCCAGTCCCACCCCTAATCTTGCTAACTCGTCGGCTCTTTCGTTGCCTGTAAAACCTCTATGCCCAGGTACCCAGCACAGGGTTAGGTTGCATCTAACAGCTATCTCCCTGAGCGATGGACGGCAAAGTCTTACCATATTCGATTTAATTGATGGTGTATCCAGAGCCTTTCTATGTAAATTGCGATAGATAACCCGTCTATCTGATTCATTGCCAGTAAGCGGGGAGCCTCTTAGATAGCTTTAACTTCTGCCTGGAATACATTACAATGGTCGGGCAGTCGAAGAGACAGGGAAAAGGATATGCCCTGTGATACCGCGAATACTCCTAGTCAAGCGCCCTCGTCTGTTTTTAAGCCATCTATGTAATGAGCCAAATGTGTAGATTGCTAGGTAGCCTGGATTTCTTACCAGATCTTTTTAACATTCTTCTCTGTCTGAGATGAGTGTTTTGAACCCAAACTCGAAGTCTAAAGTGGCTGTTGTATAATCCAATGCGTGATTATCTCTGTATGACCTAAGCCATGTGAACTGCCCCAGCGTTTGCACTCCCGTGGACTTAACGCTGCCTTGGTAGCTACCAGCTTCCCATAGATGTCCATGGAAAGGAGCTATAGCAATGCTTCCATGGCGGCTGTGGGGTGGATCGCAATGCGCCTGTGATGCAGATACACGCTTATCTTTGCATACTAACGTAGAATTAGAACGGCAGCGTATGTTAAGTACGTTGATCCGATCTTGACAGCATAATTAATTGGGGCAAAAACAATAGAGTGGAATTCAATGCATCAAAAACTCAACACTGTCTGCTGACACTCAAGCGAACCCTTCATAATCAGCCATTATCCATGAATGGCGCTTGTGTCGATGAAACCGGAAAACTTTCCATCCTTGGTATGTGTATCAACACAACACTTAGTTGGAGCGATCACATATTTGAGGGCGACAAAAATGCTGCGAAATGTTTAGGTTTTCTTAATCGATGCAAGAAATATTTCACCCCTTTTGATTTGGCTTTAATTTATAAGGCGTACATCCGCCCCAAGCTTGAGTATAACGCTCATATCTGGTCTGGTGCCCCTAAGACCACACTGCACCTACTTGATAGAATCCAAAAGCGAGCGATAAAACTTATAGGAGACAACAATATCGCAGAGTCATTAGACTCGCTCGAACATCGACGTACCGTCTCTTCTTTGTCCGTGTTTTATCGTTATTTCAACAAACGATGCTCAAGTGAGCTAGCCAACTGCATTCCTCCTCTCCATGAATTCACCCGCAATACTCGTCTCGCCAGGAATGCCCATCAGTATACCCTTAAGCCTACTTTCGGAAGCACAGTTAAATTGAGAGACTCGTTCTTCAGCCGCACTGCACGAATGTGGAATGCTCTTCCCAAACTAATATTTCCCACAGACTACAACCCGCAGATATTTAAGACCAATGTGCGCAGGTACCTCCTCTCCCTTTCTCCATCTATACCCTGGGACCGTGCTGTGTCTTGACCCCGGACACATAAGGGTATTAGCAATCCCTTGAGCACGCGCAAATTATAAAAAAAAAAAAATACTGCTTATCATTTTAAGATTGGATTTGTTATTCAGTGCTGGCCACTGGGTTATCAACGATTACTTGAAGTTATCTTTAAAAAGTCAACTGAATGCATTGATTTATCAAATCAACTAAAATTACTTACACTTTTACTTTTGTGTATTTTAAATTAAAAAATAAAAACTCTACCTTTAGTATCGTCATGTAGTACAATTTATATTAAATCAGTCCGTCTACCTATGGTTTCCACTGTGTATTCATATATCTATTCGCAATTATTTTACTCCCGATTATACTAAAGACACTGGGTCGCCGTGGCGTAGTGAGTTAGTGCGTCGACTCCTGCGCAGAGGGTTCCACGTTCAAACCCCCAATTTAACAACTTTCATAATTCACGTTTCCACCTCATTCCAGTCACTGACAATGCTCAAAAAGGATTCCTGCCTAGAAAAAGCTTCTCAACTAGTGACAGAACAATAGCACGCACAACTCGAGTGGTTGCATAGTAGCTTGGCTCAGGTCCACCTCGGACTGTCGCGCCATCACTATTATGATTATTTTATATTAAAGACATGTATGATGTACACGCATTCAATAAGGAAGCCTCGAAACAGTCGAGTGGTCTAATTAATTGGCTACCCTGCGTATTTGCCTAAATCACATCCCTGGTTTAATGCCAGGAAAGCGAAAGTTATACACATCAGGTACATCATGCTCATTAGCAACGATAAGGACTATATACAAGAAGACTGATTGCTTACCACTTTCGAGAACTTAACTTATTCATGCGAGCGTGTGCTCCTTCAAAGAAAATAACGAAAGTAACTAGTAACTATATTTTGCAGTAACTTACATCCTTTCATACTTTTGCTACCTTACTTGTTCTTAAATGACCGTCATAAATTACTTACTCGTCACAATTTTTTATTCAGTGATGATTGACACAGTCCGATCCTGTGGGACAACGCAACAGAGGGTGCCCTGGTCTAATTTAACGCATCTAACGTATTGCCCTTGTAGCTTGAGGGCCAGGTCCATCCCGGACAGCAGTGCAAAATAAAGAAGAAGAATGATCGACTGAGTACCCAGCTGTAATTTCAAGATTGTAAGGTACTTTGTCAGCATCGTCTGAAGAGGCAATGGCAAAATAAAGCCCTCTCTCGAAGATTCATGATGACTTAATGTAAGACATTAATCACCTCAGTCCTGTTGCACAGCCGACGATATGGACAATCTATTAAGCGGATGAAATTCCTTCAAGAGAAAAGGTCTATATATGAACTGTATTCCTGTTTGCGTTGAGAACATCTGGATGAGAAGATTCAAACTCGGTTTTTACAGCGACGTAAGCATAATCAGGCATCTACACCAAAGGTGACTTTTCAATGTAGACCGCATGGACAATTTGGCTCCTGCCCCGAAGAGTAGTTGACTTCCAGGCTGTTAGATGTTCTCTAACTGTCCTATTTATGGTGGCGCACACTATCGGAGAAGCTACTGCTAGCCGGAGATGGATCTCGATGGAGAGACACGACGGTTGAGACTCACGTCCAAGCGCTCACGGTCGCGAAGCGCGTGCAAACAGAGTGATCGTCACCATATCTAAAATGAATACTTACAATGCCAATATCATCGCTCGAACAATAAATCGTATTGGAGATAAAATCAGATCGCGATTAGACAAGATAATCGGATAAATTTGTTATATTTCCTTTCGTAAGACTTCACTTTAAGGAGTGATCCTGATAAATTGTCTGTAAATTGAGATGAGTCCACACACCTCTTCTGAAATCCAGAAGTTCAGTACAAACACAAATACACACTCAGTAGGATATGAGATAAAATTTTAACATTTATTTACAATATAATACAAAACACAAATTAAATAACTAATTAATACCAATTTATCAATCATGGATACAAAATGAAAAAAAGAAGAAATTTAATTCCGCAGATTGTTCGTAACGCAATTAATATCACTAGATGACAATGTTCATGCAAATCTACCAACCGATAGCAATTAAGTGGATTTTTATTTTATCAACCAATAAACGAGTATACACGAATGTACATAGACTCGCTCTAAAAAAAATGCTTAGTAACTTAACAAATATACTCCTGCTGCAGGTTCTAAGGTACAAATGACTTCGTGATGTGGTGCATTCCAAAAGATGACTTCAAATGTGGTGATTGTTCCTATGGAAGTTTCAGTCTAATATCTTCTGGTGAAGATATTCAAAGAACTTCATATTTTTGAGATGGGATGCCTCTGGTTTTTTTGGCTTACAATCACAACTGGATATATTCACTGGGATTTCTTGGATGCAACAGAAATGTGTTGGAAACATCTGAAATGAGAAAGTGAAGGTAATTGTTATTTAGGATCATATTTACATTGTATTTTATTTATATTTATATATTCAAGTAAGATTATAGTGCAAATGCAAGGAGACATCACAGCTCTTGGATAAAATATAGAGGTAAGTACAAGGTGGAGCCATCAATGCCACTGTGTTTTCCTCTTAACAAACAAATTTCTGTAAAAGTCCAAATAAATATTCTGTAAAGGTCCAAATAAATATTTCGAACTTACTGTTGTTTAGTATAAAAGTAATTTAAGAACAAAAATTGTATGGCTGCTCAACACTGAACTTGTCGGCACCTAGTGGTGGGTAGACCATGCAGGGCGTATGGGCTAACCATCATGATTTTCGCTGTTACAGCACGAAGAATTTTCGACTCCGAGCCATTGGGACAATGCAATAGAGCAAGCCAACACACACAAGTGGAGAAGGACATCAACCAATTTGGCGTGCGAAAGAGGCAGCCGAGGAAAAAGAGGCAGCCGCCTAAAGATGGTGCCAACTGAGATGCTTTTTGACTGAGGCCCAGGTTCACCCTGGACGTCAAGTAGAAGAAGGAGAAAAATAGGCACGACCCAGTGTGGGTGCCATCAAATCAGCTACAGAGCAAATATTCACAGTAAGACAAATCCTGCAAGCGACAGTATTCATCACAAGGGACTATTCGATGAGATGACTCAGGATCCCAATCGATTGGCTATGTGTCGCCATGCATTATTTTTTTTGCTGGGGGTTTATTGCACCGTAAGTCGCCGTGGCGTAGTGGGTTGGTGCGTCGACTCCTACGTAGAGGGTGCCAGGTTCGAATCCCCAATCTACCAACTTTCATAATTCACGGCATCCACCTCTTTCGAGTCACTGACAATGCTCAAAGAGTATTCCTGTCTAGAAAAGGCTTCTCAAACTTTGCCGTTCGGAGTCGGCATAAGACTGTAGGTCCCTTCCACTCGTGAAAGAACAGTAGAACGCACAACACGAGTGGTTGCTGAGAAGCTAGGCCCAGGTCCGCCTCGGACTGTCGCGCCACCAATATTATAGTATATTATTGCACCGGGACCTTTACATTTATTTTGCCAACTATCCATACCTTTGCTTTCTTAAGAGTTCCCCTCTCCGTCTTCAAAGTTTTATTGTGGGTTATGGATTCCTGTTGCGCCAAGGAGGAAGAGCTTTATTCTAGATAATTCTCTCTAAGCCAGTTCCCTTTAGGAAACTTAAAATGAGAGCTGGTTCCAATGACTTCATTTTATCCTCGCATATAAGGTACTTGCCCAGATGTCTTTGTCTTTCGTGGTCTAGTGCCTCACAAAATACCAGTGCACGTTTGGAATTTCATCAGATTCTCCGTAGAATCTGGAGAGACCTTCTTCTGATAATCCGAGTTCACGTAGGTCCTTCTAGAGTCTGCAGTGCCCTGTTACATGGTGCCGTCCAATGAACTGTTCACCTACAGTTCCGATGAACATTTCCTAGCTAGGGTGTAAGCCATTTAAATGCCTCCTATCCCTTTTTGGCCAGGTATCCAGCAGAGTTTTACTCTGTTCCCCCTGCTCAACTCTTTAAGCTTTAGTAGGCATTCTCACACAAGCTTGGATTTGATGATGTTGGAGTCTGTGGAGAAGGTAGCACGACATAATTGCTATGTCGCAGTAGGTATGGTTCGACAATGGTTACTGGAGTTCGGTTCGAGGACCTTTGAGCCGTTTGGAACCGGTACAGGATTTCGACAGGGAGATTTTTACAGAAGTTAGTGCGGCTGTTGGACTACGCAGAAGACATCTGTATCGTCGCGCATTCTTAAAATCACGTGATTGTCGCTGTTACAGCTATTGTGGAACAGGCGCAATTAGCCAGGCTTAAGGTTAATGAGGTAAAGACAAAGCATATGCTGTGCAGGTGAGACCAATACATAGACTAAGCCTCGTCAGATCGAGCGCATTGACACTAATGCTCGCAGTTAGAGGATCCTCCTATCCGAATCCCTGTTTCGAGAAGAACAAAAAAAAATAAAGCGCATAATATATGGACAGCTTGATCAATATAATCAGCTAACCCCATTGTCAGCAAGTTAAGAGACTTAGGTTATTTGCCAATGCGACCAGTTTGAACTTGATTTACGTTGCCGAAATTACCATGACTGCTAATGAGAATTCTAACATCAGTTTTCGTTATTCTCAATCTTGACACCATTCTCACCATTTTCTTACCTGCCAGGACATTGGTTTAAAAAACACTGCCAACACTCGGAGCAAATACACGGGGCTGTCATTCTGTTCGACCCATATCGCTAATTTACCTCGTGCTGATGGTGGCTTAATTTTCCACCCACGAAACCCTGGTGGGGAGTCACAATGCCCAAAGAGTAATAACTATCTGTCTAGAAGAAGGTTCTCAAACTTGGACGTTCGGAGTCGGCATAAAACTGTAGGTCCCTTATGCTCGTGAGACAACAGTAACACCACAAGTGGTTACTGTAGAAGCTTGTCCGTGGCCCTCTGCGGGCTGTAGCGCTATCCATTTTATTGTTATAAGACCTCTTTCTAAATCGAGAAATGAAAACACTTAGGCACATTCTATGGTCAGAGGGGATGGAGAAACAGTCACCTTTTAAGGGCAAGGCACTTCTTGCATCAGAGACCCGAGTGTGGAACCTGAATACAGCGTTTATCCTACGCGCACACTTCGTATGAGCAGACCTTTGTCCAGTTTTGTTCCGAATGAATCATGTAACTGATCATGACTGACTGATTGACTACTTGTTCTCTGCAAAGCGCTTGCAATGGAACATCACGTCTTCCGATATGGAATTCTTGATATTTTTGCAATGTGTTCAAGTTAATGGATTTGAGGGTATTTTCTGACTATGTTGCCATGTTCGAAAAGGTGTGCGATAACCTACCTACAGGATTTTACTGTAGGTAACTGATACAGCGTTCGGACGAAATTTTCTCTTAAAATTTGTTGTACTGAATGCAATTCGCCAATAGTTTTGCTTGCACTGAGGGACGGCAAGATCCTCAAGTTTTCAAGGATCTTAAAGAAATTAAAGAGAAATCTTCTGCATCTTCCTATTTCCCGATCCTCCCTTAAGCAGATGGCGTGGTTTGTTAAAACGTCCGAGGCTGACATTTCTCCATATGTCCACACACCCATTAAGTCATTTGTTTTCGAGGCATTTGTAGGGATCGGTATTAAAGTCATACATCTGACCCATTATTTACAAATCAGACTGACACAGCATAAACCTTCATACGACATCGTTGAAATCATGACATTTAAGATCACACTCACTCCCCATTAAATGATTCATTTAATCCATTTTTGATGGGTAACGCAACACAACAATTACATTGTCATGGTGTAGAAAATGATCGCGTAATGAGCAGCAGAGAATTGAAGCTGAATTAAGCTATCCACCACCTTAATTACAGCCTTAACCATTCAAGCATACATCTAACTCAAAGAAATATGAACGCTGGCTGCCGAGACCATTACAATCCTTACCTAATTCCCAAAAAATGTGGGCATTCATTACAGGACTAGCAACAAAACCCATATGAACTGCTTTCCAATCAAGATATCAACTCTTTTTCTTTAATTGATTGCCAGCAAAACGCACACACGTAACATCTTACCCTCTTACGCTTGAGGTTAAGAGGCAAAAAAAAAAACACACAACTGATGTTTGCCTAACGGTACAGAAACTTACATCAGATGGGCAATAAAAGCAATTATACAGACGATGTGAAGAAATAAATCGTACTGCAAGAGCTTCCAAATGAAATTACACGGCAGTATGCGTCATGACTTTTACGATGATCTGAACCGAGGTGGCAACACGACAGGTGAACATGAACCTTTGATGCAGTGGATTCGTGTCTATGGTCAGGTCTTTGACGGATGGTTTCTCGCGGGTTACTCAAATCCAGATCCAGAGATAGTCGATGGCTTGCAATCTGCTGACGATTGAAAGCGGTTTCAGTGGTCTTCAACTTAACAAGATTCATCTTTATATTTCTCGTTTTCGTTTTCGTATTTGGTGCTTAGTAGTGTGTATCTGAATTGAGATATGAGTCGCAAATTGAAATGAGTCATGATGTGGGCATTTGAATTGCAAGTTAGCTATGTCTAGCAGGAAGGAGAGATTTTGTTCACAATCTAACATCAATGAGTCTTTGTAGTCCGTAATCATTTAACCAAACTCAGATAAAGTGGCTTGGAATCAGCAGTTAATGCTATCAGTCAGTCTACAAGAAAACCAATCATCAAGGCCTCCAACATATTTTCAAGACATTTTCTAAATTAATCCTCAAAAATCGCTGGGGTGGCCGCTTTCGAATCACAGGTTTTCAAGTCCAAGCTGTCGAAACGAAGCCGAGATCTAGGAGTCAGAGAGGAAAGCAGTTTACATTTCACAGTTTGCCACATTTGCTTAAAGTCATCCATTTGTGATGAGAATGGTTTAAAATGATGAAATGGTTGTTTGCAGAGGGGAAGACGAACTTTCCTCATCATCTCATCTTCGGTGAGTAACAGCGTGCACATGGCTACGTGTGGATCAAGTTAACCCACGTCTATAAATACATACCCTTTTATACAAGTAGTAACACTTTTCCTATTTTATTTGAGGTTATATTCTTGGAAAAGCAAGGTTCAAGGTTTTTGCGTTAGAGGAAATGTTGGAGCAGTGAATAAATGTGAAGTTGTCCATTGATGATGACGAAATGGCGTGTCAGGGTACAAATTTTGAGTGCCTTAAGTGCTTGATAACGACTGGATGGCGCAGTTGGTTGAGTGCCCGGTTCGAATCCCAGTGAAAGCAATACGCTCTTATCTGGTTTTCAAATCCGGTCCAGTCACCATTTCCCGTTGGGATCAAATTAACGGCACTATCACTGGAGCAGTCAATCAGTGTTAGTAGTCTGACTAGGGGTATCACAATGGACCAATATGGTCTAAGTGTGCTGGTGAATACACTAGCAGCCCCCGTACCTAACCTAACCTAAGTGCTTGCATAATTTGACTGTTTTGGAAAAGCTTCGAAGTTGACAAGAATAACGTTTTTGAAAGAACTGGCAAAAATATTGTCTGAGCCGCACATGGAAACTACAACTAAAGACTCGTCAATTAAGGACGAGCACTGAAACGGCTCTAAGACGTCAACGGCGGCAACACTTAAAGCAGCACGCTCTTTTATCGATAATATGTGAATATGGTAACCACGAAGCTTTTTCTCTAGAGCTAAGAATTTACCTTTCGAACCGTTCAATTCAAATTATTTCCGATAGAATTCAGCCGGATGAAAGCAGAATATGCCCTGGATCCCCAAAAAAGGTGTCTCCAACAGCCCTCTTAAATTTAATAAATGATATCCTGTCTGTCTCCACCCTTTCACTGTCAGCTTCAAGACACTTCCAAGAATCAGAATGACAGGGAGGGTAAAGAATATTGAATTCCGATCTGGACTTAAATTGATTGTGCTCAATTGGGATAGTTACAGAAGAGTGGAATTCAATCCATTATCTGCTGTCACTCAAGCGAACCTTAGGTTATGTCAGGTTGGACTGACTGACTGACTGCTGTTTGGTAGCAATACCACTTACGCAGATCTGATTAATCCTACTCCTAAGGAGGCCTAATCTGAAGACTTGAGTTTCAATGACTCAATGCCGGGTTATAACATGATAAGAGTGTTCCAATATTCGAAATACTCATTCTGATCTGAGCATTTTGGATCGAGAGTGGATAATCAGCCAGGTCATATTCCGAGCCAGTAAAACACCTACGATTTTAATCCAGAAAGAGAGAGGGCCAGTGACCTTTCTAACTAGTTCGTCCGCTTCACAGTGTCCGGGCACCCGAATAAGCTGGGTACTTAAATACTTGGCCATCTCGTTGAGGAACAGGCTGGAATTCTTGGATGTCTTGAGTGTGACTGCATCCAGAAATTTGATCGCTTTGTGTATATATTATTAAATTGTTCCCTAGCGAGAACAGAGCTTCTTTTATCGCTATAGTTTCTAGCAGTGATTGGTTAAACGAATTGATAGTTGGATATAGTGATACTTAGAGTAGATATCCGCGTCCGCGTCTTCGATCTCCGATATGTGAAGGTTCACAGAAGACAATCCACCGTCTGCTGTTTAAACTCCCAGTATGATCTTGGGGGTATGCTGGTTGAGAGATTGAGTTATTAGATCGGTTACTTCATGTACGCTTCTATATTTACCAAGGTTAGTAGAAGGTCCGGACTCCGGAGCGAAGGCTTTTCCACATAAGCTGTGATTTCAATCTTCCCACTGTGCTGGAAGCGGCCTCACTGCCAAATAAGTCTATCGGCGGAAGATTAAGGAGTATGTTAACAGCTGGGGTTTTTCATACCGGTTTGCAATTTATATCTCTTTTTAGGTTGGTCCATACAGTAGTATGGACAGCCCTCAATAATCAGGCAGCAGGAATAAACGCCGCCAAATTTAATATTTTCCTCAATTCTTACAAATATTAGACCTTTATTCACAACTTCAATATAACCCCCTTATGTGCTCCCCAGACTTGCTTACACATGACCGATTTCGACAAGTTTTTTCAGACTGACAGTTATTACCAGAAATGAAGTATTAGATGAAGTCGGCTGACTTCACAGCTGATTGCCCCCTAGTCTATCGACGAATTTGAGTGCATTTTGACAGATATTCATGAATTTTCGATGGTTGTTCACGAAATAACGTAAATCGTCCTCGGATTGGTCAATTTGGTTTAAGAAAGCGTTATAAAAAGCAGTTGTCAAATATTTTAAGGGGCAAGAGTGCCCAACATTGAGCAGGTACTTCTTCGAACGGAGAGAGGAATGATATCATGGTTTGATCACGTGGTACGAATTTCCCACCATCACGACTTCCGAGGCGGGTGTTGAATGCGACTCCATCTTGGCAGACCCAGGATGAGGAGGTTAGACCAAATCCATAAGCTCGCCTGTTTACGCTTGGGCATACCTCCTTATGAGTAAGAGTCGGTAGCGGAGGATCGAGTTGCCTGGATATGGTGCGCGGTTTAACCCTACGACCCCTATGCAGCTCAGAAGATGATGATGATGAACAAAATTTGTAGTGAAACCCGTGTTTCAAATAGTGCCCAATGTGGTCAAATGCCGTCTGAAGACGGTGCAGAGCCTTACTCTCTTATTCATTTCGTCCACAAGTTTTCGTAACAGAGTCCCGCCAAAAGTTGTCTTGACGACCAGTCCAAACATCTTGACCTTCGACAAATTTGACATAATTTCTTGCAAAATTAATAATCCATTTACCAGAGGTAAACAAAATCAAAGCTCAGCTTCTTACGCGAGCCGTGTCAGGTCAGGAATAATCCATTGAAGTTGACAGTAATCCTTCGTTGTGCTCCACATTTGGCTGACTGCCACTCAGATGACCATACAAACAAAACGAACTTCGTCTCTCGCTTGAAGCCACACTCAACGCCCCTGTCATTCCAACCAGTTCACTTGTCGTGTATGTTCGAAATGCCTTTCGGTTTTTTATGACTTTTTTAATTGCACGCATGGCTTGAGCCATAATTTTCTTGATGCACTGAGTATGCTGACACCGCTCAAACAAAAAAACCGGAAAAACAAGTGCATGCGCATCGAGATCGATAAATTGAAAAACAAGCTACTTAATTGAATGAAACAACCAACGTTAGCCGAGAAGGTCACCGACGGAAGACAAAGAAAACTAATGGCAAACAAAGCCGCGCATACTCATTGAACAGTGCAGCGCCATGCGCTTCATTCAATGCGCCTGCGCCTGTGAAGCAGAGCACAGGTGTGAGCCAAGCGAATGCTGGTTGCCCTACTTTCTGCGTCCAGCAAGCGAGTACGCGCAGTGCAGCGGAACGAAACAGGTCCGCAGTCGCTTATGTGCAAGCGTATCTCTTCACATGTCTAACTGGATCGTAGACACCGTGCCGCATGGATGTGGCGAGCATAGGATCGAGATAAAATGCTGTAATACCAACAGTAAAAGTGAATTTGTTTGTAAATGTTACAAGGTCGTTGGTTGCGCAATGCTCGCGCACACCGCTAGAAAAACGGGTTGAACGGAAACGCATGTGGGCATGTAGACTGCCGCAGGGAAGACCTCAGGAATGTGGGATAATTGCTGGTTACGGGAGTGCATTGTAGAAAGTGAAGAATTGATCACCGGAACTAATTGAAGTCTGGGCTTTGCGTAAAGGTAAATTTTTTGATAGGAAACTTGCACGCAACTTCTCTCGTGTGTGATACGGTAGGTACATGCTTTTCAGATAGACCTTGCCAAACGACTTTTTGATTATCTTAACAATCGGCAGATGTTTGGTTTAGGCATAAGTAAGGAAGTTCCCATCAATTACGGTCGCATGGTGACGAAAGTTATCTCCTCCGTCGGATTTCGACAAATTTTCCGGAAACATTCCCTCATTTTGGGTAGAATATAGGAGATGTTGAGGTAATTGTCGGCATGCAGGACTGCATTGTTAAATTCCGCTGCTTTTATGACATTTTAACAATCCGCGCAAGCACGGTCTTGTGTTGGGTTCGTACTTAATAAGGAACGTAAAGCACAGGGTAAGGCAACAAGGCGTGAGACATCTGTAATTTATTTCTGTCATCGGCTTTGATTGAATCGATTGGAACTAACTATCAACTTAAAGAGACAGAGCACGGGTGCCATAGAATCTGTCAAAATATATAGAGACGTCCGGTAGGGCACGAATGCCAGAGAAGTCTGCCAAAAAGGAGATACGACTAGATTGGTGATCTAATTGAATTTCACAAATCGATTCCTATAAAGGGTGGTCCAACCATAATGCACGATTTTAATTGTGAGTCCCACCTTAACGTCAAGTTTCCTTGCTTTTTCTTGTTTCTAATTTGATATTTTTTTGTTTCGGTGTTTGATAAATTCAACCATGGAGAGGTACACAATTGACCACCGCGTTAAGATTATTGAAGTCTTTTTCGAAAATTGGCGTTCAAATCGAAATGAATTTCGTGCACTTGATGTTTGGTCAACAAAATCGACCAAATGTGCCCACAATCGGTAGAATTGTGTGCAAATTTCAGCACCTCTGCATGCACAGAACATTGCTGTTGTTCGCTATAGTGTGGCATAAAGCCTGTCAACGTCAACTCGTCGCGGTGCCCAACAATTGAACATCTCAAGAAGTATCGCGAGATGATAACGGACTTCTTGTGGCCAGAAATTGAGGATATAGACCAGGACGACATGTGCTTCCAACAGGATGGTGCCATTTGACACGAAACAATGACTCTTCTACGCGTGGAATTCAATGGCCGTTTTATCTCACGTCGTGGCGATGTCAATTGGCCTCCACGATCATATGATTTGACACCGTCGGACTTCTTTCTTTAGGGATATTTAAAAGAAAAAATGTACGTCTATAAGCCAAGAACAGCTCAAGAGCTAAAGGATGAGATAATTCGGCACATTACCGCCATTGAACCTCAATCATGTCTCAAAGTCATTAAAAATATAGACCATCGAATAGAGGTGGAGAGCATTTAGCAGATATTTTGGTCCACACATAATCGTCAGAGATCCATGATAGAAGAATCAAATAGAGGATGAAGAACATTAAGATAGTTCTCAGAAAAATTTTTTGTTTTATTTACAATTATCATTTTGCGTTTTCGTTGGACCACCCTTTATAATAACTCATCCATTAGGATTCCCAATGCATATCGATAAAGAATGGGTCGTATGCCATCATATTTCAGTTGGTCAGTTGAGACCCAAAAGTCTTGTTCCTATTCCACACACACAAAGGGCAGTGTTGTCTACTGTGTCATATTACACACAGGGCTACCATAAAGCACGTGGGCAGCGAACGTAAAAATGTTTATGTTCAAATTCTCACTGCGCAGCTTCTTATGGTGTCAGCATTGTGGCGTGTGCCAGTGTTTTCGCTTTGTGGCTAATGTCACATGATATTATGTACTATAGGAACGCAGCAAATGTGTTCTTGGATTCCCTTGTTTTGGGTGGATACACTACAATCAACATCATCAGACAGATGCATTAAGCACGTGGAATCACATTTTTAGAAGAAGTTCCCAACTAAAACACAAGGTAATGACCATTAACAAAAGGTGGCTAATGATGAGTTCAACAGACTGGAAATGATTGCTGATTGTTGGATATTGGGTAACACAATTTCCTAAATAAAAATGCTACAGACAGTCGTATGGCCATAGAAAACATAAAACCTTCCTCCACTTGTGTGAGACACCTGAAACGCGGGCGTCCTCTATTGCATTGTCTCACTAGCTCAGAGACGCAGACCTCTTGAAAAGTCCAAGATCAGAACTGGAGAGTAAGCTGGGCATTTTCAAATAGGACTGCACTCTTAAAGCGATCCTTAAGCTATTATTCTTCGATTTATGACGGAACGGATCAAGAACTACTTTTATTTAAATAAATGCCGCATCAATTTGTGCGAGAGTATAAGTCAGGGCTTATACACACAAAAAATTCAAGAGAGGCTTTCCCAGGAGAACCAAGGAGGCTCTAATCCTGAACAAGCCTTATCTAAGGATATTATGTGGCGCACTCACAGCACAGTAGCTCAGAAAATTGCAAGCACTGTGGACAATAAAATTTAACCGTAGAACGCCTACTGGTCGAATGTCCAAATCGGACATGAAGCTGATCTAAAATAAAGAACTGAATCACTTTAATAGGAACACGCTATCAGGATATTCCATCTAGGGAGATGATGAAGCTTGAAGTTTCTCACCATAGATCTACAAGTCCTACATCAAAAAGATTTGTGATCACAGTGCTATGTGAATGCTATATTCACTTCCCATTTCCTTGAATTAAATTCAATAGTTCGTACTGAAATAGTCACCTAGGGACTCATCGATCTTGACA
This sequence comes from Eristalis intricaria, assembly GCA_964034865.1. NCBI lineage: Eukaryota > Metazoa > Arthropoda > Insecta > Diptera > Syrphidae > Eristalis > Eristalis intricaria. The sequence continues at coordinate 29,041,876 of OZ035877.1, forward strand.
CATTCTGGCCATACTATACTTATCAAGGGCAACACATCATGACAATTAATAGCCCCGAAAATAAAGTGGAAATGATGCAACTTTATTATCAAGATAGTGGGAACGATGCGCATATTGTGTTCATTGTCAAGATGATACTAAATTCAACTTAGACAACGTGAGCAATTAGTCAACTTGACCGAGAAATTCAAGATCTCCCGACTGGCAACGTGACTTGTGAATGTTTGCAAAATCAACATGAGAGAGGCAAGTCCGCAACGGGGACGAAACACCAAACATAATCCTTTGCAATAACCACTCTTGAATAGCGAATAAATGGGTCTAGCTTTGAATGAGGGCCAAATGAAGTATATGTCGTCCACGGGAAGGAGCATACAACATCGACGTCCTTGCGTCACAATTGACATGAACAATTTCAAAAGCAGGCGACGAAGTCCTTCGTTCGCAACAGAGAACGCACACATTTAAGGTGGCGCAGCATGATTATTATGAATAAAATTCCCCCTGAACTTGTTCTCTTAATGGAAGACAATAAGAGAAAAAAAGTTCGGGTTTAAATTTATTTACAATCACCCCGACCATGACACGACGCAATGATGGGCAGTACTTAAAGCCCCTAAAAGCCTTACATTCAAATTTAAACTTGCCTGAAATTCGTGCACTATGTTTTAACTGGATTCCAAGCAAGGAAATCGAAAAGCCAAAAATACGCTTTATTGGGTTTAGATATGCCAAAATTAGATCAACAGTTCAGTTACCCAAAAATGTCATGATGTCAAAAAACCCAAAAAAGCCTTGACAGCCCAACAAATTTTTTCTAAGATCAGTGTGTTGAGTGCTTGCTCACTCCTTTTCGATCCTAGCCTTGGTCAGTAAGTCAACAAATTCACAAGCATCATCTTACAGGGCAGAAGGTAATTATTCTGTTGGGTAATGTGTGTATTTGATTTTTTGTTCCGGGCATAATGAGCTCATTATTATTCAAATAAACTGCGATTATCCGACTAATGACCACTGTTCACTAGACTGTGCAGGTTTAACCCGAAATGCTTCACGGTATTATTTTATTGCATCTGGCTGTTATACTTCACTAAGGTCGATAAACTAGCTTCATCCGCATGTACAGTTGTATCCCGTCTTTGAAGTGGACTGCGAAGTAATTTGAGTGAGCATGTGAACATGGTGTAAGGATAATAGGGTGTGCTGGACAGTTCTATTAAAGCCCTGCATGACGTCATCGCGGAAATTTGTGTGTCAGCAGAAACTTAAAAGTGGAAACACATCAACATTTTTCGCAAACATAAGAACAAGAAAGGTTTTGCTTTTCAAAATGTTCCTACTCATTGCGGCCTCCGCAACAATTCAATACATAAAATGGCATTTTCCAATATAAAACTATTAATAAACAAATAAAATTCTTTCATTTTACATCAATCTGGAATTCAATTCATCTTTTTGATGCATAATTTTAGTATGTACGAAATCGAATTGTGGTGTGAGCTAAACTAATACCAGAAATGAAGTATGTATATCAAAGACAGCCGACTTCAAAGCTGGATGCACCCTAGTCCAACGACGAATTTCAGTACTTTTTTGACAGATATTCATGAAATTTTGACGGTTATTCACGAAGTAACGTAAATGCCGTCCTCTGATTGGTAAATTTGGTTTGAAAAAACGTTATAAAAACAGGTGTAAACAATTTTAAGGGGCTAGAGATGTAGAAATCGGGCATCTCTGAAATACTTCATTTCAGACCAACACATCAGCCCAATGTCAAAAACGGACCCTGAGTGACACCGCAAAACAAAAACATGGCGGTTTTGACAAGCTTTCCAGCACACCTTATTATCCTTATTATCATAATTATAATAACTAACATTTTTCTCATATGCTCGACAGTCGACGCAATGACGTTGTTTTCAATTCGATTCAATTTGTTTCCTCGTTCAAGTAAGACATTATTGTGTCTCATAGTACTGTATTAAGCAAATTGAAAAAAAAAATCCTTAAGAAATTTCACTCCGCAAACAAAAAATTCATGTTAAACTAAGATTAACATAAATACAGAATTAACCAAATCCAATACCAGAACAAGGCTCTAAGCTTAAAATCCGTTATCCATTTGAGTAGAGGCAATTATTTGATGGCACGTGCACCACACCCGCACTGTTCGGTTAGGTTAGGTTATGAGGCCTTCCATCAAAAGTTATGGATTCACTTAGACTCAGGGGTCCATTGTGTTGCCACTGAGCCGGAGACAGCCCGTTACTCCTTGATCCATACTGTTTTTTGGACCAATGCAAAAAAAAAAAATTGATTTGACATTCTTTACTCTTATATCCGTCAGTGCATTTATATAAAATTCTCTCAGGAATTCATTCCTAATGGAGGCCAGTGCAGGGCAGTTGCAAAATAGATGTGATCCATGCATCTGCTATATCTGCTACCCATTGCGCAGTGGCCTGTAAGGATTCCAACTAGGTTACTTAGGACTTTCCTTTTCCTAGACTGAGTATGACCGTGGTTCTCTGTAGGTCCGGGTTTGGCCATACTTGTTTCCCATGAAGGCACGTGTGAAGGTTATCCCTCTTTTACGGGCACTGCCGATCGCTAGTTCTGCGATTTTTGTTTTTTGAGTTTCTATTGGTACCCAGATGTTTTCAACCTTAGGTCCAATGATTATTGTCCCATTTCTGGTTAGCTCGTCTGCTTCACAGTTTCCTGGGATAATTCTATGTCCAGAAACCCAGCACACCGTTAGTTTGCAAGGTCTTGATATTTCGATAAGAGACATACGGACCATTTTTTGTTGTTTTTCTTGTAAACTCAGTTCAATTGTGTTGATCGTTCGCATATGTACCATGCAAAACAGCTGCTGGAAAGTTTATCTAAAAAAAGGTATCCCCCTGAGAGAATTAAATTTACAAAATTACGGCTGATATCACTGTCCGCATCCGATTTAGGGCGTGCCCGCTAAAAGGAATATAAAATGTACGAAACTTCAATTCAAGATCCACGGTCGTGAGAAATTGTCCGCTCAAGGGGATTGTCGACCTAAGAGCTATCCGTAATAGGAGCATTCACTGTACTTATTTTTTGTACTATTTTGCGACAATTGATTAAATTGCTTTACTTGAGCTGGAGGGAGTTCCAAAGCCTGGTGATAGATGTAAAATACACGAGAAGAGTTTAAGTATCATAATATTATCATGAGAAGCCTTTTAACGTACGTCCGAGAGTAAGCGAATGGTGAAAAATGGCTGGACGGCGCAGTTGGTGGAGTGCCTGCCCCTGGTTAGTGGAGTCCTCGGTTCGAATCCCTGTGAAAGCAAAGTTAATATGGTTTTATCTGGTCCTCAAATCTGGTCTAGTAACCTTTTGCCGTTGGGATCAAATTAACGGCGCTCACTGGAGTATCAATCAGTGGTAATAGTCTGACTGTGGGTATCACAATGGACTAATATGGTCTAAGAGTGCTGGTGAATGAACTAGCAGCCCCCCTACGTAACCCTAACCTAAGCCAATAGTGATATATGGTCAAATCTGTGGAGCACATAAATGTATCGTACAGTGTCAATAAATGCGACATGCAGCTTATGTTGTTATTGGGAGTCAAGATCGCAGTAGATCACAGGAAGGTTATCAGTGGTATGGAGAAGCAACGTCTTGATAAGTCTGAGTTCGGTAATTGATGGTGTAAATTCAGCACATAGCCAGAGTTTTCGTCGCGTAGAGTAATGGTGTAATTGATATGATCAGTGGCAGAGACAGAGAGATTGAGAGAGAGAGCCACTTATTCTGAAACCCAAACTTATGATGATGATAGATGTAGATATAGATAAGTTGTCTATGTTCCATTCCCGGCAATACCATCTTTCATAATTCAAGGCTCCTGCTCCCTAGAGGGGGAATGAAAGAATTTAGCAAATCTCCTTCTGAGCCAGCCCAAGAATATAAGGATCGCCTAAGGAGGACAGAGCATTTTATGGGCCATCAGGTCCTTGTGATCTCACAAGTAGCATGTTCTGACTGAGGTGTGGCGTCCCGTCCATCAGTCCCCTACTAGCCGCTAACTTTTACTACAGCTCCTTCTGGTTCTTCGATTTGACTAGTTTAAAGAGAGAACGCAGTTTATATCGAATCTATACTCTCTTGACGATGTATGCATCGATGCCAATTTAATGTCCAATGAATTAACTTTTGCACCACTTCAAATCAGGGCGCCTCATATCAGTCCTCATTCTCGAACTCCAACGAAAGACACGTCAGCACAAACTACTGGCAATTTGCTGCGAGCTTTGCATTTATTTCGTCTAAAATGCTCTGCTTTCTCAAAAAGTTGTTCGGAGCCTGAAATTGAAATGATTTGATGTCGACTCCGAGCCAGTCCGCATTCTGTGTTCATGTTGTCGCATACAAGAGGAGAAGGATCCAATGCCGTATTCACGATGTCGCACACAAAAAGAAAAGGGTCCAAATTCATGTATGACACTGAATACATTCTTCTTCTTGGCTGAGACCCAGCCACAAGCGGCTTATTAAACGATTTTCAATCTTCTGCAGCTTTAGTTAAATTCAATGAATCGACTTAAACAAGTCTCGCCACTGTCGCCACAGAATTACTTAAGCGTGGAAGACAAATTATCAAATTTTCAGATTTTCCATGTTCGCACCTGCGATTCGAGTCAGAAATAACGGCTTCCTCCTCACCATCTACTCACAAGCAATTTACTTCCTCAACTCAGACATAAATTCCAGCTTTTAAACATCTTATTATCCGCACCACAGTCAAAATCATTAAAGTGAATTGTTTTTAATGACTCCGAATGAGAACCACGCTGACAAGCTGATGCCGTTCCCTTAAGACACCTGAAATCCAACACACTTGCCCAGTCTGTCGGCTGTGCTCACACAGCAGCGTTAAATCACACCACGACGCCCACTTGAATAAGAACCGGACACGCTAGAGAGCACTCCGGAGCCAGTAAAACATAATTCTCCAACCAAACAAACGCAATCTTTGGTGGAAATCTTGAGAAAAAAAAATTATCTACCTCGCACCTCGATGATCCCCAAAGTGGGGCCTGACGAGTGGGATTTGTGATAATTTCCTACTCTCCCCCCGTGTCACCGTGCTGCCGTTCCAGGCGGCAATCAGATAACGAACGCGATTACAACTCGTTTTCATTAGGGATTTACAAAATCACACGCTCCCCCTTGGAGTAATTGGGACTTTTTCTCTACTTGTTGTCTTCGTTTTTCGTTTTTCATTTTGAATTTTTTTTCAGTTCAAGACATTAATTGATTGCTTAAAAGGCACATTTCCTGCAAGTACGAATATTAATTTGAGCGCTGCCTGGGCTGAGTGACTGAGTGAGTCAGACTGGCCGAGTTGGCTTAATGATGATGAGCAGCGTCGTCGTCGTACAATCCGACGCGGTTAAGCTCAAATTGCGTCTAATTGACATTGAACGGTCTAATGAATGTAAACATTAGATGATTACTGTCGATAATGAATTAACTTCTCGGAAGCATAACATCGACACAGCTGATTGAGTGGTTCGAACGAGAAGAAACGAAGGAAAATAAAACGGCCATAAGTACTAAGTACCCGGGTGTCGTGTTTGAATGAGGAAGGCCAAAACTAAGATGTTTGGATAGCGAGATGACTATGCAGAGACCGCCGAAAAGGTTGTGCATTTAATGGCACAAGGTTGCGGTCGCCAAATAATTCATATTCTGGCCTGGCTTTAATTACTTTCACGAAATTGCAAAGAACTGAGGGCTGTGGCTGTTGTTGTTGCCGCAAGTGTCAAGAAGTCGGCGAGAATAAAAAAAAGCACGCCAGGGTCAACTTAATGCCACTGACGATGTGTTGTTTTAACCTTGTTCAAATGCAGCTGTGCAAATTTTCGACCAACCAACCGTCCGCCGAACTAATAAATTATGCGAGCGTGTCTGACAAAGCGATTTTATAAGATGTGAGGTTTTAAACGGGTTTATTGGCGCGTTCAGCTTATCATAAGCTCGCTATGAGGAAGTTCGCTTTTAACGGCCCAAATGACATATAAACTGCTGACGGAATCTCTAACCCGTCGCAGGCAGCCGAACGCAGATAAAAATCAGTCAAATGAGATGTAAAACTGTTGAATATATTTTGTTTAAATTTTTCAGCCGATTAACAATGCAAAGTTGTTGGTGTCAGCGGGCTCGACATAAAGTCCGAAAGTTGTAAAAAGGTATACAAAATTCGAAGAGGGTCTTTAATTGCTTTGAATTCGGCTCAAGTTTAAGGTGTTTTTGCAAATAGCAAATCTAGGAAGCTAGTCATGAAGATAAGAGTTAAGTTCAATCTTAAATGTTGACCTCTTTTGGGAGCAAAGTGATTCAGAGATCGACTGTGACTGAAGGCTGCGCTAGATTACTAAGAGGTGGACGTGTCAAGGGTTGCCTAGAGTGCACGGGCATAAGCTGAGCGAAAAACTTTCGAGAACGCCTTCCGATATGAGTGACAGATATAATACCTGGACAATTAGAAATGATAAGAGACCACCCTCGTGGCCTGATAAGTATTTAAACTACAAAAGAAAGGAAAAGTTCCGATTTATTTCTCAACATAGTCGCCTCTTAGCTCGATACACATTACCCAGCGAAGCTCCAACTTCCTTAACCCGTTTGAAAGGTCTGCAAAGTAGGCCTCCGGCAGCGGTAACCTAATCATTCCACTCAAATTTCTACCCGCTAGGTGACTTTTTCAAGTTTGTAAACAAAAAAAGTCGCACGGAGACAAGTCAGGAGAATACGTTGGATGGGTTAGGAGCTCGTAGCCTAATTCGACCAATTTAGCCGTGGTGATGGCGGAGGTCTAAGCCCATGCGTTGTCATGGAGGAAGAATAAACAACGAGTCCGATTTTGAAATTGAAACTATGTCTTCCAAGTCTAGACACATGCTATTTGAAAAAAAAATGCTATACACTCAGTCCCAAAAGTTAGCATTCAGCAGAAAGGAGCCTCCGTTTTCACGAAAAAAAATGGCTAAGGGGATTGCAAGAACAAATTTTCAATCCAGCTTTCTGTAAGGGAGCGAGAAAGCAAAACAAAGGTAAATCATAAAAGGGAAGCCCTTACATGGGTATTTGAGGTAGCATCTAACGTAGTCAATTCTGTGTCCACTAATCAAAAAATTTATGGGTTTGATTATTTCAACTATCTGAAGAGTAACCTTCCTTAAAAGCGTTTGCAAACAAAGCTTATAGGGGCCATTTAATGGTGATCTAAATATCGTTACACTTTTTTTATTACCTGCCAATAATTTTTTTTTTTTGGGATTTCCTCATATTAGTTTTTTGGTTCAAGTACATAATTAATTGCTTCAGAAAACTGCATTTAAGCTCTTTTTTTCCTTGGAGTCTCATTTGATTTGACCTATATGTTGTTATCAGACTTTTGCGACTGACTGCAAGTCACTTAGACTCAGAATACTCTCCACAAGCTCTTCAGAATTTTCAAGATAATCCTGTAAGCAGCACTTGCATATAAGGGCATGCTCTATAGGGGACACCTCTCTTTATGATCCCGTAATAAAAGTATTCGTGTATTTCAACCCCTTCAGAATGGACACCTCTTAATGACAGACAATCATTATGATCCCACTGCTGTCAACTATAAAAAATGTTTCTTCTTCTACTTCTGGAGGTGCTACAGTCCGGGGTGGACCTGGGCCACAACCAGTAAGCCTCTCCAGTCGGCACGATCTTTAGCCAGCTGTCTCCAACTGCGCACACAAAGTTGATTGAGGTCCTTCTCCACCTGGGTGCGCCATCGGTTCCGTGGGCGTCCTCTATTGCGTTGTCGCACTGGTTCGGAGTTGAAGACTCTTCGGGCTAGAGCAGAGTTGTCCATGCGCTCTACATGGCCCAGCCATCTTAGGCGTTGAATCCGTAGACGCCTGACTAGGCGCATGCCGCTGTACAGCCCGTACAGTTCGTGGTTGAATCTTCTTCTCCAATAACCATCAACGCAAAAAGGACCAAAGATTGAACGCAGAACTTTTTTCTCGAAAAGACCAAGTGGTTCTTCATCCGCTTTTGAGATTGTCCATGCTTCCGCACCATAGAGCAGGACAGGGATGATCAAGGTGCTTGGTCCTTCGACAGAGGACTCTACTACTCAATTGCCTCTTGAGCCCAAAGAAACAGCGATTGGCAAGAGTAATTCTGCGTTTAATCTCAGTACTGGTGTTGTTCGTACTGTTCACTTGCGAGCCGAGGCAGACGAAGTCCTTCACTACCTCGAAGTTATAGCTGCCTATGGTGACGTTTTGGCCAAGTCGTCGATGTTGTGCGTCCTTTCTCGATGACAGCATATACTTCGTTAAATAAAAAAGTTTCACTGTACTTAATTTTTGAGACTAAAAGGAAGTAGTAGAAGGCAAAGAGCCCTCAACTCCTAGTAATATAACGAGTACTCTTATTGCTTTCTGCTTTTCAAGTGATCAACCAAAGCTATCGCGTGATTCATGCCATGTGTCAAAGACCAACTTCTGATGAACATCCGAAAAACGCGTAAAAATTATTATATAATAATTTTTTATCAAAATTCGTACTCTGAGCAAAAAAAAATCTTTAGCAACAAAGATCGCCTGTGTCAATAAGCAAAACTGCCGTCGAGCTACCAACACACCTGAAAAACCAGTGTTTGGTGCGATGAATGGTTCAGATTACCGTAAGAACAAAATATTACCGTAAATTTCTTCAATGAACTTAAACGTTTTTTCCCCAAAATGCACATGCTGAACCTGATCAATATGAAGGCACAGAATTTCAAATTTATTAAATCTTAACGTGTCATTGTGCAATTTATCTCCTTTGGATCGGCGAATAACGTATGATTTTTGCTCTATATTTTTATTTAATTTTTGACTGTTAAAAATTTTAAAAATTAAACGCTTAAAGAATCACCCCTATATATATATATTTAAGTCAAATCGGACTATTTTTTTGGAAAATGTGATTGAATGCTTATTGGAAGATGAATTAAGAGACGAATTCTTACTACTATTGCATATCATGATATCAGAGGAACGTCCCGTCAAAAAGTTTCTCGTATCTACTATTTCTGGCGACGAACTCTTATTTCCTCAATTTCTATGACTTGTACATTAGCATTAAACAAATCAAATAATCCAATCTCCCATCATTCCCCATTCACTATATAAAAACAGCTTAAGTCATTATGATCCACATTTCTTCATTTCATCAATTTGTTCAACCGGTAAGTCCACCTCATTTCGTTAATAGTAACTTAAGGCCATGAGATGAGGATCAGCTACCGGTGTTAGTCGATATGCGCTGAATTGTGTGGTTTGATCGTTAAGATTGCCCTGTTAATTTAACATTTTTTCTTATTACGCCTTGAAAAAACGAGTCCACCTCAATAGTTTCCACATTGATGTCCCCAAAAATTACGAAAAAAAAAACCATTTGCTCAAAATTATTGTTGCAGCACCTCGAACTTGTGCCCACCTCTTGAAACCTTTGCTCTCTTGAAGGTCCCATACACACGACACTTACGTGCACACTTGTGTCGGTGTCCTATGTAGTCCGTCCACCGATTTCTCAGTGTGCCACACGGTGTGACTAAAAGGAAAAGATTTCCATTTCTTGTGACGGTGATGTTTGAAATATCTGTCGCAATCCGATCGTTGATGAGGGACGAGCTCTGATATTACAAAGCGACATAAGGGACTTGAATTTTTCTTGGTATCTGAACGATTAAGTGATTCTGGGCAATAAGTTTGTGGCTAGTTCATGATATATGCATGCAGGAGACATAAACAGAACACTGTTAATGGGCATAGACCAATATTTTTGCCTCTCCAACTCCTCAAAGCGCTGTTCCGTCGTCGTAAAAGTCCAATGAAGAACTAATTTGTACGAATTTGTTCGACGTGTGTGGCGGAAAGCGACACTTGTGTGTAGACCTAAGTTTGTACACAGTGTGTACGGGACATTTTACGAGGTCCCTCACATACAATTCCTTTCAGAGTTGTATTGAATTCTCGTGGGCTACGGACTCCTGTTGGCGAAGGTGAAAGAGATTTATTCTACAGTACTCTCTCTAATTCAGTTTCCCTTAGGAATCTAAAAATTTGAGAATGTTCTAGTGACTTGATTTCTTCCTCTGATAGAAGGTGCCAGCCCAGACATCTTTGCCTTTCCTAGTGTCTCACAAAATTCCACCACGTGTTCTGGAATTTCATAAGATTCTCCACATTATCTATAGAGACCTTTCCTGATACCCCTATTTTCCCTGAGTCTGCAGTGCCTTTTTAGAAAGCTTGTTAGGACATGAAGATTGTTCTTGTTTTTCTTAACACATGCCTCAAACCACTCTCGATTACACTGACCTAGTGTTCTCTTGGCCCTTCATGGCATGAGTTTAGTTCCAGGTTTCTGTATGGTTCCTTCTGTCTAGTTCCCTGCATTCTTCTCGGAGGACATAGTCTCGTACAGCGCAGAATGGTCCGGGGCCTATGAAAGGTTCCGATGCACATTTCCTAGCTAGGGAGCCGGCCGTTTCACGGTCATCCCCATATGAGCAGGTACCCAGCGAAGTCTTACTCTGATTCTCCTACTCAACTCTATAAGCTTCTATAGGGATTCCCACACGAGGTTGGATTTGATGATGTAGGAGTCTAGTGCCGTGAGTGCACCTCGAATGTCCGACATTCTTACTGTGTCAAAAGGTCTTAGGCAAGGCGGTCCACGAGGTTGCACACATTAACTCAGTGCGAATTCTTAGGATGCAACTGTGGCCTCATCCTCCTAGGTTCACATGAGAGACTCTCTGAGTCTGATCACCCTGAGTGTCGCTGGTGACCTTAACACGCCTCTTGTACCTACATATTTGTAGCTTAATGAGCTTCACAATATTATATTTTTTCCTTAGAGGTTGCCACCAGGCTAATGACCCATAAGTGAGGATACGACATACCACGGCTTTGTACATCCATCGGGTCAGGTATGGTCTTAGGCCCCACCTTTTTTCCGAAATTCTCGACCGATGGATTTGAGAGCCTTTTGACAGTTGCTTATGCAATCATTGAAATTGTGTAACTGGTCCGAAAAATTATTATAAAGACATTGTCAAAAACTGTTAAGAGGCAACAGAGATGGAAGTCTTGTATTTCGATAAAATTTGTTTCCTGCATGAGATTTTCACTCTCGGCACATATTGTGCTATGGTATACCGAGCTCAACCTCATAATCTCCGATCCAACAACAACAACGAATCTTCTATAGAAGAACGCATGAAAAGAACACATGGCATATGCTGGCCGGTAAAAAAAAAAAACGGAAATCACAACAAAACAATGATTAGCCGTGTTTTTTTTCAGTGAAGTAAGATGCAAAAAAACGATTCGCAGTGGCTTTGATTCTTTTCCGTCAGAATTTATGTAGAAAACAATTTATATGTTCGAATCGCTGTCAAAATATATGAAAAAAAAATTCGAACTCGAATTTTTATCGGCAGCCACTTTTCACTGCCGATATTATAGGCAGTAGGTTGTTGTATGTGCTTTACGTTCAAAATCCTACTTCACTATTTATAGATTTGTGAAAAAAACACGGCTATACTCAATCACTAGCTGAAAACCAGAATTTGTTGAAAACAAATTGAAGAGGTTTCATGCCTTAAAATAAGGAGAAGAACAACCTCGCAGATGTGTACTTAGCTGAAATTCTTAAGAACTTATTTAAATTTTAAGTTATGTATGTCAGACCTAAGACTGAGTCTGAAGTATTTCCTCATTAAACTATTAAGAGGATGAGGTAACAGACTGTGTTTGATTTTTCTCGGCGTATCAAGTGATGACATTAAACTGACTTTAAAGTCAGTCACTCGTACTGAAGCGCGGATGTACATATATAGACACGCGCAATAAAATAAACTTAGGTTACACAACACGATGTACTTGATAATCGGTAAGAATTTCCGCCTGTGGCGTCTGAGAGATAATCTGTTACTGTATGTAAATTGTTGATGATTCTGGAATTCTTGGCAGTGTACACAGCAATTTTTTGCATCTGCAATATGCATTTGTTTTCACAGAGTCAAGAAAGTAAATTAATTCCGATAAGATAATCTATCTCTCTTCAATCTATTTTCCTTTTTGTTTTGATGGTTATTGGAGAAGAATATTCAGGCACGAAATATACGGGCTATACAACGACGTGAGCTACATTGAGCCCGAAGAGTCTTCTCCTCCTCAACCAGCTTCGCGTGCGCAATTGAAGACAGCTGGCTGAAGAGGCTTGTTGGTTGACGCCCAAGTCTACCCCGGACTGTTGCGCTATGAGAAGCAGAAGAAGAATCTAGCTATCTTTGCCGCCGCAGCGCAGCACAGTGGATTGAGAGCGGAAGAAAGGTCTTTGGAGAAAGTCACCTTTGCAGAGTATGTTTTTTTATTGTTTGTTGGACTGTAGAGGCTCCAAAGGGATGCCTAATTCATCTGGAAGCTGGAAGCGTGATATATTCATACACAAAGATTATATTCATCCATCTACGGGCAACTTTGGCCTCAAGAGACTCAGAAGAGCAGTTTTGGACTGGAGACCGATGTCCATACTAGGATATTTGAGGAGATGCAAAGCATTGTGCACTAATATGCTTCCATTTCAGAAAGGTATTCTGATAAATAGAGGGCCACTGGTTTTGATTTTCGAATGTGTTAAAGAAAACTTTGGAGCAGAATATATCCGTAGCTATCGACTGAATCAGGATAGAGTCATAAGTTCCAAAGAAGGTTTATACGACCATCTAACACACAAATACGCTCCACCGAGTATCCTATTTATTCGGTAGGAATGAAGGATTAACATGCGATAGCACAATCGTCATAAACTATTTTTTTTTAAGGGAAACAGAAATGGGTGGAGATGTTCCAGCGGAAAACGAGGAGGCAATTGAAGAAACTAAAACCATAGCTTCAGATCTTCTGTCAGATTTAGTTGCTGATGACAGCAGATTATACAACACCCGCTTTAGACTTCGAGTTTGGGTTCAAAACAATTACCCAGACAGAGAAGATTGGGAAAAAAGATCTGGTAAGAAAACCAGGCTACCTGGAAATCTACACAGATGGCTCAAAAACAGACGAGGCCATCGGACTAGGAGTATTCGCGGTATCGTAAGGCATATCCTTTTCCCTGTCTCTTCGACTGCCCGACCATTGTAGTGTATTACAGGCAGAAGTTAAGGCTGTCCAAGAGGCTGCCCGTTTACTGTCGATGAACCGGATAGACGGGTTATCTGTCGCCATTTACAAAGATAGTCATTCGGCCATTAAGACTCTGGATACACCATCAATTAAATCGAAGATGGTAAGACTGGTAAGAGATAGCGGTTAGATGCAACCTAACTCTATGCTGGGTACCTGGGCATAGTGATTTTCCAGGTAACGAAAGGGCCGACGAGTTAACAAGATTAAGGGTGAGACTGCGACTGGTAAATAATCCAAGTAATAACACCACGTTACTTACAGATGCCGTCGACTCCGCTAATCGTTAGTTGGCCCTCACTAAATCCAAACAAAACAAATACACTCCTAAAACTACACAGAAATGTAATAAGGAACGTAGTGGGCATTATCACCGGTCACTGCCTTGTATCCATGCCAGAAGAATGGGAACCCCCCACAACGACTACTGCAGAAGCTGTAGAGACGAGAAGGAGGAAAAAAATACGCTTCATTTGATCAGCACTTGTCCAGCCCTTGCAACTAGAACTAGAAAAGATATACTAGGCAACTACTTTTTCAGTAACCTAGAGGAAATGTCACACTTAAAGATACAAAACATAGCTAAGTTTATCAGAAAAACTAATTGGCTCTAAATCAGCACAGGAGTGGACTTGTCAAAATAGGCCACTAGAATACCATTAGGTAGTCTCTAGGTTTAATTAATTTTTGTTAGTATAGTTTTTTTTTGTCCTTTTAAAAGGAGCCGGTGGAAAGCACTTGGTAGTGATAGCTACAGTGGTGCCAATCAAAACCAAACCAACCATAACCTAGTTGCTTGTGAAGACCACATACCAGCTGAAGATGATAACACAGATGTTGCAGTAGTATACGCTTAAGCATCCCATCATCCTGGCATCTAGTCATCACATTTTAGTATTTCCAATACTGCATGGTGGAGTCAACAGCCTGTTAAGCAAGATGAGAGAACGATTTTGAGTCATTAAGGTAAGCCAGTCCGTAAAAAGGAGGATTAGCAGATGTGTCGTTTGTGCTACGCTATTTCGGCAGCCTACAACCCAGCCATTTGCACCATTGCCGCTCCACCGAATTACTCTGCATTTGGGCATTCAATCATGTTGTCATAGATTTCGCTGGGCCTCTATTTAATCAAGCTGATGATGGATCGACAATTAAACAGGCCTACTTGTTTGTTTACACCTGAGTGGCAGTCCAAGCGGTTCACATAGAGCTGACTACAAGTGTTTCGAAAGACAGTTGTTCAAATGCCATAAAGTGTTTCATGGCAAGGTACACCGTCCACTATATACTCCGATAGCACGAAATCTTCTGGTAGAACATCTTGGGAGTTTAGTGACGTAACGAAGATTTCCGAAGAAGAGGACCTGCCATGGCTAATAACAGAGTTAAGTGGAGTTCCATCGTTAAAAGGGCACCCTGGTGGGGAGGATCCTGGGAGCGCTTAAATAGAACAATGAGAAAATGTCCTCAAAACTGTTATTGGTAGGGCCAAGCTGAACAGCTAAGCACGATACTGATTGAGGCAGTGTCTCTGGTAAATGAAAGGACATTAACCTACGTAACTGAGGATTCATTAGAATTAAAGCCGCTTACACATGCATACACACATTTATACAGATGTGTCCTACTGTGTAACATGCTTACCGGTAGACGGTTCGTCGTCAAAAATGGCAACGTGACCTCCACAGGTATATTTGAGGTAAAAAATGGTCTCCTAATTCGCCGATCCTGTTCAACATTTACTTGAGCGATCTGTTAAGTTCTCTTCCTCATGCAATTGCGTATGCCGTTGACTTGATCGTGTACAGATCAGGCAAAAAGATCGAGGAAATCACTACCCTCACGCAAGGTGACTTCGATTGATTCATGAGAAGTTGCGATGACTGGAAGTTGAGTATCAACTTCCGGAAGTCGGAAACCATTCTGTTCAGGACGCCGTTGTATAAGGCCTCGGCGGACACGAAAAAGAATTGGCGAAAGTTCTCAATCGTTGGACGACACGGGGAACCACTGGCGCAAAGGACTGTAGTCAGATACCTCGGGATCTGGCTAGATCAGTATCTATATTTTAATAAACAAGTAGATGCTGCTCTGGCCAGGGCCCGAGGCGCTTTTGCCCTTACAAAGAGACTCTTTTACAACAGCCAACTCGATGCGAGGGTGAAGGTTATCTGCTACATGGCCCTCATCCGGCCAATGCTCACCTATGACTGTCCCGTGTGGTTCAACGTGAGTGCAAGCTTGATGGAAAAGATTCGGTTGTTTGAGAGGGCTTGTCTTAGGGCTTGCCTTCTTCTTTATCGAACTCCAGAGTCCCAGTACAGAAAATTCTATTCCAATGAGGTCTTATACAACAGGGCAAACCTGATAAGAGTGGACAACTTCCTGTTGAAGTTGATTCGAGGTCATACTGCCAGAGCGATGAACTCAGTCAATAACTTGATCTCTGGGGCTTACTACCCCAATTCACAATACCATGAAAGGGTACGTCACAATGGCTTCGTCCCCCCAGAAGCTTTCCTGCACCTAGACAAAAACGGATTGCTTCAAGATATAAATGCGGTACCGCTCATCTACCACATCGCCAGATCAACTGTGGATGGGCGACTCAACCACGACCGTTCCGTCGCACAACGAGCTGAGGAGGGTCTCCTCCGGTTCAGTACGGCGGTCTCAAGACGAGATGTTAAGGATGTTGCTATGCAACATCGAAAGTTCTGGTGGCTGGGGAGAGAGCATGTACCTATGTGTATGCATATGTATATATATTAAGTGCATATATGTATATACCTGTATATGTCATCATATACACATATATATATATATATATATGTAATTTTAGCATAAGGTAGTTTATTTTAAGGTAGCATGTAAGTTAGTATATAAGTTTTAAGGAAAACTGTTCTGTTATTAAGTTTTTGCATAAATTTTCTTAATTTCATATTGTCAATATCTATGTTTAGCGTAAGTAGACAGGTTGTCACTTTAGGTCGAAAGACATAGCATATAAGTTTAAGCTTAGCTTAGAGTGCCCGCCGTGGGCCATTAAGTTATATTTAGCATCATGTTCGTCTAACTAGTTTTAAGCATTTTTGTCTAGTATATAAGTATTTAATGAATTAAAAAAATAAAAATGAATTTAAAAAAAAAAAAAACAGATGTGTCCAGAACCTATTGGCCAGTTTCCAGTTTCCGAGATGGGTAACTCTAAAATAAGAGGGCCTTGGCAACATCGGTTAAAATACTTCGATAAGGGAACAAAAAGTTGGCGTATTGAGTGTTGCAGCAACTCAGATCCTTTTATTCATCCGAACCACAGCCAAAAACTGGAGATGTTGCCCTGCTGTTTGACAGCCCTAAGTCGCAGGTAAAAATAGTGATGGTTGGAAAAAAAATTGAAGGCCAAGACGGTAAGTTTAGCGCTTGTGAGGTGCTATTTCCAGATAGATATTTGTTGCGGAGACCTGACCAACTAATCTCTCTCTAAGAATAATATGTACTTTTGAATTACACTGGAATAGTTTTAGTTGATTCAGTATTCTCGATGTTATCAATTCCAATCCTTAAATTTTTCTTAAATAAAACTTTGTCGTTCTTAAACGGGTTCGAGTTCTTTTTTTTTCAACAGATGTGTTTAAGGATTCAAAATAGAAACATCTCTGAAAATAGCTTCCAATATAATTTGCACGCAAAAATAAAATTAAATAAAACTTTTTCATGAATATGCAAATATGGCAATAAAAATATTTTCACATCTGTAGATTCATTAAATCATGCAGAATATGTGTAAAATTTCAATATGAGTTCCATTTACTTTCTCATAGCCGAGGGATACAAGTGACGTCGCACGGTTTGACAGATAAGGAGTACCTGATACCTTGTATTCTGTTGATCATGGGTGACGTCCACTCCGGACTGTCATTCCTAATATTGACGGATACGTAATCGGCAAGAATCGTGGAGTATTCCTAGGCAGTGGTGATCTTTGATATATCCCAGATCAAGGAGGATATGGTACATTTGTTGTCAGAATTTGGTTGAAAATTATACTTCAGAACTAAGAAACAAGCGCGTGGTGTATGACAAATAAACAAACAAAGCTTTTTTTCAGCAATGTTTTGTTTCACACAACCACAGCTCTAAACGAAAGCGTGGCAAATTTGGGTCGATAGTGGCTATTAATAGACACCCTCTTCCTTGACTCATGACAGCGACGTAATCGTAACAGATTACAACGTTTTTAAATTTGTAGAAATATCAAAACAAATGATTATCAGCAATCTCCACCCACTGTACCCTGCTCGTCCTAGTTTCCTCATGACCCTAACACCTCCGTCAAGATAATTTTCCACTTATCAGCAAGCGCTGCTCATCAAAACAACCTCAGAGCCTCCTTATCTACACAGAGAGAGAGAGAGAGAGAGAGGCGAATGAGGGGAGCCATAAGTATTCACGCGGGAAACCTTCAAAACGAGATAATTTAATCCCACTAGAGGCCCTGTAGCTCAGAAATGGGAACAAATCTCTGCAAAAATATTCGCCGCCATGAGACTGATGCCAAACAAAGCCTACGTGCTTGCCCAACCGGAAGGGAATTCATCCATGACTAGAAAGATCGGCCGTTTATATATTTTTCGCATAGAGCTATCCATTAAATATTTATGTGCCTTCCGAATGATCAAGGTGCAAAGGTTATCAAAGAAATAAGCAAACAAAGGCTGAAAATCCACTCGAGACGAATCAACCGGAATTCGAATCATGTTTGAATTATTTATCTCTAACGCTTTTTCTCATCAATCAGCTAAGCCGACTGGGGAGTGCCCCAATCACAGGCAAACACACACACACACTCTTTCATGCTCAGTGCCTAAGGTTTATGGCTACTTACTCTGATTTGCTGTGGTCTTTCGTTTTCAATTATTTCAGCTTCATGCAATTCAGCTGGCGAATACATCTGGCATCGACTTCGAGTGCTGTTGATGTTGTGGGGTCTTGGCTCAGCCGTGGTTACGACTGTTACGATTAACTTGTAATTTTATGAGTATTTTTTTCTTGCAGCCATCACGAGGTGTCACTTTTTACAGGTCACTTGTAATTACGATAATTGGTTGCTCTGTATAGCTTAGATTAGAGTTCAGTCGCTGCCGTGTTTTGTTAAATTAAATTTTTTTTTTTGTCTGGTTGATTGCAGACACCACTGTGTTGCGCAATGTCACTAGCTTCCCTCGACACTATGACACGCGAATATGCTGTATACGGATGTGAACACCAGACCAAAAGGCAGCCGAGTGATATTTCAAACACGACTAAGCACGTGATGACACTTTTAATGATCGTTGGTGTTGTGTTTTTTTTTTTTCAGACTGGGACCGATCTCAATTATATGCTGGATGATCGCTTTAATCGACGGATGGAGGGGTCATCGTTACGTTATCCTCTTTGGAATCACTTCACTTTCTTCTTTCTTTGTTTTCGTTTCATTTTGTTTTGTTTTTTCTCTTTCTTCTTGGTTTCTTAAAAGCTAACACTTAAGTTCAATGTGAACGCAGTTGGAGACGTTTTACGTTT
This sequence comes from Eristalis intricaria, assembly GCA_964034865.1. NCBI lineage: Eukaryota > Metazoa > Arthropoda > Insecta > Diptera > Syrphidae > Eristalis > Eristalis intricaria. The sequence goes on from OZ035877.1 coordinate 29,060,730, forward strand.
GGCCGCCTTTTTTTTTTTGAACGAATACAACACCAGAACATAGTTCGTTTTAAACATACATAAATATTGTGTGGCACAGTGAGCCTCGGATAAGTGAACACGAACAGGAAACACTTGACACAATCCCACAGGTCTTAACACTTGCAGGGGATCGAATCGAAGATCGATCTCGTTAGACTCTCGTCTCACACACTGGGGACATCACACACAAATTATCCAAGGTTCACTGTTCACGAATAAGACCATTAATCACCAGCTAATTCCCTAGCAAACTACACTTACACACTGGCTAAGGATCACATACATAGATATTGGTTAAGGACGTCAGGGCACGTGTTTCAGAGAACCCTCTCACCTAGTGATGGAGTTCTTTGGATCAGTATCGATGCGGTCTTGGCCATTGTCTCGGATATGTCGGTGAAGACGTTTGTCTTCTTGTCGGCAGGCTCTAGTCTGGCGATGGGTTTCTTGGCAGCGTGTCCATGGGGAGAGGCATCGGGCACAAGACGGCGCAGCAAGCCTGCATTGCATCCCCAGGGGAAGGTCCACTTCAGAGACAGTAGTATCCTTATGTATCCGGGCACAATGACCACCTTCTGGTTGGTCCTGATCGCCTTCACAACCCTATCGGCGACATCATTCGGATTCAGAGTTGGCACCCAGCGAGCGTTCACATCGTCAAACATTCCAGTGGCTTGAATGAAAAACGGGCATACGCAAGTCGTCTCGATGTTGTTATGCCCAAGGACGCTCAATTCCAGTCGCAGGGCTTCATCGAAGCCGACCACAGCGAACTTGCTGGCACAGTAATCAACCAGTTTGGTGATGCCCACATGTCCCGCCAGCGAGGCGATGGTCACAATGTGGCCACGATCGTTCTCGATCATCTTCGGCAAGAAGGCCTTTGTGGTCCAAAACGACGCCATCACATTCACGTTGAATGACCTTTCGATGAGGTAGTCGGGGGTATCCAACAGCAGAGTGCCCGACACCACGCCGGCGTTGTTGATCAACAGGCTCACATCACCGATCTCGCGACGAACAGTGTCGGCGGCCTTGTACACATCCTCCTTCTTCGAAATGTCCACCACGTAGCCCTTGCAAAATCCACCCATCTCCGTCACGATCCTCACGGTCTCCTTGATGCCCTCCTCATTGATATCCCAGATCACTATTTTCGTGCCCATTTTGCCGAGGATCTGTGCCAGCAGTCTGCCCAAGCCGTTACCTCCTCCGGTGATCAAAGCGATATCAGTTCCCAGATCCTTCTCCGGGTACCCAAAGATCAGGTAGTAACTGTCCTGCAGGATGTATCCAATCGAGGACACGACGAACCACACGAAATCCACAAACGCATCCCAAGCTGTCAACATAGCGGGCACCTCCAGTTTCGGCTTCTCATCCTCAGCCGCGGCCCCCGTTGGCTTCCCGTTCGCCATCACCCCATTCCCATTCGTCTGAAGCGACATTTTTCCCTTCCTGTATTTTTCGCACGGAAAAAAAAACACACACACGCACTCTCCAGAAAGAAGAACAAATTTTCAAAAAAATTCTTTACAAAATTGCAACAGTAACCCACTTTAGACAGAGTTGGGAACAACTTTTACTTTCTGCGATAAAGAGATGCAAAAGGCCAGCAGCGGCGCCGAACCAACAAAAACAAAACCCAATCAAAGACTAAAACGCGACTGCTCCGCCGACTGCTATGTATGTATATGGCCAAGGTTTTGGCTGCAAAACTCAAGCCACCACCACCACTCTCGCCGAACAGTTCTCTGCCGCTCTGTTCCGTTGCTGTTGTTACTACTGTTGCTGCTGCTGCTGCTGCTGCTGGTGAGTGGTGTTCCAAGCTCCGAAATCATCCGCAGCGCTGGTGGTAGATTGTGCGCTGAGCGCCTCGCCGAGAGATGAATTCAATTTAAAAATTCCAAGCTACGTACGTCCCCCCAGCCACTGCTGTATGAAGTTTACAATTTTTCTTTTTATTTTTGTTTCATTCGTCAGTTAGGTAGAAATGGTAACTTGTTTTAATTTATTTCAATGATCAATGAGGCAACGATCGAGAGAGGTTTTGAAACGTGCTCAGCGTCGACGCTGACGGAGCTGCAGGCATTCTCACTCAATGAGCACGTAGATCGAGGCGGCGCGATGACGGCGCTCACTTGTGGACTTTACTTGTGGACCGTGTCGATCGGATCGGAACAGATCGATCGTGGATACAGCGGGGTCAACTGAGTCCACAGACAGCTGGGTGCTCAGGCAGTGGTTTGCAACCTTTCGCGAAAACCCTTATGCCTTTGAAATCAAATGGGTGTCGACTGTCGCGGCAATATCAATAAAATCATTAAACAAAAAACTCGTTGTTGTATTAAGAACCCAAACCGGTTTGAAAGGTGCTAACCAAGTCACTTAGGGGGCGATAATTCGCTCGCATTTAAATGATACAATTAGGCAGGCTTATGTGCGACATTGAATTGAGTGGGCAATTAAAAGCCGACCAAGGGGAGATGAGTAGAGAGACGCCGAGGCGGATTGATGTTTATAACAAACAACTTGCGTCAGAAGACAACGTGATCAAATTCGAATGAACATTCAGAGGAGCATTTGACAATTTTTAACTGCGGTCTTGACGTGGTGTACATTTCTGATTATTCTAGATTCCGAGTGGATGTGCCCATGGATTGACTGATGACCGCTGACTTCAGAAGACAGAAGCCAATCTCGAGATGATCCTGCATTCATGGCACGAAATAAAAAACGAATATCAAATGGAGCAGAATTCGGGCGCAAAGCTGGCAACAGTCTGACGATCACTCGTCTCTTGAGAGAAGCTCTCTCAGTCTACGTAAGGGACATAAATTTCAAGCATTTTGATAGCACTTGGCTAATATATAGGGGATTAGTATAAGGTCTGCAAAACATGCAAATCCGTACTCACTTAGAGTTGCGGTAACAACTCCATTACTGATCAACACACCAACTGCCTGTTGCACTGCCACGTGGGTTGACAAATAGAGGATTGGGTCGGCGTGGTGACTATGACAGCCAGTCAGTTTTGGCAGTGAATTCCAGTACGGATTCGACCGGAGTTTCACTAAGGTCACTTGGATTATAAAAGAAGTAGGAGTGCGTTATGGCTTTCCTGATCGAAAGTGTTGTACACCTTCCTCCTCTTATTCATCTAGGCTGCAAAATTAAATTGACAATAGCCCTAGTCTTTTTACGTGTAGACCAGATTTTGGATCTGTTTGAGGAGATCAAGCTATCTGATCTTTTTTGATCCAAACGAGGCCAGATTTGGGTGGACATGTGACATGTGATACCTCTCCTTTCTTGCATTCATTGTTCACTGATAATTTTGGCCTGTAACTTGAAGGTAACTAAGGGAGTACCTGTGTCATAAGAGGATCCAGCAGTCTTGTGGCGATTATTGCGAACTAGTCACAGGCACAGGCCAATGTGAAACTGTGAGAGATGTGCCACAGTTTATGACTACGATCCAAGTCAACCGGCGATGTTCCTGATTTATTTTCCTTCGGTTCTGATGCCAGAACAAGGGCAACCAGGAAGAAATTAGAACATAATCTTCGTCGTAATTGATAAAATGTATGCTTGATATGTGGCCCCATTCCTGCAAACGACGTATGGTTTTGAAAGATAACTTAAGTCGTCATAGCTCACATCATGGGCTAGGGAAGGCGCATTTAGCCTGGGGCTGGGGCGTGTATGCTGTGTTAGTGGATCCAGTTTTGTCAAGACTAGTCTGGAGGCCACTTTTACTTCGAGTGCCTGTCGAGTTTTCCAATCCGTCACCAATATATTACACATCTGTTAAGAGGCATCTTGTTGAAGGAACAGTTAAAAGTGGATACTATCGATTTTTCAATTGAATGTATCAATTTTTACGTTCTTATATTCCTGAGGAAGCCAGCTCTTCCATATACGAATGGCACAAGAAAATTAAAAGCCGTTAGAACGTTAACTATCGGGAAAAATACAAATACAGTACGACCTGTTAATTATGGATATTTGTACAGTTGACTTTATTGAGTTCATAGAGTCAAAAAATTGCAGGTGTCAAAAATGGAACAGTTAAGCTATTCAAAAAAGTAAAAACATGCCATTTACCGCTTTACAGACCAGAACCTGTAATTTAATTCAGTCAAAAATAAAAATTCAAATTATTGTAATATTTTGATTTAAAGAGACGCACAATACGATTCGATGGTGCAGTAAGCATGCAGTTCATAGTTCTCTTAATTAGTGGTGTCCCTGGTTCGAATCCTAGTGAAAGTAAAGTTAATATGCTTTTATCTGGGTCTCAAATCTGGAACTGTCACCCCTTGCCGTTGGAATCAAATGAATGGCACTTTCACTGGTGTGGTCCATCGGGGGTAGTAGTCTGACTGTGGGTATTACAATGGACTATTGAATGGTCCACCCATGTCTGGAGTATCTTCCGCTACCATTTTTTGGTTTTGTTTTCGATTGGGTCGCCGTGGCGTAGTGTGTTATTGCGTCGAATCCGAAAACCAGGTTCGATACCCGAATTTAACACTTCCGAAGCCGGAATCGGAAAACCAGGCTCGATACCCGAATTTAACACTTCCGAAGCCCTGACAATGCTCAAAGGGTATTTCTGTCTAGAAAAAGCTTCTCAACTTCGACTTCCGGAGTCGGCATTAAACTTTAGGTCCCTTCCACTCGTGAAAGAACAATAGTGGTTGCTGAGAAGCTAGGCCGTGGACTGCCTCGGACTGTCGCACCACCCATAATGGAATGGAATTCACTAGCAGAAATTGCTCTACCTACCTAAGACGCAGAATTCTTTTTCACGGCGAATTCTAGTAAGTCTTGAAGAGCTAAAATGTTACTCAGTGAAGCATCATTTTCTTCAGCCCATTTAAGGCAAAGGTTTAGTGCTTGAATTGAAGCCGCTGCTTTAAATGTTTGGCAGTGGGGACGCTTCAACTGAATTTTGGTCATAACTTGCGGTGGTTGCAAGCGGATTCAAGATCGGTTTCATTTACGGCTATCCAATCGTTTTTGGCCTCAGAACAATCAATAGGGGATGGTATCACTATTCGATGATATTATTTCGCGGTCTTTTAGGATGAGGTCCCTTAGAACACTCAAAGGTATCACATCAACCTCGTCGATTTGCGCTGCAGTCCGACTGAGACCAGAATCTAGTTTTGTGCAGCTAGCAGTGCAGTGAATGCGCTTATTTTTTCAAGTGGACTACGGATGGGATGTGGAAAGCCTTTTTATAACAGTTACACACCTTGAGGATTTTCAGTGATTTGAGACAGCCGATACCGTGAAGGTGTCGAATCCGTAATCGAACCATGGACCTTCGACATAGGTGTTGATGCACTGCGGCGACGGTTATGGCGGAATATTTTTGGTGGGACGAAATTCCATTCTTTTCAGTTTATATTAATATTTTGAAACCATAGACAAGATGAGTGTGTGTTTTGCTGTGCAACCAAGGATGCCAACATTTCCAAGAGAACTTGCATCTCGTGGAGGAAGAGGAAACATCTAATAATTTAATACTTCTCCCTCTCTCTCTCTCTCTCTCTCTCTCTCTCTCTCTCTCTCATATTTTGGAGACAAACTCGAAGGAAGAAAAATATAAAAGTGACCTCTCTCTTGAGTGGACAGCCATGGGACCGGAGTTTTTTGTCCACATAAGATAATGTCCGCTCAAAAAACGTAATCTAAAATCATATATTCCAGCCAATCATTTCAGTACATCTTGTCCGCTTAAGAGAATAGTCCACTTAAGAGGGTGTCCATTAGAGGGAATTCACTATATGAATAATAATTTCGATGGTGTGACTAAGTATCTGCGGTAGTTGCGTTAAAAGACTCAAACTGAACATGAAAACAAACGCGTCTAATTCGTTCGTAAATGTCAAAAATGTTCGTTAAACAAGCCAGAGTCGGGCTTGAGAATTATAAGAGCCTCAAACCTCAACCACAGCACACCCTAATCATGACAGTGGCCCATGTTCATCTCAGATGGTAGCGCCATACAAAAAGGAAGAAATGCTTGAAGAATTACGAGAGTTATATCAAGTTCATTAAGTGCGGAAGTCCATTCAAAAATGACCTGCAACTCAGAAATTAATATCTTCAATGTGTCCATCGACTTGTTGTATACTCGTATATCTGTTTCAAATAAAAAAAAACCATCCCCTTTTAAGTCGTTTCCCAAAATATGCCGAATCAGGTTTCGATCGTCACACGAATGAATCACGTCTTGACTCAGAACACTGACGTTGCACCCACACTGACTTCCAATTACAATCGTCACAAAAATCTAATTCCGAACCCGAATCATTTTTCAGCCACTGAGGTTATTAAACCATGCCAGTCATATAAAGAAACCACGAACAAAAAATTGATTAGCATCTCACTTGGGACGAGTTAGCACCTTCACACTCCTAGGCTTACCGCGCAGCGGTTCCAAAACCAGCGACACTTGTTAACACTGTTTGTAACTGGTCTGTGACTCTGTGAGTAAGAGGAATTCAATAAACTGATTAAGTTAAATATAGAACATCAATCTGCGTCTTAATTAGACGGTTTCGCGTTTGAACGCCACCGACGGACGGAGGAAAGCAGGGATGCTGAGAACACAAATTAGCATTCTGGGAGTCCTTGGTGCACGGTTCAGTTGCAACTGCAAGACTGTTTGTCTTGGAACACTTTGATTGACAGCTGACAGCGATTTGCATATTTTATAGTCCATGTCTGCTTTTCTGTTGCGATAGCTTGACACTCCCACTTGCACTCGCAATAGTCCGACTGCCTTGAAATAGCTGCCGTCTCCATTCGACTAAGATCAACAAAATGCATGCACAGCGCCAGACCATGCGGCAATGCATGCACTCGCGATTGCATAATTGCAAGTATCAAAATACAATTATGCACGTATGACATTCGAACTTGGGTGAAGGGCGCACACCAGACAATGTTCGCTGAATGACAATTCACTTGGTAAAACACCTCTCGGGTGTCGCGTCGTCGTGCTGCCCGAATTCTCATTCCGATGTGATGTGCTCCCATCGAGTTGGCGCCAAGAACTTGTCCGTTGACGAAGAATTCTTCTGACTAGTCAACAAATGTCGAATGGCCTTGCGAATCAGCAAGACAATGTTTTAATTAAGTCGGCGTGATGCGAGGAGGCAATCAAAACGCCGGCAAAAGCTGAAGCTTTTTACCTCAACACCTAGAGATACGCGCCAGCTAGAGACACTGAATAAATTAATGTTACGCAACGCGTCGTGTGCGTAGAATGTGTTAAATAAATGCAAATGAAGTCATCGGCATAATTCGCCAAACGCCGAAGCGAAGTGAATTGTGCCAACAAACGCCAACGCCAACGAAGCCTTATTGTAGCTGGGTGTGCTGAAATTGTTTCTCTATTTGCAGATATACGATGAAACATTTTTATGACGATGCCAATGGATTCAAGCGGATTACTACCACGCTTGGAATGTGACAGTCAATGTGTGACTCTTGCTGAAACGACAGATTGTGCAGAGCGCTACAGCGGCTCCGAATGTCTGGATGTAAAATGTTTTATCTCATCGAGGTGATAAATGCCTCAATGGCAAACTAACAATTTACTACTGTTGATGCAGGCAGTCACACATTTGTCATGCAAATGGCTTAAGCAAAATTGTGTGAATATGCAATTCAGTCGGCCAACCGCTGACCCAATGACTGTGCGAAGCTGCACATATTTTTTAATTTCTTTTCATTCGGGTTTCTTAATCGCATTGGTGTGTCATGTCGGCTCAGTGATCTGGTTCGCAGGCGGAGTCAAGGCCGTTGGTAATATTCCCAAGCTGATTTCGACCTTCCCACAGACGATGTACAATGAAGTGAAATTTGCGTTTTGAAAAGAAAATGTGTAGAAAGAGTTGGAGTCATTCATCATTGGAGTGGGAACAGAGGGAATCTAGAACTATGAGTCTTTCTGATGGGTGGAAATTCTTCCGGTAGGAAGTTACACCTCGAGTGTCTGCGCAGGCGGGAGTCGGGGTACTCAAACGTTCCAGGCTAGCAGGCAGGCTATTGGAGAGGATAGGAGTAAGAGACGGGCTCTTAAAGCGCAATTTTGAAAGGGTGACTTTGGCTCTGGTGCTGGTGTATGCATCAGATCTAGAGTCAGAGTACGCGGCTTTCCTGGATGAAGATGATGCTGACCTTGATAGGGTAGGGGATTGAGATGGATTCCTATGTCCTGATGGGTGGCGTCAATGCTCACGTCGGTGTGGATTAAAAGGCATGGGGGAGTGTGATTGGGAGGAACGGTGATCCTCATTAGAACGCCAACGGAGACAAGTTGTTGGTCATTTGCGAGTGCAAATGGCATGTCCATAATGAACACAAAGGCAACGAGGTACCGTCAGAGTCTTCAACAGAAATCGGTGATAGATCTCCTTTTGGTTCCATCATGTGTGAATCTATGTATGGCTGAACGCGGTACGCGGTACCTCACGCATAAAGTACCTCTTTCTCCACGTTGGAAGAAACAAGAGTCTGCGAAGATTCCGCACATCTCTGAAAGGTTTGAGCGAATGTCAACTGTTCGATCGCAAGACGAGGAAGAATGGTCACTGTTTTCAACAGCTATGACCTTAAACGCCCAGAGTTCAAGAAGCCATCAGAGAGAAGAAGAAGCCCTATCGAGACAGGATTCTCTTGGGGGACTGTGCTTCTCGTGACCGGTACACCGAGTCGAGAAGATCTTGCAAACTGACTGTGTGAATAACAAGAAACAACCCTGGAAGGAGTTCGTTGAGAAGTTGGAAAGCGACCGTAGATCTGGGAAAAAGGTGTTCTGGCAAACCATTCGCCGATTCAGATAGAAGGAAGGAAGAAGGAAATTCAATATCATCGAAGTAGTAAAACCCAAAGTTGGTGGTTGCTTTCCAGTGATGTTGACATTTTGTCAGCACTGGTGCTGCTCAAACCTGAACAGGGCACTGAGGCTGGCAAACCCGTCGTCTTGAGTCCAACGGTGGGTCTTCTACCGATGACTAGCTAAAAGTTAGCATATCCGCCAGTGTTGATAAAATCCGGCCATTAATGCTTAAGGCAATGGGTAAAGAGGGCGTTTTATGGTTCGTGTCATTAAGCTGGCCTGGGAACGAGATGAGACACCTGGGGATTGGCAAACTGGGATGATTGCCCCCCTTTTAAAAAAGGAGGACAGAAGACACTGCTTCAACTACATGGCATATCGCTATTCTTACTTTAGGTATACTCTACGGTAAGGTGTCTCTTTCGTGAGGTGCCAGTTTTGTGAATGCTGTGACTGTCCGTCGATGCTCAAGGTCAAGAAGCGCATTGTGGCATTGACATTAAGGGTACTTTTGTCTCCTTAGCACTTAAACCTAAGGTATAAAGCGTTTATGTGCGTGAACAAAAAAACACCTTAAACCGGATAAGACATAAGAGAAAAATTGTCTTTCATAATGAAAACGCCACACAAGTCCTTATGGTGGTCCTTGTGCATCCACCTTATAGTTCAGACCTAGAACCAAATGATAACCACCTGTTCCTGTCCATGGCACTGCGAATGAAATGTTTGAGAGGCTTTTGAAACAAGAAGAGACATCATCCCATGATGGGGGATGAACAGTGCGGCTTCCGTCCCAGCAAAAGTATGTACAACCGGCCAGATTTTCAATCTAAGATCGGTACTTGAGTAGGTTTGGAAATATGCCAAACCGATCTATATCTGTTTTATAGATTTAGGAAAGGCATGCGACCGAGGTAAGCTCTGGAGTGTTCTAAAGGAATATGGGATTAGTTCTCTTTTGAGGCTCATACAGTCTCTATACACAAACTGTAGCAGCTGTGTTCGGGTTGACGGTGCTAAATCAACGCCTTTCATCGTAGGCGTTGGACTTCGCCGGTGGTGCGTCCTGTGGTCTCTGGTTTTCATTGTTCATAAGGACTGGATGTTGCAGAGTAGCCGAGGCAAGGAAAGTTTCACTTTGGGAGATTTGAGGTTAAGTCATCTTCTCTGTTTTGTAGTTATCCGCTGATTCGCCAACATGGAACTCCAGTGATCACGCTATGGTTGGTGGCCGTATGTGCTGATGCTGGGATGAAGATTAACGTAGACAAATCAGAGGGTTTCATAATTTCCCGAGCGCACGTTCAATGCACGCTGGATGTTAGCGGAGCCCCATTGAAGCAGATGGAGAAGTTACATCTTCGGCTCTTTTTCGTAATGATGAGGTTTCCTAATGGATTGATCGCTGATTCTACTTCTTCTTCTTCTTCTTCTGATGGCGCTACAGTCCGGGGTGGACCTGGGGCTCAACCAGTAAGCCTCTCCAGCCGGCACGATCTTTAGCCAGCTGTCTCCAACTGCGCACACAAAGTTGATTGAGGTCCTTCTCCACCTGGGTGCGCCATCGGTTCCGTGGGCGTCCTCTATTGCGTTGTTTCACTGGTTCGGAGTAGAAGACGCTTCGGGCTGGAGCAGTGTTGTCCATGCGCTCTACATGGTCCAACCATCTTAGGCGTTGAATCCGTAGACGCCTGACTAGGCTCATGTCGCTGTACAGCCCGTACAATTCGTGGTTGAATCTTCTTCTCCAATAACCATCAATGCAGACAGGACCAAAGATTGAACGCAGAACTTTTCTCTCCAAAAGACCAAGTGCTTCTTCATCTGCTTTTGAAATTATCCACGCCTCAGCGCCGTACAGAAGGACTGGGATGATCAAGGTCTTGTATAAAGTCAGCTTGGTCCTTCGAGAGAGGACTCTTCCAACCAATTGCCTCTTGAGCCCAAAGAAACAGCGATTGGCAAGAGTAATTCTGCAAACGCTTCATTGACGGCTCGCTGTGTTCTGTCAATCACGTCAATGTCATCCGCGTATGCTAGCAGTTGTACGGACTTCTGAAAGATCGTGCCTCTAGTGTTGGCGTGTGAGTCTTGCACGATCTTCTCCAGGATGATGTTAAAGAAGTCACATGAGAGAGCGTTGCCTTGCTTAACACCTTTATTTGACATTGAAGGTCTCGGTGAGTTCGTTACCGACCTTGATGGAGCAGCGAGAATTCTCCATCGTCATCCTGCACAATTTGACGAGTTTGGCAGGAATGTCAACAAACCCGCATCCAAACAAGCGCTGCCTTCGCTCTTTGTAGCAATCGCCGAAGTATATATCGCAGTTTTTCATCCTCTTTTTGCCCGGTATCACTGATTATGCTCAAAAGTATTTCTGTCAAGCAAAAGCTTCACCGTTGGGAATCTTCATTAAACTGTAGGTCCCTTTCCACTTGTGAAAGAACAATAGCGTGTACAACACGTGTGGTTGCAGTTTAAGCTAGGCCCAGGTCCGTTCCGACCAGATGAGATGATACAGTGCAGAATACATTTATTTTTAGAAAATAAGACAACGTTTGGAAATTCATATGCACTTAGATTGGCCGAACTGAAACTACGTCTCGTATGAAGACAATAACACTCACAACACCCATGCTTGTTGATCACCTAATGCTAGTAAGAGTAATACACAGTTCGAAGACAGAGGCTGTTTGAATTTACATGACTCTCAGCTCTTCCACTTACGTTTTGCCAGCCCTTCCACTTACGTTCTTCATACAACCTTCTGGTCGTTTGATTTGAATAGTAGGCCAGCAAAAACATTTTGACTACAATATGTCTGTTCCCGTACCCAAAATACAAAACTGTACAAGACAGCGAAAATCTACGAAAGTCAGTTCCCGTTTGCGAGAGAGTAAATGATTTCCCCACCCTGCCAATTTTAACACAAGAAATTTATGTTGCTGGTTTGTTTTCTGTCAAATCAATTGAAGTGTCAAATCCTCAAATAGTTTGCTGTGCACTTGGTTTTGTTTTCGTACAGTCGGTGTCATTAATATTCGGTTTTTTACTCGAATGTGTGGAAAATTGCAGTTACAGGTTGAAACCAAATGGTTTTTAACCCAATCTTTTTCTGCTCGGTAAGTTCTTTAATTTCTTTCGAGATTAGCATTTTTTGAGTAAAAAACTCCTACCATTACTACAAGATATTGAATTTACACGAAAAACTATAAAAAAAATACCTTCATTAATAATCGGTTTTTTAACAATTTTATTTAATTTACATAATAAAAATTAAAATAATCACAAAAGAAGAAAATACCCGTACTCTTTATTCCCCAAAACTTGGGATAATCGCTTTGGCGTGTTTGCTATAATTTTTTTTTATATATCCCGGACTAATTTTAGTAAATTCTTCGTGCAGTCTAACTTTCAAAGCGTTTACGGAAGAAACAGGGTTCTCCCGCACTCGCCGATCCAATTCGGCCCATAAATTTTCGATCGGGTTGAGGTCAGGTGATTGAGCAGGTGTTGCTATAACTTTTGGAGAGTTGTATAGCAGCCGTTCGCGGACAATATGGGCTTTATGTTTAGGATCATTATCCTGATAAAATTTGAAAGAGCTGGAAATTCCCATTTTTCAGCGCTTTCTTTCAAATTTTCTCTCAGAATCCTCAAATAATGCTCCAGGCTCATGATCCCATCTATAAACACCAAATTGCCTACGTCTTTAGCCGATATGCACCCCCACACCATAACAAGACCTCCCCCATGCTTCAACGTTGCCTTCAAATGATTGCTTTAGGCTTTTTCCTAGCTACTCGACCGTTGAACCCTTCTGATTTGATAGCTCTGCGAACCGTAGACTCAGAAACAAGCTTTCCGCATTCAACCAACAGCTGTCTTACTACCTTAGGTGCACTAATACGGCTGTTATCTGTAATTTTGTTATTATTATGCGTTCTTAGAGCTGGGTTAATTTCTTGGGCTGCGCTTTTTGCTTCTCGAATTCGATACGGCCTTCGTTCCTGAAGTGTCTATGATGTTCGATATCCGAATTTACCCTCTATCATAGTCAACGGCTCCACCTCTTTCGAGTCACTGACAATGCTCAAAGAGTATTCCTGTCTAGAAAAAGCTTCTCAACTTAGCCGTTCGGAGTCGGCATTAAACTGTAGGTCCCTTCCACTCGTAATAGAACAATAGCACGCACGACACGAGTGGTTGCTGAGAAGCTAGGCCCAGGTCCGCCTCGGACTGTCGCGCCACCGATATTATTATTATTTCGAACTTACCGAGCAGAAAAAAATTGGTTTAAAAACCATTTGGTTTTAAACTGTAACTGCAATTTTTCACACATTGGAGTAAAAAACCGAATATTAATGACAACCACTGTTTATACATATGTGATGATTTTTTATGTGATTTGACATTTCATAAATGACATAATGTACACAACTGGTTTAACTGCGTTCCCGTACGTTCTTGAGATTTTGCCACCCCCACTCCTTAAGAAATTACAGTCTTCACAATTTGGTGCAGAAAGTACGGGAACAGACCTAATATGTTCTACGCTCGTCATTTCACTTAGCTGTCACGATGGTACCAATCCAAGCTGGCAAATGACTCAAATTTTTAATAAAATCTGCCCAGCGCCCAGCACACGCAGTCCACGAAAAGGGTTGGGAAACATTTCACTGCAGCCCCCCTCATCTCATTTGCTGCGGAGGCTCATCGTCACCTCACCCAGAGCCGAGTCAAGTGTCAAAGTTTATTAAATTCAATTTTGCCAAAATGCAACCCACACTCGAACATGCAGAGAACGATGCAGAGACTGAAACTTTCCGCTGCAAAGAAACTTCAGAAAGAAAACTCAAATAAGACCACGTTCGTGGTTCACCCTAGGAAAGACGTCAATGAAAGCGAAAAGTGACTGTACCTCCCAGGGGAATCGACACACATTCACACTCCATCTGCTCACGCACTTCAATATGACACGCGTCATGAAGACGAGTCATCAGCATGTCAACTTTCTGCCAAGATGTGTGATTTGATTCATTCCCAACGTCAAGCGCTCGCCTTTCCAAGGCAAACGTGACGTACACGATTCAATCAAAATTCAATAGGGCGCCTATATTCAGCTTCATAGAGCCATAAAATTAGATGGACGTGATGCCGTGGCTGCAGCTTCTGAATTCAGCATGCGTTCCGAGTTTATTCAAATTGTCCCTGCGTACTGGTCAGTCACCCCGCACTCACTTCATAACGCGGCAGTCCCCGGGTAAGCGGCTCCAACAGCCCATGCATATGTATGCGCATTTGCTTTGCATATTTCAATCCAAGCCATTGTCTCTCTTATCTTCGCTCAGGGTCAAGCTAGAGCAACAAAAATCTGTTGAGCACACTTCAAGGTGAGGCGCAATCGTGTTTACGGCCAGCAAACCACTGCATCTCTCCCAACGACGACGGCTGGCTATCGGAGCGTGATTGAACTGCGCGGCCACCTTGTTGAGTGGTCAAGTGTCGGAAGTGCAAATAAAAATTAGCGAAAACTATTCTTAAGAGCGCGGGCACATCAATCTTTGCGCAAGGTTTCGTACCACCATCGAGAGTGTCCGCTTATATAACAGCTGTGCCTTACGTCATGCAGCCATAGAAAGGTGGGCAAATCGTCGTTGTGTAGACCATAGATGGCCTGTCCGGCGCAAGGTAATTAGCTGAGTTTTTACAGCCGCACTGATGTCATTAGTCAGTCCTGCTCGACAGCACCATCACGGACCGGCAGTGCACTTCATTACTCGCTTGATGCGGCGGCGCGATACCTCTCCCCACCCCCTTTATGGATGTCGATTAAATCTGAATAAATTAGCACTTCATCTGAGTGCTTTTGAACTCTATCAATAGATTTGGCATTCATTGTCAACTCTCACAGTTTTCTACGAGACATCGCAGATTTCCGTTTATGATGATGACTTGCATTTAATCACTTCGTCGCCAGGCTTCGACCAAGGAAGCCTTCGAGTTTATCGGTTCGTTGATATTGAATAACTTAAGCCGATGCAACCTTTTGGCATTCAATCCGAGAAACTGTGACTTTTCCTTTCGACATTTCACATACACCTGCACACGCGCAGAATCGGCGAATTTCGAATTTCGAGGAAACACCCCTTAGATCGGTTCGTATCACATTTCTAGATGCTATCCGCGATGACCTCGATAATTCGAGTTTATTTTTAATGTACTCGATCAATGAGGATGTGGGCGTGCATGATTTCATCGCATTTCTGGTTTTGTATTCTGTTCACCTCGAAGAAACTTATTAGAACGATAATGCGGATGAGATAAACTGTGAACAGATTGTGTATTTTTCCACTACTTCCAAATCAGGCTGATGAACGGATCGCACATATTGCATGTTTTCCTACACAACAAGAAGGAAAAGGTGGGTTTTCTTTCTTCATTGCCACCAGCTGCCGCTGATGAGCCGTACCTTCTCCTTGTCGATTCCTCAGCAACGTCATTAGCGGCTTATGCAACACTTTTCAGTGAAGTTTCCTCACAATCAATCTCACAATCATCCGTAGTTTGAGCGAATGGTCCATGTGGAGGGACTCAGATGTGATAGAAACTCCCCATCATGTAGATGCAGCTTGTCTCAAATTCGTATTTTCTGGGTGAGCATCCATTACTTGGTGAAGTGAAAGTAAAAACATAGATGATTGTGTATCCAAAGTTGGATTTCCTCAGAATTCAGATGGTAGTGGGGTGATTGAGGGAACCGGTGGATCGTTTTTTGTGGACTATTAATCATAAACGTATGCTTAGCTCATTGATTCGAAACCATATAGCTATAGGCATGGCATGGGAAGACCCATGACGGTCTTAATGAGGATTGACTTAGGCATAAGGCTTAAGGAGGTGTGTGCGATAAGCACAGGAATTGGCTTGGCAAACATAGAACTTTGGTTTGTAATGTTGGGGTCGGATGAAAAAAAATCTAAGTTTCGCGTATTAAACCATTAAAGAGATCGGAGGCAGACTCAAGAAATTGTATTAAGAATCGCGAACCTTGGCTCCGGAAAAGAGTTTCTATCAGCGATTTCCGGACCGGAGACGTTGGAAAGAACGAGTTGCTAGAACAGAGGCGGAGATCGGCTTTAACACCGATGGCTCAAAGACAAGCACCGGTACAGGGGCATGGATATTCTGTGACCTCTTAGAAAAATTCATGGCACTAAGGGATGACTGTGGTGTTTTTCAATCCGAAGTGGCTGCCATACGTGAGACGGCGCTCGAGCTACTGGCTAATCGATCATCATCTTTGCTGACAGATAAGCAGCAATAAAGGCCATAGCATCAGAAATTCTGACATTAAAGCTGGTTGGACTTTGGAGACAAAGCGTCAACGAGATATACTTGGAAAACTTGGTGACCGTCTTTTGGGTACCGGGACACACAGGAATCCAAGGTAACGAAAGGGCGGACAGTCACTCGAAGAAGGGCTCAGAGCTGGAAGAATCTCTGGCAAACCCGTACGCGCATACGCCACTCAGCTCCATAAAGAAGAAGCCAGAACACGAGGCCGAGGAAAATGGGTCTAGCGGTGAATGAGGGCAAAACAAAGTATGTGCTGTCATCAAGAAAGGACACACAACATCGACGTTTTGGACAGAGCGTCACAATGGGCAAGCTATAACTTCGAGGTAGTCAAGGACTTCGTCTACCTCAGCTCCGCAGTAAAAAGTACAAGCAACATCAGTACCGGGATCAAACGCAGTAGCTCTTGTAGCTCTTGTCAACCGCCGCTTTTTATGCTCAAGAGGCAATTGAGTAGTAGAGCCATCTCTCGAAGGACTTGATCATCCCAGTCCTGCAGTACGGCGCTGAGGAATGGACAATCTCAAAAGCGGATGAGAAAGTCCTTGGTCTCTTCGAGAGAAAAACTCTGTGTGCTCTCTTTGGTCCTGCTTGCATTGACAGTTTCTGGAGGAGAAGATTCGTACAGCGACATGAGTCTGGTCAGGCGTCTTCGGATCGAACGCCTAGGATGGCTAGGCCTTGTAGAGAGTATTGACAACTCAGCTCCGGCCCTAAGACTCTTCGCCACCGAACCCGTGGGACAACGTAACAGAGGACTTCCGTGTTTAAGGTGGTGCACCCAGGTGAAGAAGGACCTCAACCAGCTTGGCGTGCGACACTGGAGACAGCTAGCCAGAGACCGTGCTAGTCGGAGAGGCCCAGGTCCACCCCAGACTGTAGGGAAGAAGAAGAAGACGAGGCCCTGGATAGAGCCAATACTCTATCCACAGTAAGGGCCCTACAGCCGAAGCGTTACAAGAGGAGATGAACTTGATTGATCGCCCTTAGTCGCAGGGGCGTACGTACGCTAATAGGAGTCCTCACTGGCCACTGTGCCATAGGTACAATCTACATATGCAATGCGACTGAACATACCGCATAACGATTTTTGAAGGGTGTTTTCAAAGAAATACTTCTTCTCGGAGCTAAAGGACTTAAGGGGTGTTGGTTTGGAAAACATCCCAGGATTTGCACACGAATCTGGCTGGTTTCAGAGTAGTAGTAGGTCTCACAGTAGCTTGACACGCTTGAGCACCCAAGGACCTAACACGTTGGTCTTAGTAAGCTGCGACCAGAAGACCGTCAGGGCACCCAATATATCCACCTAGCTACCTAACAAATAATATAATAATAATATGGGTGGCGCGACAGTCCGTGGTGGACCTGGGCCTAGCTTCTCAGCAACCACTCGTGTTGTGCGTGCTAATGTTCTTTCACGAGTGGAAGGGACCTACAGTTTAATGCCGACACCGAACGGCGAAGTTGAGGAAGCTTTTTCTAGACAGGAATACTCTTTGAGTATTGTCAGTGACGCGAAAGAGGTGGAGCCGTGAAATATGAAAGGTGGTAGGAGTCGAGGTAGGAGTCGACGCACTTACTACGCCACGGCGACCTTTTACCTAACAAATGGTTCAATAAATTTCGATCCGGTCCGCAGTGTTGCCTCTAGAACATGCTAATAGGACAAAAGAATATTTTTACATTTGATTTACTAAGCTCATAATTGACTTTTTACATAATTCTGGATCCTAACACTGGATCAACCACTGAACACTCTTATATATTATTGATGCTGTTGAAATTGTTCTGGACGGTTTTTCAATAACTTTGAATTTAATTTGTGAACACACTCTTTCATTAATCGTCAAGCTGTCACTGTCAATTTATTGGGTAAACTCAACATTTTCACCATGGAAGTACACGAACGAGCAATGTCTGCAGTATTATTTTCTACCGAAATTCGGAGTCGGTGACCGCAACTTTAAAAGCGTCTCCAATTTTCGGTCGTAACTCTCGCCCTAGCAGACAGGCAATAACAAGTTTAGTGCAAAAATGTTGAGTCTACATATCAGTTGTGTGATGTTGGCGTGTCAGGAGACAACGCGTTGGTCGAAGTATCATAGCAAACGATCCAAATCAGTCATTTCCACTGCGTTCTCAAGAATTGGGCATCGCTCAGACCACATTATGATGTATTGAAGAGTAAGTATGGTGAGCGTGTTATCTTCATGGGCCATTCGATTAGACGGCTCGTTCGTACGATTTATCGTCGCTTGACTATCTTCTGTGGGGCTACGTTAAGTCATTGGCTTACGCCAACAATCCGACGACGTTCAAAGAACTCAGAGCCAACATGGAACACGAAATAGTGGCCGTTTCGGTCGAAATGTGTAGCCGAGTGGTTGAAAATTGTGTCCAACGAATCTACCGCTGCAAACGTGCCTCCAGTGGCCCTATGAACGAAGTACAATTCCATACATAAATGTTCTTATTGTCCTTCAAGCCGATAATACATTTTTGAAATACCTCAAACGGTTTGCGTTTTATTTAAAAAAAAATTGTCAAGTCCTTATTGAAAAACCCTTTACTTGTATCGGGCAAATACATAATGGGCAACACATTATGGCCTCAACATTAAGTCTGATAAAACAGACACCAGCTGTCCAGAAACTAATTTTGGTAAGGGCCGAAATTACTTTCTGGACAAGCAGTGTCCAGAAACTCATTTCGTTAAGGGACCAAATTACTTTCTGGGCAAGCAGTGTCCAGAAACTCATACCCATACCGAGACACTCCTTGTCCAGAAAATAATTACGGCCCTAATTGGGTTTCTGGACACTGCTTGTCCAGAAAGTAATTTCGGCCCTTACCGAAATGAGTTTCTGGGCACTGCTTGTCGGTCGGTATGGACACCTACACTAAGTTTTTTTTCTATAGAACAAGAGAGGAATGCGACGTTTTGCGTACTTTTGACCTTTATTGTTGACTATTTACTCACAAAATCTTTTATAAACAATTATTACGCAAGTACTGAAGACAGTCTTAAGGTTAAAGGAGTGAAGTTGTAAATTAAGAACACGTAGATCATTCGAAAATAATTACAAGTGATATAAAAACGTGAAACAAACTATGCAATTAAAAGAATGTGAACTTTAAACCCTTTTAATTACTACACACTTACAAAAATTCCAATGAAAAATAAGCTAAGGAATCAATGACGTAAATTAGCAAAAGTGCTAATTAAGCTCAAGAAAGACGCAAGCATCATGTAATGACATTGTTCAAACAAAAATTAACAGCAAGAACGCTGCAGCGAAAGATATTGATTAAGAAATCAACTGCAACCATGCCAAGCGTTCTACTTGTATTAAGCCTGCGATCAAAAAATAAAGTACTTTTCCATTTTTAAAATACTCTCGTATTTGGATTCAGGCAAACATTTTTTTTAGATTGTTGGTATTGGCACTCGCATCTATGTTACGCAGTGGTTTTGTGAACAACGAAAACTGAATTTTGCAAACAGTGTTTGATTTAGTGGACGGTGAGCGTTGTATTTGATTTTGTTTCCGCAATGAAGTGTCTTGTACGTAAGTTAAAAAAAATGTTTCTTCATCCATACGTGCGCCAATACCACCATTAGGCACTTTGAAGGATACACTCTCTAATTCTACATTATGTGAGCATAGATCAAATCATTAGTTGAATTGTATAGAACAAAAGAGCCACTGTGTATGAAAGGGAAACATCTATGGCACTGTGGAAAGCCAGATGGGACACCACCACCAAAGGCAGATGGACCGAAAAATTGATCGCCGCGATAGAAGCCTTTACATCGAGAGCTCTCAAGAACTGAAACAACCATCTCATGCAGTTCTTATCGGGCCATTAAGGTTACCCGAAAAACCTCCACAGATTTGGTCACGATAGAACCATCTACAAATGGCTTGAGATTTGCTCCTTTATAACGAGAGTTGGAGCCGGGCTGGTTAGCATATCGCTCGTGCAGAACGATATGCTAACCAGCCCGTCGGAGTAATACTTAATGGCAGTACCGCGCTTTGAGTGGTAGAAGTGTACAGGGTGGCAATCGTGCTACAAAAACAAAACGCTATAAGTTGTTTTCTGTGTGAGTAATGGGATTATATTTATTGGCAGGTTGGTTATTTACATTTGTCAAAACGAATGCTTGGGATACCGAAAAGAGAATTTGGATAGTGTAGCGGTACTAAGCTTTGCAGTCCTTCATTTCCGTCCAAATGTAATTTACGCGGAAGTTTGGCGGCACTGCCCCGAGTAGATGGACCAATATAAGGCTGGTAAACATGTTGGCCGAATCTGGAAGCATCGAACGAAGACCGTACCATCGAGGTAGCAATATTCGGGTTCAAGATACAATCGCGGCTGTAGCATCCTCAATTCAATTCAGACAAATCCAAGTTTCGACTCGAAACTCATCGGCACAAATTGCAGATGACTGAATTTATTATGACTTAAACTTGTCTATTGGCAAGTGGTCTAATCCCGTAAGGCGACAATCGTCTCGCGCTAGTGTTTCTCTTCATGAAAGCATAAAAAAAACGACAGATCTCCCAAGCTGTGTCAAATCTGACCCAGCTTGACCAATCCTACAGAAAAGCTCAGTATTACTCCTCCCATCACTCGTGAAGAAGACCCGAGATACTTAAACTACTCCACCTGCTTCAATGGGACTCCACTAAAATGTAGAGTGCATTAAACAGGCGTTCTGTAAATTACCATAATATCTAATTTGTCCACGTTAACCTTCATCCGAGAATCAGCACATATGGCCACAAACCTATCGAGTGCGCGCTGGAGTTCCGTCTGGGAAGATGTGAGAATAACTAAGTCATCCGCAAACAGAAGATGACTTACCCCCAACTCTCCCAATGTGATGTCGATTTGCATTTCTTGGGTCTTCTCCAGGATCTGCCGTAGTGTGAAAATCTGGTCGATGGTGGACTTCCCTGGCCTGAAGCCACACCTATCAGGTTATTTATAAACGGCTTCAGGCGAGTACACAAAACGGCAGAGAAGATCTTGTAGGCGATGTTCAGGAGACTTATCCCTCTATAGTTGGCGCAGTCAAAGGGGTCTCCTTTCTTATGGATCGGGCAAACGATACTGAGATTCCACTCATCGGGCATGCTCTCCTCCGACCATATCTTACAGATGAGCTGGTGCATACGCCCAACCAGATCATCTCCAGCTGCCTTAAAGATTTCAGCGGACAGTGCGCCCGCACCGGCAGCTTTGTTAGACTTCAGTCTTGATATTGCTATCTTGACCTCGTCTAAGTCGGGGGGACGGAATTCTCGTCGATCATCGTCCATATTGAGTGGAAACATTCTGCCTGACAGCGGTATTGGTGTCATCATCGCAGTTTAGCAGTCTGCAGAAGTGGTTCTTCCAAATTCTCAGTATCGACTGCGACTCTACTACTAGTTGTCCATTCTCGTCCCGGCAGGCTTCTGCCCGAACCTTATATCCACTGGATAACTGTTTCACCCTCTGGTAAAACTTTCGGACATCGTTCCTACTGTAGCACCTCTCCATCTCTTCGATCGCGCGCTTCTCGTGCTCTTTCTTCTTTCTTCTGAGAAGCCGGGTCTCACCCTTCGTCTCTGTTCGTAGAGCTCACGAACAGCTCTCGTCGTTCGTTGCAGCGTTGCTTTGTAGGCTTCCAGCATCGCTGCAGGCTATCCCAGCCTACACTCGTTGTTAAACCATGGGTTTTTTCTAGGTGGTGGCGTAAAACCCAGCACATCAGTGGCAGCATCTTTGATGGCTTCTTGACAACGCCTCCACTCTTCTTCGATTGTTTGCGCAGGTGGCGACGAACTTAGGGAGAGATTCCGGGAGACTTGATCGGCAAAGATCCTAGCAGTCCCTTGCGATTGTAGCTTTCCGACATCAAACCGTGGTGTCCTTTCTCGACTCCGTTGATCTCTTGATATCTGAGTTCTTACCTTGGCTACAACAAGGAAATGGTCCGAGTCGATGTTGGCTCCTCGGAACGTTCGGACATCAAGAATGCTGGAGGAGTGTCTGACGTCGATCGCAACATGATCAATCTGGTTGACGGTTGATTGATCGGGGGACCGCCAGGTCCCTTTATGGATGTTGAGGTGTGGGAACCGCGTGGTAGCTACAGAGAGATTACGTCCCGTGACAAAGTCCACCAGCATGAGTCCGTTATCGGATGAAGTGTCGTGCAGGCTGTGTTTCCCGATGACTTTGGCAAAGATGTCTTCCTTACCCAGCTTTGCATTGAAATCTCCTAGAACGATCTTGGTGTCGAAGCTGGGGCACTGATCGTAGGTCCTTTCTAGGAGATCATAGTCATCCTTGCTGTTGTCATCTTTGTCCTCTGTCGGGGCGTGGGCGCAAATCAGGCTGATGTTCCCGAATTTAGCCTTGATGCGGATTGTTATGAGGCGTTCGCTTTTACAGACAATTTTTAAGACTTTTTGCCTAAGTCTGCCTCGAACAACAAATCCACATCCAAATAAGCGCCTCTCCCTGTTGCAATCACCGTAGTAGATGTCGCAGTTTCTCATCCTCTTCTTGCCCGGTCCATTCCACCGCACTTCCTGGATTGCGGTGATGTCTGCTTTGTAGCAGTCCAGGGCCTCCGCGAGTTCTTCGGCTGCACGTGGTCTGTTAAGGGACCTAACATTCCACGTGCAGAACCGAAAATCGTTGTCCTTGTAACGTTTGCTGGGGTCGTCAACATTAATTCCATCCGTATCCGAGGCAGTTGGTTGTCTCTGACCCATAATATTTTTACGTGGTGAGGGAGTTAACCCCACGCACAACCCCCAACTGGGAGGCCAGGCCCTATTCTTTAACCCTCGGGCAGAGGGTCCGGGTTTATCCGGAGTCGGTAACCTCGCTGAGGCTGTGAGCGCCGCCGTTGTCCCTAAAACTATAGGGATTTTCCGCCGCCATCTCAATTCCAAGGCCCCGACCTGGCCTTGAAAGAAACCTTCTAGACCTGTGCTCCGAAAATGTCGAGGTAGCTCTAGAAGGACTGCGCACCAGGTAACTCCGTCTGACTGGAGTTTCGGATGCCGTCGTTGGCCAGACAGTTTCCAGCTCCTCCGCCGCCATCCATAAAGAGAAATGAGCCCTGGTACAGGCACACTCCCCCCCCTCTCTCGTCTGCAGCCGCCAACGACGTCCCACGGGGGTTGGTTACCCCATCTTCGATCGAAGGTGCTCGGCTCCCAGATTTCACCACGTGGAGGTGAGAGTAGGAGTTCGCTGATAGAGGCTAAGTGCAGACGCTTGTGCCAGCATGAGACGCCATATCAACGCTTTGAAAAAGTTAGAGGCGCTATTCAAAAATCTCGCTCAAAAAATCACTTATTCAAAAATTTCCTGTTTACTTTAAAACATCTAAAAGCAATTGGAACTATTAAGGAAAAGTTCACATTGCTGCTTTTTATTATTTTATTATTATTATGGGTGGCGCGACAGTCCGAGGCGGACCTGGGCCTAGCTTCTCAGCAACCACTCGTGATGTGCGTGCTATTGTTCTTTCACGCGTGGAAGGGACCTACAGTTTAATGCCGACTCCGAACGGCGAAGTTGAGAAGCTTTTTCTAGACAGGAATACTCTTTGACCATTGTCAGTGACTCGAAAGTGGCGGACTGTGAATTATCAAAGGTGGTGAATTCGGGTATCGAACCTGGCACCCTCTGCGTAGGAGACGACGCACTAACCCATTTCTGCTTGCTAAATGAAATTCCCTTGAAAATACTTTTTATATTCCAATTTTGTGCTAGTGAGCCAAAATCGCCAAACTAAGCAATATTTTGTCAAAAAATCGTCACATCAACATGGGTATCAAATATCGTAAGAATTAGGATTTAATGGTCAATCTGGCATCGCTTACATTTGACAGTGCTTACATTTAATGGTTGTCCTGCAAATCAAGTTTCGACAAAACTATTTCAGCTTTTCTTTTACTATACCATAGTGGTTAAAATTGGTGACGATTCGTCTTGTAGCACCTACCATCTGTTTTATTTCTGACTTAGACTTTATTTGTAATACGACCTAGGTACTAGCAAATAAAACAAATATGACCATGACATGACCAGTTACCCGCAATATTGATAAGTATCGCCGAATAATCGGCTATTCGGATGAGAGCACAGCCGAATAATCGGTATTCTGCAAAATCACAACTCGTGGCATCTCTAATGCACATAATTGATTTCGTACCTAACTATATACCTATTTACTTTTTTTTGCCAAATTGGACTCTGCTCCCAGGCATACTTAAAGGCCATTAAGTAGATACCTATGTTCTTCCCATTAGACAAGATCAGACTCCAAACTGAAAGTCATTCAAATCAAATTATCACGATCTCCCACCCGGAAAATGAATTAATTTCAATTTTCAATGTCAACTATGTTTCGTTTCAGAATTTCGCTTATAAATTGGCAAGAGATTGTGTTTCCAGAGCTCTTTCATTCGTTTTTAAACGATTGCGATTCCCCAATCGCCGCCAATCATGTGTGTATGCGAATGTGTGTATCGGCAGCGAAGCCAATGAATTCTGTGCGGCACATTAGTTCCCTGTCGAAACGCTGCCGTTAGCAGAGATTCTCGGAAGCGAAACATGAGCAATTTTACGAAACATCTTTTGTGAATGAGCATGAATGACGATTGTGTGTGTGTGCAGCAAAATCAGTCAGCTGTAGAAAATTTGAAATTCTTTCGAAAGGGTTGCGTTGCGATGATGTCTGTCCAAATTTCTGCTTTTCAAGATCGGTGATGGACGGAGAGCGTTAGGAGATCATGAGATCGATGAATGTTAGTTGACTTGTACGTTCGCAGACGATAAAAAGTTGCAGTTCGTCTATGTCCTAATACCTGATCCTAACTTGATGTCTAAATACCAGTAATTCAATGGCAGACCAAGGCGGCAGTTAATGCAAATGATCGTCTGGCTTTTAAGTTATGTTCCCTGATTGCATAAATGCTCCTAGTAGCTCCAACTAGTCGCCGCAGACGTTCCCCAAAATATCATTCCTCTTGACAGTGTTGTTGGACAGCTTCGAATGCTATCAATATCGAACCGCATAGCATTTCTCAACACATTGCCGCTGCAACTTCTTTTTCAAGCTAAGAAATCTGTCTTCAAAGCAAAAGGTCAACGTTTCAGCTCAATGACAATAGACAAAGACGTTGTCGCCGAGTCAAATCAACCACTTAGATATGTTAATTTGTTTAAATTATAATCGTTAAGACTGACGTGGTATATTTTAGCATATTCAATACGCGTGCAGTTGCACAGTTGAAGATCAAGGTCCCACAAATTGGTCATTAAATATGGCCAGAGGGGATATACCTATTCAACACGATTGCAAACGATACTCATCTGTGTATACCGCAATTAGTCAGCAGTAGAGGTCAAGAGTTGAAGACCGCATAGTTATGGAAACTATCTTATCGATGGTGGTGGAATAGTGGACTGACCTCCAGTCTTGTCGAGTTTAAGTCTATAGTATTCTCTTGGCTGAGAAGTTCGCCTTCTTTCCGGCGGAAATATGTTTTAAGGCCATTCTAAGAGAAGAGACTGTTCAAAATCCCACTGGGAAGTGGTGAAAGAACTGCGGTGACTTCCTTCCTTTCTTACCCATGAACTCTTGACAACTAAATTGACTACTTGACTTGGCTTGACATATTCATCACAAGAACGCCTCTGTTAACGGCTTACGACGACGATGTGGGTACTTAAAATCTGGAGATAAGTGTGATATACGAATGAGTAGAAAATCGCAACAATTTTCAGGTAGCTCCTGACCAAGTTTCAGGCTGTCAATGGATCATTGAATATTTGAAAGACTTTTAATTTACAAATTTATCATAATGTGCTTACCACGTCACCCAATCAATTGCGAAGCTGACTATCTCCATCATCCCGATTATGAGAAATCTGTTCCTCTTTTTTATACCTTCTCTTACTAATTCCAATACCAGCGTCATATGTCTTAGCTAAAGCTACGAACTCCATTCTTGGCTCCATTCAGGCCGGAGAACGCTGTTCCCACTCATCAATACGAAGTTGTCATGCGAACGAGATCACTTAATACTTATACCAGGGGTTCAGTCTTCTCCGAGCAATGTAGTTCATTCACTCGATGTGAATGAGTTTATACAGTTGACGGATTAAGGCACTACACTAAAGGCATTGTGCATTGCACTTAAATTGTTATAGACTAAAATGTAATAAAGAGACAAATTGTAATAGAGCTAGAAAATATTATAGGATGACACGTTTAGTGTGGTTAAAATGGATTTCAAATAAAACGTGAATAAAGTTGCTGTTCATAAAATTGATAGCGTTGTTTATTATTTTCTATTATTGTTCTGTTATTGGAACGAAACAGCCACAGCATTATCATCCAATCTAATGGATTTCATGACGGTCACGTGTTGATACGACGCATTACGTTCCCTAGCCACACACAACAAAGCTCAGCTCGGACATGTTCCTGGACACAAGGGGATTGCAGGCAACGAATCCGCAAATGAGCTCGCTAGCGCTGGATCGGAATTTGTGCTCAGAGGCCCTGAATATTAGACTGCGGCGCGGATTAACGAATGATTAACGACCAATGGACCAGTGGTGATGGTCTTAGGGAAATCAATTACTCAATTAAGCATTATTCCTCTGAATCAGCAAGGAAATATAAGAATGCTAATGAGCCGTCTTATTGGCCATTGCGACCTGCATTGCCACCTTAACAACACAGAACTCGTGGCAAGATAGGTCAGGTTAGGTTGAGGTGACTGGCTGTCGGGCAGCAGACACACTTAGGTCAAGCATAGGCCCATTGTGTGACCACGCGGACCGATTTGTGCTTTTGATAAAGCGAAGAAGAGGGCTGATTCTTATGCTGCTCAGTTCAGCGAGACTAACAACGAAATTTGCCCCCAGAAGTCTGAATCTAAGGGATGAGAGAGCACTGCAGTTACATAGCAAGTGTTCAATGGTTTCTTCCACATCCTCGTCCATGCAGCTTCTTCAGAAATCATTATAGGGAAGGCCTAGTCTGGAGGCGTGAGTTCCGATGGCACAATGCACAGTTAAAACGGAAATAAGAGATCTGAGGTTTGGCTTGCTTAATCTGATCAAGCTAAGCGATCGCTTGGGATCAATCATAGGCCATAGTTGTTTGGTAATGAGGCATCCTGTGTCAGATGTCTATCCGCGGTTTGTTTGAGCAAGCATTTCAAGCTTTAGCAGATGTATAAAGCCCTCTCTGCTGACTTAGATAGCCCCAGTCCTGCTATAGGGCGTAGAAACAAGAACCAAGTGCACGAGGAGATTCTTGGTCACTTCGAGAGGAAAGTACTGTTGGAGGAGGAGACTGGACCAACTGGACAGCGACATCGAACTGGTCATAGGAGTTCGAATCTCTTGTCTCAAATGGCTGGGCCATGTAGAGCTCGGAAAGTCTTCGACTCCAACCCCAAGGGACAATGAAGTCAAAGAAGATCAACCATCCAGTGGCGCACGCAGCTGCAAAGGCACCTCAATCAGTGTAGCTGGTAGCTGAAAGCAACTAGGATAGGCATGCTGGCCTTCGTTGATCTAAAGAAATAGGTCTCATCACCCGTCTATGACAAGTTCCCAACATAGCCCTGGAGAAATTCCTTTAGACCTGCTCTCCAAATATACCGGAATATCTCTAAAATTACTGCGCGCAAGGCAGCTCCAGGTTTCCGCCACAGGTTTCTGTATAAAGCAGTTTCACTGGAACACCATCTACGTATTCTGATAGAAAAATGTTATGCAACACAAACCTGTTGACGAAATGATCGCGGGTATAAAAAATTGAAAGTGAGTCTAAAGAATCTAAGATTAAGAGTTCCCCTCCTCCAGTCCTCATCCATTCCTCCCCATTCGCCTGGTTTCTGCCAACAACCTGTTTTTGGTAGCACCTGACCAATTTCCAAACGAAGTCCACCAGACATTCCTGAGGGGTTTGATGGTCAGTTACTCGCCTTTGCATTTGTACTAGATTCTTGGTAAATGGCAACCGATCTCCAACAGCAATCACATTCCCTTCTCTCATCCAGTCGGCGCGGCTCTCATAACATATCAGGTGTCATCCCTCTCAAGTCACAATCAGTCGCCCGGAAAATGCGATTATCTTCCACCAGACGATCCCGCATCCCTCCCGTTCCCCGCATCATACTCCACATTTCACACGCTTCACGCTCGTTGCTGGCAATTAGCGCGATCCCATCGCTTTGCATTGCGTCGTGATCTCACATCAAACAAAGCCAACTCTCGGTTGAAGTGATGCCATTCACTTTTATCAACTATCGTGACATGCCTTTCCTTACATGCACAGGAAACAACAGGCCCCATGATTACCAACCACCCAGCATAACTGGTAACTGGTATGTAAGCGCGCCAATTGCATTGCCTCACACATGTTGTCCGACACGACATGTACGAGGCAACAGTCTGTTGCAATCCAACCGCGCTCACTCGATGGGTAAAATCTTAGGCCAACTGGAAAACTAGTTTTCGCACGACACGCCAAAGCTGTTGCACGTGAAGTTCAGCAACGAAGAACACTTGTCGCATAAACGAGTTGAGGTGCAATAAACACCTCCGCCGCCGACTGGTTTCATCTGGACAGAGCAGCTAATCAGAAATGTGGACACAGTGGGGTTGGAAAAAGATGCCAAGCCTTTGTGGCAAGTAGGGACGAGATCGTTGTAATGATCATGCTTGTTTTGTGCAAACGCAATTATTAATGTCAATGGTGTGTCACAAGTGTCAGATCTCTTATGACAGGCACAAGTGTGTCGAGATGAACGGGTGGCACAACTCTGCAGCATGCAAGGTTACTGAAAATCCAATTGACCGTTGGCAGCATTTCAAAAAGGGTACAGTGGCAAGGTGCCCCCTGCAAATGTCGCAATAGGTGGTTGCCTTGAGTGGCACTCTGGGCACATTGGTTGTATAGACGGCCGAATCCGCAGCCTGAGCTAGAAGAAACATATGTGACTTTGACCACCTCGACGACAATGGTCAGATGTGAAAGGTTCAGGCAGATCAGTGACACGCACACCACACACTGGCAGGGTCAGATTCAGGTATAAGTCAGATTCAACTCATGTCGTTGCTTCAAACAATGGTTTTTCGGCTGCGTTCAATGGTTTCTGTTGTTCTCAATTTGATTAGATCAAAAATAAGAAACAGCGACTGTGTGGATTGAATGGCTTGCGATGAAATTTGATCACAGTACTCATTTTATTACTGACCACAAGTGCACCCTTCAATTGTGGTCCGTCATGGATGCTCAAAGCATTTTAGGCTTTCTTCATGTCAGCGACTATCCAGAAGTTCAACAAACGAATAAACATTTGCTTTCATTTATTGACCATCAAAACGTCAT
This sequence comes from Eristalis intricaria, assembly GCA_964034865.1. Taxonomy (NCBI): domain Eukaryota; kingdom Metazoa; phylum Arthropoda; class Insecta; order Diptera; family Syrphidae; genus Eristalis; species Eristalis intricaria. The sequence goes on from OZ035877.1 coordinate 29,090,414, forward strand.
GTATCTGAGCTATGTGCATCCTCTCTTGACTCTCTTGAGGTATGTAGCGCTAGCGAAGTAGCAGTGGTTGACTGTGAGCCGATTAAAAGACTCAAAGAACAATTTATTCAATTGTGAATCAAGAGAAAGTTAATTAACTTCGATGTAGTCAAGGACTTCATCTACTTCGGCACCGCAGTAAACAGTACGAAAAACATTAGTACCGTGATCAAACCCAGAGTAAGTCTTGCCAACCGCTGTTTGTACGGGCTCAAGAGGCAATCGAGTTGTAGAGCTCTCACTCGAAGGACCAAGCTAACATTATACAACAGCTTGATCGTCCCTGTCCTGCTCTATGGCGCACCGTTCCTAGCCAGGCCTGTACGGTTATAATGCCTAAGATGGCTAGCAACTCAGCCTCGGCCCTAAGAGTTTTCGACACCGAACCCGTAGGACAACGGAACAGAGGACGCCCGCGCTTAAAATGGCACACCCAGGTGGAGAAGGACCTCAACCAACTTGGCCTGCGACACCGAAGGCAGCTAGCCGTGCTAGATGGAGAGGCTTTTTGGTTGTGGCCTAGGTCCACCCACGACTGTAGCGCCAAATAAAGAAGATAAAGGAGAAGAATCAAGAGAATACCAGGACAATAATATCACTACGGCAAGTTCAACATGAGTTCAGGAGCAGTGACACACAGTGTACTGAACAAGGGTGGTGTGCCTACCGCTCTCCCGTGGAACACAGCAGTGAAAGAATTTTTGTTATATGTCTATCAATCCATAGAGACTCTCTGGACTACTAATGAATCAAGCCTTCGTGTAAGCCCGCCCAATGCTCTGCTAGAACTGATCACCAAGAAATTGAAGGATTCCTACCTTAGAAGAGAGAGAGGGAGAGAGAGAGAGAGAGACTCAGCTAATGCGAAATACCAGCGTTGTATTTTTGGGCAGTATCAACAATACTTAACGTCAGTAAAGATTTCACGGCTTAACATTGTTGAAGGCAGCAGGGTTGCTGGTATCAGTATGCAGACCCAAACTACAGTCTACACTATGGAGTTGCAATATTGTGGACACTGGACTGTGCTTGAAAAGGCTATCAACTGAACCTACTAAATATAACATGCGCATGTTTCAGCAGAAATTTATGGACCAGCGGCAAAGCTGGACTGGAATCTTCTTAATTTTGGAAGGAATTTCGTTCTTGACCCTTACATATGTAGGTCTATACAAACGTATTAGTTTTTCCAATTGTCTCACTATAAAACAAATATGGCCTACGCCTTAAGAAAAGGTCTCTCACGAAGGACACACAAAACATCGCCATCAACAACTACAAATTGGAGGTATTAAAGGAGTTTGACTACCTCTGGGCAGAAGTGAACTACATGAACGACATCCTTGCTTAAAGACCAAGTCATTGCGGACCCAAGACGGCTTGGTCTTGATGACTGGAAGCAAGGTGCCGCACATTTCACACTTGTGCTACCAAGCGGATCTACTTGAATCTGTGAATCAGTTGATACTTTCGACAGAGCGTAGAAGATGGCTACCAATAATGTTGCTTAACTCGGTCAGTTTATTGAGTCCGTAGGTGACTTTTATCTCGGATTGAAGATAGATGCGCTGCAATAGCATAGAAGGTGTACAAAGGCTTCCTCCTCGTCCCGAAAACTTACGCGGAGGGACAGATCCAATCTGACGGCTTGAGTTCCAATGTCACAGTGCTCAGTGATATTAACTTATTTCACACGCCTTGGACACATGGAGGGTCTGAGCCTGAGCAATCACTGACTTTCATGGCTAACGTCCTTGGACACGCTGCTTCCAGTCATCGAGACCTTGTGGTATTATGTCTGATGACTTGGTATTTATACCTCAGGTTTGGTTTTCCACTCCTTCTCGAACCAGGAGCCACGGATTTGAAGACCAAATATTGGCTTTCATGCGCTTGATGAGGCCAAACCAATGCCTTCAGGATTAAATCCACATCTTGGTTCAGTTCGTAGAGTTCCCGTTTATGTATTCTTCTCCATTAACCTTCCTCGCTGGTCTGAAAATATCCGCCATAGAATTTTTCTTAAGCCTGGTTTGTTTAACGTTCAGCTTTCGGCTCCATATAGCAGGACTGACAAAATAAAAGTTGTGTAGAGCATGTTGTTGGTCCTTCGAGTTAGGAGTATTGAGCTCAGTTGCTTCAACAATCCGAACTAGCACCAGAGCCCAACTAAGATTGTATTCGTGGAGTTCACGTTCGCCCCGAGGCAGACAAAATCATACACTACCTCAATGTTATAGCTGGTTGGTGGTGTGTAACGGAACGTTTCTTAGTCGATAATACCTTTTCTAAAGCCTGAGACCATGTTTTTGTATTTTTATATAAAATGCCTTTATTTTCTGCTTGTCTCTAGACTCTTCGAGAGACCGTTTTCTTTTGGCACTTCTACGCCTTCTCTCCTCTTTTAACCCGGTACTCCTCTTCCGCTGTTCGAGTTTTCCGCTGCAGCGCCTAGGCATAGGAAAGTATCGTCGATTGCATGTTCCTTCTTGTCGGAGGAGGTAGGTAGCCTAAAGTGGTTGCCGCAACCTCTTTGATGGCCGAGCACCACATCTCGTTGGTGTTTATGTTCGACGTGGGCCTGCCGTATTGTCTCTCACTTAAATGATCTTCATAGTCTCAGGCAAATCTCGGGTGTGCTCACTTGAATACAAATCATTATTGTATTTTAAGAACCATCAATCGCTCTTGTGGTGATGCTGTTCGCTGTATAAAATATTTTAAATGGGTATGTAGAGCTTGACATTTTGAAATACGCTGCTGTAAGCGTTGTGAGAAGTATCTGAAGCAGCGGCGAGGTAAAACCTTAAATAGTTTAGGTTAGGAGTTTAGGAGTTTACAGAGACATTTATGAAATGGATGCAGTATCTCCACCTGTGTTTCTGTCTAAGGAAATTGGAAATACCAAGAATCTCGGAAATATTTGAAACCTATTCATCCTAGATGCTCTCTGGTTTTATGCAACACTAAGGAAAACATTCGAAGTTTCGTTCTTCTTTATCGACCATATTGTTCAAAATTGAGTATAATTCACGCAGATGCCCCACCATTTGACGGGGTCCTTATTGATAAATGGCATATTTTCGTTTTATATTTCCTCTGGTTATTCTGTATTAACGACTGATTTTATGCCACTATCCGCACACACCCTCCTCAAGCATCCACGCAATCAATCCCTATTCGCCAAGCCATATAACTAGATTTACGGCGCTCATATGCTCCAAGTGAGCCATCCAATTACCAGTAAGAGTGCTGCTCCAAGTGTAGGGCACTAAAATGTCCTTAAGTTAATTCCATCCAACAGATAGCCCTATGAATCGCGATTTAGAGAATCATCCATACAAACCGGGTCAATGTGTGCATAACATTACGATTGTATCCTGTGTGCGATTCGGGCAGTGATTGCAATTTCTCCCATCACCCCGTCAAATCCAAATTTCCAATAATACAGGGGCGTCGAATAAATCAAATCCCCGTGTTTGCATTTAATTGAAATCAATTCGCAGGATTAAAATAATCTCGTGCGTATTTTTTAGATAAGAGAATCCATATTAACAGTCCCCGCTCTCTGGGGGCTTCATCGACAGCGGTCAGTATTGATTGAGTGGAGGCCTGTGCTTTAATTAAACGCGATTGGATTGTTAGTTTATATTGATGCACTTGTGGAATTCATTAATTTCGGAATATTAATAAGACTGTGTCCAGTGACCTGAACACGGTGCGAAACGAAAGCCGGCTTCGCGCGCAGTCATGCGGAATCACATTGTCTGTGAAGTACCTTAGGTAGGAGGAAGCAATCACTGTCGATGTGATTCGAATAAAAGCTTGCTTTGACAGCTTCAATGAGTTTTGCAATATTGCAATGGATGCGTAGTACCTACTCTGACGGCAATACAAGAGCACACTCGAAGTTTGGACGAAGATTGACGTTTGAATCGACTTTAAGGGCAGTTGAGTGGGTTGAGAGTGGAAATAATATTGGTCTCTGAAAAGCCGTTAAAGGGCAAGCATAAAGAGTTATGGTTCATCACTGATTGATTTTGAGAATCTGAAAAGGTGTTGAAGAACAATTGGGATACAAATTAAAAAAAAAATCGTTGAGCTGTTTCCCAATTCAAAGCGAGTTACAGTCATGCTCAACCTGATGCTGCTCTGAGTGAGGCAGATGGAACAACAACCCAACTTGCATGAAGGGAAGAGCGGGTCGAAATCCGAAAACAATGTAGGCGCTGGAGTGATAGGACCAAGATACAGCCTACACATTCCTTTCTGCAAGCAAACAACGATATTTCAGGCAGTATTGCTTGCAGTAAATGAGGCAACACATCGCATCATAGCGATAGAAAACCCAGAAACATCAAAATACATACATTCTCAGACAGCCAATCGGTTCTTAAGGCACTAAACAGCTACACATTTTATTTCAAGGTTGTCTGGGAATGTCACAAAAGGCTAAGTACACTGGCAGAAAATAACAAATATAACCGGATTTGGGTGCCATGATATGAAAACCATGAAGGTAATAAGAAGGGTGATATACAAGCTAATACAAGTGCCCAGATACCGTTCATTGGGCCCACCCCTTTTTTATTGATTCAACATTACAGACATTAATCTTCACCTACAATGGAACAGTCAGTAGGATATCAAACACTCAAGAATGTTCATGGAACAAAACTACAATCCCAAACGAGCCTAGAACTTAACAAAGCTGACTTAAGAGTGCTACGTTGACCTCTCAACAGGACACGGAGCACCTTCATAATGGACCCTTCCAGTACAGAATCAAACCAGATCTGTAGGCACTGTGGCGAGTCGAATGACAATATCTTTTCTCTCTTTTCTTGTAGGGCATAGAGCCTCAACGACGCCTACCCGCCGTCAAATTCTATTTCTGGCAACGTGTCTCGACTCTCCCCAACTTTTCCCCAACTGTCGCGCTTCACTCTCCACCGTCCTGTGCCAAGGTTTCTTTGGCGCGCCAGGGTTTCTGCCAGGGGTTCCATTGCATAGCTTGGTTAGCTATACAGCTGTCACCCTTTCGTAGTGTGTGACCAATCCATTGCCACTTCCTCCGTTGTATGATGATGCATATTGGTTCCTGGCCCTTTCTCTCGAAAAGATGTTCATTAGAGATACGCTCGGGCCAGAAAATTCGCAATATATTACGTAAGCATCTGTTGACGAATGTTTGTAACTTGCTCGTGATTGTGGTCAATCTCCACGTTCTGCATCCATAAAGGAGTACGGATAAAACGTTGGCGCGGAACAGTTTCAGCTGGGTGTTGATGATGATTACATTGCTATGCCAGATTTTGGATAACATAACGAATGCGGCTTTAGCCTTAGCGATTTTTTTCCAGTTCGGTTCCGCCATAGGTTGATACAGTACTTCCGAGGTACTGGCATTCATTTACTGTCTCACCCGGTTGCCCAGGAATTCATTTTTGCTCTGATGATTTCGGTCCAAGGCTGATTGCTTTTTGTTTTGTGGGTGTTTATTTTCAGCCCTACTCACAGTGGGACGATCCATAGTAATAATTCAAAAAATCAACTATTTTAGCGATACTTCTGGGTGATTGGTAAGTCATCTTAAATATGCATATTCCCTAACTGCATTAACTGCGAAGTGATATCACGTGTGTTTTGTGACTTAATTAAATTGGTTATTGGTGGTGAAGTGTTCGTACAAATAAGTATATGACTATGAATAATTATAATAATCAAGGTATGAGTAATCATATGACGTGTACGAAAATTGTTTCTTTTTCGTGGTGCTTCTAATATAATGATTTGAATGTATTGCTAATTTGAATAAAGAAAAATAGTGAATCTTATATTTAAGTCAACTTTTCTCAAATACACCGAAAAACATCCCTGAGATTTTGTTGTATTATCATAGCTGATAGATATTGCTAAGTCACGAAAGAAACTTTGCGCAAGTTTGCGCCTTTTTTAATAATTGACATTTTTGTAGATGCAAGTCTTGCAATCAAAAATGTCGACCTCTCGCAAACATTCAAAGTGAAAAGTCACTGAAATTGATTACCGTTGCTGCAAAAATTTGATATTTACTAGGTTTAGAAGAGTCAACTGAAGATGTTGAACGTAAAATTGAATCATTCTTTAAACACCTTTTTAGTTGTATTATCTTAAGGTAAAGCAAATATGGGACCAATGCCAAAGGAAACAGAACAGGTTCATCCAAGTCAAAGAACAATGGCTAAACCTTAATTTGGTTATATCTGAAGGTTTGTTTAATCATGCACATGATAATCCAAATCCTCCAGGGACGAGCAAAGGAAGATCGTCAAAGTATTTTGAAGAGTGTAGTGAACGTACGAAAAAACGACGTGTACAGGAACTCATATCGGAACATAGTTCAGAGGAGTTAGGTTATGCCTCTGAAATGACTGGTCGATCCTCAGGATCTCCACAAAAATCAGAAAAGCCTTTAACGGTGCAGCAAAGCTTAGCATTATACTTGGACTTAGATTTGTCTAAGAGAAAATATGCTCTTCTACGTTGAATGCTGTACAAAGAAGATTGTTTCCCCAGTTACTACAAGTTACAAAAATATAAAGCAGAACTGTTTCCTGAAATTTCTGCTGTAACGGAAACAATGGCTGAAGTTAACCTACAATCCCCAATAAATAAAACCGCTAAAAGCATTGTTGAAATTTCCAAGCCAAATTTGTCATTCAAAAATAATACAAGCACTTCATTAGATTTAATATGCAAGTGGGGAGTACCGGACACAGCAACTATAAGCAAACTCTTCTTTGTGATAATACGGATAGTTTCTTATTTGTTACCGCGTTTGTTCCATTGAAATTAGTAGATACCACCAATAGCAGAGAAGTTTGGGTGAATTCCTGGACCGGTCCTACTCATTTCTGTAGGCCTATGAAATTGATTTTCATGAAAAATAGTTCATATATATACATAGTTCCCTTATTATGTCTGAGCAAGCCCACATGGAAGAAATTATTGAACAACTTCAAAATTACCACACCATCGTCAAATTAATGTTGAGAGATTCAATAAACTATTGGAAGAAAAATATGTATCTTTACAAATACAATTGGTACTGCATGCCTAGCAGCGTTCATAAGCTTCTGATTCATGGGATAGATATAATATCATTTTTCTCATTTGCCTATTGATGTTCTCTCTGGAAAAGCATTGGAAGCTAGAAATAATTAAATTAGAAAGGCCAGGCTAGACCACAGTCAGTAATCAGCATGATGATTGATTTAATTAATCACTTGTTAATAACATCAGGTCTGTACATTGATCAGTACATCCGTTAAAACGATTTGGAAGTGTTAACATTACCGGTGAATGTAAACTTGAACGATATTGATACCACATCAGAGAGCGATGGTGATTCATTTTTAATAATCAACTTTTTCTATTTTAATTATTTTTCTACACGGACAACTAGTACCCGTCTATTTATGTACAGTTTATGTTAAAACACAGATATTTATGTAATAAATAGTTATTTGAAAAATCACGAAGTTCCATTCATAAAGACACGAGATATTAATTTTGCCGATTTTCCTATACACTCGTCCCACTGTGCGACGGTGTGTGCCTCTCTCTCCACCTTCGAGGTCCAGTATCCTATGCGAAAGTAGGCATACATCATCCGTTTAGTTGAGGTGTTCCAGTTGTGATGTAAGAACCCATCGTATTCCTCCGTTGCCAGTCGACAGGGCTGCTAGAAGCACATAACTTGTCACCAAAAGGAATAAGATCGATTGTCTTACTCCACTTTGGATCTCGTGTTCCTCTGACAATCAACCTCCATGCAACACGTGGCCTTTGGATCCGTCGTATGTATCCTTTATAATACCAAGAAAGACAATATTGAACACATGCTAATCGACTATCCATGCCTTCCCCGAAAAGGATTTAAAATGACTAACAGAACATCCATAACAGACAAAGACTTTCAAGATATCCCATCTAGACGAGTTGTAAAATTGTTTAAAGCAGCACTTAAATCATCGACCAAAATAAGAGGGTACAATAGATCTTTCTGATCGCAGTACTAGTGTCTTGTTATAACAAGCCCCAAGTTCTTCAAGGCAGATGTTGTAGAGCTCTAGAATAGACAGATATGATGCACTCGACTACACTGGAGCCGATAGAAAATTAAAAATTATCTGACAAACATTTTCCAATTGGAGGCACCAGGCATTAGACGCCCTGCTGTATGACAAGCGATGGAAAGTTTTTTTAATGATTTTCTTATAGATACCCTCTTATAGATTGGTCGCCCTGACGGCCTTACTTAGATCAACGTATTGGGTCCATTGTGCCCAATCTAAGGAATGCTAAATTACTGTGAGACCTACTGTAGTCCAAGAAAACCAGTTAAATTCATATGTGATTCTTAGGAGGACTGCAGCAGTCGGATTGAGGAAGGATCGCCTCCTTTGGGGAAAATGTATGACGGAGAAACTGCAACTACAGAAGCTTCCAATTCACTCACGAATGGATCAGTCTTAGATAATTTTCTTAGCAATTGGGACATGGGCAGATTTAAAAAAAAAAAAGTTTGAAACCCCTAGAACTGTAGATACTGCCGGACACATGCATTGTGCCTCGACACTATCGCATCAATTGACTTGGGACTCCGAGTACAGTCATCTCATGGAAGAGTCAAGAAGACACAGGGATGCATAAGTTAACATAATGAAAGACAGAAATGGACTTCTGTCTTTAAACTCAAAGAATCTGAAAAATCCCATGTGAATGCCAAATGAATGTCCACATGGAGAACATTGGTCGAAACCTGTTTCAAAAACAAACGATGACACAGCACATCTTGCCGAAAAACTGCCTATCATTCTTAAATTTAGCAAAAAAAAAATTGCCACTCCAGCTGACACAGAGTACCATCGCAAGGGGTCATCGTCTTGCACTAAACGGTTCGGAATTCAGCGTCTACATGCCATCGTTAAAGTAAAATGCCAGCAGCACCAAGAAGAAAATTCAAAATAAGACACAACAAAAATGAAAACAAATTAATCAGGTTTCATTCGAATTTATTTACAAACACAAACAAGAGGTGATGTAAGAAATGTTTACCCGAACGCAGGGCAAACAAATTCGGGAATTATGCAAATCGGTTATGTTTATGCTCTGTAACGAACGAAATGGAGATTAAGGGCTTAATGGGCTGGCTCTTGAATATTTTATAAGTTGCGATGTTTGATTTCTGCTGACACCGCACCGGCTTCAGATGCCGGTTGTAGCGAAATCTGTTTTGAGCGTGGCTGGAGGTCAAGACGATAAACAAAGTCGCTCATGAGCGGGTTTGCCATGACATTCATGTCTTTGACACTTATTTGACATGTGATCGTTGGGCTTAAAAGGGTCGTTTATCAAATTATGATGAAAGTGAAAGGTTAGCCCTTTCGTATCTTGTTCAACTTTAAGCTGAGATTTACTAGACAGACATTTTTGAGGTTTTTTTTTTCAAACGAAGCACATGGCATGATTTGAAGACGCTTTGATGAGTGACCTTTTGAATCAGTATATGGGACGTTATAATTATGGTATATAATTGGTTCCTACTTTAATAACGCGATGGTAGGAAGAATTACTAAGTCCACCTACACAGCGGCGGTCAGTTTTGCGTACAACTAGAGTCGGGATTGAAAAGACGTTTGGTGTACTTATAGGTTTTCGTCAGCTTCTCTGATGATCGGTTAATAGATACATTTTGGGTTGTCTCCGCACTCAAAGACAGCTTGGATTAGGTCATACCTTCTACAAAGACAACTCTTATTATGAGTTATATTTTTCTTTTACCTGTAGAGGGAACCTACATAATTACTTATGCCGATTCCATGCTTAGTTCGAGAAACTCTTTCTAGACTGTTTGGACTCTCTGACAATTTCCACAGACTCAAGAAAGATGGGGCGGTGAATTCTGAGAGGTGTTCCTGCCGTGAATCGATAGACACCCAACGAATGAGGAAGCACACAACATTTATTCCACGGTAACCTCATCACGCTAAAAACATTCTTAAAATAAAAGTTAGATACATATGTATAATGTATAGGAAAATGGATAGAAATTGTACATGATTACAGCCGCACACTCATATCGATACTCAGACCTATACTGTACGAAAGAGCACGATGATAGATTATGCTTCCAAAACTACAAAATTCATTAGCGGGTGCAAATATTTGGCGGAACACCTTTACCCCTCATTCGGTTCCTACCGGGTACTCCACTGTTATCGATCAATTTAGATTCCATACTCAGGACACCGAACTTCAGCTGTCTTAATGTCTCTTAGAGAAGAACAGCATTTCCTCCAGTTCTTACTGGAAATCTGATTATCATATAGTTCGTTGCATCTCCTCACACATGGATTGAGGACAGCCGGAGGTGAAGGAAAATGATAGGATAAAGGTGCCCTGATGCCCTTACGGATATGCCAATAGGCGTTCCCTATATGAACTACTTCTTTTATGTCACTAATGACGTTCTTGTAAAAAAAATTGAAAAACTGCCGGTCTGCAAAAGTACCCTTGCTACAGACCATTTCACTTACTCTCGAACTGCCACAGTTTTTTTTTTTTTTTAACGTAATTTTATTTAATATGAAATATGTGGACTTACTTGCTAGACAAAAGTACTTAAAACTAGTTTAATTATCTTAAGAATTTACAAACGTTCTTAATACTAACCTACTGACCTTATGCGGGTACTCTAAGCTAATCTTATCTACTTTATAAATGTGAGTTTCGGCTTAATCTACGTTTTTTCTTAGTCTTTAAAACAATCTTTTATTAAGTTTCTTATTTGCCAAGACAACTTGTAAAAAACTTGGCTAAACTTAACTACTTATACCACCTAATAATAACTTAACCTAACATAAAACTTAAGTTTATCTTAACTGCATATGTCCGTAACAGTACGGACACGTGCACCAGGGCCTATATTTTATGTATATGCCTAACATATATAATTTATACGCCGTGGTGCACCGTTTTTTTTTGTTTCATATATATTTTTTTTTTGGATTTTTTGTTTTATTTTTATTTTTTTTTTTTGATTTTTTTGTTTTATATTTTTTTTTTAGGATTTTATTTTTGTTTTATAATTTTTTTTTCTTCTTTTTAAAAACTACCTTAAAAACTATGTAAGCTGACCACTATGTCGGATTCTGTGGAAAAACTAGCGGTGGCGGAGGCTGGTTTTGGTGTAACCACCAGTAAAATTGTCGTTCTTTGCAAAACTCTTTCCTATCTCGAGCGGGGATCCCTCTACTGAACCAGAGGAGATCCTCGTGTGTGAGAACGACATCCGGTTCGTATTGTCCGCCTGTCCACTGTTCGGCGTACGACATGGCAGATGATCCTTGTTAATCCTGTATAAGGCCAATTGTGTCTAGATAAAGGAATGCTTTGGGAGGAATAAAGCCGTTAAGGTGCACCCTTTCATGGTACATAATATTGGGGTAGTAAGCCCCAAAGATCAGACTGCTGGAACAGGTCATATCTCGTGCAGTGTGGCTTCTGATCAGCTTAATAATAAAATGATCTACCCTGTTCACGTTTGCCTCGTTGTACAGGACTTCGTTAGGATGGAACTTCTTGTGCTCAGAGTCGGGTGTACGATACAGACGGAGACAGCTTCTGAGACACTGCCTCTCGAACACCCTCATCTTTTCCATCTGGGAAGGACTCACATTGAACCACAATGGACAACCGTACACCATAATTGCCCATACTAGAGCCATGTAGCAGATTACCTTCACTCTGGTATCAAGTTCGCTGCTGAAAAACAACCTCCTTGCCGCAACAAAGGCTTTTCTGGCTTTGGTCAGAGCAATATGTATATGTTTGTCAAAATACAGATATTGATCCAGCCAAATTCCAAAATATCTAACTACTTGTACAGCTAACGGCCGACCATGGGGGCAATTATGCCGAACTTACGTCAGTTCTGGCGCGTATTCCGCGGTGCCATATACAATGGGGTCCGGAAAAGACTAGTTTCGCACTTCTAGAAGTTGATACGCAACTTCCTATAGACTATAGACATTTCATGCTATGCCAAGGTCGATGGACTTGCTGAAAATGGTACCGACTAATTATTTTGTCCATTCTTTAATACTTGAAGACTAAAGCTTAAAGACAGAAAGTGACTAACATCACAACAAATTTGGTCCATCACATGGTTTGGCCATAGAGTCAAGTGTATTTGTTGCTAATGAGTGGGGGAGAGACAGCAAATGTTAAAATGCTGCTTAACTAATTTTATCATAATTTGACAGTTCTTTTCCCACCTAAATAATTTCATTGCGATCTCGTCGTATTAGGATTAGATATGTGAATTTCGGGCGCCATGTGTGTTTGCCCTTGGCACCTCTTCGCAAGCCAGCAACTACAATGTTTGTGGAGTCTAAGCATAACGCAAGTAATGGGTTTGACTCTTTAGATTAGATTACATACGTGGGGTCTGTGGGACCTTTAAATAGACAGATTTATATTTATTTTGTTAAAAATTTCTTACATTGATCTTAGCTATTGCACAATAGGTACATAGGCCTACAGATGTGACCGGCAATTTTTCCTAAAGAAAGTTATGACTCACTTAGACCTGAAAGGTCCAATGTCCTGTCACTTTATCGTTCACTTCGACTCTTCGTTGACCCACTTGACTCGTTCGTTTGCCTGTGGAATTATTTTCCTCTGTAGATGTATTCTTTAATACCTGTAACCACTTGATGTTCTCTAGATTCTCAAGACTGTAGAAGCAATAGTTACCCATTAGTTTTCCTCATATCTCTGGTTGGGTCGGGCAGGGTCCGAAGTACGTGTTAAACAGTTTCCTCCTCCTCCTCATCCTTGCAGATTCAGCAGAAGTCATGGTAGGGCGTTCCAAGTGTTCTGGCTTGATTGGCAATTAGGCAATTACCAGTTATTTTTTTTTATAATTTGCGCGTGCTCAAGGGATTGCTAATACCCTTATATATCCGGGGTCAAGACACAACACGGGCCGAGGGTATAGAGGGAGAAAGGGAGAGGAGGTATCTGTGCACATTGTTCTTAAATATCTGCGGGTTGTAGTCACTGGGAAATATTAGGCTGGAAAGAGCATTCCATATTCGTGCAGTGCGGCCGAAGAACGAGTCTCTGAATTTAAATGTGCGTCCGAAAGTAGGCTTAAGGGTATATTGATGGGCATTCCTGGCATCGTTTGTTGAAATAACGATAAAACACGGACAAAGAAGAGGTGGTACATCGATGTTCGACGAGTCTAATGACTCTGCGATATTATTGCTTCCTATAAGTTTGATCCCTCTCTTTTGGATTCTATCAAGTCAGTGCAGGGTGGTCTTGGGGCACCAGACTAAATATGAACGTTGTACTCAAGCTTAGGGCGGATATACGCCTTATAAATTAAAGCCAAATCAGAAGGGGTGAAATATTTCCTGCATCGATTGCACATTTCGCAAATATGTGATCGTTCCAACTAAGTGTTGATACACATACCAAACGTATTTAGTTGAGCTTTAGTTTTCTAATGATCTAGTGTAGGCCTCATCTTTATTTTTACAAGTGTCCAATCCTGCCTATCTAGGATTAATGTTGTTTATGGCGTGTGTCAGTAACATTGTTTTTAATGATTTCAATGGGGGTTTTGGTAAAAATACCAACTCACAATTTCTTTTATGCGAGGGGTCTCATCGCGTAAGACGACGATCGTCTGACGACGTCGTTTCGACGATTGTATTACTTCGTGTAACGCTAAAATTACTCAATCGTCTAGTCGTTTTTGACGATTCACTATTGCTTCGTATAACTTAGAAATGAAGTATTACAGAGATAGCCGACTTCACAACTGATTGCCCCCTAGTCCATCGACGAATTTGAGTGCCTTTTTGACGGATATTCATGAATTTTCGACGGTTATTCACGAGATAACGTAAATTCCGTCTTTTGATTGATAAATTTGGTTTATGAACACGTTATTAAAAACAGTTGTCAAACATCTTAAGGGGAAAGAGAGGTAAAAGTCGGGCATCTCTGTAATACTTCATTTCTGGTATAACTCATTGAGCTGTCAAAAGCCGACGGTTAAACGATTGGGATTGAATGATTGCGATTTTACAATCGTTTAATACTTCGTTGTTGGTTGTTGTTTAGTTTCGTTTTGAATCTTTAATAGAAATGGGCTTTACAATGTGTTGTTTTTCGATGACGAAGAAAGTATAAATTCTGTTGGATTATTGCGAAAGTGAAGAACGCTTAGAGATGCATAGGATTTTGCTTTTTAGTTTTATTCAACGTTTTCGTTTATCCAAAGAGGCGTTTGTAATAGTGCTGGAAACGGTAAACCCAAGGAGTAGCTCTCGGTCAACATACATATATTCCCCCAATTTTAAGACTTGGTGCTACCGGGAAAGACTTTGGAATTACTTTTGGCGAAAGTACCCTTTAACAGATAGTTTGTGAGACCACGATATTTAAAGCTAAAAGAAATTAAGTGAGCTTGTAACTCTACCAAGAATAATGAATTGTTAGGTGCTGCATTTACCTTTCTCTAAGCAGGTGCTCACTTGCCCACAGCTTGTTTTTATTGTTATTACCTTGTGTGGTTTTCGGTATAATAATTTTTCGCCATTTAGGGATGTCTTGGCCTTGGCGTTGCTGACTAATATTTAGATCAATACTTGACTAAAAGTTAGTTAATATGTACTTACATGTTTTCAAATTTTGATTTTGAAACAAATAGGCACACAACAATGAATTTTAAAAGTGACAGCATAAATTCCGTTTTCTATAGACATTTAACGTGTTTAGTAGTTCTCAAACTGCCTACTATTTGAACGATTGACGAGACGACTGGATGATTGATCGTCGTAAAAGTTACGCGATGAGAGCCCAGGTCACAGTGACATCCCAGGAAGTGAGACGGCCGTATGAACTGGCTGGACAGGAATCTGCACTTCAGTGCACACTTGCAGAGAAGGTGCACATCTCACTACAAACAATCAAGGCTAATATCTCTACGTAAACCTTAGAAGAGCCCGACTGACAAACTGTGCAACAACAGCAAAATATGGCAGAGTACAACTGGTCTAAAACCAAAGATCTCCTTCGTCGAACTAGTTATGATATCGCTGGATTCGTGGTGGTCTGTATGCGCCATTCGATAGAAGATTAAGCCATCAAACAATGAACCCCACGCAACACACTGTGGTAGTTGCGACAAGACACCTGTGATGGAAACTTTAACACCTTTCATTTGAGTCTGCCCGGTTCTTGCTGGAGCCAGACAGCGAGCGCTTCGTAGGCCCTGCTTTATTTGACTTGATGAGCGAGGATATTAAGGAACTGTTTCTTCATCTTCTTCTAATGGCGCCATAGGAGGCCCGGGGTGAACCGAGGCCTCAGCCCATGCCTCTCACGCTGGCACGATGTTTAGCCAGCTGCATGGTTTGGTTTTTGAGATACCTTTATATTTTGTTTGCTTTATGAACGTTACCTTACGTTAGAGACCCTATGTAAGATTTTTTTTTTGGAGTCCCGTTTGACATTATTTTTTGTTGTGAAAACAGGCACCTTTGTGATTTGCACTCACTTTCACGATAACTCAGCTCGAGACGCTGTTCGAGTATCATAAAACATTATATAGATATTTTGATCCAACCAAATTTTTGGGACAAAACAGAATATATTTGTGGATTTGTACATTGAAAGCTGAGTTCCTTCTGTGAAAGACAAAATGTCCTCAATAACCAGAGACACAGCGTTCAAAGAATGCCATAACAGCTTTATGAGGAGAAAGGTGGTGCCAGTGGGTCGCCGTGGCGTAGTGGGTAAGTGCGTTGACTCCTACGCGGAGGGTGCCAAAGAGTACTCCTGTCTAGAAAAGCGTCTCAAATTCGACGTTCGGAGTCGGCATCAAACTGTAGGTCCCTTCCACTCGTGAAAGAACAATAGCACGCACAACACGAGTGGTTGCTGAGAAGCTAAGCCCAGGTCCGCCTCGGACTGTCGCGCCACCCATATTATTATTATTATTAGGTGGTGCCAGTAGTCGGCTCCTGAACTCATTTTTTCGCGATTAATTTGCTCTAAAAAAATCCGTTATTATAATAAGGAAAATAATCTCTAATTATGAAATTCAAGGTACTTTTCGTGTATTTAAAATTTAGTAATTTAAAACAAATTATTTGCAAAAATGTTAATGAAAACATCATTTTTGAGTAGTCGGCCCCTCTACTTCAGAAGTCGGCCATTTAAGTATTTAGTAGTCAGCCAGAGTTTTTACACGCATACTTTGACTATTCCAGGCCATGCCAGGAATAATCAAAAAATGGGCTTCTTATGTGAGCCTCCTCTCTTTTTGTTAAAAAAAAAAATTAAAGATTTGTGTTCCATAAACAGTAGAAAGAACAAATTTATAAGACAAATATAATATTGCAACGCTTCTTCTTCTTTATTTAGCGCTACAGTCCGGGGTGGACCTGGGCCTCAACCTACAAGCCTCTCCAGCTAGCACGGTCTTTGGCTAGCTGTCTCCAGTGGCGCACGCCAAGTTGGTTGAGGTCCTTCTTCACCTGGGTGCGCCACCTTAAACGCGGGCGTGCTCTTTTGCGTTGTCCCACGGGTTCGGAGACGAAGACTCTCCGGGCAGGAGCTGAGTTGTCCATACGCTCTAGATGGCCTAGCCAGCTGGCACTTCTGTCAATATTTCACTGATCTTAAGACATTTTTGTAAGCACTTCCCCTATTTATTTTTTCTACTAAAATCCCGACATTTCACTTCAAATAAGAAGTTGACTCAAATTTATAATTTTAATAAAGAAACTAGCAGGTGCATTGCAGCAACCTTATGCTGTTAAGCTTTTGGAAAAAAAGATGCATGTGTGTCTTACAAGCGGATTTACAATTACGCATCATTTCTTGGCGCGGCGGCTGACTACTGTAGGGGGCCGACCTTACATGCCGTAAACACAATTTTCTCAACATTCCTTGACTCTTAAAAATATTGGCAACCGTACCAGTATCGAAAAGTACACTAGAAAGATTGTTTTCGACCATGGAATGCTTATAATGATAATGATTTTATTTTTTGTTTTATAAATCAACTAGCAATCAGCCACTTCCCTGAACACATTCTCAAGAGTCTGTTGCGTATAAGAAAAATGCAGCTCAATTAAGAGGCGTATATAGAGCTGTCGGTTTCCCTACTCTAAAACACCCAATATACAGTTGACCTGAGAGAACATCTGACATCTAAATATAAACCATAAATTTTCAAATACTAAACTTGTTCTTTATTTAAAGTGGCAAAAGCAAGGCCAATGGGAAATTGAAGACCGCATTTAACAGGTCTTCTCCTTTATATTTGCCACTCAGAATGGTAGCAGGTTCTTAATTTTTTTTTCCACACCAAGTCCCGTACCATTGCAAAGTTTTGCCTTTGCGGTCCCTGTAAATCAAGCGAGTTCAAAACAAAACTGCACGGGTCGTATGCCTGATAAGTAAGTAAGTATTTTCCAGAGACGAGTCATATGGGTAAATTTACACCCTAGAGCGACATGACTCTAGTCAGGTGCTTACGAATTCAACGCCTAAGATGGCTAGACCATGTAGTACGCATGGACAGCCCGAAAAGTCTTGACAAGTGGTGATGGACCGAAAGATCGTGGCAGATGCCAGCTGGAGAGCCTATTGGCTGAGATCCAAGTAGACTGGGTGTACTGGGTTTTACGATATCAGGCAGGGACATACAGCGAAGTCGGGTACCATCAAGGCAATGCTACAACGAATTATGAAACCTATTCGCTAAGTCTACGAACAACAACACAGGAATAGTACTCAGCCTCTAAGAAAGAAAGAATTTGCATGACGAGGTAAAGAGTTACTGGGACAGAAATGGTGTCCGAAAGTGAACCATTTATCGAATGGGTATCGATGTCGGAGGGACGTCGACTAGGTGAAGAAAGCACAACTGGCAGTAGAGTCCCAGCCGATGATGAGAATTTTTACAATGATTTCTGCGAGGAGGATCCAAATACCAAAAAAAAAATGTTCGACATAATCTGAACTATGATTGACTCTGAGCTTTGATGTCTCGCAGGAAAAAAAAATCCTGGGTGTCCAGTTCCTCAAAGATTCAATTGAACATACGTCGCTCCAGCTTTAGCTCGGAACGGTCCCTAACAGTGTCAGTCAATATATGCTCGTCCATGTTATACGTGTACACCGAACCAAATGGATCTATTTAAGTGCGTACGGAGGGGACCAAGGACACTTTTTTGGAGCACTCCAGTTTTTATCCATAGGTCGCTGGTTCAAATCCGGCTTGTACACCAAATGATAGGCTTGAACTGTTACCACCTTACCACTGGTGGGGGGATAGCAATAGAACAAGACAAAATTGAATAAAACACGTATTTATTCCTTAAGTTAGTTGTTCGAACTCTCCCATATTGTATTTGCTTCCCCTTTTTATACTGATTCGTGATTATAAATTTATGCTGACCCAGCAGTTAGTATTGCAACTATGGAAATGACGCCTTGGCGCATGGTGTCATCGAGAAATTGAAACGTAGGCAATTATAAGTAAATGGCAAAATTGTGGATACTGTAGAAACGATTGCATGTACAATTCGTACACAAATGTTGAATATAGTTACTTTTTCTTACCTATTCCTACTTTTGTTGTAAGAACTTGTCAGTAAAAAATTATTTTATTTCCAACTTTAATACTAAAAAGATATTTTTCAAAGATCATATCCCCCACGCCCCACTGATCGGATAAAGAATTTGATTAATTGACAGCCGGCACTCCGTTTACAACATTTCCGAACTCCCTGGCTGTAACACTGTCCTTTCATATTGACAAACTCAGGTCTTACATGAATGTTACGACACCATTTAAAAAGGACCTTACAAGCAAATTTTCTTCAAAGAAAATGCATGATAAACCAACGCCCGCTTCTGTCAGCGCTCATGAATTTCCACACTTTTCTCAATCTCCAATAATTTTCCGCGGCTCTAGTTACAACTTGTGCGCAGGTATGAGTGTCGTAGTGCTCAGTAGTAAGCTCTGAAGCAACAACTCCCCCAAGGCGTCTAGTTAAGATGTAAAACTGCAAGCATATAATTTAATGTAAAATCCACCTTCTCTCAATTTTTCTTTTGGTTTTTGCCGTCTAGTATAAAATTCGCAAAATATCGAACACATCGATCATAGTCCAAAATGAAAGCCAACATGTGGCAAGAACTCAATCGCAACTACTAGCCACTCTAGTCTGGAACCGGATTGAATTTGACTTTCGCAATTAAAAAAAAAATTCAAGTCCTACCAGACCGAACGAAAATCCAACCAATTCGTAGCTGATGTCAGGCAGGTAATGGATAATTTGACTGACTCGCCGCCACTCCGCCAAATAGATTCACACTCAAACCGAGTTTGCAATTCCATAAATTATCTTAACTGTCTGGGTGTGTGTGTGTGCCACTTGTTCTTTCGCGGGGGAAACCAGTTTTGCCATCGGACTGGCCTAAGCACATTGGAGTGTGTACACTCTTTGATCGGATGGCATGCAGTCTGAGAATTGCTTTAATGCTTCAGCTGCGATTTGCGGACAAAGACTATTTTGAAACAAACAACTCAAAGGTCAGGGATCGGCAAACGAATATCGGAATTGTCTTTGAAAACAAAAATAAACGATGTTGGCACGGGGAAATCAATTTAAAATCGGCTTCTTGGCGTTGGAATGCATTCCATTTGGCGGCAGGAAGCTCTGTGCTTGAGGAAATGAATTCGGAAAGATGGGTCACCGATCGGCCATGGGTTCCAATTGGCCGAGTAGCTGTGTGTCACGGTGGCATGACTTGTGTGCAAAGTAGGCTCGGCAGGGTTATTCCGCTTTAAAGCATTTTTTCACAACAAAATACACAGGAATGTGTATCTAACAGAGAACAAACAGTTTTATTGAAAAAGAAATCAAAATGCAACAAAGGACACGCATCAAACTCCTCTAAAAAGCCTCCGCATCAGTCCACGACTCGTCGCTACGCGAGAATTCCTTCTGAACATGATGGGCGACCTTATTGGTGCAGTCCATCAGCCGGCCAACCGTGTGCGACCAAGAGTTGAGCACACACTCCCGGATGCAAATCGCTGAAAAGTCCACGATTCCAGTGAAGCGATCAATTCTCGCCGTCATTAGGCTGCTGTTGACCAACTTTGCGATGTTCTCTTCGCAGCTCTGCACCGTAATCCCGATGAGTTCGGCCATCCGACTCAAATTGATGCGGGAGTAGTAGCTGGCGATGGTTAGGATGTTCTGCAATGCATATCTCAGTTAGAGAAGGAGCACTTGTCTTCCAGGCCACTTACGTGTTCAATGATCCTTAGATTCAAGTCCGAGAAGCACTTCTGGCCAAAGCGAGTGCTCTGACTCATCACCTCTGTCTGCTTGAGGGCATCCTGGAACGCCGTCTGCAACGTGGTCGCCGAAAACAATTCCTTTGACGAGAGTAGGTTCAACAGCTCGCTGGAAGGAAAACAAAGATTTCTTCTTCTCTTCCGAATCTCTGGAGAGTAACTTACCAAACTGTCGGCTGATCCTTCAGTAGCCGCTCCTTGAGAAGGACCTGAGTGAAGACAACCTGCTCGTGGCTCTTAGGAGCGAGAGCACAAAAGATCACTGAGTTGATGATCATCTTCAAGCGCAGCTCTTCCCCGAGACTCTCGCACGAAGACAGAATCCAGTAGTTGCGACTGGTCTCGAGATGCGACATCCAGTGATCCAGTTCCACCTTCATGTCATAGAACTTTATCTTCAGGTCTTCGTTTTGAGGGTCGTTGAAGAAGTTCAAATGCAGCTTTCTTGAGAGAATGCCTGCCTTCTCCTTCTGGCCGGACTTGATCAACAGTCGCATCTGAAGAAGGGTGAACTGCACCTGAAGAGGAGATACCCATTCTTTATTCTGGAGCCGAACACAGGAGTGCAAGTATCAAACCTTTTCCCTTTGAGTGAGCAGCCCATATGACTCAATCTTGAGCTCGCCAAGGACATCAGCTGCCTTTGCCAACTGTCCATCAATCTCGTGCATACTCGCAAGCATCTTGGTGACCTCAGCATGCTCTCGCTCCAGATACAGTCTGCTGTCGCATACCGACCGAAGCGACGTGATCAAACCCAACCGAACTACCTTATCGTGGATGCCCCCCAAGACCTGAATGATATCCTGAATGAACTTCTGCACAGATTGCTGGAGGGAAGAGTTCTTGCCGACGATGAAGACAATGCATTCGGTCAACGACGCCCACTGCTTCTGCTCGACGCACAAGGTTAGAATATCCGAGAGAACGCGTTTGTTTGTTTCGGCGTCATTTTCCTGCAAATAAAGCGAATACCAAGAAGTTCAAGGGAGGAACTTACGAGAATGAACTCACGTTCCGAGACACTTTCTCGCGGTGCAGCAACATGTGCAGGGCCTCCTTGAAGTCCATGCTCTCCATGTTGAACATGTTCTCGACTTCCATGTCGGAACTGCTGACTGCGACATGTTTATCCTCAACTCGTTTAGGCTTATCCTGGGTTCTGAACATGATTCAAAGCGAAATGGGCAACAATTGCTGAAGAAGGGAATATGTTTTATGTCGCCGATTTTCCATGGCACACTTCGATACGTTTCAATTTGAATTCGAATCGGGAATTTTGTGGTTTGTGCATTCTCTTAGTCACACGAAAAAATATTTGCAGTTATGACACCAACCAGCGGGCTCAAGAAAAATCTCGCAGTGAAGTTGCGAACCACATTGCATATTTTGAGTCTAGTCATAAACCCACTAGGGGGGAAGATTTAAGTTCCAGACAGAAATTATTTAATGTGGCGACATCGAATATTGTCTCTGATAGTTTTTCATGAGGGAAAGATAACTACTCTGATAAGTCTATCCAATAAGAGGTGTTATTTTAAATCAATCATGAAATGAAAGATTTTATGAACATTAATCACGATTTTATTTTCTTAAAAAGAGTAAGCTTCAAATTCAGAGTCGCTTCAAATTTAGAGTTGCTTCAAATTTTAAATGTCGCGACATGGGATGCGATTACAAACTGACTGATGGCAACTTGCTAAAAATTGTTGACAGAAATCTTCTAAACTGAACAATGGCGTACGAAACCCCTAGAAGTGTGGAGGGGATTTGTATGAAAATGATAACAACTTTGATCAACCACAAAGGACAGACTGTCACTGCGGCAGAATTAAACGTCAGGATCGTTCTCAAAGATACGTTATGAGGACGTCAACATATCAAGACAGCGGCGGCGGATTCGAGAAAGGTTTGACGTCAAAAAACTACAATATTAACTGACTGGATCTTTTCCGATAGAGTCTCCCAGTATCTCTTTCTTAGTTCTTTCTACATGCGCAACCAAACAAGGAAGATTTGAGGTCATTAAAGAAGTTGGTACTCATGTCATGGGTCTCACAGCAACCCATGGCGGCAGCCAAGCCTGCAGAGCAACGCTGCAATGAACAACGACAGCTCAAGAAATAGCAAAAGAAGCGCACGACCCAGGAGGCGGGGAAGTGCTACAGCAGAAAAATGTCAGGGCTCTTGTCGCTTAACTTTTCAGACTGCTATCGTACTTTTGATTCACTTCGATGATATCGTCGATGATTTGATTCATGTAAGACCATCACTATCGTCTCGCCTATCGTTACAGTTTGAGTACTATGAAAATAATAACTCTCACGTAAAAATGACATCTGTGCTCTAATTCCTCTCAAATTTCACTAATACATTCTCATTTCATGCATGCACAATTTGTTCTCATTTAATAGGAGACGATACTGAAATAGGTATCGCCAAAAATCAGTCATCGAGACGATAGTTAATGACCGTTTTCATTCTACGCGAAGCAGGCAAAACTCAGACGCTATCGTTTTGTATGCTTACATGAAGAGAAACTCTCGTCGAAACGCTAGCGCGAGACGATTGTCGCCTTACGCGATTAGAGCCCAGGTTAGGTTACTAGTAGTACAGTCACTGTCGATACTGAGAATCTGGAAAGATAACTCCAGAAAATTGTTAAACAGTGATGCCTCAAATACAGGTGTCACACGCAATGTTCCACTCAATCTGAACTATGACCGGCGAGACTTCCATTCTACCGATCTAGACGAGGTCAAGATATTAATATGTATCAAGACTGAAATCTTACAAAACTGCCGCTGTCTATCCACTGAAATCTTTAAGGCAGTTGGAAATGATCTGGTTGGCCAAACTCGTCAGACTGTGCAGGAAGACGATGAAGACCTCTCTTTGGTCCATCGAGGTCGGAAGCCAACTCACTGAGACCTTCAATGTTCAAAGATGATTTAGTCAAATCGACGCTCTGCCATGTGACTGCTTCAACATCCTGAAGAAGGTCGTGCAGAACTCACTCGCCAACGCTATAGGCACGATCCTCCCCAAGATCATAGAGTTGCCAGCATACGTGATTGGCAGAATAACTTTATCTGTGGACTCAAGGCAATTGAGTGGTAGAGCCTTCACTCAAAGGACAAAAGGTGACTTTATATAAGCCACTGATGACCCCAGTTCTACTGGGACTTTTTCAAACGCCCCATCCACAAAAAAGGCGTCTCTACCTCTTGCAACAGCTACTGCTCAACGTCGCCTACAAGATCCTGTCCAGCGTACTGTGTGAACGACTATAGACCAAATTTTCACACAAAGGCAAATCCTGGCGAAGATTAGCGAGTTTTAGACCAATACACACCTTAATACACAGAATGCAAGGTATCATACTCTTTATCTGTCAAACCGTGCGACGTCACCTGTATCCCTCAGTCATGAGAAAGTAAATGAAAATCATTTTGAAATTCAATTTCTGTGCAAAGATTTTATATTTTAATGTATATGAATACAGATATGAAAGTGTTCATATTTACATATTTTATTTCGTTTTCTTTTTGCGTGCAATTTATTTTGGAAGTTATTTTCGGAAGTGATTCTACTTTAAATTCTTATTCTTATCTTACATCTAAAAAAATAATCTAATTTGGAATTCGAACATTATTTGAACATACTACTTATATAATTTGTACTCGGTCTTAGTGCATTTCCATTTCCAATGCATTTATTAAATGCCTTATCTATGTTCTCTAACTCTGCCATACACTTTTGACTCGGCTTATGAACATCTCCTTCATTCCCAAATTTGTCCAAGTCAGATCAGTCTTTGTCTATCCTTTCCGCGTAAGTGTCCAGAAGATTGACCACATTCGATTTGAAACGATTAAAAAGGTACCCAGCCAGATACTCCAGCGCGTCATATTTTATGTCGTCCATTTGATCGACTGCAACATCTGTGCTATCGTCTTCAGCTGGTATGTGGTCCTCTTCAACAACTAAATTTAAAAGAAGATCTTAAGTTATGGTTTAACATTCTTCATTTACAGCCTGAAGATCAGCACACATTTGTGTTTCCCTTTCAATGAACGTCTCGACGTTTGCGCTATCGGATGTTAACCATTCATTCCTACCGACTAAATAGGATCGTACACTGTATTTGAAATCAAGTGAACTCGGATGGTCATATAAACTATCTTTGGCACGTATTACTCCAAAAAATAACTCCAACATATCCTTTTTTAGTCGATAGGCACGGATGTATTCTGCGCCAAAGTTTTCTTTTAGAAATTCGAAAAGAAAAGTCTTAACCTTTTGCTTATCAGAATGCCTTTCTAAAATGGAAGCACATTAGTTCGCCTGCCAAACCGCATTCTTACCACAATGTTTTGCATCTCCTCCAATAAACTGGTATGGACTTCGGCCTCCAGTCCAAAAGCGACTTTTCTCCGTCTAGAATCGATCCTTGGGACTTTTGCATTGAAGATGTCTAACCACGAATTAATCTGCAGTGAGAGGCTAGGCAATCCTTTTATAACATATACAAATGTATTACAATTGTATTACCGTATTAATAATTTCAGACAGTTTCTGCCGGTTTTCCCAGCATACCTGTTCGATGTAAGACACACGAGTTCGAATGTGAAAACAGTTGAGTTGCATATTTCACCTGCAAAAAATGCACCAACTTTCAATGTAAGCCGTGTTTTTTTGCAAGCGTATATACGCCTAATTTTGAAGTGCACAAAAAAACGATCATCGGCGCTTAATGATTCATCATAAAATCTTGGCAGCACCGACGACATTTATGACATTTGCTAAGCATTCAGGGGTGTAGTCGTGGAAGATGATTTTTTATCTTTGATGGTCACAATCTTCGTTTTGTGACTGTGTACTTTACACCACGAACGTGACCATCACTTTAAAAGCAAAAACACTTAATAATTATAAAATAAAAAAATGTTCATCAAATGAAAGGAATGGATTACGACACATGAACGCAATGTATAGCAGAGACTCTGGATATACCAAAAATTGCATACTTATGGATGCCAAAAAATTGAAAAATGATCTAATACATCAACCACACCTGCAGGTGTAAACCACATACAGCAACCTAAACAATGCGTGAATGAATTCAGGAATGAACACACAGAAATTAATGATTGAGAGCATTGTTTTTATCCGCGCTTATTCCTTAAGCGGCGATAGATATGATGAGTAAGTTAAGCGGATATAGGACTCGTTGTTAGTGTATTTTACATGCAAATCGAAATTTAAGCGTATATACGCTTGCAAAAAAACGCAGCTAATAATTGAAAATTCAGATTACCGACAAGATAGTTAACAACACTGCTAAATGGCACGAAACTGAATCTGCATATACAACTGCGAATGAAAAAAAAAATAAGCTTAGGGAAGAGGTTAGCTTGTATTCTGTGTATCATGAATACACACCACCACTTCATCGATTTTAAAGTCGCATACGACAGCATTCATAGCAAGGAGCTATTCCATGCGATGCACCACGCATACGCGATGCATCGTGAAGTTCGGCTAGGTGACTTCCGAGCAAGGAGATGCGCTGTCGTGTGATTTCTTCAATCTGGTATTGGAGAAGAGTGCTGAGGGCTGCTGTAAGCACGGAAGCCACTATCTTCTACAAGTCAGTCCAAATGTTGGGATACGTAGATAACGTCGACCTCGTCCGGTGTTCCCAATATTCCGTAGTGGAAGCTTTTATGGCGATTGAACAGCTGATCTTAAGGTAAATGAGGATAAGACGATATATATGCTGTCGAGCAAGAAACGATCCGCAGAACACCACCTGGGGCAAAATATCACAATCGACAACTGCACTTTCGAGGTAGTGAAGGACTTTGTCTAACTCGGGGCAAGCGTGAACTTCACGAATGGCATCACAGTGCAGATTCGACGTAGAATCACCCTTGACAACCCAACAACTGGGTTAAAAACTCCTAACTCAAAGAACCAAAATCACGCTAAACAAAACTGCAGAGCTGATTCTTGGTGCCTTCGAAAGTGAAATTCTGCGCCGGATATAGGAGGAAAGCGAATGGAGGAGAAGACACAGCCGCGAACTCTACGAGTTGTACCACGCTGTGGATGTAGTGTGGAAGGAAAAAATCCATCGACTGCACTGACTCGGCCACATCGAGCGCATGGTCAACAATGTTCCAGCAAACAGGGTCTTCGAATTCGAGCCTACTGTTTTGAGAACGAGAGGAAGACGAAGAGAACCAAGTAACAGCTTGGTCTGGATGACTCGAAGCAACGTACCCAGGACCGTCAACGATGATATCTCAGGCTCGGACCCTTCACGAGTCGTAAGACTAATAAGTAAGGAAGTAAGAATTTTCCAGAGAAGAGTTATATGGGTTGGATGGTTTTTGGAGAATAAGATTCAACCGCGAACTTTTAACACTCAAGCCACATGACTCTAGTCAGGTGCTTACGGTTTCAACCCCTAAGATGGATAGGCCATGTAGTACGCATGGACAGCCCGAAGAGTCTTGACAAGTGGTGAAGGACCTAAAGATCTTGCCAGTTAGAGAGTCTATTGGCTGAAACCCATGTAGACTGGGTGTACTGGGTTTTATGACATCACTGAGTACAAGGGCCCGGCTTGGATTGCAGGTAGGGACATCCAGCGAAGCCGGGAACCTTCAAGGCAATGCTACAACGAATTTTTCGTTAACTCTACGAACAACTACACAGGAAAGGGACCCAGCCGCTCAGAAGGATAGAATTTGCGTGAGGAGGTAAAGAGGTGCTGGGACAGGCATGGTATCCGAAAGTCATGCATTTATCGAATGGGTATAGAGTTCGGATGGACGTCGATGAGGAGGAGAAAGCACAACTGGCTGTAGAGTCCCAATCGATGATGAGAATTATTACAATAATGTCTGCGACGAGGATACAAATACCACTGCCAGCCAGTATATTCGACTTAATCTGGATTTTGCCTGACTCGAGCTTTAATGTCTCGTAGGATCAAATTCCTGGATGTTAGTTCATCAAAGATTCAAGTGATTGGACTCCGAGTACCCCACCAGTGGTCAATATATCCCCTGTCCATGTTATACGTGTACAACGAACCAGATAGATCTAGTTAAGTGCGTACGGAGAGGACCAAGGACACTTCTTTGGGGCACTCCAGCTTTTATGGAATGCAGAATACAGAGCTCCGCTGTTGTTGTTTAAAATGTTTTTTATATTTAGTGTATACACAAACCAGAGAGTTGTTAGCAATCACCGAGAGATGGAGGCACAAACCTTTTATTTATTGCATGTGTGGTTTGAACTGAAAATTGTTCTTTTTGACAAGTTTTCTTGAAAAACACAATTCCAGAGGAGTGATAAAGAACATGAGGAAGCTCTTCAAGTTTTTGCTTAACATAGATAGATCCTGTCTTAGAGTTATGATGGTGGATTAATTACTGAGCACCCGAAGAGGCTTTCAAGCAAAAGCGAAACTATCAGTCTGTCAGTGTCGTTTGGCAATGAATGACGGTAATCCCAATATCTGTCATCAATGCCACCATCAGAGATAACCTATAATAGAGATATCCAACTTCTACCTCCCTTGCCCCTTGATTTCATCTGACAGCGTTTTTTATACGCTTTTTGTCCCCTATCTATGAATACGTGTGAGCTCTTGAGAACAGCTGTGGAGACAGCTGATACCCTTCCCCACCTTATTAATGGGGTGAATTAGAGTTCTTATTTGAAAATTTGCTCGTTATTTGAACGTTTTTTCAAATTTAGGTGTTAAATTTTCAACACAGTATGGAGGGGTAAACGAACGAACAAAGCTTATGTTCATGAAGTTGAGTCATTAAAACTTTGAGCTATTTACAATCTGAAATACTTTGACATAATTAATGAATGCACAACATAGTGTGAATTTTTTCATATGAATAAAAATTAATAATACACTCACACGTTCAGTTAACCAATAATAAAAATATTATTGAAGCGTGAATCACAAATAAGATGTTTTGACAAACAGACAACAATTTTTAGCATTAGTAAAAGTTGCGATATCTTGCCATTGTTCTTATCAAATTGTTTAAATTGAATTCATGAGTTTTTCAGAATTCATGAATTAAGCGTATAAAGCGGGCTTCATTTTTTGAGTTAATTTGTCTGGTATGGCTTATGAATAGGCTGTATATACACTTAAGAATTAATTTTAGGTCAAATAGTTCCAGTTAAATGGACATTGCAATACATTTTTATTCACGAAAATCCATGTAACAATGTAAGAAAATTCCCTTAAAAATACTAGTCAACTTTTGAACACCCTCCGAACAACATACCCATGTACGTTACATAGAAAGTTCATGGATTCCCACTAAATTCATGAATCTGCCTCTTTTTCCCACAAAATTCACGAATCGGCCGCCATATTGTGGTGAATTGACGAGCGTTGTAAATGTATAAGTGAAATACAAGGGATTACCACTACATCTTCGTTGTAGGCTAGGGGTAAAAATGGCTGAAGTTGGATATCTCTATCATCCATTATCTCTGGCCACCATGGGTACTTATTTTGTTCTCCCAAATTATGTTGTCGTCGTTTGTTTCAAGCCTTAGTGCCAGGGCCTGTCGAATTATTTGGACACATTAAGAAAAACGGCTTCATGCACACTCAAAAACTGGATGACGATTCAACCTCTCTTCGCAATCCGCGGTATTTCCAACACAATGCGCCTTTAGATCACCAACCCCACTCCCACCCCAACCAGTATCCACAACTAGCAAATAAAAACACCCACACTTCCTACTGATTTAAACATTTTATTTTATTTACTTGTAAAAAAAGAAGAGTATTTAAGGCACACAATGGTATTACTACTATTTTCCTAAATTTACAGAAGCACGGGATGGGGACGCAACCAGGCACTAACTGCCGGCGGACGTCCAATCCCTCAGATACATGATACAATGTAAAGGATGAAATTTCAAACCAAACGCAAACTCATAACGAGTACAAACAGTTAACAGTGAAATGCCGTAAGCTTAAATATGTAAATAAGAACTTTTATCAAGACCTCTCTAACTTAAGGCGACTGGTAAATGGTCTCGTCATACGACATGATACACTTGGACTTCATCGTGCACTTGCAGCTCTTGCCCGACGGCGCCCTCGAATTGGCCAAGCAAATGCGATCCTCCCCGCATCCGCCGTTGTTCATCTGGCACGGGTTCGAGTGCTGTGGACAGTGCTCTTCGACGGCCACCATGCCGTACATCTTGTGACTGCCATAGAAGGTGGTTTGCATACCCGGCTGGCGCTTGCCAAAAGTGTCCACGCTCTCCAGCTTTTTCCTGTTTGAGTCAAATAAACACAATTACCAGTGGAACGAGTCACTCGCCCGATATGACTTACGACATCCAATCCGTCCAATAGAAGTTATTGTCGGTGCTCGCCAGTCCGAAGGGGTAGTTGAGGTCCGATGCCACGGTCCTCACCTGCTTCGTGTAGAAGTCGATGCATTCGATTTTGTGATTGCCCGCATCGGCGAAGCACAAAGCTCCGGAGTCCCTGATTACCACCAACGAATTCGGCAGAGACACGCTCGGCTTGGAGAGCAAAATCTCCCGGCCGGTGCCGTCCAAGTTGGACATCTCGATTTTCGGCGACTCACGATTCCAATCAGACCAGTACAGTTTCCTGAAAACGACACGGTAACATGAATGTGCATGGAGGCGGTGGCGGACGCACAGCGCCCCAGCGAAATCAATACTCACTCTCTGTACGGGTCAACAGCGATGCCTCGAGGATTGACCAAATATTTATTCACCAGAACTGCTCTCATATTTGGATTGTCCAAGCTGGCCACCTCAACGGTGTCCTTCTCTGAGTCCGTCCAGTAGATGCGTCTGGATACTGCATCGATTGCAATACCCTCCGGCGACATGATATCTTCAATGTGAACAACAAAAAGGATTTTTGATTAAAACTCAAATATCACCGTCATCGTCGACATAGTCGTTGTCGACGTATTCTCCTCTTACCTTCCGTTATGAGTGGTCGATTGTCCGTTCCATCGTACTTCGCACTGACGATTTTCTTCGTCGATATATCGCCCCAGTACACACGTCCTTCGATGCAGTCCTTGTCCAGTCCCACGGTCATTGATGCAACCGAAATTGGTCGACCCTTCTTGCCATTGAATGGTACACGCACGATGACAACACCCTGACTTATCAACAGGAATCCGGAATCGTGGGTTGGTCTCACGCGGCACACTGTTCCATTGCCGAGGTATCCTGCAAGTAAGTGAGGAGGAGGACATCAATAATTGTGTGGGCAATGCAATGCTGGTGGAGGGGGAAAGGTCACTTCAATTGCGATCTGTGGAGGTTGATATGACCTCAAGGACTAATCAGCGCAGTATGAGAGGATGGATATGAGAGTGGGGTGAGTTTGTTTGCTTGATTCACGTCTGTAAACAGGCAACGACTTGTTTGGAGAGGACTAGAACCAACGTCCGGTATGAAATAAGCTTAAAGGGCGATAATAGCGAGCACTTTTCGGGTAATGAGGAGGCAGACCAGTACCCTTGAGTAGGAAGGGGAACACTCAAACGGTGGAGGAAGTCATTTTGGCGATTGAATCACTAAGGGTTGGCAAATCCGTCGGTGTGGATGAAATCCGGCCAGAAATGCTTAAGGCAATGGGTAAACAAAGATGGCCCCCTCGTGTCATAAAGGTGGCTTGGGAACGTGGTGAGACAAAAGTCGATAGGAGTAATTGTCCCTCATTTTAGAAAGGAGACAAAAAAGATTGCTCCCGCTACAAACCGACCAGCTCTTCACTGCAAGAGTGGTACTTGAGAAGGCTTGGGAGTATCCTAAACCCATCCACAGCTGGTTTGTAGATTTGGAAAACGCATCGCTCGATTGCCTCGAGGTAAGCTGTGTTGTGTTCTAAAGGAGTATGAGATTGGTCATATTTTGAGGGTCATTCAGTCTCTATCCACAAAGCAGTGTTTGGGTTAACTGCGATAAATCAACGCATTTCGCCGTGAGTGCTGAACTCCGACAAGAGTGCGTCTTATCACCTTTCTTTTTCATTGCACAAGATCGATGGTGGCTGAAGCCCAGGTCCAGCCCGGACTGTAACATCTTAGAAGAAGATTAAGAAGAAGAAGGACGGCTGAAAAATGCGCATCGCTCATATGGCAGGGTGCCACTAGAATTAAAACCACATCATTTTTATTTAAGTCAAACCTAACAAAGATACGTGTATAAATTTGAGAGCTGTCTGGACTATTAGCTTTTGGGATACAGTATTTTGGGCTTGAAGCGACTTTTGTCATTTTGAAAAAAAAAAATGGATAAATGGAATTTCATGTGTTGATTAAATACTGTTCTTTTTTACCAACTCCTAGTAAAAGCAGTGGACGTATAAAACGAACAAACAATCCACAAAATTATTTTGGATGGCCGTAAACTGAAGATGATTGAGACAACTGACACTTTAACGATATCAAAGGAAAGTGTAGGACGTATCGTTCATGAATATTTAGTTATGCGACAGCCCTATGCAAAAATCGGTGCCGCGGGATCTCACAATCAAGACAATGCACAATGTTACAAAACAATGAAAACGACGGGAAAAACTCATGAATTGGTATTCGTACTGCTTCCGCATCCACCGTGTTCTCCAGATCTGGCCGCAGTGACTTTTTTTCATCTTCTCAGAGCTTAAAAGATTGCCCGCTGGAAAGAAATTTAGCGCGGATGAAGAGGTAAAAGATAAATGATTAAAAAAAGCTTATTTTGAAGCAATAGACAAATCGTACTATAAAAGTGGTATCGAAAAGTTGGAATATCGCTATAATCGGCGTAACGCCCTCGATGTCAACTAGTGGAAACTAATACGGACTTGTTAGCCGATACATAGACTGGATCCTGCAGAGCAGGAGGCGCATGTGAAGAGATTCTTTGCAGATGGCCTTGTTATACTCACTAGAGAACTGCATGAATACAATCATTTGCCCTTTTTAAACATGTAAAATATTTCAGTTTGTACTACCCATTGTCGTTTTTCAACAAGCTGTACATTGTATATCACATTTTAGGAGGCAAAAACTGTAGAATGACTGATCATCTGAATGAGTAGGTACAACCAGTAGGTTGGCCAAATGTGGTCATAACAGGATGAAGGTTAACGTGGACAAATTAGAGGTTATTAAAATTTCCAGAACACCTGTTCAATGCACTATACATGTTAGTGGAGTCCCATTGAAGAAGGTGGAGTAGTCTCAGTATAAGACTCAGTGAGAGAGAGAAACAACATGTGTCTTTCGACAGTTGGAAGTTACGTTCCTTGGGCACACCATCAGCAGTACAGGAACCAATCAACTTAAAACCCACGAAAGCAATTGAACTGAATAGATTCCTTACTTCGATAAACTTAAGCACACCCTCTTGTTTAAGTTTAAATAGAATGCAGTGGAAAATCAAATTGTAATGCTAATTCATGGAAACAAAAATAATGACCAGGCACCAAATGCGTGGACTGAAACTGTTTAAAAAGCATTTGAGAAATACAAACACGACCTGGCTCCTCGCCCATCCATCAGCTTCAGATATTTTAGCTGTGTTTTTTTTTCAAGCGTATATACGCTTAATTTAAAAGTGAACAAGAAAACGATCATCGCCGCTTAATGATTTATCATACAATCTTGGCAGCACCGACGACATTTATGACATTTTCTAAGCAGTGAGGGGTATAGTCGTGGCAGGTGATGGTTGATCTTTGATTGTCACAATCTTCGTGTTGTGACTGTGTGGCGTGAGCATCACTTTAAAAGCAAAAACATTTAATAATTATAAAATAAAAACAATTTTGAACAAATGAAAAGAATCGATTACGAAACATAAACGATATTTTTAGCACTCTGGGTATACCATAAATTGCATACTTATGGATGCCAAAATAATTAAAAATGATCTAATTCATCAACCACACGTGCAAAAATAAGCCACATACTGCAACCAAAACAATAAATGATTAAATTCAGGAATGAACACACAGAAAATAATGATTGGAAGCATTGTTTTTATCCGCGCTTATTTCCTAAGTGGCGATAGATATGATGAGTAACTCAAGCGGGTATAGGATTTGTTGTTAGTGTATTTTACATTCAAATCGATATATACGCGCACCTTTTATCCCTATGGATGCTTCATATGTGGCTATTGGTGTCGTACTTCACCAAGTCGTCGATGGTGTACACGCACCATTAGGGTTTCGTCGCCAGCAACTCAGAAACGATATAGTGCATAGGACCGTGAATTACTTGAAATTTACGAAGGAGTCAAGCATTTTTAAAATATGGTCGAGGGGAGAGATTCTCTACATCCACCAACCACAAGCGTAGGCAACTAAGGTGGCTAGATGTCATCGGACACTTCAGCCGTGTATTGCTGTCTGTAAGAACCTGTGTCCCATGCTAAAGAAGCAAAATCCAGCTTCATAACTAAACCCAGTTGGTAATGTATTCAACCGCATATAAACGTCGACCCACTACCTATGTCATAGGGCTGCCATTACATAATTATGCCTATTGACATATTCTCAAGATGGCCGGAGGCGTTTCCTGTACCTGACATCACAGCTGAGGCCGTTGCACTAGTTTAAGGTTGGATATACCGGTTTCCTGTCCCATTGGGAATGACGACGGACCTTAGAAGACAGCGACAGCTTCATGGCACTCCAATAGAAGCATTTTCATCCAATCGAGTCTAAAAACTGCGTCTCATGTTTTTGTACGAAATGATACCTTATGAGCACCGCCATTAAAGACCATACGACAGATCTTTTAAGGTGATCGACAGGAACGAAGAGTACTTCAAGATGAAAATCTATCAACGTACATCAAAAATTTCTTTGGACCGCTTGAAGACAGCGTTTTTGCCAAAAGGCAAACCCAGCCGAGGAATGAGTTAACATCACGATATTTACCCAGCATTTCCCAGATGTTACCCAGCAGCAAGAGCGCGAAAAGAACCTAGCGCGATTCACTAAATCGCGATACCGAACTTCAGTAAGGGTCAGAATACTGATAGAAATAGCCAGTGGACCATTCGGGGCTCTATTAAGAGTCGCAAGAATCAAATGGGAGCTGCAACATCCCAGAAAGGAGTGAGTTAAAAGGACAATCGAGTGATCTAAACACTTCTTTTGTGGTCAAGCTATGTGTGGTTGCACAATGGATCTATGCCTGAGCATAAATGGGCCGTGTGCCTGAACTTTACCTAAGTGAAGGATCTCTTGGACTAGGATTACTAGTGGAAGTGGCTGTCGCCCGTCACTAGGTTGAACTAGACCGCTTAATGTATCGTCGACACAAAACTCCGTCGATTGTCCCCATACTTTGGAGCAAATGGAGAAAAAATTAACTCAGCTTCATCATATCACCCTCACTGCTTTTTTGCAGACTAAATAAACCACCAAGGAAGGTACTTCCTCTTAAAAGAATCCCAAATCCATCATACCCAGCAAAACAACCGAAGACACCTTCCCCACTCGTCTTCCGAACAAACCCTGACCGCCCATACTGCATTCTGTGCTCCTTTCTGTCCTTCAACTCAATAAACTCCCTCCACACCCTTTAATGACTTATATACCTTCCTCGCACACTTACCGGGATTGCATACGCAGGCGATTCCATTGGTGACCGACTGACACTTGGCGTTCGGATCACAGAGCGTCGGTGTGTTTTGGCAGTTCTGCTCCTCCATGCAGAGATATCCATCGCCGTAGAATCCACCATCGCAGACGCACTCATACTGAGCAGGGTCCCTGTGTGAAGAAAACAACGTTAACATCATCTCCACCGCAATCAGCTGCAGACCTACGTTCTGGAGGGTATGCAACTAGCATGGACACCGCAGGTATTCCTCACGCGGCAAGATATCGGCACGCTTTTGCACGCAGTCACACCATCGCCGGTGTAGCCTTCCATGCACTCGCAGTATTGGACACTCTGCTTGGAGTCCCACTTGCAGGCAGCATTACCGGCGCAGAAGGTGCCGCCGCACATGCCGGCCGGTACGCAGAAGTCCGACAAGTCACGTTCGTATCCCTCGATGCACTGACACACGCCCTTGTCGCAGTACGCCGACTGACCGCAATCCGTGTCGGAGCGACACTCGGCGGAGAGCTGGCACTGGAATCCGTCACCCTCGTAGTGCGGCTCGCACTGGCACTCAGACTTGCCGATGGATTCGTTGTACTCGCAGGTGGCGTGGGTTCCGCACAGATCGGGATTCTGAAATGAGTCGCCTGTGAGATGAGGAAGACGGGGGAATTAACCGCCATGCCTACCGTTGTGCACGATTCATTGATTTTGCTGCACGTGAAGCCGTCGCCCAAGTAGCCGTGGTTGCAGATGCACACATAGCGCATATCCTCATCGGACCACTCACAGGTGGCGTTGTTATGACAGGCGTTGTCCACGTCGCAAGGAACTAGAGTGTGATCAGAGTGTGAGATGAATTTGAGATGGAAATTGTTCGTGTTTACCTGAATCACTGCCTCCCTTTCCTCCCTTGCCGCCCTGTTGTGAAGACGAACTAGCCGAGCGGCAAAGGTTCTCCTCGTCGGAGAGATCATATCCATCGGGGCAGGAACAGTCACCGTACAAGGTGCACGTCGGCTCGACCTCGGACTCGTCCGGTGTGTAACGCACGCATTTTCCATCCTCCCAGATCTCGGTTTCGTGAATGCAGTTGTATTGGCAGATGAATCCGTTGCCGTTGTATCCCTCTCGGCACTCGCAGCGTCCCTCCACGCAGTTGGCGTCCTTCGAGCAACGCTGTGACAAAGTGAAATGGTGAAATCTATTCTTTGACAGTCTCTGAGCTGAGATACTTACGTAGCAGTCTGAGCTTGGTTCTGCCTGCTTTTCCAGATCTTGTTCGAAGATCTGCTCCTCTTCTTCGCTTCTGGTGTTGTCCCACTTGACGTGATCCCTGCGGTCCTCCTCTCGCCGCTGTTCCTCCTCGTCCTCGACCTTCGTATCGTACTCCTCTTGAAGGGTTTCTTCACGTCCTCTCCACCTTTCCTCATCATTCCTTCTTCTTTCCTCGCCAGCCCTTATTCTTTCTTCTTCAGCCATTCTATTTGACTCGTCTCTCCTTCTCCCCTCATCCTCTCGCTCTTCCTCCAGGCGTCTCCTTTCCTCGTCAGCTCTTCTCCTTTCCTCCATCTGTCTCAGTCTTTCCTCCTCCTGCCTCAGTCTTTCCTCGTGCTGCATCCTTCTTTTCTCCTCCTCCTCCCTTTCCACCTGCTCATCATCCTTCCCTAAGGATACATCGTTCTCAACCTCGCCAAGGGCGGATACTCCCTCAGCCAAATGGGTGCTCTCGATTGGATCGCATTCCTTGCCATTGCCAAAGTATCCTTCCTCGCAAACGCAGGTGTAACCACCCGGCAGGTTGGTGCAGTACGCGTTCTCATCGCAGATATGAATTCCTATAGCACACTCATCGATGTCCACACATCCCTCTGTTTCGTCGTCGATATTCTGTCGTTCGTAACCATCGCGGCAGCCGCAGCCATGCTCATCAGAGCACGAATCCTGCGCAGCGCTGACACCAACTTTGGCCTGCAGTCCGGATCGGAGGGCCAGATCTTTTGCGGAGAATTCCAGCGAAATCTTAGAAATCTTCTGCAGCACGGTAGTGCCTGTCAGGAGCGGATCGTCATCCAACGAGCATCGGTTAAATCTGATCTCCTGGTGCAGATCGAAAACGACGGCGCTGTTCTGAGACGGAATGTCGATCTGACGGTTGGCATCCGACACCAGTGAGTTGGGCGATGTGAAGATGTACTCTTCCACGAACTCGGCCATTTGGAGCTTCACTTCGGGGGAGATGTTTGGTACCTCACCGGAGATCTGAATCTTCACCGACAACTGGTCCCAGTAGTTGAGGCCCTCGAACGTCTGGTTGATGAGCAGCACCTCGCCTGAATGGAAGGTCATCCTAGAAGTATGCACCAGATGGCCCCCGGACAGTTGGTAGCCGTTCTGTTTGTCGGCAGATGCTGGCTTGGCAAACAGCCAGCCAAGAGAGCCGGCAATAGGCAGAGCCAACTTCAGTTGAGCCCCCAAATTGGTGCTGATTGGATTGATAACAGTATAGCTGCGGCCATCTTGCATCACGATGTAAGACTGCAACTTGGCCGAACTTTCTATTTCAATGTCGTTGATCTTGCCGCTTACTGACCCGGTCACGCGGATGGGAACATTCTCCTTGATGCACGACTCTCCGTTGCCATAGAAGCCGGCTGCGCACCTGCAGCAGAAGCCGTCGCTCTTGTCCACACAGGCGGCCGTGATGTGGCACTTCCGCTTACCTTCAGCGCAGGTTGTTGGCTCGGCTGTCTCGGTGACTGTGTCCTCGTTGAGAGGCTCGTGCACATTTCCCGCTTCGTCCAGAGGACCCACCCGGTACAGGAAGACCCCTTCAACGCCGACATTCGACATCCTACTCAAGAATCTAGCCTTTGGAAGGATGACCGAAAGTTACTCAGAATATTTTTGGGATGTCATTAAAGTTCCCTACATTATCCGTTCCCGAACCATCAACCGTATAGAACCGCTCGTCCTCGGAGATGAATCCAGCCTGCGCCCGGATGTCGGGCAGTCCCAGTTCGCCTGTATCTGCCTGCAACCAGTTGATGCCGCCCTTCGGGTAAATAAACTGCACATACGTCTCCTCTTCGCTGCAGATGATGATTGCCTAAGAGAGAGAGAGGGTGTTAAATGATTTGCCTGCACTGAAGAGAACGAGAGAGAGAAACGAGATACCAACCTGAAAGGTGTTTAGTTTGTCTGTCTTGCCGCTGAAATATCCAACATTCTCCCAGGTGGCCACGTACAATGTGGTTGCTTCAAAGTCGTACATTTCCGGGAACGAATACCGAATCAGACCCGATGCCTTTTCAAGTTTATCGGCGTTGTGCGTTTGAAAAATGCTGATGCTTGTTGAATCGTTGGCGTTTGATGTATCCACGTTCGCGTAGAACGCCGCTATCGACGGGTACTCCAAGGGGAACGGGTGATTTAAGTATTCGGGGAATTCAATAACAAATGTTAGAATTCCGTTCGTGTTTATCTGTGAAGATGCAATGGAGAGGGTATTAGCTGTTGAATTGGATGAGGATTTTTTTTCTCATTTGTGAATCAAGAGAAGGTGTAAACTGGAGGCCCTGAGGGTGGAGAAAAGGACTTCTGGGATGATTGTGAGAACGTAACTTTTGCAAGACGATGCAAGTGTGCTGTTGATAAATGAGACTTGATTTTTGTCAGTTTGCTTTGGCATTTTGCCTATCTTTATGACTTGATTGAAAGCAAGTAGTTCAGTGTGGGAAACTCAATGCTCGTTGCTATCACCCGCATGAAGGCTCACTTCTAGTTGAACTACACTGTTAATGAATAAAAATAAAGCTGATTAAGTGTGTTTTACTGTCGGTTGGGCATGGGACTGTTCAAAGTTATTAATTGCTCTTAACTTGGCGATATTGCAGCATTGATCTCTGTAAATGCACAGGTTAAGTTGACCTACAGCCTCCTCTGGATAGGATCTACGGCAACCACGTAGATGTGTGCTGCTAATGTATGCAGCGACTCCTCTATACAGGGGCTCAAATTAGGACCAGACCCTCCATAGTAATAGTTCGAAGACGACAGGAAGCCGCAGATACAGATGGCCGTACTGCGGACTACCTTGGACGACGATTTTCTGTTCTGTACGTGGAATGTGAGGCCCGTATGCTAATAGTGTAAAATGCAGACATCACTGACATCCAGGAGCTGCGATGGGATTTGTCGTGCAAAAAGAGGATGAAAAACTGAGACAAATACTTCGGCGATTGCTACAAAGAGCGAAAGCAGCGCTTGATGGGAGGTGGGTTTTTTTTTAGAGGCGGACTTTGGCAAGAAGTCTTATGCATTACATACATAAGAGAGCGCCTCATAACAACCCGCATCAAGGCTACATTCGGCAAGATTAGCCTTATCTGCGCCCATGTCCTAACGTATGACGATAACAAGGATGACTTTTGTGATCTCCTAGAAAGGACATGCGATCAATGCCTCAGGTGCGACACCAAGATTGTTCTAAGAGATTTCAACTCAAATGTGGGCAATGAAGACATCTTTGATAGAGTCATCGGAAAAGTCAGCCTGCTTGGCAACACGTTCGACTCAGACTATCGGATATCGTGATGGGGCGAAACCTCTCTGTAGCCAGGACGCGGTTTCCTTACCTCAACATTCACAAAGTTACTTGGCGGTTTCCCGATCAATCAACCGTCAACCAGATTGATCACATTGCGAACGACGTAAGAGGTAAGAACACAGATACCAAAACAGTTTGACACCGGAAAGCTACAATCGCAACTTAGAAAATCGATCCTTAGAAACTGTTTCGATCCAATCTCCCTGAAGTTGTCAGAGAGTCCAACCCTGCTAGGTGAAACAATCGACGAACAATGGAATCGTTGTCAAAACGCCATCAGAAAAATTTTTGTTCGAAAACTAATGCAGGCATATTCAGCGAAGCAAGCGAAGCTGCACAGCCGAGCGCTTCCTGTGCTGCACTGGTTTCTCAAAAGGAAAAAGAAAGATGGAGAGTCGTTATGACAGTCATGATATCCGGAATGGAGAGTCATTATGACAGATGACCGAAAGAGGGGTAAAACAGTTATCCAATGGATATAAGCTTCGCACGGAAGCCTCGAAAAGGCACAACTCGTCGTAGATTCACATTCGATACTGAGAATCTAGAAAGATCACTTCTGCAGACAGTTAAACGGCGATGAGGACCCAAATATAGCTGTCAGGCAGAATCCACTCCACAATCCAATTGACGATGATAGAAGAGAATACCGTCCCCCCGAGGAAGACATCGATATCGAGACTTAAGTCGAATAAAGCTGCTGGTGCAGACGAACTCTGCAGAACAATTTAAGGCAGCTGGAATACTCTGTGGTGGCAAAATCTCAAGCTAAGATTAAATCCATGCGGTTGCGAAACCAAGGGCTTGGCTTTTGTTTGAAGGCGATTGTGGGTAATTTTGATAAAGACTTTTCTAAAATCGCTTGGAACAACATTGACTTCTTGAGCGTGCACAAAGGACACTTGTGGTGAAGTAGGTAGGCGGTTGTTATGAAACACACGTAACAATTTATCCGCTGGGCGAATCGCAGGGTCAGAGAATAGAAACTTGAGCTTAAGTAAAAATACGCCCTAATGGCTTGATGGGTGAAACCGAATTCCTTAGCTCTTGTTTTTCGAAGATGATCGTTAAAACAATCCCTTTATTTATAGTTCGATTTATGATTTTGTTTTTCCAAAACGAAGACCTGAATCTGATCAATACGTGGATGAAACAGAACAGCGCTGCACAAATTATCTCTCGTATTGGATGGTTGGACTCGCCGGCTAGACTGTTTGCTGTTGCTGCTTTTATGCTTTTTTTTGGGGATACCTAGCCTTTGAAGACAACAATAATTCACATGTTATTAACCTGATACCATCCAACATGCTCGAAAAAGAGAGTGAAAGGTGGACTATTTGAAGCGTAATCGTAGTTAGGTAGGTAAGTGGCGTTAAAGCAGCCAGATGGTTTTCTAATCACACTTTGTTAGTGCGTTGACCTAGTTGACCTGGTCGCTTTCCTAGTTGAGGTAAAAGCAAGACAGTTGCAGAGTAGATTTTGGATGCACTCCTGCTCCTCTTCGTCTTGTCAGCTTCTGCAGAAGTTGTTGCAGAATAGGCCTAATCTTTTCGCGTGAGCAGTGTCCCGTAATTATACCCTCTGCAGTTATAATTTTAGATGTCTTTAAGGAGATCCGCCTACTTGATCTTTTTGGATCGAGATCTGGCTGGATTTGTTTTGAGATGCGACATTCCCGATTATTGCGCAGCAACAACAACAAGAGTGGCTATAAGGGTACCTATGTTAAAAGAGAATCTATCAAATGCAGTCTACTAACGAGCTTAACGAGTACATCAGCTTTACAGTTTCCCGGGATGTCCCTATGGCCTGCACAGGCTAATGTTAAACTGTTCGGATGTTGTTAAGAAATTAGCAGCAGTCGATTTAGAGTTTGTAGAGAACGATGGCAGGATTTTGATTGCTGCCAGTAAAGATACAGAAATCGCGGGCGGATTTCACGACCCACCTTAGCCAGAACAGAGCTTTGCTATTCGCCATTACTTCCGCTTGGAAGATGTTGAAGTGATTTAGTAGACGAACAGATTTGTGTAAGAAAACACCACTTCAAACTCCATCATCCTTCTTGGATCCATCTGTGTAAAAGTGTATAGCTATGGCAAAGCGTATGGTGCCGACGTACCACAGGTCTCTGTCCGGAATCAGGGTTTTTGATTTCTGGGAAGCGTCGTCGAAGTGAATTTAGGTGAGGTTTTGTTTGTGTAGGATTTTAGCGAGTCCAAAGGTGTAATCACTCCAATGAGAGCATGCCTTTAGACGAACTGCGAAGTTGGTTGATATTTGCTATCTATCGGGTTAAGGTTCAAGACAGTTTCCAGTGCGTCGGTGGGAGTGGTTTTGAGGTATCCACTCATGCAGGCTTGTCTCTGCACCTTCCTTAATTTATTGGGGTTGGTGCCGACGTTGAGTATGGGCCACCGTACGACTGTGTGGTAT
Organism: Eristalis intricaria; assembly: GCA_964034865.1. NCBI lineage: Eukaryota > Metazoa > Arthropoda > Insecta > Diptera > Syrphidae > Eristalis > Eristalis intricaria. The sequence goes on from OZ035877.1 coordinate 29,132,619, forward strand.
AAGAGATGGGCCTGATGGCATCTATAAAGAGCCAGTGTCATATATGGTTTACGATCCCATTTGTGTTTTTGGTTTATGACGCGCAGTGCCCGTAATTTTTGAGAGATCCTCATACTTCCGTTTAAATAAAATTTTTACTAAGAACGCAAAACACCCACTGGCTTTAATTACACTTTTGCGACTGTATGTCGAAACTGCGCATATTGTGAGCGAGTGGAGCCTCAAATGAGTGAGTGAGTTTGAGTGGATTAAAGCTGCAATCCCGTATGGACATCCCCCGATATTCCTGAACTAGTGGACTGTAGCATCTATAAAGAAGATTTTACTTTATATATTAACATAATGCCCCATCCAACTGAAATGTTAAAGTCTTAATATGAATTCTCCAAGTTCTTATCAACCACTCAGTTCAAACATTTGACATCAACACATTTTGAACCCTACCACGCTTGAAAGTATCATTGAATTTAATCGAATTGTGGTCAGGAATCGGTACCGAAAATGAATTTGAATAAATTATGAAGGTCATTGTAAATAAATTTGCCAAAAACAAAAATCTGCCGAAATCGCCATTTTATGCAGCACATCTGAACCTATAAATCGTGGTGATAAAATTCCAACTGTCACAAGATTTAATTTAACAAATTTCGGGACTCATTTGATTGAGTGTTGAAGAGCAGCATAAGCAGTAAAAGTTAAACTAATCATCATCAAACGAAAAATAGAAAAAGAAATAAACAATTCATGGTCTTTTACAAGTGAAACAAAATCATCAATCGTTTTGTGAAATGTTTCTTTTTGATGTAAATCTGAGGACGCAATGTGATTTAGTCATAAAATGTTTACATTGCACGATGTCGAGTCATAAAATACGATTCGCCCTTAAGAGTCCCCCAAAACGGAGTAGTAATTGACAATTTCAATGAAATGATGAAGTAGGGAGGAGTTGGGCGTTTGGAGCATGTTATTTGTTAGGCGCGTTGTTTCCATGGAGTCAATGAACGAATTTAGTATTCCACCTCTTCCGTGTCACTGAGTATGCTCAACGACTAGACGACAAAAGAGCCTGTCAAACATCGGTCGGTATCAGCATTAAACTCTAGGTCCACCCGTGAGGGAACAATAGCACGCACAGCACGATCGGTTGTTTTAGAAGCTAGACGCATAATTTTACAATTTTTCAAAGTCATCTTTTTTATACCATAAGGCTTAAGTGGGAATAAAAAAGACGAAGTGTCACGAGAGTTAAGTGTGTAGATTGTAATTGCTCTGCGAGTTGTTTAATCTTACCCAAACGGATCTAACGGTGCTATGCACAGGCAGTCACCTACCATCTTAATTCTCCACAATCTCATCAAGCGATTCGTTAAAGTCATATACTATTCCAAAGATACTATTATACGTGTATCAGAAACATTTATAAACGCCATGACCGATGTAATGGTAGCAGCTGAATCAAGCTTATGTGAACGCCAACACTGTTCTTCTTCTTCTTCTCTGTCCGGTCGAGCCTTGACCTCACCAACCATGCCACTTCAGCCTGCCCGATCTCTCGCCAGCTTTCACCAGTTTCGCATACCAAGCCGGTTGAGATCTCCCTCGATTCGTGTGCTCCACCTTGTACGTGGCAGTCCTTCTTTTGCGTTGCCCCACAGGCTCGGAGGCGCAGAGTCTTCGGACCGGAGCTAAGTTGTTCATACGCTCTACATGGCCTAGCTATCTTAGGTGTTGAATCCGAAACTGCTGGCTAGTCGCAGTTGGTGTACAGCGATACAGTTCGTGGTTGAACCTACTTCTCCAACGCAAAAACGACCAAAGATCGCACGCAGAACTTTTCTCTCGAGAGGACCAAGAGCCTCTTCATCCGCTCTGGACATAGTTCATGCCTCTTCACCGTAAAGCAAGACGGGGATCATCAAGGTCTTACACAAAGCCAACTTAGTCTTCCCAGAGAGGGATCTGTTACTCAATTGCCTTTTGAGTCAAAAAAAAAAAAATCAGGAATCAATCAAGGAATATCAAGGAATATCAAAACTAGAGATGAGCTCGTCTCTATGCACGCCGTCATATGCTGTCCTGATATCGACTAGTGGTCGGAGTCCCTCTACATTTCTTGTGTCTTTTCCAGAATCTGCCGTACTTTTAAGATCTAGTCGATGGTGGGCTTCCCCGGCCTGAAACCTCACTGATCAGAACTTCTCTAGTTATTGACGAATGACTTCGGGCATGTACACAAAACGGTAGAGTAGTTCTTATAAGAGATGTTGGAGACTTATCCCTTTGTAGTTTACGCAGTTGAAGGGGTTTCCTTTCTTGTAGATCGGGCAAATGATACTAAGGTTCCAGCCTTCGGGCATGCTTCTCTCTGACCATATCTTATACATGAGTTGGTGCATGTACCCTAACAACTCAACTCCAGCTTGCTCATAGAGTTCTGCAGACAGTCTGCACCAGCAGCTTTATTCGATTTTAGTCTCGATGTCGCTATCTTGACTTCGTCTTGTTTGGGGAGACGGAATTCATTAAGTCAATACATTTTTTCGAACCTTTTTTCAAGTCTGGCAACAACCGGTTCGAATAACAGCGAAAGCAATGTTAAGACGCTTTTATCTGCTTTGCAATTCGAGTCCAGTCAACATTTGCCGTTGGGATCAGATTAACGGCACTATCACTGGCGTTGAATCAGTGGTAGGAGTTTGACTGTGGGTATCGCAATGGACCAACTTATGGTCTAAGTGTGCTGTTGACTTCACTAGCAGCTCCCCCTACCTACCTACCTACCAATGATTCATTTATGCTTGTGATGACTTGCGTCCGTATTATTAAAACCAAAAGGAGGGGCGGCCCCAAGGAAGGTTAAATAAGCACCTACCTTGGCTTGTACATCAGCCTTTTCATTACATTCATGGTCTTCATGTCCTGGCACCCAGATTAACTTTAGCCTTTTATTTTCTGTCAGTGTAATTAGTGTTTTGTGACATTCTGATACAGCCTTAGAGTTAAATGTGTAACTCTTTAGTGCCATCGGCTCAAGCCTGATAGATGTTCCAATCAGAAACGATAAGCATTGATATAGAAGCGAATGCGATTCCAATTGATCGATTTAGAGTCAAGTTGTGGATTCAACTTGACCAGAATGGATGACGGCCCCAATGGGACTGGTGGCTGTTTAGACCCAAAAACGCGAGAGGATTACAAAAGCATGTCACTACTAGTAACATGATTCGATCAATAATCAAAATTCCAGCCTTCCAAATTGACAATCAGACAAAGCCAGAATCACGAACTAACTCCTAACCTCCGCATTGCAAATCTCATACATAACATACATAAGCTCTCCAACCACAACGGTGGCATCAACTTGTCAACAAATCAATGTATTATCCCGAACACACTCCTAAGCACACGGAAACATTCATCAAAAGCTTGAGCAGATTTTATATTTAACTCGAAATGTAACAAAACACCCTCCGGCGTTGTGAGCATAGCGACTCTCGACTTCAGCACCTTGTTAAAAGAAATAATCAAAAACACCCCAAATTTATGATACACACTAGAACAGTTTGTTAGGTATCCCTCATCACCGGCACGGTGTGGCACTCACCCATAAACTATTTGTTTATTTGCCAAGTGGGGATAGCTGACAGACCACACATCAGCACACGCCCCACCTTCGATTTACATTTCTGAATGCCCTCGTTAGTTGCACATCATGGAGCATATCATTCGCAAATAAACACTTGAAAACGAAAGCAAGCATAAACCCCATTGTTTTCGAACCGGGTGTATTGCCTGTGTTCACAGTACACGGTGCGGCGCGGTACGGCGGCCGGCGTCGACCGACGACCGACATGAATTATTTGAAACATCTTGAAAATCTGGTGAAAACGTGCTCCCAAAACACTTCAAATGATCCACATTGTAAAACGAAAACGGCTTGCATGTTGCAACACGCCGCACTTAGTGTACTTTCCGTTTGCGGTTGCACTTTAATTGGCCCATTGCCCAGATAATTTAAGTCGCAGTAGTCTTCAGAGAGCGAAGCATTGAATGCGAAATGCAGGCCGTAACATGTACTCGCCAGCACATAATGTTTATGATTTGACTGTGGGCTGCTGGTCCCCCGTGGACAAGGCGGGAGATTTGTTTTCCGGGAATCGGTTTTGGCAGCGGGATCTGAGTGGGATAGATTTGGTTTCCCATCGAGATGAAATTGGGAAATCGCCTTTCACACTAATTGAACCACCTGCGGTGAGACGTAGGGCTTCAGACGACCGCCGCCGACGGGGGTGAGTTGATTGAAAGCCAACTGAAATTGGAATGCGGCACGCTACTGGATGGACTGAGAGCTATTTTAATACTCTTCTTGGCTACTTAAAGTCGCTGCGACACTCATGTTTGATGATAATTTCCTTTTTCTAAATTTAGTGAACGGGGGGGAATTATTTTGCGTGCGATGATCGTTTTTAGGTAATGCTAGGCGGTCTACAACTAACATGATCCGTGTAGCATCCCGAGATTGAACCATCTCATTTCCTACAATATGTGTTACTTTCTTACTTTTAAGTAATATAGGGGTAGTATGCTGTTGTCTGAGGTTGAAATACGAGTCCTATGCTTAATTACCCACGGCGTAGATATTCTAGGTTCTACTAGTTGGCCGCTGATGGTGCCCATGTCCACCTCGGAGGTAATACATTGTGTTTTTAATTTTTCAATGATTTTGACGTTGAATCAAGCAATTTTTGTTTGGCTTTGACTGATAACTATTAAAGAAGGGTATCAGGCCAGATCAGGCTTTAGTGGCTGACTGCGAGAATACATATGTACTGTCAGCTAGGGTGATCTGCGAAGCGACTTAGCTTACTCACGCTGATCTTATTCATCTCACTTGAATTTACGAGAAAAAATGTAAATCCCTACTCCCTACTACAGTGTCCTTTTATGACGGCGATTAATTTTCTGAATGCTGCTATATAGTCGAAAGGTAATATACACTCTCCATCTAGGCCCATCTCTGGTTAGCTTCCTCCAGGTACGCATACTAGTTGGTAGTGATGCTTCTTCATATGTAACCTTAGACTCGGGTATCTTGTGTGTGTTGTCACATGTCACTGCCAGGACAGGATTAGAATCGGAGACTCTTTGGTCCGGAGTTAAGTTGCCCATGCGCTTTAATTGTATGAGCCATCATAAGCATGAGATTCGTGTACTCTCTGATCAGTGAACATCCAAGACGTCGATGGTTTTATCCTTTCTTGAGGACAGAAAGTAAGTATCATACCTGCGCGGAACGAAATGACAACCTCTGTTTCCTGCAGGATGGCCATCCATACCACACAGCCCATGCCACAATCGATCTTTTTGAGCAACAAATTCCCAAATCGTGAGCTTGAATTGACACCTTAGGACATTTTTGTGTGGCATACCGTGAAGGACAGATGTTATCCATACAGGGCATGTGCGAGTTTCCACTGCTCACAAGTTCACTGACACTACTCTGAGAGCATAATTATCACGTAATCTTATCTTCGCCATGTTTTGAAATAATCCTTGGTTGGCGGTCTCAACTTTTTGAGTTCTTGCTCTAATATTCGGCTAATGTTCACCAGAAAAGACCTTCTTAGCCACCTTTCCGTGGATAAGGTGCCAACGTCTATCTGTCTAAACTGAAGCTAGATACTTAGAATCTAACATGATCCTAAATTGAGCTGGAATATTAATATAGAAAAGCGGGTGAAGGCATGCGTAACTTTCTAAGATGTACACAGCCATGATTCGACCTATCCTCATTTATGGGACACTAGTTTGGTGCCCGGCCCTTAGAAAAAATCTAAAAGTGTGAAGCTCAACAATATACAAAGAATGACATGCACTGGTAGGTACAACACGTCCGTTAAGGACGTCTCCTTCAGATACCCCCACGCTCAATCCTCTAGCTATCGTAGATGCTAGATGAGCTTCACCTGAAACCATTCGTGTTGTGGTATGCACAGTTTTATGCCGACTCGGAGCTGTCAAGTTTGAGAAGCTTTTTTCTAGACAGTTAGGTTAGGTTCGGTAGGGGGGCTGTTAATGATTATTGCACATAGTCAGTGATTCGAAAGAGTGGGAGCTGTGAAAATTATTTTGGTCGTACCAGGAATCGGTTCCAGGCCCTAGCCGCCACCTATCGACCTTCGCATTCAAAATATAGCGACGCACAGTGCGATCAGACTCAGAGAGTCTCGCAGAGGAATACAGTTGCATCTTGTATTCGATACAGAGAGCTCCAACTGCTTCGCACAGACAACATTCCACCTAAATTAGATCTTTTTAAATATATCGACGCGATCCTCCCTTTTACAGCATCTCGGACGTGCCGTCCATACGCAGACGGTTCAAAGATAAATTGCTGAGTTAGCGCGTATATTTACTCAGTTACTCTGAGCATCACTGTACCTTACAGACTCCTAATTTATTCTAGCACTTTCTAAGCGGAAATCCTCGCCATTAAGCTCGTATAACACTATGTTTCTTTCATATTTTTCTTGAGTCTAATGAGAAAATGTAGCAGTGTGAAAAATTCACTATTAAAATAATTGTCATTAAATAAGTGTGTGCCCGCTCTAGCCTCATAAATTGGAAAAAGTGAAACACGCGACATTTTTCAGTCGCTAGCAGTTTGACATTTCTTGCGTTTTCTCTGTTTGAAAACCAAATACAATGGAGTCCCCCCCAAATTTGATGGAAAGAATGTAAAATATGGCGAAAAAGTTCGAGTTAGCGAAAGTTCGACTTAAGGAGAGTCCACTGTACACCCAAATCATGATACAGGGAGGCATGTCGTCAATTTAAAGCTTATCCGCCAAGAATAGCTATCTTCGTTGATACCCAATCTCAAATTAGAAGCTTGCTGCAATCGAGGGAAATTTCAAAATAACTATAGTATGGGTCCAAGGGCGTACAAAGGAAAATGGCCAAATAACCTGCTGCCCTCCACAGGTCGTCTAGTATTAATTTTCACTTGGACTAGTAAAAGCACGAATTACATAATATTTCTTGAAAATATTTGTAACCTACCTGTGCGCTGTCTCGGAATACAACATATCACGAACTATAAAACTAAAGAGAACTCGCATAGCACTGGTCGATAGGAGAATCATGCAGTAAGACTAGGCATTCCTCAAAACACACACTGCCGTTCTTGTAATAACTCGGCAGAACCAGAATCATTAACTGACTTCTTTGCTCATGTCCGACATTTCCAGAGCAAGGCAAGTGGCTTTAGGCAAACTCTTCCATGAATCTATCCAGAATGAACATCAAAGTTCTTGAACGCCGCACAGCGGTCGCGCAGTAGAAAAAATATCAAAAGTGAAAATATAGAGATGTACTTCTCGACCAAATGGTAGAGATTTTCCGATTCTAAAAATAAGAGAAACCCAGAAAGGCACAATTATGTTGACTCTTGATAATTACTTTCATTGTACCGTTAGCTCAAAGTTGGGACTTACAAAAATGTACGTATTTTTGATGTTGCCTATTTGCTAAAATATGCTACATACATTTGACCTTCAAGCTGCATCAAATGTTTTTTCTTCTAGGCTTTTAAATAAAGCTACCTTTTGATTGGGGCACTTCAATGCTTAATTCGTTACAACAAACAAATGCTCCAATGGGAGATTAAGTTTTTCTGAAAGCGAAAAGTATTCTCTATTAATGATGCAAAAACTTAAATGCACTTTTAAGCTCTTTGCGAGAACGAAACGATTAACCCTCAACTCATCCTTGCGTAGAAAACTTCGCAAGAGGTACTTTTTGTATTATTTTCCTTTTCAAAAACCACTTATTGGAGATTTCCGAAATTTTCTGACTTTATTACAATCCTTATTTAACGCATTCCTTCTTCTGTAGAATTCTAAAAAAGAATTTAAAAAAATAAAAATCATGAAAAACACACTAAAATACCACATGCGTAGAAATCTACTCACAATTGAGGATGAGATGAGGGTTAAGTGGAGCAATGCCGTGCATTCTTAGGCATTTTCAAACGATTTCTGGTGGTTAATCAGAAATATCTAGTAACTTTTGAATTGACCCGAAAAAAATTTGTATTGTACAAATTTGTATTTTCCACAGTTCAAAGATCCGAAGCGACAAGGGAAAATCATTGCCAGAGTAAGCTCAGGAATATGGAAATAAGGACTATAAGTATTATCGAATAATTAACAGAAGGACATGTTCTCGTTCGGCAACTAGGGAATGAGTTATTCATCGAATGTTGGTATCATCTGTTCCCTGGACTGCTTATTTAAGGCTTAAGATTCGCTTCCACTTAGTAATGAAGTCAGCCTTATAAAATTTAATTTAATTATGTAAATAGTGAATTTATCTTTGATTAAAGACTCAAAACCTTAGTCATTGACAAAAATAAACAGTTATTTATAGGCCTATATATAATAGGCCATATTGGTCCATTGTGATACCCACAGTCAGACTACTACCACTGATTGACCACTCCAGTGGACCAGATTTGAAAACCAGATAGAAGCGTATTAACTTTGCTTTCAATGGGATTCGAACCGGGGACCCCACTAACCAGGGGCAGGCACTTAACCAACTGCGCCATCCAGATTTCGAAGCACTTGTTGAAGCAAATTTTGGTAACATTTAAAAGTTACATGTTTATTTCCAATTCTCCCATACAACGAGACCACTTGTGCGTCGCACGATGGTTGTACCTGCGCAGAGGTGTGATTTCCCAACGCCACTTAGTGCTATATCGGTTCTTAAAGATCCGTCACATCAAAAATACACACTGGACTGTGGATGCCTATTCCAAGTCGGATTTCTGCTGGTGAGACAGTACACCTGCCCAATAAGCCGGTAGTGATTTAGTTGAAAAATAGTCAAACCAGTCGAATTCACAGGAATTGGCTATCTCACTGACCAGTCTTGTATGTCAAGACTTTGATTAGACCCTTACAAGATCAAATTACTTTAAGAAGAAATCTTGGTGATTCTGTTGAAGTACCTTCGCACCTTTACTCGAACGATCGTATGTTCCTTCGACATCGTGTGTGCTTGATTTTTGAACTCTCGGATTTCCGAAAGTTGAACGAACGATTCTTGAAGAACACCAACATTTTCAAATTATTGTAATCTCTCCCAAGCAATCTGTCTCGGACTTGAAATGTCGGAAAAGTGGTAAGCGAGCATGGGAGGTTCAAGTCCCGCTCAGATTATCAATTTCCGAGTGCATTATTTCCCTCACAGAAGACCTGTCATCGAAATCACGCTCATGAAAACGCCGAAGAAACGAAAAATGAAATGAATTTGCAAAATTCTGAAAGTACCTGATACGTACACACACGATGGCAATCGAAAGAGAGATTTCAAAAAGAAAACGAAAGCAATTCGATAATCCATCCGAAAGGTCAGGATGCGGTTATCGGAGTCTCGCCAACCGCTTGTCATTGCAAAAACAAATCAAACAAGATAATCCGACAAATTTTGTGTGGCATCTTGTCGAAGTGAAATCATTTGACAGTGTCTAGAGCGGATACACATTAGGCCGCCTAGATACCACGCTTGAGAGCCGGTAGGCACGATGTAGTGGGAATACCCACAAGCAGACCGATGTCTATATATAGACTTATCGGCTGGTTCTAGGCGTTTCTCATGTCGCTATTTACTTGAACAGCACCCAGCCATGGAGTGATAATTTGTGTATCTGTGTGTAATTAGAGTCGGTCGGTAGTGTGTGCGGCGCACTTAAGTCCGGATTACAGTGGCAATGCAGGATGGATGAACGACGAACGACGGACGTGTTGAGAACCGGCACAGCTGAAGGGAATAATGAATGGGATTTGCTCCCCAAGGAGCGAATGACATCACTTAAGTGCTTGAGAAGCTGTCCGTACTTGTTGTTGGATGCTAATTGAAGACAGATTAATCTTTCTCCGGAGAGTTTCGGTTTCATTGCAGCAAATTGTTCGGAAAACATGAAAGATGGGAAAAGTTGGGTTACATTTCACTTAACGCCGAGTCTAGAGGCTCCTTTAATGATTTGTGGAATGTAGACCAAGTGATTGCAGACGCGGACACATTTCAGTTGACAGTTGCTGATGAATCATGTGATATTGATGGCGGAAGTTAGCTCATGTGTCAGAGAAGTCAAGGAAAATTGTCACAGTTTGTTGTCAACCAATTATACACTTGGAGTAAGGCACGCATGTGTGGGGTTCGTTTTATCAGCAGTCTGAGAAAGGACCAGATCCGAAGTGGTTAGGTGATAAGTCTTATGCTTTGACAAATGTCTGCTGGTACACAAGGGAAGTCAGACATTGTTTGTGCTAAAATATCAGAAAAGTTTGGATGAACGAGACTGAAGATCTAGAGCCGGAAGGGTGAGGTTTTTCACGGAACGGAGTGCAGTCATTGATGAAAGGGAAATGAAATCGAACATCACCTCATCAGCTCAAGCTACGCACATGGGTAAGCTTTTCTGTGCTTAGTTGTTCCAATATTTGTTCCATTCTGTTGTTCTGTTTTTTCCATTCGACCAAGTTTACCCTCTTTTTGAGGACTGTCAGGCTTTTGGTAAAGTGCGGCAAGATGGTCAGAAGACGGGTTATTCTTCTTATTTATGTTCTTCTAGGTCATGGAGTCTTAAGCATATAAGCGTGTTGAGCTGAATTTAACAAAATTTTCGCCAGAAGCTCGTAATATAGTGCCTAATGATGCGGACTGGGGGCATTACACACACTGAAAGCACTTTAGTTTTTATCAGAAATAAGAGAGGAAGGAGACTACTTCTACCTCCCTTGGCCCTTCATTTCAAGTGACAGTGTTTTTTACGCGCAACGTCTGCGAATACGAGTGAGCTGTTATGAACAACTGAAACCCTTCTTTAACTGGGGAGGTGGAGCCACGGATTTTGTGAAAATATGTATGAAAATAAGGGAATTACAGTACTCTCTTAAGGGTAAATCTGGATTTTGGATATTTCCGTGCAACAGAAACAGTGAAAATATCTCTATATAATCCGTGGGGCTGGACCAGATATGATATCCTCTTCCACCTCGTTTATGCAACTTCTGCATTCACCATTGTTTGGGGAACTCATTCTGAAGGCGTGTGTTCTAAGAGATCAAGCCGATAACAATCCTGTGTATCCGATCATACTATGTGATCATTGATGATGCCCCTTGACCACCAAAATCTGTGTAATTATTCGTTGCTTTCATCAAGAGCGGGTGGTATAGATGGGAGATCTCCACCCGGAAAGAGTGTCCTCATTCTAAAAAGTCAGCTTCGCAATTTTTTGAACAGTGTCACGGCACCCAAATCTGGCGAATGTAAGAATACTCGTCCATGTGAAATGATTCAAGTTCAAAACTGATTGCATCCAGAAACTTGACCTTTGGTTATCAGAACATTTGGCGATATCTCTCTTTGATATAACATTTTTCATCGCTGTTTCCGTCTGAAAAACCCCATAGTCGCTCGACATCCGGATGGATAATTAGATGTCGCACCTACCCCTTCCTCAGTCTAGGATGCGAGGATGAGATCAAAGACACCAACTTGTATAGCTATATCAAAATTGTATTCCTCCAAATGAAAATTAATTTCTGAAGATGTTGCTGAGATGATGAAAATATTAGAAGTCTTGTGCATTTTTAACAAATTTTATACAACTCCCTGAAAAGGATTTATGTTGGAGTTGAACAAATAAGCATATTTCGAATCAATGGAAGGCTAGACGAAGAATGAATCCCTTCAAAACGGGCACTTCGAGGTCTTTGTTCATGTTCCTTAGGGGTGATTGGAGATGTTAGGGAATTCACGAATTATACCCACCGTTTCTGCCTTTAAAGGCTCCAGCATATAAAATACTTTAATTGCGTGTGTGTGTGTGTCGAGATTGAGGCGCATGAGAGTTGTAGTAGCTTAACTTTTAACTTTTCTCTCTCCTTCAGAGTTGACAATCATCAAATTATAGCATTTCTATGGGGTTTTAATTATTTGTTAAAGTTTGAGAGTTGGTTCTCGTCGAAGCAAAGTTCAAAATACATAAAAATATAAGTAAATGTTTGTTATTGAGTATTAATGATACATATTTAATCTGTGCATTGATACCCAATTGAAACTTGAAATTGTCAAATGAAATCAGCTGTGCGTTGAAGTACTGTGTAGTGGCATTGCCTTGCGGCAGTACTTTACCGTGAACGGATGGTTTGATGCTACGCAAGTTACTTTACTTTATACGTGCCTCACCCCTAAGCTCCACTTGATGATTGGGGAACTTTCGTTCCAATCCACTTTCGTTCGGGTAATCAAGAACATAACTATGAGTGTTTTACAGCAGATTTTCAAATTTATAATGTCCTTTCCTTATTCATTTTCTAGAGCAAAAGATTTTTAATAAACATTAAATTTATTATACATAAAATTATTTCCAAGGAAAGAATTCCCTTGAACACAATCAACAACATGTTACATTAAGATTTTTAGCCTAAAGCTAAAAGTTAGATTTATTAAATAAGTAAATACAATACAATAACCTTTTATATGACTGAAATGTCCGTTTCGAGTATATCAAGGATTATTTTGAGAATAGCTTCATTTTTGTGAAAAATGAGTAATTTTAAAGTTCCTGAACGAAATAAACTTGGTTCTATTTAAAACCGTATCATAGCAAGGCCTGAATTACAAAGTTTAACGTTTTAATTACGAGCAACGAAATATAGGTACAGTTAAACGTAAAATCTAAGTTCATCTTGACTATGAGGAAGGCTATAAAGATTTAAGAGTAGTATCAGCAAACGACCCTAAGTCCAGAGCTGAGGGTTTTTAAGGGCTTGGACGTCTTTTAAGTATAAATCGAGCAATGTAATAACAACTTTGTGTAGAAGGCTTCTACAAGATACAAGATTCAAATGAAAAGAAAAACCAGTTTTTTTAACGATTCAATAATTCAACACAAGAAAAACTCAATGTTTATTTAGATTTATTGTATTTGTATGTATTTGTATTGTATTTCAATACTACCCCGTTCAAACGATCAACAACGAATGCCGTCCTCATTACTTTATCAGCGACATATTGAAAAAGGGTGCTCTCCACAGTGCTGCCAAGTCTCGACAGATGTAATCGTCACATTTTTGGGATTATAAAATTATTAAACTATTTCCATTTCAGATAAAACCTCTATTAGTGACTTAATCTGCATCTAACTCAATGACGTAAGTTGAAGTACCGAAATCTGAGAATGTAAATTTTGGCTACCTATAGCGCAGCTGGTGGTGCGCTCTCTGGCTAGATTTGTCTCGATAAAAATTTGGAAGCGTGAGATACTAATATTTTTTATAAGCAATTCCAGCCAGGACTGTATCGCTACTCGAAGAAGAGTAAAACTAAGTTGCAACAGGGAAGAGACTTGCCTACAGAGCTCCTCAATTGTACACCACCGTGTCGTAGGCGATAGCCCCGTCCATTGTGTAGGATTTCTAGTATCAATTCCAGTGACGGACATCTTTCCAAATTTAAGGCAAGCCACTGTCAACTTAGGCGCATGCAGCAAAGTTGTATGGCGTCACCCTTGATCCAACAATTGCACGCACAACACGAGTGTTTGCTCTACAAACAATGACCAGGTCCGCCCGAACTGTAGCGCCACCCATATTATTATCACTCACATGCTGATGTCGGCTACTCGATCTTGATTCTGGATGAGTCATGCTCAATGCTGAAGAGGAAATGAAAATCATAACCCAGACATTCCATATCATTATGCTCCCCAATTCTTGATAACACATTGTAACGTAATTCTCTTTGTGGGTGCATTCTTCTTCCTTTATCTTTAGATCAAGAAGAACCATTTAACGGACATAAAACGCAAAGCAAATGTGACAGATGCCCTTTAGTCGTAGAACTCCTCCCAAATTAAACCGACAATCATTAGCCATTAATATCCAGTTATCATCAAGATGAAAGGCATTCCACAAAACCACCCACCATTTGTGACATACATCCACGATGGAAATTAAAACTGGACCACATTCCAACTGACGGTTATTGCCCTCCAAAGCGACAGAATAACATCGTTAAGTTACAAAAATAAGTTTAAAATCCACTTATGCGTTCCCTATTGACTGGCAACGGGATAATATTTACCCAGTCAAACAATAAACACTCGGCTTCAGATAAGGACTTTCTGATGATGCATCCCACTCCGTCGCATCGCGGTGGCGTGCAAAGAAGTGGAACAAATCAACAGTGTGCTCCCAATTGATAATCAATTCCCCATTCTTCCCATTTGCCTTGTGTTGCTCTTCGTCTCTGGCTGCCACCGAAGAGCCTTTGTTCTCTGTTTTGTGGGAAAGAATGACACAGTACAAGGATGTAAATCCAAACACCACTTACATAGACTCCATCGTATTTGCTGCTGTAAAAGTACACCGGAGGGTTCAGTTCCAGGAACTCACTCTCACTGTCACCAGGCGCCAGCACCTTTATCAATGGCTCATCCGTTTGCCTGTACAACTCATTGAAGTTCGAACTATCCAAGTAGTGCTGATACTGGCCGTGGGCCGTGTTCACGGAGATCAAGGCGATCGCCACGCACAAATATTGTGCAAATTTCACAAATCCAGACATTTTACTCACTAGGCGCGTTTGTTCATCCGTGAGGAACTGTTTGACGGACACTAAATTATTTTCTCTTTTTTATATTTTATATATTTGTATTTTTAACTAGACGAAATAAATCACTCTGATATTGCGTACCACATGCTTGTCAACACGCGTCTTGCTTTGATAACATTTCTCTTTTTTTTTCAATTTTTATTTTATTACACCACCGAAGGATAAAATTTATTAAAAATAAATTCGAAAACAGCGCGTTTATGGACGTCACACAGTAGAAAAGCAAGAACTAGCGCACAGTGATTATGCTTAGGAGAGGACTACTCGAGAACACGGTGCGATCGCTGTCCCTACACTCCGTCAACTGATTTAAATTTAACCGAAGTGGATCCTCTTATTCTATGTATAGAAAACGGACGGGCGCTGGAGTTGAGATGATGCTTCTCGTGTCGAGAAGAAGCGTATCTTTTGCTCGCATGCTCGCACGCTCATCATCACAGCCGATTCGACTCTCTATCACAGCTAAAACGCTTGGATACAGTATGTGTGACAGGGAAAGGACTGGAAAGGGAATATGTATTTTTTGATGCTTTGTGTAATTATAAGACTGGCGTTAGGAGAGACTGTATTCGATGAGTGCTTAGATGAAGTAATTTAGTTAATTATAGTTTTCAAACACGGCCTTATTCGCTGTTATTTATCTCGGGAGGTTAGAGAATAGCGGTCGGTTGCTTGGGCGTTATTTAGATGGGTGGTTCGGTGAAGACCGTTCTATATATACCCCAGCTGGTAAGTAAATCCTAGTAAAGTAAATGCATTTTATAGATATCTCAAAATCAATCATTTAACAGGGACAATAGTTCCTAAACTGTGGTTATCTCTGAACATAAAACATGTAGAGCGTATCGACAACTCAGCTCAGGGCCGAAGAGTCTTCGACTCCGAACGTTTGGCACAAAGCAAGAAAGAACGCCCGCTTTTAAGGCGGCGGCCCCAGGTGGGGAAGGACTTCAAAAAAAATTGGTGTGTGACACTGGAGGCAGCTAGTCAGAGACCTTGCTAGTTTGAGAGGCTTGTTGGTTTATGCCCAAGTCCACCTCAGAATGTAGCGTCAAATAAAGAAGATGAAAATTAGTTGCCTCCTCAGAAATATTATCAAGTAATTTGAAGAATTGTCTACCAAGTGCTCGCTGTATGGCTCTGGCAATAGCCGGTGAAGTGCCAAGGAAATGGATCAGTCTCCCTCTCAGCTATGTTGTTGCAAATGCGACAATGCGTGTTGTGCGGCATGATCTCCTATCTCCCTGTATCCCATACAGATCTGCACCAATATAGAGAGATCATCCGAGTTTGTCGAAGGGGAGCTTTTGTTTTAGATCGGTTGTACTCAGACCATGTTCTTCTTGATGTGGCACAATTTGTCAATCTAGCCGATCTGAGGTTTGCTTTTTTTAAGGAAGTGCGTAAAGATATTATCCTTGACCTGCATGTAGTGGGAGGTACACCTCCTCTGCCGGCTAGAGCTGAAGGGCAGATCCCTGCTTGACCAGTTCATCGGCCCTCTCATTTCCTGAGATGTCAGTGTGACCTGGATGCAGAATGAGTAATTTTGAGCTCTAATGACGATAGCTCAGCCCGTCATTCTTTTACGCATATTGGCTATCAACGCATATGCCAACCTTCTGCCTTGACAAGATATTTGGGGTGTATTTCTACTTGACGACATGCTTCCCGGATTGCAAATAGTTCTGCTTGAAAAACACTACAATTGTCGGGCAGAATGTAGGCTGCTGTTAGATATGATCACATCATCATGAATACATCAGCACCGACTCCACCGCCCATCTTAGAGCCGTCAGTGCATACATTTTATTGATGGCGCTACAGCCCGTAGAAGGCCAGGGTCTGGCTTCTCAGCAACCACTGTGAAATCGAAATTGGTATAATTCTGAGTTTATCCTTCGACCAACACCTAAGCTTGCATTATAAATTCGGTCATTTGTCTTTAGTGATATAAAAACGTAAATAAATATTCATACGTACGCATATACGCATCAAGTACACCACACATCTTTGCACATCATGAAATAATTACTTATTTTGCTTTGGTAAAAATAGAGAAATGAGAGGATCGATATAACGTAAAATATATGTAAAACGTAAAACGAACGCATGTCGTTATCAAGGATCAAAAAGCTGAGTTCAGGTAGTGAGGGTATTGTATTTCAGGCATATTTCAACAATTTCTACCTTCCTGGTCCGTTATAGCTCAGAGAAAGTGGTCGTTGTATTCCTCACACCAAGAGTCTTACTGACATTTGCATGGAGCTATTCACAATGTTCGTGTTAACTCATGTTAAAAAATTTCTTATAAAAGCTGTTTTTTGATACATCTAAAGACTTTGGTGTATGTAGTGTACGGTGTATTCATTCTTATATACGAATTTCTTATAACTGATACATACTGTACGTGTTATTTTGTTTTCACGAGTGGAAGAGACCTTTTATGCCGCCTCCGAACGGGCAGTTTGAGACACTCTGCGCATTGTCAGTGACTCGATAGAGGTGGGGTCGTGAAAGTATTTTGCTTGTACGGGAAATAGGACCTAGGCAACGTAAGCTTAAGTGCGTAAGAGGCCACGGCCGCCACTCACGTCAGTATAGATTGCCAAGTTAAAATCCCTGCACACCTGCCCGCTTTGTCATTCCGAAGATTAGAGTGGATTGTATAGTCTGTTAAGGATTTTAGAAAATCTCTCGGTAAAAGGTCTAGGATGGTGCTATGACCATAGGCCATATGGTTTTGATGTTCAGCACCTGAAGGTAGAAGATGTAGCATTAAAGACGGAACATCTGACGGAGTCGACAGTGGAACGCCTTCGCTGCCAATGCATGCTTGGCCCTGAGTGGTTGAAATATAAATTTTGAACTCTTCCAAAGTGCGGTCAGCGTTTTTAATCATAATTACCACATGGCGGCCGGAGCGTTGTTGGCTTTGACGTTCCACACCAATGAACTGCGTTCTATTCTCGGTTCGACCAAAATAATTTTCACGGCTCCACCTCTCTTCGAATCACGAACAATGCTCAAGGAACACTAAATGTCTAATACCAACTCAAGCTTCCCAGTTTGGAATTGGTACAAAATTGTAGATCCCTTCCACTCGTGAAAGAGCAGTTGTGTGCACAACACGAGTAGTTGCTGTGGAAGGTAGGTCCTGGCCCACTACGGGCTGTAGCCACAAATATTATTATTATTATCACATGATGCAGTTTTTGTTCAAATTTAATAAAAAAAACGAAGGGTTGATGCTAAAAGATCTTCAACCATTGATTCCTTGTTCTCTTTCTATTGTACGGAGTGACCCATCGGCGAGTAGCAGCAACAACATCCCTTTCTCCAGCACTGACGACAATTCCAGAGTTAGTACTGTATCTGCAATAGCTGGGACGTTGGAGCCGCTGTCTCAGACAAGCTTTCCAAAGAGTTAAATATCTATCTATGGAAAAGACTTCTCGACTCTATCACACCCCAAGTCAAGGTGCAACAATATCAGCGGCAGATAGGCATCATGACCATGGAGCTAATCTAGTCGTTAGTATCTATCTGCTATTCATATCTAGATGACTCTCAACAGTCGTCCGTGTTGGGAACTGGGCTAAATAATTACGTCAGAAGACTGACAAAAAAGGTCCATACTGCCGTTTCACCATGGTGCTACCAGTTTAACCAATGACAGGCGGGAGGCAGGTACGACTTGTAAAACCTCCAGAAAGGTCAGATCTATGGTAGATTTCAAGTGATCTAAGCATATTGTGTCTGTTAAGATATCCAAACTTTGTGCGAAAGTGGGTATCATCACTTGACATTGTATGTGTAGTTGGCACTTTAGAGAAGAAATATAAATAATCCTGAAGGCTTTTGGTTGGGCTTCTTTGGACTACATGGGTGGATGGACAGCGTGGGAGAAAATGGGATAAGTCTTAAAATTCGCGACCCTTCAGACGATGGCACCTTGTAGCCATCTTTTTTGATGAAGTAAGTGATTTCCAACAACCACATACCGATAGCTTCATAGAGCTCTCAAATTAGTTCCATATTCCCTGTGTGCTTTTCACAACAGGCCCTAAAGTTATGCCTAATGTCCCTTCTTCCTATTCTTTGCAGTGCGGCGTGGAGCTGGGTCTCAATTAACAAGCCGTTTAGCAAACACGATCCCTGCGTCCAGCTACGTGCTTGAAAAGTGATTAAGATCCTTTTCCGCTTGACTGCGCCAATTAAGAGGCGGAAATACAGTTTCGTATTCAAAGACTCTTTGGCGCGGATCGGGTTCATGTCCACAACAATCTCATGGACAATCTCATGCCGCTCAACATTCTGTAGAGTTCCTGGCTGAATCTGCTCCTTCATCTGCCATCACCGCATACAGGACTAACGGCCCAAACCCATCGAATCCGTAGCGTGTGTTGCTTTTAGAACCCACATGAATCGTAGTTGCCGGATTGCAAGGAGGTGCCCAATGACTTCGTTGCGTGCGAAATTCACTCTTGCATAAATGTAAGAAATTCGAAATTTTAAAGTTCCTGCATTGTTAGAAATTATTGAAAAACAATTTTAAATAAAACAAAAAGTATTCATTCGTTCATAAAATATCGTAAGAACAATCACAAAGGACCACCCGAATGAATTTCCATGGAAACATCTGTCAAACGCACGGAAAGTTAAAGGCTGAATCGCAAAGGCGCGTTCGCGTGGTCGTTCTTTGACAGGCGTTGCTACGCGTTTTATCGAGCTTACGAGAATTTTGTTTCAGGAAGCGGCAGCCTCAGTTTTCCACATCGAAATGAACGCGAGCGTTTATCCAACTGAAATGTTATGACTTATAATTTTCAAGAAAAAATATGAAATTACTGTAAATAAAATTCCTAGAAAAAATTAACTACTTGCGGAAATAATCGTCTCAAAAAAAGTGGTTCACAAATGTCAAAAAGCACGAGTGACTGGATAATAGCTCTAACTAGAAATTTGTACTCGCGCTTACGATATTACGGTCTGTGAAAATTGAACGCGCATCTGCCCCATTTCGACTTTAACATATGATTTACTTGTATCCTACTGAAAATGTCAAAGCCCGAAAGCTTGAACGCGCCGTTCCGATATGGGTATAAAAGATGCCCAATTCCACTTCACTTGTGTAACTGTATTTGTTGTCTCTCTCACTCTCATAAGGCCTGATGAGCTGGCCGTTTTTTCACATGAAGCAACGCACGCGACGTATTCTATGGGCTTGGGACCAAGGAATTATTCATCCGCTTTTAAGATTGTTCATGGCTCTGTGTCGCAACGTGTCTTAGAGCAGCACTGGGATGATCAAAGTTTTCTATAAGGTCAACTGGATCCCTCAGGAGACGGCTCCATTACTCAATTGCCTCTAGAGCCAAATACAGCTATTGCCAAGTTATTCTGGGTGGCTTCTACAAGGCAATAATAAAAAATGTGAGCAATGGTCAAGTTCTGGGAAATGCTTTTAGGTCATCCTGAATATGTTTTGTGGTTCCTCCGTCCATTTAGATCTCAGAGGCGGTGGACTCCCAAGATCGCTTGCTTACTATCGACATTCATTGGGAATTGAAATTCCAAAAAGGTCTTATTAACTAGTTAACATCAAAAAAGCCTTGAGCCTTTTTCAAGATGTCAACATTCTCGAACAGCTTACAGTATGAACAAATGACAGATCCTTCTTTCTTCTCTTTCCACACATACTGTAGCGCCTCTCATTCCATTGAAAACCCAAGCGAATATATTGAGTGAAGATTAGCCTGACAATTGGTATGTCACACGCGGCACACATCAATGCACTTAGGAGGATCGCTTCCTGCTTGTAGCCCAATCCCCGCTGGGTTTGCAAATGACTTGTCAGACACGTCCCATTATCAACATCAACGGTGAGTAGCAGGAACAACATCACTTCACATCGGAGCGAGGATCATTAACATGATCCGATTATGTACGAGGACGATGCCATGCCACTGACAGCCCTAGATGGGTATTTAATGCCGATGTTCGTGATGTGCTTGTGCACACCCGTGCACTACCTTAACAGAGTGCGCGCACATGTGTTGCACTTTTGAGTGGCATCTGGATAACTCCTGTCGTTTTGTTCTATTTTTGAACTGACCAGAGAATTTATCATCTTCAGGCGGCGCGGCTCAGCACAGACGCAGATATAAATACCACCACGAAGCGGAGGAGTTTTCAACGGCACATCCAAGTGATGTTCGAGAGAACCCCCATGTTTGCGTGATTGCCATGCGTCCACACAGCTTCTACTGCAGGCTACTGTAATGCCCTCAGGATGACTGGATGGTTTTTATGAGGACAACAACACCTTTGAACGGCGTTAGCACCTCCTTCGTTGGCATTGTGGGTAATTTATTTTCGGAAACGGTCTCCACGTTGCCGCTGACGCCGATTGCTTGGACTTGAAATATTTGGGCAGCCCCTTGCGCGATGTAACACGTGCCACACTTAAGATGATAGACAAATCGTTGGTTTTTATTCGACCGACGCCTAAATATAATCTCGGCCGAGGGAAAGCGTTTTGTGGTGTTTTTGGATCCCGGTGATTTATGCGATTCACATTTTGGCAGCTTATTGTGCCTGTATTTATGCAAGCGAGCATTTAGGCCTGCTAAACTGAGAGCTCGTTAAGCATTTAGACATGTGCCGTGATGATTTCAAGATTTCACATCGTTTCCGGTACGATACATTCTTCTGCTCGGTCCAGGCCAGAGTCGTTAAAGAGACATTCGAACTCTTTGACAGACTCTGAGTTGAATGCGGTGGCATTCATGCTTCGCGCTTCGGCGTACTTCAAGGGGCCAGTAATAAATCACGAGAAACATCATCAAACGGTGTCACATAAGTGCGGTAGGTTGGAAGCTTGACGCTGACGCTTATGTTGAAAGAGAAACGAGAACATTTTGGAAATATGAAATGTGTTTTTTTCCCGAGTTGTGTAGGATCACCAAGGCCACTGTATCTGTGTCTTATTGCGAAGTCGAAGTCGAGATGATTTTTCCATTCTTTTCATCACTTCAAAGGCAGTATGAATGTGTTCCTTTATTAGACAGAGACCTCGTTGAAGGACTCAAGTTTCAAAATTTGTGTGGTCTTCTGCATTCTGTGGCCAAAAATATGAGGGAATTCCGAAAAGCCACGTTCAATAGAAAGCTATTATTTTTGGGTACGAAATTCGAGCACGTCGGCAGGGCACCGCCTCTAAACTTCAATCGAGACGCCCAAGAACGCTAAGAATGCGTGTCACTTAATATGACTCATTATCTAAGTCTGCAAAACGTGGATTATTATTTCCGTTTTCTTAATTTTGTTTCTTTGGCTGGAGCTACAGTCCGGAGTAAGGGAATGCTCCACCACACCACCAAAAGAGGGAGCGGCACTTGTACAGTATTGCGATACCAGAAACCTGGGTCTAATCATTTGTTGCAGTACTTATGCTCGGACTTCTGGGGCAGCAGCAAATGCAGGGACAGGGAATAGTCTTCTCGATCTCATACTATCATCTGATTCAGACATTCACACTTTTGGTTCCCAAAAAACGTATGTTACGACAAGGAGACAGACAATAATTCGAATAATGGAAACAGATACCTGCAGGCTATTAAATTTTCAGGAGTATTCTGTCGGAAGTTTTGCTGTCAGACAATAGGTACATAGATTTTCAAATTGAACGCAAGGACATAACCCTGCTGAAGAAGAGAAATCCCAGAAAAACCAATAGGATACAGTTTAGGGATGAGCTAGATAATCGTATAGAACCTCTCTCTAGTCACAGAACGAGGCGGAAGGTCGAGAAAGCAGTTCAAGATCTGAACGATGTTCTCATCAAATTTTTCTAACATACCGCTCCAACCAGAAACACCCTCTGCAGATCACCGGTTTCGCTCGCAGACCTGCAAAGACTTCGCAGGGAAACCAGAAAGGTTGTCAATATATCCCTCAAGACCGATTTTGAGGAGGAATGAGACGTGTACCGATCAATAGAAAAATAATGTAAGAAGTTAATTCGGATATAGAAAAGTTATTTCTATAAAGACTTTTGTGAAAAAATCCAAACGCTCAGTGAGACCCGAAGACTGATTAAGGTTCTTAAAAAGGACAAACCGGCCAGGCTGGAAACACTCAGTCCCTTGGATGAGACTCATTTTCCAGATAACCAGGTCACAATCATCTCACACTCAGTTCCCATCCCTGGAACTGTAGATAAGCCGATAAATCACTCACCGAGGCTGCATTGACCAGTTACTGGCCACTCACTCACTGGCCTATATCCCAACCCCCTGGCGAACAGCTAAGGTAGTCGTCATACCAAAAATCGGTAAGGGGGTCTACTCACTCATTCGCCAAGAGCTTCAGACGATTCTGTCTATCTTCCTTCCTGCTGAAAAGCATAGAAATGCTGGTTGAGCTTTGAGCAATGTGATTTTGATGACATGTGTAACTCGGCCAGAGAAGACGGTGTTGGTGGATCAGTAGTGTTGAGAATCAAAGCAATCTTAATGAATATGTAAGAGCGGGGTAAATAGCGACTAGATATCCACAAGGTGGCGTCCTGTCTTCTCTGCTGTTGTGCATGCTGGTTGACTCTCTGCTTGATGCTCTAAATTGCTCAAACATCTATGCTCACCCATATGCGGATGACGGATCGTGCCTGGCGGATGTGTGTTCAAAAGGGCAGGCAGCTCTAGACGTGATCGACGACTGGTGTATCAGAAAAATCAGAAAAGCAAAAATGCTGAAACAGTCTAATGGATATGCCCCCTGACGTCGTGTCGACTTTCCCTGCACTCAGGGCTGGCTCTGGCCAGAATCTGAGAAAATAAAAGCTCCAAGACCAATGACAGGTCTGGCGCTGGCGCCTTCGTTCGACAACTGCAGTCAAAATTCGCTAAGACTCGTCTGGATCCCGGTTCACCATGGGATTGCAGGAATTGAGATTGCAGACGAACTTGCTAGACAAGGATCACAGGAGACATTCTTAGGACATAAACCTGCACTGGGACTACATTCGTCCTTGGTTAGGTCCATGGTTGGATGATTTTCAAATTCTCAAACGTCCGTAAGAAATCTACGTTCTACTTATCAATTGGCAGAAAAGGCTGCAGGTGACTTTCCGGCTTACTAATGGGCCCAAACACCTTAGTGTGCTTGGCCTAAGCGACCTTCTGTGATGCCTATAGAGAAGATGACGACAATGCACAGCACTTCCTCTGTCACTGCCCGCCTTTGCTGGGATCAGGTACCACGTTTTCTGTGCTGAAGTGGCGGGAGCTGGTGGTGTAGGCTCCCCATCACAGAAACGACTGTTGGTGTTCTTTCAGAAGACCAAGAAGTTACAAAAAATGTAGGTTGCTGCGTGCAGTACAATGGACTAGTTTTTGAGTCTGCGTGGTCCAGTGTAGTTCGGAGCGGATAGGGCATTGTCAGATAACAAGCCTCACACGATCTCTTCCTAGGATCCCAAATCCAAGTTGGCTATGCATCTTACTTCTTCTTCTTCTTCATAGGGTGTCTCCAGTTTCACACACCAATCCGGCTGAGGTTCCCCTTGTTGTGACTGGTCCTGACTTGGCCCACTCATTTTGGGCGTTGTATCCGTACAAGCCCGGTAGAATCATGTCTTTGTACAGTCTGTGCATTTCATATTTTCTTCAAATACCAGCAAGATCGGGCATATTTTGGACAACGCTTCTGGATCTGTCACCAGTACTATAAGACTTAATGACACCATTCGTATGGAGGACATCTTTGGCTGAGTTATTGGAAAGTAAAAGTCTCCACGACACCAGTCAGTGGTTTACAACTCACTAACCTTCGAAAACCACGAGATTTTCTCGCAAAAGACTCCATACAGCAACTTGACGACCTCCAGCCACAATGTCACCAAGCTCATTCACACGAGCCATATACAGTGTCTCACCTCACAGAGTTTTTAGAAACTATTGATTCGAGGAGGGGAGGACCCAACCAACTGTAGAAAGCCCAATTGATCACGGACGCAATACAAAATTGGAATGATGACTGGAAGGAGCGAGTCCTAGACCGACTTAGCGAAATCCTTCTATATGAGGCTATGAACGGCCTCAAGTCCAAACAAGAATATGAAACAAAGGTCATTATTCATGTCATTGTGGTGCTACTGTTGGTGTCGCTCATTGGCGGAACCCAAAATGGAGGAAGTGCTAAACATGGAAGCCTAGCTGCGCTTTCTGGGGAGCACGAAATACGGCTCGATTTTGCCACTCGACACTGCCACTATATCGAAAAAGTTGATTCCTTCCGTAAACGAATCGAATACATCGACTGTTTCGTTCCGTCCACCCTTGAATTGGTTTGACTCTACACAAGCAAGCTTATTCACACGCCTTACGAATCACTATGAGTCCAGAACTAAGAACAGCTCCACACAGGCTCGCCCAACCCATAATACATGTCAATCCTCAACGATACCAAGTGTGACTACCTTTCTGTACCGTTATTCAGATCGAGGGAATTAATCGTCCCCTGCACTTGATCAGAGGCCACATCAATCAACTGAACGCACCTACCCATGACACCCAAATGAGCGTTTATATTTGCTTCAATCACCGTGTCACATTACATCAAGTTGCCATGGAACATTACACTTGGCTATAAAACTGTGTTCCATTTTAAATTCATCACTAGATCATGTTCGGATTCAAGATCGCACTAACGTTTGCCTTGTGGATAGCAGCGGTAAGAGGTTCACATCATTTTCGAATTTCATTTAAATTGCTTACCCGTTCATAGCACGCCGACACGTCGATGTCCACGGAGGACTGTGAACTCCACCGACCGTCAATTGTGAGTAGTGACAAAGTTTTGCAGTCGTCGTCAGTCTTCAATAAGTGTTTTCTAAATGCCACAGCATGACTTTTGTTGTCTAATTTACGATGAAGACCTCGAGTTCATGGACTGCGTCTCGGAATGGGACGACCTGCTGGAATCGGACACAGTTGAAGAAGAAACAGTGCTTCATTACGTAAGTCGGTTCGGGGGGTCGGTATTGGAATGAGCTGACCAGTCACTTTGTTCTAGTGCATAGCGGAGTGTACATACAATGAAACGGAGTATCTGAAACATGAAACAGAGCTAGACATGCAGCAAATAAAGGTGCACTTGAAGTCTCAGTACATGGAAAAGGCTCATTACAGAATCTTGTTGGCGGCCTTCACGAAATGCGAGAAACATGGTGAGTTTTTGAAGAACCTGAGAGTCGAGGAGATACACAGATTTTTTTATTTGCAGCTAAAGATATGATGAGCAGTAATGAGGTGAAGGCATTGAAGAGTAAGCTCAAGGCGGCTGGTTGCAATGCATACGCCGGACTTGTGATGGAGTGTGTGTCGAATGAGTTGATCCTGAACTGCCCTAAGGACGAATGGAACGACACCGCACAGTGTGATCATGCCAAGGAATATCTTCAAAACTGTGTTAAAAAATAGAGAATTACATCGATTTCTATTCGGAAGATTGGTTGTTTTGTGTGGGGAGTGAGATATTGTCGGTGGAAGTAGTTTTCTTTAATTGTGGTACCATTCTCAGTCAGATAAAATACATACTATCATGCTGAGGCCACTTTAGTCCTTCTAGACGTGACGATATTGTTAAAGAGACGGTACTGAGTCGATGTTGGTGTACTCTCGGTTGTGCTTGTGGGTGCTCTGGATCGTACAGAAAACGAAAAACAAGGCGGCGAGGCGCCGCGATGATACCCTTGATTGAGGGTTGACGCTCTTATATTTAGTGAACAAGTGTTCGTGGATATTAATACATATATAATATTGGTAGTGCTACAAAGCGTAGAGTGACCTTCTGCCTAGGGCCTAGGTTCTTTAGCAACCTATGTGGGTCCTACTGTTCTCTCTCGAGTGGAAAGGGACCTACAGCCTTATGCTGACCCCGAACTAGTGGCGTGCCACCCCGAAAGTTTTATAAACCGAGTTAACCGGGTTAAAATAGAAACAAACAGAGTTGTAACCCGGGTTGAGAGTGGAACTCGGTTAGATGATGAACCGTAGCAAAAAATATGGATAATGGAATGGGGCAAGTCGAGTTGAATAGTCCCATTCTATTTTGTTTCGGGTTGGTTTCGGTGTTCTATGCATATCCTAAGACGATTGTGTTGGCAAAGGAAGCGAAGAGGTGCACGGGGTACTACTCTATTTTTTTATCTGGCTTGGGATTTTCTTCTACTCTAACGTGGCAACGCCTAACTTAGACCGCTTTCACACTCGCTGAAATTCGTCGGCGATTTTTTCAAATTCCTCTTTGTGATCTCAAGCCACTTTCACACAGGAAATCTTTCAGTCTCTGCAATTAAGATCTCAACTCTCAACTTTTTGTGTTTCCCACCTTCTCTCACACATGCGTCATCTCTTTCTCACACATGTATAGCATCGGCATCAGATGGCCACACCGGGTTGCATCGTATACAGTTTTTTTTATGTATTCGGTTCGTTTCATCAGTTTTTGTAAATTCGGTTTGAAATAAATGTTACTCGATTTGAGTCGGTGTAGGTGTACTCGGGTTAATTCGGTTTTTTAACCCGGGTTGGCACACCAACCGGTGTCGGTTACCTCGCTGAGGCTGTGAGCGCCGCCGTTGTCCCTAAAACTATAGGGATCTTCTGCCGACCTGGCCTTGAAAGAACCTCATAGACCTGTGTTCCGAAAATGTCGAAGTAGCTCTAGAAGGACTGCGCACCAGGTAGCTCCTTCTGACTGGAGTTTCGGATGCCGCCGTTGGCCAGACAGTTTTCCAGCTCCATCCATAAAGAGAGATGAGCCCTGGTACAGGCACACTCTCCCTCCTCTCTCGTCTGCAGCCGCCAACAACATTCCATGGAGGTTGGTTACCCCATCTTCGATCGAAGGTGCTCGGCTCCAAGATTTCTCCACGTGGAGGTGAGAGTAGGAGTTCGCTGATAGAGGCTAAGTGCAGACGCTTGTGCCTCCATGAGACGCCAAATAATAATGCTACTGTCCAAATGTATTTTTGTAAGTAAACACGATTGGATAACGTGAACAATCTTGTTTGTGTAGTTGGCCAGCGCAATAATTGTTCACGCTATCTTTCATTTTTACCACTCCGAACTTAAGGTTGGAATTTAGCCGCGACCCAAATTTCCACCATTGGATCTAATCTTCACATTTATTGACATGTTTTGGAATATGGTAAACATTTATCAGAAGGAGTCCACCGAAACAAGGTAAATTTTGAAGGTGGTCTACGAGGAAAAAGAACAATTTGGGAACCTATGTGGTTACGCTTATAAAAATTGTATTCACACAGCGATTTTGCCTTTCAAAATACGATTGACACTACAACTTTCTGCTGAGTCTGCCATTTTCACTGGGACTCGATTGCATGTGAAATGGCTGTCGGTCGTCGCTCGTGGGAATGCTGCTGTGTCACCAAAAGGACGGCGGCGCATATTTAAATTGGATGCGGGTATACCTGATGGACTTGAAATTTGATTTCGTTAACTTATATTAATGGTAGGATAAAAACAGAATAGCTTCCCTTGACCATGAATACCCGCATGGGCCCAGCTGATACATCAAATTAATCTTGCATTTGGTTTTAATATTGTCGAACAAAAAATTAAGAAAAAAATACTTTCCCATACCGGGAATCGAACCCGGGCCTCCTGGGTGAGAGCCAGGTATCCTAACCACTAGACAATATGGGATGAGAAAATACCGTTGTAATACTAAATATAAGCAAACGTGCAGTATTTCAGTCTCACTCGCACCCGTTGAAAGATTACCGTAAAAGCAGAGACCAACCGGTTATGCGAACCAACCGCCACCTATTGGCAAACCAAGGAACCTCAAACAGACATCAGAAATCCCAAGACATAGGGGAACTTAGTACTAAGCCCCGACCCCAACGGACTTCCCATAATCGTTCCCCACAAGTGAATTGGGGATACAGTAACTTTAACGAAACCATTTTGTCTGAATAAGCTCACAGCCGCATCGCTTCGACACCAAGTGAAAGCGTTCCCCTTTCTCTCAGTTGGGGCAGCAACCCCAACCCGTGCAACTTTTACGATCCAAAAGCTCGCTGGAACGCCATAAAACGCTTTCGGCTACGTTCTTCCATCGCGCACAGCTTTTACTCTCAATTTCTGTCCATCGCTGTGTGCTGCGCTGCTCCGTGTGTGGCCCACTGGCAAAATATGGGTCATTAGGTGAACTCGTTTTCAATTACAATTTATGCGAATTTTTAAATTGAGAGGAGAAAAGTCGGAATAAAAAATCCGCTTTCGAGTGGGGATTTTTCACGAGACGTCATGATGAGCGAAACAGTGATGTGCTCGGGATTGGATTGAATTGCTAAGTAAAGCTGAAAGCGTTCGATGGGGTTTTTGGGGGCGAAGAGTTCAGCTGACACTTGTTGAGGCCTCGCCTGGAGTTCGAAGGCACACTCGCACAGTGGAGTGATTGGATGTGAAAGCTTTCTGTCAGGAGTGGACTGTAATTTCAACGAGCCATGAGTGATGACACGCTGCTTAACGGCGACACTTCGTCATGGAATTTTCTCCGCACTTACTACCGCCTCGTCTGACTGCGGGGGGTGGTGTGTAAGAATATCGGAGTTGTGACATGCTCACCTCTACATAGGGCATTCGTTTCCACATTAATTTGTCGTGGGTTGAACTCATTGTAGGCGACCGAACTGATTTTTCTCGCACTACAGTTGGGTGTGGTTGGACCTTGAAGAGATGGTTCTGTTGATTAACTTAGACTGTAGGGTGTACTTTGATGGCTTGGCATTCTCTCATGATTTTGGGGCGCCAGTAAAAGTGTATGTATATTTTTTGGACTATTTTCCGAAGTCGTCGGTTGTTATCTGGGGATGCCCTGGTGGGATTCACCAGCTTAGCCGGCAGATAAAAATCGAAATCTCGTGACCTCGTTACTGAGGTCCCCCATTTCAGTCATTTCTGTGTGCAATCATCTCGTTACTACATTCCTCTGCACATTGGGCTTCTTGCTCGTCTGTTTGTCTCCTAACTAAGCAGCCATCGTAACCCGGCCCTTGCCTTGCACCTTCTCCTTGCCTTGTTTAAGGGGCAAACATCATTTCTGGAACACAAGAAATCGTTCCTTTCCCGCATGCACGTATGATGTACATACATGATGACCTGTCTGATTGGCTGCGTGTGAAAAATTCTAAAACATGCACATGTAACAGGGCAAGAGATGCTTCATCAAAAGTGAACATACCCGAGGCAAGTTTCTCGTGATAAAGAAGCCGCCCTACGTTCGCCCAACCATCGCATGTGATGTTGGCCTCAAATGACCATCCGTCTGCAGCAGAATTATGCTATGTTCCCGCCGAAACCAAAATCTCGAGGTTTGGCTGAACTTTTACTAAAACCTCAATAGACGGTTCCTACCAAGTATGAGGTGATTTCAAATGTCGTTAGCTGTCAATTTTTAAGTGGTCGGCAAAACAGCTGTAAGTTGACAGGAATTCATAGTGTTCAGAATACAAGAAAAGAGAGAAGGAAATGAGAAAATGAACACCAAAATGACTAAAATAAATAGAAGCTTGTTCGGTTTGAAAACCTCTCACTGACAGATGAACTCAAAGGGGTTTTAATAAGCCTTCGCCGATAGCGCGAATCACGTAGCCTGGGAGCTTTGAGTATTACTTAAGGTATGTAAGATTGTAGCATACACTGCATACGCGTCTTCATAACCCGCAGACGATTCTATATTATTTGATTGGCGTTAAGGAACCAAATGTGGCAATGGATACAATCTACAATACAGGTAGATAAATTTCTACATTTATTGGAAGAGGTAGGTAGGTAGCTGGGAGGTTTGTAGGGTGACAGCGTGCTTATTGCCTATATGGTCCACACCTTTATGATCCACTTTGCTGTCACTTTCCGTCTTTGTAACCTGGCTCTCCCGTTGACCTTAAGGTATTTTTTGGCCTGCCTCGACTGGTCATTCTTAGATGTCTAACAGCTTAATGGCTTTAAAATATTGTTTGATATCTCATATATTTCATGTTTGACAAATCATCCAGACAGTGTGAATAATAAAAGACTAGTAATCTTCTTACGCTTTCTACAAGGGTGGGGGATGTTCTGGGTTAGTTTAGTATTGTTTCCCATTCCTCCTCATTTCTGCATCTTCTATAGAAGTGATTGTAGTGCGCTCCGAGCCTTCCGGCCTGGTTACCTATGAGGCGGAGTCCAGTTATTCCCTCTAACGGTTTGTTAATTTTTCGTTTTTTTTTCGGATTTAGGTAAGTTTTAGATGTATCTATTTTCGGCCACCTACGGTGGGTGTCGTTTAGAGTGTTGGTCAGTAGTATTGATTTAATTGCTTTCAGTAGGGTATGGGTTCTTGTGCCAGGGTTCTTTCAGTGCCCGGAATATCCTTGTGCCCAGCGATCCAACATAGAAGGTTACAGCTGTACATCACCTTCTTTAGAGATAGGCGGCAGAGTTTTACGATCTTGAAACTGATTGGCTAGCATTGTTTTTTTTTATATAATTTGCTACCGCAATAGTGATTCTTAATACCCTACAGTGTCCGTGGTCAAGACACAGAAGGTATAGAGGAAGAAAGGGAATGGAGGTACCTATGCACATTGTTCTTAAATATCTGCGAATTGTAGTCTGAGGGAAATATTAGGCTTGGAAGAGTATTCCAAGAAAGGAGCATAGGAACCATTCACAGGACCGAACTGTTCTGCGCTGTAGGAGACCATGCCCCAGTGAAGAAATCCGACATCTATAAAGAAGGAACCGGACAGGAACATGAAACAACGCACATGGCCTTAATAGCGCTTTTGCCCTTACAAAGAGACTGTTTTACAATACCCAATTCGACGCGAGGGTGAAGGTTATCTGCTACATGGCCCTCATCCGGCCAATACTAACCTATGGCTGTCCCGTGTGGTTCAACGTGAGTGCAATCTCGATGGAAAAGATTCGGTTGTTTGAGGGGACTTTTCTTAGTTCTTCCCTTCGTCTTTATCGAACTCCAGAGTCCCAGTACATAAAATTCTATTCCAATGAGGTTTTATACAACAGAGCAAACCTGATAAGAGTGGACAATTTCCTGTTGAAGTTGAATCGAGATCATACTGCTAGAGCGATGAACTCGTCCAATAACTTGATCTCAGGGACTTACAACCCCAATCCAGAATACCACGAAAGGGTACGGCACAATGGCTTCGTCCCCCCAGAAGCCTTTCTCCATTTAGACAAAAACGGACTGTTACAGAATATAAATGCGGTACCGCTCATGTTCGGGATGTTGCAATACAACATCGAAAATTCTGTTGGCTGGGGAGAGAGGGAACTTTCTCGCCGAACCCTTTGGACCCGGGGTAGAAAGGGTAGTACGTATCCCCGAATGGGGGACCAGTCGGTCACTGTCTCGCAGCAAATAAGATGCAAATCTATAAGCTGCAACCTGTGGCCGACCTACATAGCCTAGGGTAGTTTTTAAGGTACTTGTAAGATGTAAATAAAAAAAAAATAGTATTCACATACGTACACAACTGTGTACCTATGTGTATACACTGTATATATTAAGTACATCTATATACATATGTCTATGCATTCATATATACAAATGTGTAAGTATGCAGTTTAGCCTAAGTTAGTTTAAATTATTCTTTAGGTAGTGTGCAAGTTAGTATATAAGTTTTAAGTAAATCCAGTTCAGTAATTAAGTTTTTTGTTTAAGTGTTTCTTAACATTAAGTCGTACAGATAATAAAGAGACTGTTTTACAACAGTCAATTCGATGCAAGGGTGAAGGCCTCATACGGCCAATGCTAACCTATGGCTGTCCCGTGTGGTTCAACGTGATAATAGTTATTCATTAAATGCATGGATTTTTAGTTTAAGTCGAAAGACAAAGGATAGGATTAAGTTTAGCTTAGAGTGCCCGCCGAGGACCAATAAGTTATATATAATCCGAAGAGGTTTGAGGCATGTTTGAAAATGAACCAGAACAACCTTCGTATCTGAGCAGGCTTCCTAACAGGGCACTGTAGTCTCAAGGACAGCCTAAGGACCTAAGAAGGTCTCTGCAGATTATGTGGACAATCTAACGAAATTCCAGAACAGGCACTGGGAATTTTGTCAGGCATTAGCCCACAAAAAACAAAGATATCTGGGCAAACACCTGATATCGGAGGAAGAAATGAAGTCACCTATTCTCATTCACAGATCCCCTAAGGAAACCTGCTTAGAGGGATACTCTGGAATTAGTCTCTTTCACCTTCGCGCAGCAGGAGTCCCCTCAAACTTTGAAAATAACTCTAAGTGAGGGTAACTTATAAATGATCGATGTTATCAAAAAGTGCCCCTTTTAATTGATCTAATGGCCGCGATGCGATATACCCTCGACAGAAAAAACAATAATAATATATACGTTCTTGTAAATTATTCTGGAAACAAGCGCAATTGATTACAATGCCATTTTTGTTTCTACTTTTGCGTGTAAAATAGAATTTTTGAAAAGTGGCATACAAGTACCACTTGAATGATGTCATATTTCGTAATAGACTACGTAAATTTACAGATAGAAGTTAATGAGCAGTTATCCATAACCCCCATCGAACCCACTTAGAACGTCATAATTTATTGCACGAGTTGTAACCCTTGACCACCCTAAACGCTCGCACTTTGCTTAAACTCAGTGTCATTTCCTACACAAGATATACCCCAGCACGATCCCCCGAACATTCGCACTTGCTCAAGCGCAGCGTCAGCATCTACTGCACAATCAGTACCCCAGCACGATCATACGATCGAAACTCATTGTCATCAATTCCGGCACACACATCAAACCACACACAATCACCTTTAGTTTTAGGTATCTAAGCAACTTCATTATTGTTAAGGTAGGTTACGTTAACCTAATATAATAATATGGGTGGCGCTACAGCCCATAAAGGGCCAGGGCCTATCTTCTCGGCAACCACTCGTGTTGTACGTTCTCTCACGAGTGGAAGGGACCTACACTTTTATGCCGACTCCGAACGGCCAAGTTTGAGAAGCTTTTTCTAGACATTCATTACTCTTTGACAATTGTCAGTGACTCTACGTTAACCTTAGAGAACGAATAATAAATCAGTTGATATTCGAATCGAACTTACTATACAATTCTAATGCAAAATTCGTGACATTTTACATTATTTAATTAATTGTAGTCGACATCAATTGAATCTAACTCGTCTCCTCTGCTTAATTACTTCTTTAAGAAAGTACAGTCTTCCTTTGACTTTCCTTTAATCATTTTCGCCATGAACTCTTATAATTAGAACATGAAGAACAAGAATAAATATACATTTTACTTCCGAACCACTTGCAGGCTTAGCAAAACATTTCTATGCTAATTGCCAAAGAGCATTTAAAAATATCCCAAAAGATAAATGCCACGGAAATATTCCAAAGAGACAAATTTGGGAAAGACCAATGATTTAAGGACAAACAGAATCATCTTTTATTCAATAAACTGTGGGTTATTTGCTGTAGGGATGTAAAGGAGAATACAAGCAATCAGAAACGAGTTTTCCTCTGCAGCAAAGATACATCCTGAATTTCTTTTGCTGATTCCAGAAATGACATGAGTGAATGAAATTGACGTCAAGTTAACGTAGTTGTGGTAAAATCCAAAATAACCTTGTTGACGTTCAAAGTTTTACTCAGGTCAATCATACGACTTGCATTTCGATTGAGGAGATAAAGTAAAGGCGAAAGGTCTTGGCGAAATTGCAAAGACAAAGAGTTAACGTTCTCTTAACCAGAGGATCACTGAGATATGGTTACTCTACATCCCTATACACAAGCATTAAAATACGATTTCATCTTTGTTCGTCTTGTAGGCCCTTTGTAACTTTGTCAACTTCAATTTCTCGTCAGAATTGGGAATGAAATACCAGAGGAACAGGATCTCAAACATGATACTATTAAGGGCGAATTTCTACGCACCCTACCGCAATCCAAAGACGATAGCGCCTGCATGTCCTCTCTGATTCATTCGAGCGTTGGTCACTCTCTCTTTCACTGAAGATGGTAGTTCATGTTTATGGTTGATTCATGGGCAGGATTTCATGGGGAGTGATATAAATTTCAGGCCAGAGAGTGTATGGCCCCCATCTCCTGTTTTCACGTCTAGGTTCAATTCTATACGCCTCTCAAAGTTCACAATTGGCATATAACAGTTGCCTCCACTTGTGAGAGAAAAGTAACAAGCTTAACACGAGTGTTTGCTGCAGCAGTTAGACCATGTTCCACCGCAGACTTCTGCGCAATGAAGTCAAGGGGAAGTCGCATTTTCTTTCCATAGTACTTTCCATGAGGTGTGACCTTAGTGCCCTTTCTAGCAATTCTCTGGAATGTCACAGTGTCCAGGCACCCACCCTTAAATTTCACGAACTTTAGTTTTCAAACGTCAACTCGAGGGAAAGAACCTTCTTTGAGGGAAAAGTTTATTCACACCAAATTTAGTGTTCCCTTTAAAGAAAACACTTCACTCCTGAGTGTTCACTGATAGCATTCCCTCAGTTTTTACTCACACCACTCAATACGTCAACGCTTTCATAAATGAAATTAAATGTAACAACTCTTTGAAACACAGTCGTTACTGATAACACTTGTTTACAAAGTTTTGCATATATTTTTCTTTTAAATTGAGAAGGGTATCAGAATCAAAAAAACAACAATAAATGGTTTATGAATGAAGAATTACGATGTGCGGTAGATTTTGCACTTTGGTAAGTCTTCTTCTTCTGATGGCGCTACAGTCCGGAGTGGACCTAGGCCTCAACCAGTAAGCCTCTCCAGCCGGCACGAGCTTTAGCCAGCTGTCTCCAACTGCGCACACCAAGTTGATTGGGGTCCTTCTCCACCTGGGTGCGCCATCGGTTCCGTGGGCGTCCTCGATTGCGTTGTCCCACTGGATCGAAGTCGAAGACTCTTCGGGCTCGAGCACCTTTGTCCATGCGCTCTACATGGCTTGGCTCCGCTCCGTAGACGCCTGACTAGGCTCATGCCGCTGTACAGCCCCTACAGTTCGTGGTTCAATCTTCTTCTCAAATAACCATCAAGGCAGACAGGACCAAAAATTGAACGCAGAACTTTTCTCTCGAAAAGACCAAACGCTTCTTCATCCGCTCTTGAGATTGTTCATGCCTCCGCGCCGTACAGCAGGACTGGGATGATCAAGGTCTTGTATAAAGTCAGCTTGGTCCTTCGAGAGAGGACTCTACTACTCAATTGCCTCTTGAGCGATACTGGTGTTGTTCGTACTGTTCACTTACGAGCCGAGGAAGACGAAGTCCTTCACTACCACGAAGTTATAGCTGCCAATGGTGACATTTTGGCCAAGTTGTCGATGTTGTGCGTCCTTTCTCGATGACAGCATATACTTCGTTTTGCCCTCATTCACCGCTAAACCCATTTGGCCAATCAATACCAGAAAACGCTTCATTGACAGCTTGCTGTGTTCTGTCAATCATGTCAATGTCATCCGCGTATACTAGCAGTTGTACGGACTTGTACTAGATCGTGCCTCTAGTGTTGGCGTGTGAGTCTTGCACGATCTTTTCCAGGATGATAGGAATGCTAAAGAAATCACATGACAGAGCGTCGCCTTGTAAAAAAACCTTTTTTGACATTGAAGGTCTCGGTGAGTTCGTTTCCGACCTTGATGGAGCAGCGAGAATTCTCCATCGTCATCCTGCACAACCTGACGAGTTTGACAGGAATGTCAAAACAAGACATGGCATTGTATAGCTCGTCCCTATGCATGCTGTCATACGCGGCCTTGAAATCGACGAATAGGTGGTGGGTGTCGATCTGCATTTCTTGGTTTTTTTCAAGGATCTGCCGTAATGTGAAGATTTGGTCGATGGTGGACTTCCCCGGGTTGAAACCGCACTGATAAGGACCTATCAGGTTGTTTACGAATGGTTTCAGGCGCTCACACAAAACGGCAGAGAGGATCTTATAGGCGATGTTAAGGAGACTTATCCCTCGCTAGTTGGTGCAGTTGAAGGGGTCTCCTTTCTTGTGGATCGGGCAAACGATACTGAGGTTTCATTCGTCGGGCATGCTTTCCTCCGATCATATTTTACAGATGAGTTGGTGTAACAGTTGCAAACAGTTCCGCAGACAGTCCGTCTGCAGCAGTAGCTTTATTCGACTTTAGTCTCGATATCGCTATCTTGACTTCGTCTAGGTCGGTCTCGTCGATCATCGTCAATTGCATTGAGTGGAACATTCTGCCTGACAGCGGTATTGGAGTCTTCCTTGCCGTTTAACAGTCTACAGAAATGATCTTTCCAGATTCTCAGTATCGACTGCAAATCTACTACGAGTTGTCCCTCTGCGTCACGACAGGCTTCTGTCCGAATTTTGTATCCACCGTTGGTAGAACTTTCGGACATCATTTCTGCCGTAACACCTCTCCATTTCCTCGATCGCGCGCTTCTCATGCTCTTTCTTTTTCTTTTTGAGAAGCCGGTGCTCTTCCCTTCTTTTAAGTTCGTAGGGCTCACGAACCGCTCTCGTCCTTCTGTCCAGCGTCGCCTTGTATGCTACTTGCTTCGCTGAATGTGCCTGCCTGCACTCGTTGTCGAACCAGGGGTTTTTTTGGGGTGGAGTTTTAAAACCCAGCACATCAGATGCAGCTTCTCTGATGGCGTTTTGACAACGGTTTGCACGTTGGTAAGTAGAAGTGGCAAATTTGAAAATTTCGCAAAATATAGGTGTATTTGCCATAATTGTGGTAAAGTCCAACAAACACTGCTTGTGACTTGTGAGTAAGAGATAACGTGTGTGTAGGATAGAGAGAAATATCTAAAATTAAATATTATCGACATTTGATTTGAATGTGACCTTGTGAAAGCATGGTATTTGGTGGTACGTGCGTCGTTTCTCTGGTCGAATAGGGACAAAACTTATACGTACGATGCTTGCTCTTCTTTGCACTATCGGAAGAAAAAACAATACAACCACGAACTTTAAGGGCTGTACAGCCACATGAGCCAAGCCAGCTGTGTAGGGATCTAAAGCGCAAAGTGGCTGAGCCTTGTGGGACGAATGATCAAACGAAGTTTCGTCAACAGAGCTTTCGACTTCGATCGACATGGAACAAACTCAACTTCTCAGATGGTGCGCACTGGGGAAGAAGGATCTTAATAACTTTTTTATCCCAGGGATCAGTTGCCCTGAGAGGGGGGCCATTTAGGAGCCAGGACAAAAAAAGAAGACGATCTGATGATGGACTGTCATTACAGTAAAACCTGTCAAGTTGGCCAACCTTGTGAGCTGGCCACCTGGCGAAGTCGGCCAAGATATACTAGCAGCAAGAATATTCCATACAAATATTCCACAAAACACATCTGTGTGTAGGCCACCTGCCTAACTTGGAACTTTGCCGCCATTTTTAATATATATGTAATTTTATTTTTCGCACTAAATAACATCCGAAACTTGGCCAGAAGCATAGTCGTGAGCTGGTCTCCATTGTAACGTTTGCATTTATTTGTGTGTGTATATAAATGCACTTGACATAATGTACAGACATGTAGCACATTCCGTGCTTAATTTTGTTGGGATATACAAAGTAGATGATTTTATATCCGTAATTTGTGAAAGACTACAGTGTTTCTCTCACTTTCGTGGAAAAAAAAACCTGTCCTGTCCTGTCCAAGTTAGCCAAAAATGCTTACACCGCAGATTGCTAACTTTCGCAAGTTTCACAGTATTATTGTTGTTGAGGGTATATTGCATCGTGACCTTTAGATCTATTGTGCCACTTTTGATACCTCTGTTCTCTTGTTTGAGTTATCCTCAAACTTATCTGTGAACTCCTGTTGCACATCCATACGTGGAAGAGATTTATGCTAGAGTATTCTCTCCAAGCCTGTTTCCTTCAGGAATCGGAGAACAATATATGGTTTCAGTGACTTCGTCTGATATTAGGTGCTTACCCAGATATATTTTTCTTTTGTGGAGTAGTGCTTCACAAATGACCAGTGCATGTTCTACATAATCTGCAGACACCTTCTTCTGATACTCCTAGTTTCCTTAGGTGCTCTCCGACTATTCAGTGCCTTGTTACTAGGCCTGTTTGGATACGGAGGTTGTTCTTGTTTATTTTGATACGTAACTTCTTTCATTTATATTGATATACGAGTTTCTCGACCTGCTCATGCCATGAGCGTTGTTCTATGTCCGGTTTTTCTTTCTAGATCCCTGGGGACATGGTCTACAACGCAGCTAAGTAGGGGTAAGCCATAAATAAGTTCTAAGATCCTAAAACTCTGTCGCCTATTTCTAAAGGTGATGGCGGACGGATGCAGCCTTAATCTTTACCCAGTACACAAGGGTATTCCGGGCAATACAAGGTATTCGGGGCAACTAAAGACCTGATGAATTAGAAATGGGGCGAGTCTACCGCTTGCACAGTATCTGGACACGCCTCATACCCCACTGAACGCACGTACCGCAGATGGGCTGGTATAGATACCTGAAGGTCATGGAAAACGATTTGGCCTACACTAAATCCAAACAAAACTAAAGCTGTCCCAGAGTTGAATA
Organism: Eristalis intricaria; assembly: GCA_964034865.1. Lineage (NCBI taxonomy): Eukaryota > Metazoa > Arthropoda > Insecta > Diptera > Syrphidae > Eristalis > Eristalis intricaria. Next base: position 29,171,953 of record OZ035877.1, read on the forward strand.
GGGACCATATTAACAACTCGGTGGGGTAATAACTGGACACCGCCTCATTGGTAACCAAGCCAGGGGACTCGGAGCGCACTACACTGACTTCTGTAGAAGCTGCAGGAATGAGTTGGAAGAGGAAACAGTACTACACTACGTCGGAGCGTGCCCCGCACTTATAGAAACCAAGGTAAGACTGGTTAGTTATTCCTTTAACTGATTGTGATGATTTAACAATCGCTAATTGCAAATACAGTGGACTCCTCCTAAGTCGAATTGTCACGGGATACCATAACTTGTTCGAGTTAGAGAGAGTACGACTTACAGACGGTGTACATAGCATATGTAGCCACAGTCAACTGTGTCTAGTCATGCGAATGGAATTACGAAATCAAATTCATTGAAAATTGGTCACGATACACGTCGGAAATTCCCCGGACTCTAATATGCGGAATACAGGCAAAACAAAAACATTTAATCTTTAAATTTAATCCGAAAATAATGATGCTCCCATCATCAATGCAACACACCAATATTGGCGGGTTATTAAATACGCCCCCTCATAATTAAATCAACTCCAATCAATTTCAAATGTGATCTTCATTAAACGAATGAGTAATCCTTGACCCGAAGCATAACGTTTAAACGTGCAAATGAAACGAATTTTCATATGTGCGAGCTTTTCACAATGCAATTCTCCAATAGGCGCAATTTTAATAATTGAACAACATTCCTAAAGTTATCTCGTGTTAATTCATTTCGATGCCAATCGAATTCCCGAATATCATCAAAAACGCTTCAGCACCCGTGCCGTCCAGTCCACGAACTCAAACATTTTCGAATCAAATTCCAATTTCACAGCAAGCGACTACGCTCATCGGAGGCCGGTGAGCCGCCAGCGTGAATTGTAATCTAGCCACTGGCAGGTGCAACGCCAAATCCCATGCACCTGACCGAAATAGTTACTAAACAAATTAAATTTTAACGTATTTATTTTACCGTGCTCTGTTTTTTTTCGTTCTTGTTATTCCACAACCTATAGTGTATTCAATATTTAAAGTGCAACCGCCATGCACGTGCGGCCATGTCACACGCTGACGTTTGTCATCCGATAGCTATGCAGGTGGCGGCGGCGGTGTTCACCAGGTTTGGTGGCCAGGGAAAATTATAATTTTATAAATTTTCTATTAAAACAATTCCAGGCCGGCCGGTCGCAGGGGCAATCAAATTTTCATTTCGAATTGAAACTAATTGCGAGAAATAAAAAGTAATGAAGGTAATCTCATTTCGCCTCCGCGCGCGAAATTACAAAAATAATGACATTTTTGAACGGTCTCTACACAGTTTTAGAGCAGAACAAAACAGCGAAGCTATCAAAAACCGAAACAAAAACAACGAGCAAGTAAATCGCAAAACATTTTGCAGATGAAATCAGAATTGGATTACGTGACCGCGGGGCGAGTGCAAAAAAGTTTTTCACTCTCGAAATATGCTGGTAGCGAGGACGAGTGCTTGCGGTGGCGATGGGCAAGCCATCTGAAGATGTTTTCAATCGCTGCAAGGAGTTATGTACGTTTTTTCTGATTCTATTAAAAAAAAACAAAAACATAATAGAAAACAAAAAGGGAAATTGAGATATGGCTAGGGAGAAATTAGTTTTCCATAATCCTCGCCGGCGTTTGTATTCAATTTTGCAAACGTGGTATCATGTAGAAAATAAATTCGAATTTGGAACGAGTTTTTCTTCGAACGAGGTTAGGTTAGGTTCAAGGGGGTGGCTGCATTGTCTTACTTAGGCTAGAAAGGGTCCGGAGAGGTACCATGTGAAGCTGGCAACTCCATTAGGTTGAGGTTAGTAGATGTTGTAATGGTTGACTGCAGATTAAATTGATCCTATTCCAGTTAGTGGTAACGCGCTGACACTACATAGGTTTTTTAAGTAGTAAGCGCCTAAGTGACTCTTTCTTCGGGTTCTCCGTAAACCTCTGATATTTCACAGTGGCCCACAACTTACACCATATATCCGACGTAGAATCTTTCTTTCGAAGCCACCAAGAACCAGCTCTGCAGTTTTGCTTAGCGTCCAGCTTTCGGCTCCAAATTTCAGAACTGGCGAAATAAGAGTTTTATAGAACACTAGCTGCACCCGTCGCGCGTTGCTACGAATTTGTGATTGCAACTCATTAATCATGTGTCCAATAAATATAATTGTGACTATTTATAAATTTTGGCATGAAAAAAAATAATGAAAATTTGGGACTTTTCACAGAATACTCAATAAAGTTGCCAAAGGCATCAGTGGTCTATCTCTTACCATTTAAGAGTCTATAAAGGACAAACAAACAAACATTGATTTTTATATATAGAGATAATTTTGGTTCTTCGAGCTTGGAATTTTGTGTCCAGTTGTTCTGACATAGAACAAATGTAGGAATCGGTTATCAAGGATTCTACGTAGGATCTCGACTAAGCTGTCTTCTGTGGAGCTCAAGTTTGCTTCGAGTAAGACAAATCCTTCACCTCACTGCCAACGTTTTTTTTTCGACATCATATACTTTGTTTTATCCTCATGGACCTTAAAACCAGCTCGCTTCGCCCCTTCTTCAAGGGCCGTGAAAGCCTTCACGATGGCAAGTTGGGAACGCGCGACGATGTGGATGTCATTTGCATAGCCCAACAGTTGGACTGACTTGTAGAAGATAGAGCCTTCCATGTTTACAGCTGCCAGTCGCACTCTTTTCTCCAGTACCAAATTGAAGAAATCACATGGCAGCGCAGCTCATTGCCGAAATCCGGTGCAATTTTTAAATGGCTCAGAAGTCCTATGTGTTACGGGTACGTGCCAATTAGTGTGGTGCAAGCGGTGCGGGTCCTAGATGTTCGTACAGTGTGCTGGACAGGATCTTGTAAGCGACGTTGAGAAGAGAAATACGTTTATAGTTATTGCAAGAGGTCGGATCGCCTTTTTTGTGGATCGGGCGTATGGAGCATATATTTCAATCGTCGTCGCTTTCGTTGTCCCAAATTCTGTAGATGATCTGGTGCATGGCTCCCTAACAGAAAATCGCTATAGGCCATGAAGAGCTCTGATTTGTTGTTCTTCAGCAAATTAATGGCTGTGCCAACTTCATCAAAGTCAAAGGTAGAAGGACCACTTCATCGCCTGGAGTGCGGATTTCTTGCTTCCCTATCACACTCTGCTGGTCAGGCCCGTTAAGCAGCTGTTGGAAGTATGGCTTAAGCACTTCCACCATTTCCTTCGGGTCTGTAACTAGATTACATTCCCGTCTTCTAACCCGGTACTCCTCTTGCGCTGATCTAGTTTTTCATTGCAGCGACTTTTGGTATGGCGCTTGTTCCTTTTGCTCACACTCGCTATCATTCCACGGGTTTCTTGTCGGAGTCCGTAGGTAGCTTAAATTGGCCGAGGGCAGTGCAACCACATATCATTGGCGTTTATGTTCGATACCGAAGAGTCTCTCAATTAGTTGGTCTTCGTATGTGTGCTCAGGCGTGCATGCTCCTACCACTTCATGCTAAAGTACTCGACCATTTCGTTAAGAGCAGTGCCTATCTCATTTCATCTCGTCATCTCGACATAGATGCGAATCGTTTTGACATCCAAGCGAATTTTGTAAGAATTCAAGAATCGATGGAGAAATTGAATATGTTCTGGGGTCTGTTCTGCGAGTTGTCAGCTTTATATAAGATGAGAAAGCAGTCTTTAGCTTATTGCAAGAGCTGAACGATTTACATAAGGCCATCTTAGAAGCCTGCTTAGAATAAAATAAAAATCTGGTAGATTTTATCAAAAGAAAACTTTAACGGTCGAAAATTTCCACCCAACTTTTTTGTCTAAATGAACAGCGGTCTTATGCCTTAAGGGTTCCTTTCAACCTACCTCATAGCCTGATGTAGATCGCTGTGAAGTCTCTTATGTCATAATGCATTGGAGTTACACACAATAAACGCACTCTCAATCCTCCACTGTGACAAGATCCATCATCGCATTGAGATCGCTTGCGCTTAAAGGATATCACATGTGATGTTATAGTGACTGATGTGTTCAGGAAAACGGTCTACTTTGATCGTTCGTTCGTTCCGCCGTTTCTACCACTCCTTAGTGACTTAATATTGCAATTGTTTTCATTTGATGTTTGTTCTGTGTTATAGCCCCAGCGGTCTTTAGGTAACCTACCAAATATTTTCCTAGCAGCTGAAATGATCTCCTGATAATGATCTCTACAACTCCTTTCTTCATTTCTCATAATGCAGTGGCTGGTAAGAGAGACAACTATCTTATTTATTTTCTTTTTTTTTTTTTTGCCTGATTGTGCCGGTTCCTATACGTCATAGAACTTAATCTTACATCGATATATCTCTTCGGCCGAGGCCAGCATGGCGATAAAATTGTAACTGCCTATTTGGAAAGATGCACCTTTTTGGTAAATTCTTATCCATACCAGAAAACATCTTCATCAGAAATTTCTCAACCAGTATACCTTCCAGATACTATAATCTTCACAGATGGATCGAAGATAGACGAAGGAGTGGGTGCGGGTTAGGGATGGTCGATGTTCATCAATGTTGGGAAGACATCGATGTTGAATGACAAAATATCGATGTATTGACATCAATGTTCAAGTTCGTAAAATGTCGCATAATAGATGTTAAGCTGAAAAAAAATCGGCCTTCGATGTAAGCAAAAGAAAACCTACTATTATTTACAGATTTTGAATAATTTCCTGGAATTTGATCATAATGACGTGAGTCTGACAACTGATCAGTTCTTGGAATTGGTTCATTGAATGTTTTGACGTGAGTCTGACAACAAAATTTGTTTCGACTCTTTTCCGAGTAAAAAGAATGCTTTTCTAGATATTTTATGCTTTCTTCCATTGTTGGTTTTTGATGTGAAGTGTGTACACAAAGTGTACATCAATGTTTTGAGTTCGATTATTATCGGTCATTGATGTTCAGCCAAAGATGTTAACATCGACGCCAACATCGCACAGCCCTAGTGCGGGTGTCTACTCTGTATATTCACTTGCCATACCGACCACCAAATCACTAAAGCAGAAGCTATAGCGATAGAGGAAGCTAGGATATTAGAATAAATAGTGTCATTCTGTTCTAACTGCAGACATTCCTTAATCTCTTAACGAGGTGGCTAAGTATTTCAATATCCGAGATGTGGGTGCCGGGACACAGTAATATCGCAGAGAATTGTGAGGCAAACGAATTCCCTAGAGAGGATAGTAGATCAACACTCTTTGCGGATAGAGACCTGCCGTCCATGCCTCTGGCTACTGTAAGGATCTACTGAAAACTAACTCATAAAAAATAACCTCCGCACACCTTCTTTGTAATTGCTGTGCCCTCTCCTCACTTAGATTGAGTCAGTAAGACTCCCTGTCCTTCAACGACTTTGCAGAACTAAATAGCATTAGGATTAGCCTTCTTCATCGCTCCATTAAAAGCGCCGCTGGTTTATGGAATATGATCAATTGGATCCTCGTGGTACCACAATGGGCCCGGCTTAAGTGTGCCTGCTACTCATTGGCAGTCTGCCACTGAAACCTAAACAGGAGTCAGTGTATTGTTCCACAGCAGTTGCCACAAATCAAGCCAGAGGTAACTGCTGCTTGGTAACTCCTGTTTTGTTATTGAATTCGAAGACTTTGAGAGGAACGACGAGCCGATTCTTTTGTCTGACCTCCTTATTCTACAGGACATACGGAGTTAGTATGTCATTTGCTGCTCCGCTGGTTGCACTCTTTCAGTGTTATGAGTGAGGATAGCAAAATCTCGCTTGAATTATTGGCAATCTGCATGGAAAGGGGTAAGACAACAAATTTCACCTGCCTGGAACCGATCACAGGAAATGCGAACTGCGAACAAACAAATTTTTGGCAAACATCAGAGGAAGCTTTCCCTTTTTCGAATGCCAAAATGGACCCCGAATGAGGTCACAAAATAAAAACATGGTGGTTTTGACAAGCTCCCTCCCACACCATGGAAAATAATACTTGACACACAATCCACAAATTTGCGAATCAACGTTTCATACGACAACGACAAAAATCTAAATGTGTAATGTCTGTTCTCTTTTGTAGAAAATATGCCGCTGCCTGAATGACATGTGAAAATTGCGAGTTTCGGACTTTGCCGATAGAAGTTCGCCGCCGTTCACGTTTAGCTTGCCCAAAGATACCACTGTCGTCAATGCTCCAAATGTTGCTTGCAACATGTGTGTCAAAATATTAGTCAACAATAGGGATGGCATAAAAAAGAAATCACAGTGTCCTTGAAGATTAATACATCTTCAGGCATGGACACTGAGACAAGGCCAAACAACAAACATTGCACGTCCATCGTTAGTTTCAGAAAATGAATTTTTGCATTCATGCAACTCTGATTGCACGAGAGGACAGGACAATTTGAGAGAAAACAAAGATGATCTATTTGTGGCAGACATGTGAACATTCACAACAAAATCAAGGCAAAGTCCCTGACTGGTCCCAAGTGCGATGGTCAACTGACGTCAAAGGACAGTTGCAACTGAGAATAATCAGCACAATATTGTGCAGATGAAAATTCAAGACCAGATATCAGGTCTTGATGGAAATCTATGTGATGACTTGGCCATACTTCCGTTTGAATGTCTCTCGAACAAAACATGTTTTGCTGTCACAGTGTTTATGTATAAATCCTGAAGTAGCAAGTGCACTAGAATTGTCAGCTCGTCTGACAGGGACAACCGAAGAACGCATATGGCGCCAATGCAAGCTGCTCCTTGACATTATGGAGTTTATTTGAAATGTTTTCTTCTGCACATTTTATGTCAGAGACGAACTACGGCGCGTGACTGAAATCAAGGACTACCCTCCCCTTAAGATCTTCGAATCGAATAATATTCCTTGTTTTTTCGCGTTAAAATCTTGGCTAACTTGTCTCTCTAGCAATAACGATCTTTGACTAGGTACCAGTTGCAGATATCAAATTGTTGGGGCAACTGAAGCTAATAAGCACGTACCTCGTATTTCAGTGAGGGACGTAGTAATACTCTGGGGTAAATGAATAAAAAACGAGCTCCTCCATGATCACAGCTTTTATGTTTTCGCCAAATCAGAATTAGGTTAGGTTTATGTGATTCCCACAACTGAAGCAGTTCTGGCTCACTTAGATCCTGATTGGATCCATTGTGATATCATTAATCGGCAGCTAACGTGCTGGTTCCTCTTTGGGTACTAACTAAATAAAACACCTGAAGATACCTACTGGTATGCTAGTGGCATATCATGGATGATGCACTCCTTCGCTGGGTTAAAGCCAATTAGAATTTTTATAAATTTTGCTATGTTCAGAATTTTAATGCCAGACATTTCCTCAAAGCTATTGAATGAATAGCTGCCTAGAATGGTTTTCCTTGTCCTTGCAAGTGCAGGGCCGATGCCAAGGTAGTGAAGTGTAGTTTCTTCTTCCTCTTCGTCCCTACAGCTCGTACAAAAGTCATTGTAGGGGGTTCCCATTCTCCTTGCGTGTGTGCCTAATCGGCAGTGACCAGTAATAATGCCAACTACATTGCTGATTTCCTTTCTATTAAGATTTAGGAGATTGCTTATTTTTTTGGGATTTACTGAAGGGCATTTTAGCCTTGAATTCCTACAAGTATCTGATTCCATCCACCTCCGATTAGCGGCGTTGATGGGATCTGTAAGTAACAAAGTGTTTATTACTTGAAGAGAGGGATATGGGGTGTCCTGATTACTTGTCATTGGCAAATGCATCCCTGTTCTAGCATTGCCTGGAATACCACTATGCCCAGGGAACCAGCACAGGGTAAGCTTGCATTTGTCCAGTATCTCCCGCAGAGATAGGCGGCAGAGTTTTACCATCTCAGAGTTGATCGATTGTATTTCCAGAGCCTTTATGGCCGCCTGACTACCTATGTAGATGGCGATAGATAGTCCCTCTATCGGATTAATTGACAGCAAGCGGTCAGCCTCTTGGATAGCTTTTACTTCTGCCTGGAAAACACTACAGTGGTTCGGGAGCCATATGGCTACTGCTAGCTCCGGCGAACTGGCGTATACACCAAAGCCTGTGCCTTCTTCCGACTTGGAGCCGTCAGTGTAAATTTCTGTAACAGTGGAGTTGCACTGCTTTCCATCCCGTTCTGCTCTCGAGGAGATTACCGTTTCGTGATTGATTTCGAAGTTCTCAAATGGTGTTATGTAATCAGATTGTTAAGGAATCTTCGAGTTATGAAGTATCTCCATGTGCCCTTTAATTGCGGGTTTTTTTTCCCAGTGAGCGTGAGTGGCAATAAACTTCCCGTAGATGTCCAAGGAAGAAGGAGAATGAGTAAGATTTCGAGTTGATCTGAGTGCACCTGTGATACAGATGCACGCGGATCTTTATGTTCTGCTCATTCTGATTAGTAATCTTGTTTTTAGTCTTAAGGGATTTTGATTACTTCATACAGTACATCTACATTAAAATCCCTGGATTTGTCATTCAATTTATTCAACGACCTTGACTTGAACCGAGCACCGACTGTTACCGACCAACTCCGCATCACGATTGTCTATAACTAGCCTCATTGTAGATACCAACGCATGAAACTTATAATACTTGATCCAAGACTTCAGATAACAGACCCGGTTTTACCTTTTTTCTATCTTAAAACTGTTGTGAGAATCTGGCTGCTGCTAAGGTCCCTTTGACACGTTCACATTTCAGCTAAGTCCTCAAATCTATTTCATGAAGGTCACGAACCACACCAAGCTTGGCGTATTTTACAATAGATTGGGTCCTCATGACTTTTGTTAGGAGGGTGGAGTGGAGGGCTGGTCGTATTGGAAGAAGTTGCGCTTGGAAATTTGCAGAAAAGCAGTCAATCTTGGCACATAGTTCAAGCAAATACAAACTAGGCTCTTCGAGTCATATGGTAACTGAAGGGAATTCTGTCGATAATTCGCCGTCAGATACTAAGGATCAGCAGAAGTAAGGGAATCGATGCATGAGAGAGGGACTGAGGGCACAGAGATTGTCTTATCTTAAGAAGCCTGGCACTCTAATTGCGCTGCATGATGTCCAATCGACTCTTGAATTTGGACACAGGTGTTGCTTGCTTGCTATCGATCTTAGGAAGGTTAGGTTAAGGTGATTGCCACCACTGTAGCAGTTGTGGCCCACTTAGATCCTGGTTGGATCTCTTGTGCTAACACTTCCCGGTGCCTTACACCGGCTTCTCTTTAATTCACAGGGACTATACTAAAGAAAACAAAATAAACCTGGAGATTGCCTAATGGTATTCTCTGGCAAATTTTGACAAATCCACTCCTGTGCTGATTTACAGCCAATTTGTTTTCCTGTGGCATTTCCTCTAGGTTACTGAAAAAGGAGTTGCCTAGTATATCATTTATAGTTTTTTTCATGGACTGGACAAGTATCGAGGAGCTGAAGCGTATTTTTTTCTTCCTCCTCCTCGTCTCTACCGCTTCTGCAGTAGTCGTTGTGGGGGGCTCCCGTTCTTCTCGAATGGATACCGAAAAGGCAGTGATCGGTGATAATGCCCACTACGTTCCTTATTACATTCCTGCTTAGTTTCAGGAGTGTATTTGTTTTGTTTGGATTCAGGGAGGGACAAATAAGCCTCGAAGTCCTACGTGTATCTAATTCCATCCATCTCCGATTAGCGGAGTTGAAGGCATCTGTAAGTAACATGGTGTTAATTACTTGGAGTGAGGGATATGGGCTCTCTTGATTATTTGCCAGTGGCAATCCCACCCCTATTCTTGCTCACTCGTCGGCCCTATCGTTGCCAGAAAAAAATCGCTATGGCCAGGTACCCTGCATAAGGGTAGGTTGCATCTAACCGCTATCTCCTTAAGAGATAGACGGCAAAGTTTTACCATTTTCGATTTAATTGATGGTGTATCCAGAGCCTTAATGACCGCCTGACTATCTATGTAGATGGCGATAGATAGCCCCTCTGTCGGATTCATCGAGAGTAAGCGGGCAGTCTTTTGGATAGCTTTTGCCATACACTACAGTGGTTGGACAATCGACGCAAATACTCCTAGTCCAGTGCCTTCTTCCGTTTTGGATCCGTCTGTGTATCCTTCCAGATGGGTAGCTTATCTGGCTACGTCCGATGCTGAGTCATCTCTATTTGGGATGAGTGTTTTATACCCTAATTCAAAGTCTACAACGGGCGCGATATAATCTGTATGCTTTGGGATGTTCGCATTCTTGATTATTTCCATGTGACCTAAACTGTGCATTTTGCTCCAGCCGTTGCATGCCCTCAACCTGATCGCAGCCTTTGTAGCCGCGAACTTACCGTTAATGTTCATGCGTAGCTGTAGCATGCCTTGTGTCCAAGGCTGAATCAACGTTCAAATCAGAATTAAGGCCAAATGTTGTTAGGTAGAGTTCACATGTTTACTGGCAGGGGAAGATGCGCTGCAGGGCACATACGGGAAAGCTTGCCCGGCTAAAGGAATGTCAGTATCCTTTGCACGTTTCAAATTCATTGAAAGTATCCGTTTGTTCCTCTATGAGGAAACTTTTGTTACAACACTTGTATAAAGGGGTCTGACATAAGGTCACAGACAGTGGCTTCTCATAAACCAGCGTCTTGAAAGTTGCTTATCCCTTTTTGACGTGATGTCGATTTTGGACTTTCGGAGTTAACTCACAGAGTTTGATGGCGGGATGTTGGTTGCGTTGTTATTGTTGTTTATAACGTGGATCTTGGATAACGTGTTATTCGTAGCGTTGTTGTTTACTTCGCCGAGCTTGGGTAGCGTGATGTTGATTACGTGTTTGTTGAGTTTGGCTTGTGTGTTCTTGTTATTCCATTACTTACAGAAATAAGGAGACCCCTTCAACTGCGCCAACTACAGAGGAATCCATAAGTCTCCTTAGAATCGCATATTAGATCTTCTCTGCCGTTTTGTGTGAGTGCCTGAAGTCATTCGTCAATAACCTGATACGCTCTTATCAGTGCGTTTTAGGCCGGGAAAGTTCACCATCCACCAATCTCCACACTACGGCAGATTCAGGAATAGTCGCAAGATGTTCACTTTGATGCCCACCCCCTATTCGTCGATTTCAAGGCCTCATACGACAGAGATCTTTGAGACGTGCAATACAACTTCATGCCCAGTTTTGACATTCCTGCCAAACTTGTCAGGTTATTCAGGATGACGATGGGGACATCTACATGCTCCATCAAAAACGGTAACGAACTTACCGAGACCTTCAATGTCATAAAAAGATTTAGACAAGGACATCACCATAGGCACCACTTCGAGCCACTTAAGAACTTCGTGTAACTCGGATCCGCCGTCTGCGATCTGCTGATCTGTTGCGAGGTTTTTGGTAAGGTTCGCGCTGATGGCATTTGGAGAAGAAACTTCAACAACTGTGTGGGATGTAACAGCTTTCGTTTACGGATCGAACGCCTAAGATGGGTATGTAGAGCGTATGAAGAACTTAGTTCTGGCCTGAAGGATCTTCGACTCCGAGGACGAGACGCAAAAGAGGACGTCCACGGACAAGGCAGTGCACACAAGTCGAGGGGACCTCAGCCGGCTTGTTGTGAGCAATCGTTGATTGCTGGCCAGAGATCGTGCTGGCTGGAGAGGTATGTTCGGTATCTCACTAAGAAGAAGAAAATTTACGGGGGTCCTTGTAGTAGGTTCAAAACGTGAGACCTTCGTTTTGCTAAAAGCAACCAGAGCTAGCTATATGATGTAAACCGGGTCTATAGCCGCGTGTGGTTCACTGGCTTTGTATATAGATAGTCAGACCCATACAACTGTACGGCACGACGAAGGCGTCGCGATCTAAAGCCACCAATTATAAACCGATAGAGAAGGTTGCAACTGATAGCATGTGTATACATCAGCGGGGCACTGCGATCAACCCCCTCCATAGCCTTCAATACACTCCCAACCTTCCGCCGCAAGATTCGCTTAGATTAAGTGGATACTCTACCATTCTTGACAAATTCGGATCCTTACCAGGAAACACCGACCACACGATACCTGAGCTGATCTTCGAGAAGAGTTTCTAAACCAGCACACCTTCCAGATCTTACTGGACGTCTGAAGACCAGGCGAAGGACGAAAAAAGAAGGTCCCCTGCCAATCTTCACAGAAAATGATGACTCCTGGATGTATGGAGGTGTGCTACCAAGTTCGAGGTTGGATAGACCGATACAATCAATCTCCCGAACCCGAAGCACTGAGTTGGGTTGGGATTCCAGGTCAACTTTAATAACGGCTGGCACCGCCTTCCTGTTATCGACAGACTTAGAGGTGGAGGGCATAGGTTGCTCCGTGGCAGGGCATCCCTCCATCTCTGCAATCTCCGCGGCTAGCTTAGTGCCGGCCAGTGTAGCAGAGGAGTGAATGGATGAAAGAGGGTTGCGTCGCCTTCGCGGGTTCATCACCATCCTTTTTGTACACCTTCAGTGTAATCCACCCGAAGCCGTAGTGGATGGCGTAATTGGTTTAGGCTAGGGAAGCTAGAGACTCCTAATTAATGACTATTATAGCCGCTCTGGAGCCCCCATTGGGTTCCTCAAGACCTGCCGACCATGCCTCTGACCATTCTAAGGACTGAAGTTTGAAACACTTACTCATACAAATCGTAGGTGGTCTACTGGCACTGGGTGCCTCATCACAAAACAATTACGGCCTACACATGATCCAAAATGCTCTCTGACCTGATTAGCATGGGATTAGCCGAGTCGTAGAACCCTCATTGGTGTTATAACCGGTCATTGGTATTCGCTCCCCCAAACTATAACTATAACTCCCCTACAACGACTCCTAAGAAGTTTCAGAGAACAGGAAGAGGAAGAAGAAACAAAAGCAATTGTGATGGTCTCCCTTCTAATTCAATACACACAATGTAATCACTTATACTCCCTATACTTCGCTTCACTAAAAGCACAAAATGGTTTTTGGGATAGGATCAACTGGATCTTCCAACGGGCTTACTCTGGCCTCAGTGTGACTGCTACACATGGCAGTCAGCCACCCTAACCAAACCTCTCCAGACCCAACTGAATTCCGACCACCGGACCATCGAATGTTTTTCTGTATAAAGTTTAAATGTGTTTATGAATGCTTCACTGGCACGAACAGACATGTATCGGCGAAAGCAGACAGAGTTTCTGTACAGCTTCACCAAAAACACTCGAACAAAATCAAAACCTCATCACTGCAATTTGAAAAACTTCTGGCTGCCGTGTTGTGAGGTAGAAGTGTTCTTGCAATAATTAATGTGTCAGTTGCACTCGAAAGAGACCGGGGATACAGCCCAACGAGTTTGAACCATTTCTGATATGTGCTCCCCTACAAATAGAACATTCATTTCAAGCCACAGCGACTTCGACGAGCGCACATCGCCTTGTGCACTTCGCCTTGGCCAAAAACCACTCCAAACATCGCAAATCCATACACTGGCAGCCATCCCCGCATTATCAAGTAAATTGAAGAGGAGAAACCACTCACTGGCCCATAGTTACCCTCCAAGTCCGTAGCTCAGTATGACAAGTGCTTAACTCAGTTATGACTTTTCCTATCTCCCAGGCATCCATCAAAAGGGACTTCTCTCTCAAAATCAGCTTACACACATAAACTTCGCCCTTAATTATCGCAAAATCCTCTCCGTGGAACCTCTTTCAAGAGTCATTTACCGAAAATTGTTTAGAAACTCAAGTCCTGTAGACCTTACTGCTCGCAGTACTTAAAGATAATGCGCGCAAAATTCCCCACTGCACCAGCATACGAGTGCAATTGAAAAAGTTTCTTGATAAAAACAAAAAAAATGTAAAAGACTAAACGATATGCGCATCACTACCCCCTTCATCGGATTAGGGGGGGGATTTAAAACCGCATTCACTAGATCGTGTACTTATGCTTCCCTTCATTGTGCATTTAATCGTAAACTCCCTTTCGAAGCGTAGACCACACTTTTGCCGTTTGCTATTATTTTTTTTGTCTCTCTCGACTGAAAATCTTCACCGAATGGGTATGCGATTTTTTCCACCCCAAAAGGGGTGGGAGAAGGAAAAAATTCAACCAAAACAATTGCTGTCAGCTTTCGAAGATGAATGAGTCCCTTTTAGACACTACCCAGGGACGCAGTTGGAACTTTTTTTTTTGCTCTTGGAGTCCCCACAGAGTCTAGTGGCAGAGCTTCATTGTTCCAGTTTGTACATGTATAAGGTGATACTTAAATGAAGTTGACCGAAGCACTGCATGGTCTGTATGCTCATCAAAAAGTTTGAAGTGTTCTCGTGAAGTATTTGAGTGAAGGACAAGTGTGGATGAATAGGTTTTCATAACTGAAGCATGTACTGGAATACATTTTGGTTTCACCCAGTTTTTGCCACTTTATCTGGGGACTTTTAAAATAACACTGAAATTGACACCTACACTCGAGAACTTTATTTTGATACTGCTTAGGTACCATGTGAAGTGTGCGCGTTTGTTTTGCATGCGAGGACTCGGCTTGAGGTATGGCTTGAGGTTAGCCTTCATTGTGCGAGCGTTTTCAGTTCCTTCTGGCGAAATTGTTCGAAAATAGACGACATACACTCAGGGACAACTGAGAGACCCCTTGGGTTTTGAGGTTTCTCGATCATTTTGTTCAGCGATTGTTACAGATATTAATGTTAAATTATCATGACCAGCCTTATCCAAATTTCTGTCACTGTTAGTCGCCTACTGTCGTGGAGACAGGTTATGAATATTTTGGAACTTAACAATTATTTTACATCGGTCACAGTGTAACTTTGTGCCAAGTTGTAGTGATTTAATTATTTAACAAGTTCTTCTTCTTCAGGTGGCGCTACAGTTCGGGGTGGACCTGGGCCTCAACCAGTAAGCCTCTCCAGCCGGCACGATCTTTTGCCAGCTGTCTCCAACTGCGCACACCAAGTTGATTGAGGTCCTTCTCCACCTGGGTGCGCCATCGGTTTCGTGGGCGTCCTCTATTGCGTTGTCCCACTGGTTCGAAGTCGAAGACTCTTCGGGCTCCAGCACCTTTGTCCATGCGCTCTACATGGCTTGGACGTTGAATCCGTAGACGCCTGACTAGGCTCATGTCGCTGTACAGCCTGTACAGTTCGTGGTTCAATCTTCTTCTCCAATAACCATCAACGCAAACATGACCAAAGATTGAACGCAGAACTTTTCTCTCGAAAAGACCAAGTGCTTCTTCATCCGCTTTTGAGATTGTCCATGCCTCCGCGCCGTACAGCAGGGCTGGGATGATCAAGGTTTTGTATAAAGTCAGCTTGGTCCTTCGAGAGAAGACTCTACTACTCAATTGCCTCTTGAGCCCAAAGAAACAGCGATTGGCAAGAGTAATTCTGCGTTTAATCTCGGTACTGGTGTTGTTCGTACTGTTCAGTTGCGAGCCGAGGTAGACGAAGTCCTTGACTACCTCGAAGTTATAGCTGCCTATGGTGACGTTTTGGCCAAGTCGTCGATGTTGTGCGTCCTTTCTCGATGACAGCATATACTTCGATTTGCCCTCGTTCACCGCTAAACCCATTTTGGCCGCCTCCGCTTCAATACCTGCAAACGCTTCATTGACTGCTGGCGGTGTTCTGCAAATCACGTCAATGTCATCCGCGTATGCTAGCAGTTGTACGGACTTCTGGAAGATCGTGCCTCTAGTGTTGGCGTGTGAGTCTTGCACGATCTTTTCCAGGATGATAGGAATGTTAAAGAAATCACATGACAGCGCGTCGCCTTGTAAAAAACCTTTTTTGACATTGAAGGTCTCGGTGAGTTCGTTACCGACCTTGATGGAGCAACGAGAATTCTCCATCGTCATCCTGCACAAACTGACGAGTTTGACAGGAATGTCAAAACAAGACATGGCATTGTATAGCTCGTCCCTATGCACGCTGTCATACGCGGCCTTGAAATCGACGAATAGGTGGTGGGTGTGGATCTGCATTTCTTGAGTTTTTTCCAGGATCTGCCGTAATGTGAAGATTTGGTCGATGGTGGACTTCCCCGGGCTGAAACCGCACTGACAAGGACCTATCAGGTTGTTGACGAATGGTTTCAGGCGCTCACACAAAACGGCAGAGAGGATCTTATAGGCAATGTTAAGAAGACTTATCCCTCGGCAGTTGGTGCAGTCAAAGGGGTCTCCTTTCACAAGTTCCTTTAAACAAGTTATTAGCACTTTAATTGTTAGTAAAAAACTAAAATAGACTGAATTACATTCAAAAAATGCATCAATAGGGGTTTTCAGTAAACAAAATGCCAAAGGGACATTTGACTGGAAATTGGAGTGTGCTTATATGATCCAAACAACTGCAGCAACAAATTATTTCCCCGGAAACAATTAACCTAACACCAAAGGAATGACGATCCCTCGTCATCAATTGGGAACGTGGATGTGGGGAGAAAACCTTTTTTTTTGTTACTTGGGTTGGTGAAAATCTTCAACAAGACACTATGTGACCCGTGTCCACATAGTAGTGTCAGATTTTTACTGACTAAAAACACCCTTTCCTTTTGGTTTTCCCTTACTACAACTAAGTTTCCTTATCTAGTAGCTTACACTTAAGGATGTTTTCGCTTCGGTAAAATCACCTGTCATAACCATCGTTAGGATGGTTTATTATTATTGCGCCAAATCGAGCGGTCTCTTAAAACGTCTCATTTCCAAAGTTTGGAGGATGGCATTGTTACAATGACCACGAAGTCTGATTCTTAGCTTTCGAGCGGAGTTTGTAATTTCTTCGTCGACGGTAGTTATCCCTAGGTCCCTTTGTATATCACAATTCCTGAGATACCAGGGAGCTTTGACAATATCCCGTATAATTTTAATTTGAAAGTACTGAATAAATCCTCTGTTATTTGCTTTGGTGCAACCCCATAGTTGTATGCCGTAAGTCCATATAGGCTTCAGTACTTGCTTGTATAATATCAGTTTGTTGTAGATGCTTAACTTGGAGTGCCTTCCAAGTAACCAGTACATTTCTCTATACCGGTGTTCCAGCTCATTCCGTTTTATTTTCACGTGGGCCTTCCACTTGAGTTTCGCATCGAGTGGCATACCAAGATGTTTTGCTTCATTAGCGTACGGTTTTGCACAGAATTAATGAAAACTGGTAGATTTTCAATATTTCTTTAGGTAAAATTTACATGCGTTGACTTGGTCTCATTGGGAGCAATGCGCCAGCGTTTTGACCATTATTTTATTTTATCCAGAGTTCGTTGCAGTTTATCAGTTGAGGACTCAACTGAACAACTCCCGTTGCCAGGATCCCTGTGTCATCCGCAAATGTAGCCACAAGAGTACCCTCAGTTTGAGGTATATCTTCAGTGTACAACAGGTACAATGTAGGGCCAAGGATACTCCCTTGAGGGACTCCTGCTCGGATCTCTATAAAATCGGAGTCTTCAGTTCCGTGCTTAACTTAAATATACTGTTTTCGAGATAAGATTCTAGTGTCTTATACAAGTTTGTCAGTAGAAGCCTGTTTAGTTTGTATTTTAGGCCTTTGTCCAAGGCCAGGGAAACGTCAAGTAGGGCGGTGGAGAAGATCTTTTTTCTAATCTAATGCTCCTACAATTCCATTCATTATTCTGTATACCTGGTCAATTGTCGAGTGTTTCGCTCGAAACCCGAAATGATGGTCAAGTATTAGTTGCTTCCCTTCGATAAATTTTTGAATGCGTTTCAATAAGTTTTTCAAAAATGTTTGATATTATTGGTACGTCTTTTTGTTGTTCAACGGTTTGCCCGGTTTTGGAACCATAAACACTTTTGCAACCTTCCATGAGTCTGGAACATATAATAGCCTAAAGGAAGCGTTAATTAAGTAGAGGAGTTTAATTAGCGCCTTTTCGGCAAGTTCTTCAGGATTTGTCCGGTTATTAGATCATAGCCAGGAGCCCTTTTGTTTTTTAGACTTTGATTGCCTGGCAGAGTTTCTTCTATATCAGAGCTGTCAGATATAGAAGATACTCTTGGATCAACTTCCAACATTTGTCCACCAAAGGGCTGAAATGTTTCCACCAAATGTTCGGCAATCATCCGCCTTTTCTTTATCACTTTTTGCACACTCATTATTGTTTTTCTTGATTGGCGCGGCCTGCATTTGGGGCTTCTTGATATTTTTTACTGCTTTTCAAAGTGAGTAGTTTGTACATTTTTCATTAATCGATATCTCGTAGTTTTTAAAAACTTGTTTGCTGTTATTAGTTTTTTTGCAGATGCGACTTAAGTATGTTTTATGTTGCGGGGCGCGAGACTGCTGCAATTTCTTGCACGCTTTTCTTTTTTCGAGCATAAGTTCTTTTATTTCTGGCGGAAAATTTGTTTCATTGAATTTATATATTTTTTTACTGCGAAGAGTATTTTTCCAGGCTGCTTTCTGGATGTTACTAAGAAACTTTTCAAGTTCGAGCTCTACCTCTAAGGTTGTTTTTAAAGACCCATTTAGACTAAAAAGTTTTCCTCACAGTCATGCCTAAAACTTTCCCAATTTACGTTTTGACTCAAAGCGTCACGCCTTTGCCAGTTTTATGTACACTTTTTAAACCCATATACGATGGGTCGTTAGTCGCCTCTTACGACAGGCATGCCTACCTTGGGATATTTTTTCCGCTAACCGAAGGGGTATAACTGATGGAGAAAACTGATTATTTGTCAGCGTTTGTATGCAGAACATCTTCATGGAAAGCGCCTAAAGCCTGCTCCCTAAATCAATCTCATAAAGAAGCCTATCCAGATGTAGCGACGAGTTTAAGATTTAAGTTTTCAATATTTACTGGAGATAAAAGACAGCAGACGGCTTATGAATTTTGAATTTTGATTAGCAATGATGACGAGGAAGCTTATAACTGGAGGGGTGTCTCATGCAGTTATCGTAGAGTGTATACTACAGCCATCGCAAGAAGCTGCACATTTTTGGATGCGGATCCATTGTGGAAGAACGGTTAACGTCGATGCTCGATTTTACACTGATAACTAATCGCCTGGCTGTGATCCGCGTCTAAGGCAGATTCTACAAAAAAAGCCTTGTATGTGCACACCGAAGAGGTTGATGACTCTGTCAATGAAGACTATTACGACCTCTTGGACGGTACGTACGGAGCCTGTCCGGAGTACCAAGTTAAAATTGTGCTCGGAGACTTCAATGATGGTTATCGGAAAGCATAGGCTCCACGGCACGGCGACAGGTAGCAGCTTGCGACTCACAGACTTTACGACAGGACGTAATATGGGCATAAGCAGCACGAGGTATGGAGAGGCTACCCAGATGAGCTTCCCCTCTACAGTGTTGAGCTCTAGACACGTAAAGTCTGGCACGCTATACCGTCAGCGGAAAAAGATCTTGCTTTTATCTAAAATGCATGTTCTGAATTTACCCGAGTTCATGGCTTGATACAGTTTGTAGCCCTTCGCCTCTAATCCAGATATGCGGTTGTTGCTCGATAGCCATGGTTCTTGGATTAGGGCGAGTCTCTTTGAAGACGGAACACTAAGTTGGCAGTGGCTGCCTTATAGTGGCAGCCATTGGATTAAGGCGAGTCTCTTTGGAGACGGAACACTAAGTTGGCAGTGGCTGCTTTGAAGTGGTGCAGATTGATCTAGACCACCTTCATTCTGAGGCTTTTCGACCACTGTGACGTTACCGTCTGTATCAGACGAGTCGTCACTTGTATTCTCCTCACGGAGTCTAACTTCGTCTTTGCCTCCCTTTGTAGCAAATGGTAGCGTGACGCTGTTTTTTTTCTTTCGTAATATCGAGGCTTCCGAAAGAGGCTGCCATACTCGAGATGTTATCATCTCTAACCTGCACATTCAAGGAGACCTGCGACATTATGTAGTTAAGGGTGATTTGCTTTCCCTTCACCAATTTGAGGGACTCCTAGTTGATTAGGAAGGAGACCAGCCTGCCTGACTTCTCAGGCTTTTCTGCCTTAATGACCTTCCAGTTGTCCATGGGGACACGTGGATTATGGCCTTTCAGCAGCCTAAGTATGTGGTTCGGATGGCAGCCACGCACGTGCTCTAGGCCTTATGGGTATCTTCGTCAAATGGTTGACTAACAATTGGGCGTTTGGCCATGGACTCTTGAGTTTTGGTATGACGTCTGTTAAGAAGTCTACCGAACATTTGTTGTGGCGCTCTGTCATTTCATAGTCGCCAGAGTGCCAACCGACTTCAGTGAAGGTAGGTGGAGTTGTTGTCGGTTTCTCGGTCATATACCTGAGTAATTCCTCAGAAATTTTAGTCGTTAAGACCCTCCAGTTCTTCCCACTGATTCTGCCTTCGTCTTTCTGCATATCAGAGATCCCGTTTAGGAGGTCACTTCCCGACATACTTGAAGGTTCGGTTTACTGTATCAGTGTTCCTTGCCTTCTTCGGTTCCTTGTGAGCCTCGCCCTGTGATCTCGGTCGTTTGAACGTCGAGTTCTTGGGGGCATTTGGTGCTTGCTTACCTGTAACAAATTTGCTAGCCACCTTGCCGGTCGTCCTGTCTCTGGTACGAGCTGCCTGGCTCGTAATAGGTCCTTCTCGGCGCCCTTCCATCCGGGTCGGTTTGCTGTGTTCAGCTGACCTTCCCTTCTTTCCGGTAGCATCCTTATTTGGACTGCTAGAATTCTGGTTCGTTAGGAGCATGCCTGTTGCTGGCTTTCTTTTAACCTCTGCGAAAAGATTGCTCGGCCAGCGAAAAGTGTCCTTGTCTGTCCAACTGCCTTCGGATTTTTTTAGGATCTGATTAAGTTGGAGTCTGGCACATCTGACTGCTCGTTGATGTCTTACGTGCAGTGTCAATTTCTTTGCCGCTGAGGCCTCACTTTCTGCAGTTGAACTGCAGCCAGACTTATGATCAATGTCCGATAACTGATTTGAGGAGGCATCCCTGTACTCAAGTATGCCTCCCTTTTTTTTCTGTCACGTTTGGTATTTTGTCCTGTTGTTGTTTAGTAATAGAGTCGTCCTTATCTGTGTTTTGTTCGTTTTTATTGTTGTTGTTTGTGTTGTTTTTGTTAATTTTGGGTTTTTTAGTTGTAGTCCCACGAGTAAACCGGTGTATATAGTTGTCGCCATAGCATAGCCGGGTCTACTATGATGACAGCCAACACTTACTACATGCGTAAGGAGCTCGTTCTCGGTTCGGCACCATTTGCTGTTTGCTCACACTACTACTGAGTTTTGGGGTTGATTGACTTAGTTCGCCGGACACCCCATCCTTCTGATTGGGTCGCCTCTGCCAGGAAGAAAGCTCAACCTTGGTAGAGTCATCCCTTCAGCAAGATTGTGGGCCGGCTTAAGCCCCCGCACCACGGCAAGGTATCCATCACGCGGAGGCTCAACTAAGTGAGAGCCTCTCTGGCACGCCCACGTCGAACACCAGTTTGTGTTGCATTGACACCTGACCACTTTGAACTACCTACCGAATAGAAGAAGAGGTTAAGCGAGCTGGTCTAAAGGACAATCAGGACAAACGAAATATATACTGTCGGTCATAATCGTTCAGTCTGTTTCAGTTTCCAGTTCTTATATTTTCGTATTAATTTTTGTATTTTTATTTAAAAAGAAATAATATCCGTTAACAGACTATGTTTGACAGACCAACTTAACTCACCTCTTTTACAGATACTTGTGTGGTTTGACAACAGACTCGTTGTGTGGTTCTCCTAAAGGTTTTGTTAAACCGGAGAACTTGCCAAAAGTGGAATCACCTCTTTGCTGATATTAAATAAATGTGGTTTTTTTTATCATCGTGTATATATGTGACAGCAGAACAAACCATGATAGTTGCCAAGTTATTCGCCAGCAGTGTGGCCACAGGGACACAATTGAGTCAAAATGGGCTCATTTTTTTAACTTGCTTCGAAGACTCGCAATTCTTAGAATTGAAATCTGAATTTATTTCAGATTTTTCAGAAAATAAATCATTGTCAAATCCTTGCAATGTGTGATTTATTTTATTATAAACGAGTAGGGTCCGTTAAGTACTTAGCCTCAACGCCCAATGTCGCCACTATCGCACGAGTGGGTTTGACAGCGGATTTTAGAAAAATGGGCAAAGATCAATATCGGTCGGTTATTCGATTCTTGGTTTTGCAGCGAAATCAAAGACTGATTTAATGCTGTGTACGGTCACTCTTCTCCTTCGATGGCTACCGTCAAAAATTGGTTAAAAGAGTTTCAACGTGGTCGCGCGTCGGTTTTTGATAAGCCATACCCAGGTATCCCGAAAACGGCTACCACGGAGGATAACGTGACGAAAATCCAGGATTTCTTATTGGCACCGATTAAAGGTACCTGAGTTAGCAGAGACAGTGGCCATCTTAAAAGACTGCGAGGGTCAGATCCTGCATTAAGTATTGGATGCTGCGTTTGCTCACTCAGCACAACAAGCGCAACAGGCTATATAAGGCTATATATATATATATAACTCTTGTCCCATCCACCGTATTCTCCATATTTGACCCCGCGCGCATTCTTTTCTTTCTTTTTGTTCCAAACTTGAAAAAGTTCCTCCGGGCAGATATTTGAGAGGAATGAGGAAGTTATCGCCGTCGAGGGCCTACCTTGAAGAACTTCAGAAAACGTATCTTTCAGGCGGGTTAAAAAAGTTGGAGTATTGCTGTGTCTAGTGTATGTAAAAAGAGACTATGTTGAGAAATAAATCGTCATTTTCGCCTTTCTTTGGAAGGTTAAGTACTTATCGATCAATCCTCGTATACAATGTCGGACAAAACAATATCACCGAATTACACCTCGCAATATTTTGCCCAAAAAAACTGTCTAAAAGTAAATCAATTTAAATGAATTTTATTTATGTTACTTAGGTAAACAACATATCTTAAAATATTAAAAAACAAACTATGCAACTTCAACACTTAAAAGAATATAATAAAAAATAAAGAAATTCAACAAAATCAAACACGACAAAACTAAAGCACGAACATATTGCGCAAGCTACATTCGATTATTCCCCTGATTTTTTTTGATTTATTAATTTCTATACTTGAGTAAATTAACTGTTACATTTCCTGCGATCGTGCTATGCTACAAATTACGTTCATTTGGACGTTATTAGTGATACTGAGCAAAAGGATTTTTGAGAGCGAAAACGTTTTTTAAAGTGGCGCGTAATAAGTATTTCACCGAATTCAAAGAAAAAATTATTGCTGATTTTCATGCAGGGGAAGCAGTTAATTGCATAGCTAAAAAATATAGGTTACACCATTCCGTCGTTTCTCGTATTATAAGCCGGTTTCATAATTCTGGTAGCCTAGAAACTAAACATCGTGGTGGAAGGCCCAGAAAAACCAGCATACGCGATGATCATGGAATTGTCCGGGCTATTAAAAAGGACCCGTTCATGTCTGCAAGGGCAATAGGAAAGGAATTAGACTTGGCTATCTCAACCAGATCCATCCAGCGAAGGATGGTAGCAGCCGGTTTCCTTTCTTACAGTGCTGTAAAAAAGCCATTAATTTCGCTGAAAAATTGAAAGGCGAGGCTTGCATTTGCTAAGGAACACATCAGCTGGACCCTTGACAAATGGAAAACTGTCTTGTTCTCTGATGAATCCAAGTTCAACCTCAAGGATTCAGATTGAATGAAGCATGTTCGCAGACCAAAAGGCGAAAGATTGAATCCACGATTCACAAGAGGGACAGTAAAACATGGGGGAGGTAGTATTATGGTCTGGGGATGCTTTTCCAGCCAGGGAATCGGTCCAATTCATAAAATTTATGGAATAAAGATCGTTTCATGTACAAGGATATTCTTCAAAACGTAATGTTTCCATATGCTGAAGAAGAGATGCCCATGAGATGGATATTCCAACTTGATAACGATCCGAAGCACACCGCGAAAATTGTGCAAAAATGGTTTTCCGATAACAAAATCAATGTTTTGAAGTGGCCAGCGCAGTCCCGCAGTGTTATCAAACAATTTTGTTGGGACTCATTTATTTTCAAAATGACTCGTTTCGAATCGTAAATAATTTAACCCGTGGTAACGCACAAACACGACAATGCCTAAAGTTTACAATCACACCAAAAAGAAACAATTTAAAAACTATATGACAAGCAGGATAAACAAGGAAATTTCACTTCACTTCCAGAGGATGGGAGATTGTGGCACAATGGCCAACGGCCAAAGGTCAAAAGCCGTCAAGTGCATTCTTGAAGTTGACGGACACTGACTTCTCATGCCATGCAGCACTCCGCGGGACATCGTCGGTGACTTTCTTTTGTCAGTGAGTTCAACCGCGTAAACCATCTCACTGGCAAATAATAAACTTTCTCAATTACCCGCAGACAGATGTCAAATTTGAACGTTTCTGACAGCTTAAGGACAATCTGACAGTTTTATGTACTTCCGCACTCTTGTTGTTTTTCATTTGTTTGGAAACTTGTTAACTTGCGGATGAAAACCCTCCATCCTCCTCCTGGTGGCACATTGTGCACAAATCATAAAAACTGTCCTTATCCCATAAATTGAACTACTTCCCATCCACCCTGTGGCGCATTGAAAGGAAATTACATTAAACTTGTTGTTTCGCAATAAATTATGCCCCACACTGGAATTGGGCGCTCAAGTGGATGCGGAGGCATACAAAAGAAGACGACATAAATGACGACAGGCGGTAAAAGGACGACGACCATGATTGAGGGTACAAAAGTTGCTTGCGCGGGAATGCCCCTCGGGGGATTCGCAAATGAGTAGTGTGGTCCTTTGTCTCTCTGCATACCGGCTGCATCCACCGTCTATCTTGGAAATTATGAATTTAATCCAGACATGGCTGGGTTGTTCTATAAAGTCCCCACTCCTCTTCGTATCGCAAACCAACCCGTAGCGTAGCCTTCACCTTTGCCTCCTCATTCATCTCCTCAGTTGCCCTGCCCGCATATACTCCGTTCAGCAGAAGACAACTAAGTAAAATCATTTTTCAAAGTTTATTGAGGCCGGCGAGTCAAAGAGCGCTTCGCGATGACCAAAGTGGCTAATTTTTTAATTCAAACTGTAGCACAGAATGTCGACAGAAAAATACAGAAGCCGAAGAAGAACAGAGCAATCCACAGCATGGAACGGTACGAATAGCAAAGCGCAGAAATGAAATGTCCCTTTTTTGTGCTCTTCCGTCAGCAGACAGGACCCTCATTTGTACTGCTCTTCTCATTTTCTAGTAAATTAAATGGAACCAATTAAAAGTTGATTTGTTGGATACTTCGCAGTGATATTGCTTGGAAGTGAAAAAGGACGACTCGAATAGATGAATGTGAAATGATTTAAAAGGATGGGATGTAATCGGGGTTAAGGTAAGAGACGACATGAATTAATCTCTTTATTGCCTGTTGATGTTGCCCCAGTGACTTTAGACAACTTTCAAGTTGTTCAGTCGAAATCCATTTGAACGGTGTGCTCAGAAATATCCATCCCTCCCGCTGAATATGAGTTCATGCTGAAGTCGCAGTCATTTGGTGAGGTCTGATTTTGTGTGCAAGTAGGTTAATGATAGGGCATCCAGTATGCGCAAGTGGAGAATTGAGAAAAGTTTTGCCTTCAAGTTCCTTCATCCATAAATGTAGGGGTTTCAATAAGACTGCATTCTCAATTTACTCGATTCAAATTACGCTTTCGCCAGGGAACTATTCGAAGACCTTCACATAAACAGGTGAACTGTATTCCATTAGATGACTCATTCACTTTGTAATAGCTGTTTGCAGAATTGCTTCTGCCCTTGGGTATTATGTGGGTGAAAATCATACCCGAGGCTGTGCCGATAACAGGTTAAGCGTTTTGTTTGTCTCAATGCAGTGCTATATCAAAAGTTTACAGCGTGAAGGAAAAGTTGAAATTTAGTGTTAGGGTATAACTCAATTTTTATAGCCGAACTCGTTCTCAGGATCGAGGTACATGGCACCATTGGGGAATAAATAAACGACGTCAAGTCCAATTTAGTTGTGCACTCTAAACGAGGAAATCACAGCATCAAGAAGTCTTCAGAAGTATCCATTCAAATACTCGTTAGTGATGAAAGAAATATTTTGGATGCAAGCCAACCGCTTACGACGACGATATAGCAGCTTTTACGAATCAAGTAAATTTCCACCTAATAACAAAATGTTGAAAGAGTAATCATAGGCTAGCAATGTGGACGGGGCACGTCGGACGCGATCTTAACTCATACAAGAATGAGTTTGAACTGTTCCATAGGTACAGAAAACCACCAAAGCTAAAGAATAGATAAAATAACTTCAAGGGTAGTTCTGGAGTGAGAGCCGACACGGAATGCAAAAAATGGATCCTGATTGGATCAATTGTGCTATCCTTTCCAGGCCAAATGACTCAAATTACTTTCTTAGCCAAATGACTGACTAACACTTAAGACGTAGCTTAAAGTGACCTAGTTCCCTTTCTGCAGTTAATGCACTCAGTTGCTTGATTAAAGCCAATTTGTTTTCTTATCGAATTTTACTATGTCCCCAAGAGAAATGAAGTATTACAGAGATAGCCGAGTTCACAGTTGATTGCCCCCTGGTCCATCGACGAATTTGAGTGCCTTTTTGACGGATATTCATGAATTTTTGACGGTTATTCACGAAATAACGTAAATGCCGTCCTGTGATTGGTCAATTTGGTTTATGAACATGTTATAAAAAACAGTTGTCAAAAATCTTAAGGGGAAAGAGAAGTAGAAGTCGGGCATCTCGGTAATATTTCATTTGTGGTCCACAATCTCGATATTTGACAATTTTTTTCTAGGCTGCTGAAAGATTAGTTGCCTATGATCAGAGACCCAGCATAGAGTAAGATTGCATATGACCGTTATTTTCCTATGAGATGGACGTACAAAGTTTTACCATCTTGATATGATGCCGCTGCATAGAGGTCCGAAAACGGATTCACTGTCTCAAAAATCTGTAAGTTTTTTTCTTTTTAAAGATAAAAGGGTGAAGCTTGATAGATGGAAGTTCATAATCTTGAATATTTACGCTTGAAAATAATGAAACTTTTTTTATGCTTTTTTTCTAAGCCTTCTTTGGTCTTCCACCCTCTCCAGATGTGGATAGAGCGGATTGAATAAGTGAAGATGAATGACAGTTTCATCGGGTCAATATTTACATATGTACCAGTTAGACTTCGAGCTTGGGTCCAAGACACACATCACAGGCAGAGAAGATTGGGCAAAAGATCTGGTTAGAAAACCAGGCTACCTAGAAATGTACACAGATGGCTCAAAAGCAGACGAGGGCACCGGAGTAGGAGTCGATATATCCTTTCCCCTGTCTCTTCGACTGTCTTACCATTGTAGTGTATTCCAGGGAGAAGTTAAAGCTATCCAAGAGGCTGCCCGCTTACTGTCGATAAACCCGACAGACGGGCTATCTATCGCCATCTACATAGATAGTCAGGCGGCCATAAAGGTTCTGGATAAACCATCAATTAAATCGAAGATGGTAAAACTTTGCCGTCTATCTCTTAGGGAGATAGCGGTTAAATGCAACCGAACCAGGCAACGAAAGGGCCGACGAATAGGGGTGGGACTGCCTCTGGCAGATAATCAGGACACTCCATATCCCTCACTCCAAGTAATAAACACCATGTTACAGATGCCTTCAACTCCGCTAATCGGAGATGGATGGAATTAGATACTTGTTGGAATTCGAGGGTTATTTGGCCCTCACTAAATCCAAACAAAACAAATAGACTCCTAAAACTAAGCAGGAATGTAATAAAGAACGTATTGGGCATTATCACCGGCCACTGCCTTCTCCATCCATGCCAGAAGAATGGGAGCCCCCCACAACGACTAATCCAGAAGATGTAGAGACGAGGAGGAGGAAGAGAATACGCTTCACCTCCCGGCACTTGTTCAGCCCTTCTAAGAACTAGAAAAGATATACTAGGCATCTACTTTTTCAGAATCCTAGAAGAAATGCCACACTTACTAATTGGCTGTAGATTAGCACAGAAGTGGACTTTTCAAAGTAGGCCACTAGAACACCATTAGGTAGTCTCTAGGTTTATTTCAATTTACTATTTTAATCAAATATCTGTTTGAAAACAAATAAGAAAGGGAAATATTAAAACAAGGTATATCTTCTACAAATTACACAAAACTTTCTCTCTCTCTGCCCTTTCCAAAAAACTGCATACTTCTGAATGAAAGGTTGCCAGGAGACGCTTATAAAAAGTCTGTACGCGTAATTAAGTCAAATGAGTATACTGGCACTGCACTTTGGCGATTGATTTTACTAAATTTTTTATAAATAGAAAAATAATTAATATCGAAACCAAATTATAAGTTATTTTAACTATGGATGTTCATCAAAATATTTCAGGGAACCCTGCTTTCGTAAGAACCATTTACGAGATGGCTTTGTATAGAGACGTTTCACTGTGCGCTGGCCCAAAATCCACACCAACCAATAACTATTCGGGAAGCGCTAAACGCTCTTGGAGATCATGTCGGTAGGTATTGTTCTAAATCCGACAATTTTATTTGTTGACGTATCAATTCATCCAGAAAAAGGCTTTATCGGTAGGACGAAACGTAGACTGAACAGAACCACCATTTAACCACAACAATTATATCATATGCACCTGCTGTTGAAGCGTCAATGGTGCTTCGGGAAACAGGACAATAAATTACCGCCAATTTCAGAGATGTAAATTCAACAATATTGCCGCTATACACTGTCAAAGGTCGGAAGCCCCTATTAGAAAACCGTTTATTAGGTATCTGACGTCTATTGTTATTAATATTCCAGAAAATTTCTTGCAAACACGTTCTACTCACAGACGCTCCTTCAATTGGTAAATCAACTGGTTACTGTTTTTATAGACACGACAATAAGTGCTATAAAATCATGACACAAACGGTGCAGAGACATAAGTTCATAATGGAGTCCCACCTAATTGAGTCATAAGTCCAAATCGGTTGTGGATTCCATTTTCAGAACGTAATAAGACCAAATTTTAGATTTAACCGGTAAAAAGTCTGGTGTATTTAAAGTACGAGTCTGGTGGCTCTCTTCGTTCGCTTACACGATTTTAAATCTTTTTTCCGCAGGTTCTAACCCACTCACGCGACTTCGACGCTCCTCTAAGAGTATGTTAACTACTATCAGACAGCCGCCTGGAGTTTAAGTTTAATTGTATTTACTCTCGGGTATTTAGCAGAATACAATTTTTTTAATCAATAGAAAAAGAAAATATAAGAAAAGACAAAGTTAACTTTAAATTGTACAAAACGCAATAAAGCCAAATTGGCCTTGAACTAAATTCCAAATTTTTCATATTTGGCTTTGTTCGTTGGATATTTCACGTCACCGATCTGTGGATAAACTTGAATAAAAATAAACTTTCCATGCACAGAATCTCGCAGCTATCCCAGATTATATAAAGACTTTTAAGCACCGAGAAATTAATGTACAATTGTGTGTGGCTACTTTTTTTCAATTTACTTCCTTAGAAGACAAGCCAATTGTGGACTTATGACCCACTCATGGCTAATTTTTTATATATTTGTGGACTTATGACCCACCCAAGTGAGACATCCTATCTAATATTATAAAGGCGAAAGTAACTCTGTCTGTTACCCTTCCACGCCTAAGCCCATGAACCGATTTTGATGAAATTTGGTAGAGACATAGATTTGATCTTGGTCTACTTATTCCGGGTCTAAGGGGCAAAATTGAAATTGAGCAAAAACCGAATTTTTTTTATCTTCACACAGTCCTGGCTCATTAATGGCTCATTGGATTGAAAAACCAAAAAAAAATGCTTTTTACAAAATGTATCCCTTATTCATTTGAGCTATCAACCATCCTTTTGTATTGTCCTGAAGACGAGCAATGCTCAAAAGAATGCAACTAATTATCTTTTAAGAATTTCCATCATGGTCGCCACTGCTGATTGATTGTTGTCGATAGTCACCAAGACAGACTGTGGCCGGCGCGGCGGGGCGGAACGTAGTGGTGGAAGCATGGAATAGCTGCTACGCTGCTTAATGGGGAACGAACGGCCCACTCATTTCTTAAATTATGGGAGAGATGGTGGTACTTTTAGCTGGTGACATTAGACAGACCTTGCCAGTGATTACTAGGGGCACAACAGCAGATGAAATAAATGCCTGTTTGAAAGCGTCTATATTATGGGTACACGTGAAGAAGTTCCGTTTGACTATAAATATGCGAGTTCAACTGCACAATGATGCACAATCAGGGCAATATGAGACGTCTTCTAAAAATCGATGAAGACCGTATGGCTACAGACAGTAACGGCATGATTACACTGAGCCGTGAATTCTGTCGAGTTGTCGATAATATAAATGATTTGAAAAATAATGTCTATCCCGATCTGTCGGCAGTTTTAGCGCCGACAAATGAGAAAGTGTGGCAGATAAATGAAAAAATTATATCATACGTGGAAGGGGATGTTGTCGAGTATCTCTCTGTAGACAATGTTATGGACACTGAACAAGTAACGTCGTATCCTTAAGAATTTTTGAATTTTTTACAATTAGGGGAGGTTATTTATAATATTATTAGAGGTTAAATGTTGGTGTTCCGGTCCTGTTAATGAGAAACCTTGACGCATCGAGGATATGTAATGATACACGGCTACAAGTTACTCAATTGGGACGCAATATTATAAAAGCAATAATTACGACTGGAATGGCAAACTTCTCGTATGCCAATAATTCCGACTGATTTGCCCTTTCAGTTTAAAAGAGTCCAGTTTCCCCTAAAAGCAGCATTTGCAATGACAATAAATAAAGCTCAAGGACAAACGCTTAAAGTAGCAGGTATACATTTAGAAAAAACCTATTTTTCTTGGGCTACTCTATGTGACGTGCTCACGAGTATCGTGCCCACAAAATCTTTATGTTTTAGCAGAGGATGGAAAAACAAAAAATGTGTTAAAATAAGATATTTACAGTAAATCACGGTAGTTTGCAGTTAGTACGTATTGTATTGTATTGTTCGGAAAATAAGTATCCTAAAAATGAAAAAAAAACCTACCCAAAGAAACTATTCCACACGGAAGAAGACGCGTGTAAAAGCTAGTAAGCCCATAAAATTCGATTATAGTAGTATGTCTGGTGGACTTATGTCCCTCCACCGACACAAACAACACCTCACAACATTGTTGAAAAAGTGGACGCTATGAAACTTGCAAAATTCAACAATTGAAAAATCTGCGATGAATTAAGATAATAAAATAAAAACGGAAGAATAGCTGCTTATTTTCAAAGCCTGTTGTATTTTGACACTTGAATTCTGCTCATTTTTTGTAGCCCTATGTGTGAAACTCAAAATGTTGTGCATGCCCATTGAAAGACGGCACAAGAGCGCCAATGCTCCATAGTGCTTCAAGCATTTAAACTGCACAATACAGGAAAAAATGTCAAACGGAATAAAGAATTTTCAAATTCATACATTTCAAATATTTCAGGTGTAAATGTAGAACACTTGTTTACAGGCGAACTGCCGATGCACGGTTTATCTCTTGTTTATTTTGAAACCTTGAGTCTTTGTAAATGTAGTGAATTCAACACTGTCTGTATTACAAAATGACCTAGTTTCACTCATCAAAGGCCATCACAATGGCGATTGAGTGCTGAGAGTTTATCGGTCACGTTAAATATGAAATTACACCTCTCTATGAATGACTCGATGGAATTCTCCGAATTTCATTGAAATCGCTCAATTGTTAATTTATTGCCAGCGTATTAGCAAACATCAGCTTTTGTGCTCAAATTTTAACTACAACAATAGCATTTTCCTAAAGCCTGATGAATGCTTTGGCTCATTACCGCGCATGGATACGGGCATGACTAAATACGGTTGCTCTGCTATGCATTTACGTTCATCCAGAATTCCATTCATTCCAATTATTGCCATGGCATAACATTGTGTCTGCCATCTACCCAACCATCACCATTCCTGCTGTGTGGTGGTGTACTTTGACCAAATTCCGATAGGGTTGATAACCGATTACGCTCACGTCACCAAGCACATATTTTTAGACTAATAAAGACACAGCCGTCTGAAGATTTCCAAGTGAGTGTCCTTATTTATGCGTAATCGCATAATGGAAATCCTTCAGTTTAATTGGACTTTCATCGGACGATGACGCACAAACAGACTGCTTGTCTGAGATCATCGTAATCGTTTAATTGCTGTTTTATCCCTCGAGATGGAATGCATGGTCATTATCGCTAATCAAGTGCCAGATTATCAAAGATTTTCTATTCCATAGCCTCCGCGACTGCATTTGTAGGGATCTGACTTTCGTAAGCGGCTTTAAAGTATTTCAAATGACGCCAATTGACAGGACAAAACATACATTTTTTTCATTTAAAAAGGACGTCTTGTTGTACGTTCTACGAGCTTTTTTTTTTTCTTAGAAAATCGTATAACAGAGAACATTCGCAGAAATTGAAACATTGGCAGATGAGTTGAGAGTTGATTGAGAGCTTATTGACTTTCATTTCATGAGATTGCATCGTTAGATTGTGTATTTGATCTACATGAATACCTGGAAATAATTCAGCGTTGCCGGAGAGAAATTCTATAAGGTAGTACGGCAGTCATGAATGGGGACTATTTTGAAAAAAATAGTAGTACCGATATTTTAGGCCTTCAAAATTAAGCGTAGACCTTGCATTAATAAAATAAGTTATTAATTCTTAAAACCAAAAAAGAGAACTGTTGAAAAGCATTCGTTCTGCTGCTGCGCCTCTGTGGGAAATGCACTTACAAAATCCCGTATGAAATCGTGTTTATTGACTGTTTATATTGGGGCTAGAGCTGAACTTTTTAATACATCAAAATGTTTGGTGAGAATATTAAATAAAATAAAAATGATAAATTATATAAGTATAAAAGTGTTTCATTTAAGGAATTTCTTAAGTTAAATATCTCCGACCAATTAGAAACCAGAGTTTAATTGTGAAGTGTTCGCCACTCCAAGTCAAGGCTTTCAATTAATATCAATCCAATAATCAATCGAATTACATCAGACATTAAAGAAAAAAATTGCAGCTGATCCTTTTGCTTAATTAAAAAGGCCAAGGCTTTATAAAATTTTCAAAATGTATTCATTAAAACCGCTGATTTACTCAAGGGCTTGTTATACTCTCACCAAACACCTTTAAATTTAATTAAGTTGTACTTGATTTATTCAAAATTATTTTGATTTATCTTCTAGCCGTGTTTCTAGCCGTTCCAGTATTGCCAAACTGTTGAGTTGGCATATCAACTAATAACCCAGGTTCACTTTTAAATCTTTCTTGGATTAATATTTTACTGGCTTTGACTTTTTCTTTACTTTTTCGGTCTCTAACTTGCCGCACTTTTACATCTAGTCTATACGCTATGTGAAGGATACATTCCATAAATCGTATCCATGAGTGAAGCGGACTTAATCTGATGTTCAGATGTTTTCTTGAAAGATTAGCTAAATTGTTCATTTCAGCGCAAATGTAAAAGGTTTGTTATGAAGATGATGATAGAGTAGTGCAAATTTTTTAAAACAAAAAGAAAAAATGACCTAGGTTTGGAGAAATTATTGATTATTTTTGCACTACTCTAGCAGTAATTTTTTTCCTTTCATTTCATGAGCCATTGCAATTTCTTCAGCGCATAAAAATCTAAAATGGTTTGTACTTTTCTTTTCTTATTTTTTTTTTCACAGCACTCATCAAAGCTCTTCCTCGGTCTTCCTACTCTAGTGGAATTAGATGAAGAAGGTATTTCATCTAAAACATGTTGTGGTAATGGTGGGCTTTCATTTAACCACGCGGAATTTGTATCTTCGCTCTCTCCATGCCGTCCACTTTTGGTCCATCTTTCGTCAAATCTCAGACATCAAGTTTTTAAGGTTGGCTTGATTAACTTTATTGCTGCCTCGGAAAATTAAATATTACTTTAAAAAAACCCATAACAAAAGATTAATGAGCATCTATGCGCTTGATTTCGACTTTAGACATCCATACATCAAAATTTGCGGGTTGACATCTTAGAATACAAAAATTGTAGTATGGTTGTCGCACCTATGAGCAAAAA
This sequence comes from Eristalis intricaria, assembly GCA_964034865.1. Classification (NCBI taxonomy): domain Eukaryota; kingdom Metazoa; phylum Arthropoda; class Insecta; order Diptera; family Syrphidae; genus Eristalis; species Eristalis intricaria. The sequence continues at coordinate 29,206,053 of OZ035877.1, forward strand.
GTAAGAACGCAGTTTTGATGCTAACAAACATAGCTTTACAACAAATATGGCCTTCAATTTGGACAACACTGAACAATTATACTTTTCGTCCAATGAATACAAAGAAGACATTTTTTTTAGGGTGAGGGTATTCTGCTACATGGCCCTCGTACGGTCAATTATGGCATACGGTTGTCCTTTGTGGTGAGTCAACGTGAGTCCTTCCTAGATGGAAAATATGAGGTTGTTCGAGAGGTAGTGTCTTAGGAGCTGTCTCCGTTTGTATCGTACACCCGAGTCTGAGTACAGGAAGTACTATCCTAACGAAGTCCTGTACAACGAGGCAAACTTGAACAGGATAGATTATTATTTATTAAGCTGATCAGAAGGTAAATTGCATGAGCTAGGACTTTTTCGAACAGTCTGATCTTTGGGGCTTACTGCACAAACACTATGTACCTTGAAAGAGTGCAGCTCAACGGCCTGATTCCACCCGAAGCATTCCTCTATCTCGATAAAATTGGACTAATACAGGATACGGAGGGATGCCCGCGGGCATTCCATGTCGTAAGCCAAACAGTGGACATGCGACTCCAATACGAGCCAGATGTCGCTCGCAGCCACGACGATCTCCTCCATTTCAGTAGAGCGATCTCTGCTGGGGACAGGAGAGAGCTTGCCAAAGAACGGCACTTTTATTGGTGGTTGCACCAGAACCGGTCTCCGCCAGCGTTGGCCCTTCCAAACGGCGAGACAGTTGACCATGGTGGCTAACTTACATAGAATTGAAATTAGAATGGCTTAGAGTACTCGCATAGGGTTAGTAAGTTAGGATTAAATACAATAAGATATTTAAGATATTTAAGCTAGTTTTAAGTATATTTTGTCTAGCAGTAATTTAATTTAATTTCAATAAAAACAAAATTACAATGAAAAAAAGAAGATATATTTTATCTCTAAATTCTCGTTTCATTTCCCAACAACGTATTTTTATATTCAGTTAGAGTCTACTTATTTCAAAAGAAATACACTACGAAGAATAGGTACACGAACCACTTAAATAACGAAACTGACTTTCTTAACAAAGACTTACACACAATTTGAACTTTGAGATCATTTTTTTTGTTACTGCACTAACTGTAACAAAAAACAAAATTACAGTCATTACGTGGGCGGCTTAAGCTGTGAAAGAAAGTAGGGTTTGTTTACTTTTGAGCATGTCATTTTTTGAATTAAATCCCGCTAAAAAAAAATCCCAGCGATTTGTCACACTGTGCAGCCGTGCGAAATTTGATTTCAAATGTCTTATAATATTTGAAGTTAAATTAAAATAAATGTTCCTGCTTGGAGGCACCATAATTCTTTGTTACCATTTAGAAAGAAATCTTTTTCGGTTCTCGAAATTTATTGCTAAGCTCTCCTATTTGTCATTGCTCCTTCAGATTTTCGCTAGCCATGATAAATTACCCAGATTCTTAAGTTTCTAGAAAGGCTATAAACTATGTTTTTCTCAACCTCTCACCAAGAAACTGGAACAACTTACCGCAAAATTCACAGAAAGTCGGTCAATAAAACAGAACAGAAATTCACTTGCATCCAGTGCTGTGTAAATTTGTTGCCACAAGTTGCCCCTTCTGTGAGGACCTTACGTGATTGTATCCGATAAGCAGATGTCCTCTCCAGTGATATTCAGAAAAACTTACGTTCCTCATAAATAATTTATTCGCGTTCTGACGTCTGAGAAAGTTTTTCCCTCGTCTTATCTGCTCCCCGTGGTGGTGGAATATGAATGAATGCTAGTAGACTCTTAGTTTTGTTTTTGCGCTCACCAAGAGCCAAAGTGTTGGCACGTTTTTCAGATTCAAACAGGCACAAAACTTACTGCCTACACCAGTTTCACCATAAAAGCATTACACGATGAACAGAAGAGAACAGAAAAAAAATATAACAGAAGACAACTACACGTGAGATCTGGAGCGGAACTTTTCCAACAAGGCTGCCACCCACCGCCGTCGCCGTGGCCGACGCCACCAAAGATGAATAGGCCCTCCATGCAAAGATTCCTTTAGCTATGGTGGGAATTCGTTTTTATTATTTATAGCAGAAGAGGCATCAGCGCCGCGCTGGTCTGAGCCGCAACGAAGAATTCCACTTAATGAGGAGATAATATGAATTTATTATTGGTTTTATGACGTCCCACCATAAGGAGTTATCTATCAGGCCAAGCATTTATCGGGCAGATTGTAAAAGAGGGAATCACCGCATACACTCGCATTCACCTCATACAACGGGGTGGGGTGGGGTTTCTGAATCCCTGTGGGTGCTTTTATGTTGCAGTAAACCAAAGAAATTAGTGGCAAACTTCGTCGGCAAGTGGTTTTACGACGAAGACGTGACCCTAGATAGGAATCAATGCAATTCGGGTCAACTGCAGATGGGTTTACGGTCCACCTTTGGCGATCTGGTGTGCACATATTTTAATAAGAATCTTCGACATGACGATATGGGGCTAGAGCGTATCTTTAAATAGAAGGATATTAATCGTCTCTAGATGGATTTTATTGCGGTTTTTGGCTTTTATGACCACAAGAATGGATGATAAAGCGCATAAAAGGACCTGAATTCGTGGCTAGGAAACCGTGAGTCCAGATGCATCAATTTCGCAAGAACTCTGTGGGTGTTGTAACAGTCATACGTTCAAGCTGCCTTAATCTTGCTTTTAGGCAGGTGGGTAGAGAGATGTGACTGGCGAAGCCTTCATGGGTATTTGCCTCACTTAGACCTTGAAGGTCCTTTGTGCTGTCACTATACGGCTTTTCCCGCCACTTCGTTGACCTACTACACCCTTTCTCACTTGCCTTTTTTGGTGTGCGTAATTTTACCTGTAACCAATTGGTGGTTTTAATGAACTTGAGAATGTCCTTTATGTTGTCAGTTGCTAGATCTTCAAGACTTTTAAGGAAGTAGATGCCCATATATTTTCTTCTTGCCTCTGCTAGGGCTGGACAGGTTCCGTGGTAGTGTCACACGGTTTCCTTTTCCTCCTCATCCAAGTAGCTTTTGCAGAAGTCGTTGTAGGGTACGCCAAGTCTTCTGACTTGATTGCCAATTAGGCAGTGGCCAATGATTACGCCTACTAATTTACTGATGTTTCTCCTGTCTAACTCAAGGAGAACTTTAGTTTTTAGTGGATCTTGTGTAGGCCACAACATTTTTTATGAGCCGATCAGTTAAGCTTTCTAACCTCGAATCCAGGAAGATATTGGCTATCTCTTCGACGAATCATTGATTATCTAGTATTGTGGACTTTCTGTCAATTCTGTTTGCACAGGGGAGGGGAAGGCAATTCCCAAGTCCTGGGCTAGTAGAGAGGGTATTAGAGTGGATATCGTTAAGACGGAAAGTTGCTCGGGTGCAGATGTCTGCACCGAGTATCAGAGTTAGTGTACGCCGCTTTCCTGGATTAAGTTGATGCTGCTCTTGTTAGCTGAGACGGATTCCTATACACTGAGCTCCTCTCAAACAGGGCGCTAGACCATCTCAACCATCGGAGAACAGCCCAAGGGTACAGAAAGTAATTTTGGAATCGCAAAAAGTTGGCAAATTCGACGTTGTGCATCCTATCCGGCCAGAAATGCTTACGGCAATGGGTTAAGAGGGAGTTTTATGACTACGCAAACCCTCTTTTCAAGAAGAGGTCTAAAAGACATCACTCCAAATAAAGGGGCATACCTCTTTTAAATCTCCACAAGAAGGGCTACGATTAGGTGATGGATGCGCGTTCAGTATAGGATGGGGAGTGAACAGTGCGACTTTCTACATCTTAGTGGAATTCATGACAGTAGGTGGAGAAGTTTAAATATCTCTGGCGCTGGGCGAGAGCTTGACAGACTCAGAATTAGGTGGTTGGACTTAGTTCAAAACTCGTTTGGTTCCGCTTCGGCATAACTGCTGATAAGTTAGAGTCGATGGCGATGGATCAAGCGGCCTTAAGATCTTTCGTTAGTGCTCTGCCGCCACTATCCCTATCACCCATCATGTGAGGCACTGATGATGAGTTGAGATGTATCTACTACTGGTGTGTTAACGCAGGTTAAATAACCAAATTACCTGGGTTACGGTTTTTGCGTATTGTCTGCTTTTTATGTATATGTACATAATATTCCCTTTTTTTTGTGTGACGGGTTGCAACATACATACACAGCCGGTATTGGATTGGTTACCACGTGCGCGTATCGCTTCTCTTCTCAACTCCAGCGTCTTAGGATACACATGAAACAACGAAACAAAATAGAATTGGACAACACAACTCGACTTCCCCATTCCATAATCCATATTTTTTGCTTTCGGCTCATCATCACACCGAGTTCGCCAACTCGGGTTACAACTAGGTCTGTTTCTATTTTAACCCGGGTTAACTCGGTTTATAAAACTTTCGGGTTGGTACACCACTAGTATCTACTCAATATATCTATAATATAACTTTTTTGAGAAACGCGAAACTAGAGAATCGCAATTTCGGATCAACGAGTATGAAAAGGGGCCTCTGGTGATCAGAATGTTTATTTGAAAACTTCCATGACAGCCAGTGCCGCCTACCTGCTTAGGTGCTTATCTTATCAATATTTTCTACTTATGTTGATCCCCAATTGTTACTTGTGTAAAAGTTTTTGTTTTTCCTCTTGTACAACCCATGCCGTGTAGGCAACGACACCGCGACCAGAGAAGATCTATTGTATCGAAGGGTTAGAGTTAAGACAAAAGACAAACCACTTGGAAGATAGTTAATCTTTTGTAGTGGAATTTTTTAATTCCAAGCTATCCTTAATAAGATGGAGTATTTCCTTATATGAATAAGGCCTGATTAGTCTCCTGGACTGCCTAAGACCATGACCATGTGTGTGGGTCTAGGCGAAGTTTGTTTTCCTATTCGTTAATCAGAGCTTATAGCTGCTGTCCAATTGACACTGCAGAACGGTTCTGGACCGATGAACGCTGATTCAGAGCCGACTTGTGTTAAAGTTAATTCACTATCACTTTAATTTGTCCAAGCTTGAACCATTACTTTTCGATGAAGTGAAAATTTATCATAGACACAGACTTCTAAACTTGAATTCGATCCATACTTGAAAACAACAAAATGTAAGTTTCCCAATTCATTTCCATTCAGACAAACATTTCTATTTTCATTCGAGGCAAAACAAATGTCAACACTTGGTCAAATGTGCACGGAATGCATACTAATATAATTTGAAACTAATTTGGGGTATTCAGTTGATGGCAGCGGTGTTTTATTTGCGTGAATGTTTGATTTCATTAATCTTTAATTGTAGTTTTGTCAAGCCTGTTCAGGGGTTGATGACGGCGCGGCGGTGACTAGTGTGGTACACCGGCTTTCAAATCAAATTGACCAGACAAATTGGCCAATTAAATGTTTTTCCGTTTAGAGCGAATTAATTGCTCTGGGATAAATGGGGACAATCGTAGAAATGACTTTTGCAAATATTTTCAGTCCACACGGCACGCAGGCACATAGCTGACTGGTAGATTTGAATTGGTGGGCGGGGGAGGGAGCGATATAATCGCCATAAATTAGACAATTATCGTTTAATTGGCGGTTTTAGTTGTGAACTCGGTATGTTCAGTCTTCATTTAAATATTCTCTTGTATGTTTATATACCATGAATTTTTGGGAATAAAGTTCATAATTTGCCGCGAACAAATAGTCGGTATTTTGATGAAATTTTTCATCAACACAACAACTGTGATTGCAGTTCGAGAGTAGCTACTATGGTATGTTAATTCAAAAATGATGCACTTTTGGTATCTGCTGAAAGTAAACTTTGTCCACATACAGGACAATAATTGGGGGAAAAAGGAACGCAGACAACATTGCTTGGTAGGTTGGTTGAGATGGCTAGATCACACACGCCAACACTAGAGGCACGATCTTCCAAAAGTCCGTACAACTGCTAGCATACGTGGATGACATTGACGTGATTGGCAGAACACAGCGAGCCGTCAATGAGGCGTTTGCTGGCAGTAAGGCGGAAGCGGCTAAAATGGGTCTAGCGGTGAATGAGGGCAAAACGAAGTATAGGCTGTCATCAAGAAAGGACACACAACATCGACGTCTTGGACCGATCATCACAATGGGCAGCTATAACTTCGAGGTAGTCAAGGACTTCGTCTACGTCGGCTCTGCAGTAAATAGTACAAACAACATCAGTACCGAGATCAAACGCAGAGTAACTCTTGCCAACCGCTGTTTCTATGGGCTCAAGAGGCAATTGATTAGTAGAGCCATGTCTCGAAGGACCAAGCTGACTTTATACAAGACCTTGATCATCCCAGTACTGCTGTATGGCGCGGAGGCATGGACAATCTCAAAAGCGGATGAGGAAGTCCTTGGTCTATTCGAGAGAAAAGCTCTGAGTGCGATATTTGGTCCTTTTTGCGTTGACGGTTTCTGGAGGAGAAGATTCAACCACGAACTGTACGGGCTGCACAGCGACATGAGCCTAGTCAGGCGCCTTCGGATCCAACGCCTAAGATGGCTAGGCCATGTAGAGCGTATAGACAACTCAGCGACTCGACTCCGAACCCGTGGGACAATGCAACAGAGGGCGCCCGCGTCTAAGGTGGCGCACCCAGGTGGAGAAGGACCTCAACCAACTTGGCGTCCGACACTGAAGACAGCCAGAGACCGTGCTAACTGGAGAGGCTTGTTGGTTGAGGCCCAGGTCCAACCCGGACTGTAGCGCGAAATAAAGAAGAAATCGAAGGGCCACTAGGATCCGGTCTGTATGATATAACAATCCGGCAATCTTCCAACAAGTAATTAAAATATTTCGGAGGAAAGATCAAAACGACATCCAGCCCGTTAGACTTCCCAGGACGACAAAGAACACCTACTTACCGGCATCGATACAGGTGGAGCAGGTCTAGACAAAGACTTCTTCATGATTGAAGGTCCCGAGGAGAAAGTCAAAGTCGTTGGTGTTGTATGCCAGCGACTGTGCACGGTGAACGAAGTAAGTAGGCCGAACCACGACCCGGAGAACGAAGCAATACTGAATCACGTAAGTCCGGGCGTTCTCCAGGATACACGTAAAAAATTTAGAGCTAATGCAATTTGAAATCTCTGCAATTCGGTGGCCCTAATGAGGTTTCAGTAAGAATTCATCAAATACAATCGATTTCGGTTTGGTAGAAACGTATTACCTACATCGCATGTGTGAAGAATAGACAACTTTTTTTTGGAAAAAAAATAAGTCAAACAGCGCAAATTGTGTCCGAAATTAGATAATTTGACGGTGTGAAGGCAAGGTACGATAACATGCGATGAATGACGCCATTTGATGCGAGGAAGTTTGCCCGTGGTAGATAAGGCTTTTAACAGTTGAAAAATTCCGCCTGGTTTTATTTAGAAACTGAGTCGACGTGGCGTAGTGGGTTAGTGCGTCGATTCCTACGCAGAGGTTGCCCGGTGCGAATCCCCAATTTACCAACGTTCATAATTCACGGCTTTCGAGCCACTGACAATGATCAAAGAGTATTCCTGTCTAGAAAAAGCTTCTCAACTTCGCCGTTCGGAGTCGACATAAGACTGTAGGTCCCTTCTACGCGTGAAAGAACAATAGCATGCACAACACGAGTGCGAGAAACTGGCATCTTGTGGTCTTGCAGATTTTCTTTTTTCTCAGCGCCAATATTGACTGCTTTCTCGGGTAAGTAGTAGGGTACAGTCGATTACTAAATGCTCAATAGAATTTGTTTTACCTTGCCACAGTGCCTACAGATGTCGATGCTGGTATGGCCTATATTAGAAAAGGTGGCTATTACATGGCCCGTGTCCTATTAATGTTCCACATAGCACTCTCAGGTCAACTGTGTTACGTTCCACATCTTCTTTGGCTCGTTTGGGATTGTAGTTTTGTTTCATGAACATTCTTGAGTGCTTAGTTCATTTGTTTAATTACCTCTTTGTGTTGGGGAAGGTTGATGTCCAAATTGTTGACTCCATAAAGGGTAGAGGGCCCAATGAAGGGAATCTAAACACCTGCCTTGGCTTGTATGTCAGCCTTTTCATTACCTTCATGCTTTTCATGTCCTAGCACCCAAATTAGTTTCAGTCTGTTGTATCTGCGAGCATATTTAATAATTTGTGGCATTCCCAGACAGCCGTAGAGTTGAATGTGTATCTCTTTAGCGAATTAATAACCGCTTGGTTCGGACCCACCTACACCTACTCTCGTAAAAACATAGAATTTCTGCGCATATCTTTGAAGCCTTTGAAGTGATGTTCCCACATATTGAAAAATAATTGTAATTGATGAAGCTTCCAAGAAAAAGTCCTCTAAGGGTTTTAGACCCACCCATACAATTCAGACAACCGGTACTTGGAACGGATGCTAACGAATGCTTCAAAACTTAACTTCGTCATTCCATTGCAAAGTGACTGTGAAGCGATTTTTCAAGTAATAAACGGAAGGAATTGAAATCGAGAGAAATGTTTGTTTATTTGCATGTACCTGGCTTTGAAGACCATTCGAAGTGAATTAAAAAGGTCAAGGACGTCAATACGTCAGTGGGAGTGGAAATTCCAAATAACGACTTTTCATAATCAAATCTCTTTGAACAGTTCTTTTTTAATAGGGTACCCTTCATAAAAATGCGCTGCTATTTTCTATAGACTTGTTTTCTTTTTAGATGCAATTTAAACTTAAACTGTGAAATGTCGACGGAGAGGAATAATCCCGTTTTTCCTTGAATTTCAAATAAAGCTGGTTTTCTTGGAACTTGGAACTTCAGTCGAACTAGCCACATATGCAAACATACTTCTGCATTGCGGGTTCGTTTGACGTCGTAGTTCGGGTGGACCTCAACCAATAAGTATCTCCACGATGTTTTGTCCATCTCCGCATTTGTGCACCACGAACTCCATGATAATTCCACGATGGCTTTGGGCACAAACAGCTCTGTCAAATTTCAAAACCTCGAAACTTGGTCGAATAGCAAGTACTCGTATCTAATGTTGAAAGGCGTTGTGCACGAGATGTAGCATTTCTTCTTACGAACGTAATAATCAATGTATTTCTTTTCTTTTTGCTGCTTCAGTGTTATTTTCTTGACAGCTCATGATATGTTTCCACCAAACCGAAGTCGAGTCTGAAGAGTTTTCAAATGTCATTTGCTGTCAATTTTGAAGTGTTCGGCAAAGCAGCTGCTTGGTGAGAAGAAATGATAGTGTTGAGAACACCAGAAAAGAGATGAATGAAAGAAAAGTCAGAAATTGAACACCAAAATTACCAAAAAAAAACTGAAATGGACGCTGTAGGCCTTGTCGCTTTTGACAACTAGCTTTCGCCGAAAGCGTGAGGCTTAGAAACCACGAAATATATGGCGAAACCTTGAAGGTTTGTAGAAATTTGATGAAACCTCGCGATTTCGTTTCGTGGGAGCATAGCATCACTCGTGATTCGGATTCGAACATCAGTAGAAAGTAAACGACCAGCGTTGCTTTATCAACTCCAACAAGCACTTATGCAATTGTTCTTGTCTTTTTTTGACAATGGCACGCTTAAAAAACGACATTTTACTAAATGCCTAACTATACACAGCAACTCGGTGAGTGTTTGACGATCTACACTTCACATGCACAAAAGTAGGTTGCTGTCAAGACTCAAGCTCTTGTACAGGCGGTTTACAGATCCACAAAACCCGGAAGTCAGGGCACTGAAGTCGGAGATCAAGAACCTCCAACAATTAATACGCAAAAATTACAGCTTAGCCATAAGCTTGCACTGGGGCAATAAAATCCGAACTGTACGATCTAACAACCCGGGTATGTTTCCGCAAGTAAATAAAATATTTCGGAGGAAAGATCAAAATGACATTTATGCCATCAGACTTCCCAGGATGACAAATAACGAACACTTACTGACTTCAATTGGTATCGATCCAGCTGGAGCTGTGCTGGATTTATAAAGAAAAAAAAAGTCAGTGGGAATCGCTGACCTGGAAGTAGTGCAGATTTACATAACACTGTTCAACAGCACTGGACGTGCGCTGAGTAACTTATTACCCCACCCACTGGAAAACAGCTGTAGTGCAACCGATCCCTAAACGGGACAAAGACAAATCCATCCCGACAAATCTCCGGGCGATCAGTCTTCTTCCTTGCATAAGCAAAGTTTTTGAAAAGATATTCATTCGAGTTCTGAAACAGCGGGTTGAGGAAAATAAAATCATACAACAGAACAACCAGTTCAGTTTAAGGGGGGGCATGAAACCATACATGTCGCGTCTAAACTGATATCCGACATTCAGTGGAATAAAGATAAAAAACAATGCACGGGTGCCTGCCTGATTGACAAGAAGAAAGCGTTCGGCAGTTGGGTCGCTGAACTTGTTTTCAATATTCACTGCAGATCTTATATGTTCCATGCCGCACTTAATTGCGTACGCCAACGATCTAGTAGCGTACAGATAAGGTCCGAAGTTCGAGATGATAAATAACTTGTTGCAATGTGAAACAATCCTTTTCAGGTCCCCGTTGTACATGGCATCTTGGGACACACGCATAAACTGGCGTAAGTTCGGCATAGTTGAACCGCAGGGACGGGCTTTGGATGTGAAAAGTGTAGTAAGGTATCTTGGCATTTGGTTGGATCAATATCTGTATTTTGACAAACATATAGATATTGCTCTGACAAAAGCTAAACAAGCCTTTCCTGTGGCAAGAGGGTTGTTTTACAGCGGCCAACTTGATACCAGGGTGAAAGTAATCTCGTACATGGCCCTCATCCGGCCAATTATGGCGTACGGTTGTCCCCTGTGGTTCAACGTGAGTCCTTCCCAGATGTAAAAGATGAGGTTGTTGGAGAGACAGTGTCTTCGGACATGTCTCCGGTTGTACCGTACACCCGAGTCGGAGTACAAGAAGTTCTATCCTAACGAGGTCCTATACAACGAGGCAAACTTGAATAGGATTGATAATCTTATTATTAAGTTGATTAGAAGGCACATTGCACGAGGTATGATTTCTTCCAACAGTCTGATCCCTTGGACTTACTCGATATTATGTACCATGAAAGAGTGCGCCTCAACGGCTTTGTTCCACCTAAAGCATTTTTATATTTTGACACAGGATCCACAGGGATGTCCTGTCATCTTCCACCGAACAGCTAACAGGCGCCTCCAATACGATCCAGATGTCGCTCTCACCCACGACGATCTTCTTCGGTTCAGTAGAGCGATCCCCGCTCGAGATAGGAAGGAGTCTGCCAAAGAACAGCAATTTTACTGGTGGTTACACCAAAACCAGTCACCGCTAGTGGCCAACTTATGTTTTAAGGTAATTTTAAAGAAAAGAGAAAAGAAAATAAATCCGAAAAAATATATAAAACAAAATAAAATCCAAAAAAAAATAGAAAACAAAAAATAAATAAATAAATAAAACGAAAAAAAGGTGCACCACGGCGTATAAATTATATATGTTAGGCATATTCATAACATATACGCCCTGGAGCACGTGTCCGCTCTTAGTTAGTATAAGGTAGGTTATAAACTTAAGTTTGGCCAATTATATTGTTTTTTATAAGTTTTCTTGGTAAATGAAAAACTAATAAAAGTTTGTCTTCAAAGACTAAAAAAAACGTAGATTAAGCCGAAAGCCACATTTAAGCAAACATTTGAGTAGCTTAGAGTACCCGCTCAGGGTCAGTAAGTTAGTATTAAGACAATTGCCAATTGTTAAGTTAGTTAAGCTAGTTTTAAGTACTTTTTTCTAGCAAGTAAGAAAAATCCCCAAACAAAATTACAAAAAAAAAGTGTTTGAAGATCCATTCTGAGGTTTTTGTAACCAATTTTGGGGATTTTCTTGACCTTTTAAATATTCAAACCTTCGCCCAATAATGTTAACGTTTTTCAGGTTTCGTACTAACTTTCCTTTTCTTAGACGTTGGATTGACGCACTGGCTATATTACAGCCCCGAGGACGACATAGTCGCTCGCCTATCCACGGAACGACAAAATCTTCGAATAGATTCACATTAGGTTAGATTAAGATAGGGTGACTGCCTGCCATGAGTAGTAGTAGGCAAGTCGTGTTACCACAAGCATCTAGTGGATCCTAATCCGCAAACCATTTACAGCGTTTAATGAAGCGGTGAAGATAACTTATCCTAATACTGCCTGATTATATCAAGTCTTTGAAGTATATGGTTCCTATGCGACTAAATCTACGAGAGGAGAGGGTACTGCAATTGCATAGAAGCCGTCCGATGGTTTTTTAATTCTGATTCACACTAAGAACTGGTTGGTGGCGGAGAGATGATTGTGGCTGACTACAATGCGCCGCTTTTCTGACTTCGGAATTGCATACCGGAAGGGTCATCAACGAGCCCCACATTGATATCGGAGGAGCCATGTATGTCAATTTCGACTTCCTGTACGGAGGACTGCTGTTACATTCCAGCGCACGTCCTATGGCTGTAGATTATCCAAGGGATGTGATTAAGAATTCCGGCGTCAACAATCGAAAACGAAGAAACGATCGAAAAGTCTTCATCACCGTCGGTTGTCATGAAAGAACGAGGAATTTTTCATGGCAAGGCCTCTGTCTATTGGCAGTGCTCACCAAAGACAAGACAGGCAGCATTATGGATATCGCTATTTGAATGGCTAGGCCTGCAGCTGGAGCTCACCAATTATTGGCACGCCCAGACAGGATGACCCGTCTCACTGAGGGACTTGTGCAATTAATGGTGGCGGTTACGGAACTGCGGGCAGTTATTACCTCTCAAGCACGGCGGTGTTGATAAGCGGTCGAGTTTTCCTTTTTAACATATGTAAACGATCCAATATTTAGACGTTGTCGTAGGATAAACGATAAAACAAACGAATATAGTTCGTCCGAAGACCGTTCTGAAGACAAAACCATTAATTTAACCATCGGTCTAACTAAAGTCCGACTGTTTCTCCACAAAGAAATTAACAAACATGACGGGATTTACGAGACATTTATTAGACTGGAGTAAAAATGTCCTTAGACTGTTCATTCATCTTCTTCTTCTCCGCCTCCTCTCTAGGGCGCTTTTGCAACGGGGACTCCCTGCGTCTCAACCACATAGCCACAGCAGCTGGCACGATCATTCACTAACTGTCTCTTGTTTCGCGCTGTCTGTTGAGGAGCTTCTCGTCTTGTAACCTTAAGTTGTAGACGTCTCAGCACAGTCTCAGAGACAGATGTTTACGGTCTTAATGCAAAAGCAAAGGACACACTCCCTAACGTGAACAAAGCCCAGGTCTTACAGAATGCAAGAGAACACCTTCAAGGACAGTACACATTTCGTTATACAATCGCTGGGTGGAATCAGCCCTTCTTCAAGCTTATGGTCCATGGAGACATCGAGGCACGGATTAAATGTGCTGAGTGAATGATAGTGAGGACGACGACGAGAAGTGACGACGACCATGCCGTCGCGTTGACTTAATTTTTTGAATTTTAACGCCTGACTCAGAAGCAAGCACGCAATTGGCTGCAGAGCATTTCAGACCGTTCCTAGCTCTCAGCCATTAACTAGAAACTAAGATCTAACAGACGCGGGTTCCCGTGATTGACTGTCGCTGAGTTATCTCAAGTATTTTCTAATTCTCCTGATGCCACCCCTAGTGATGACGATGCGCAGAAGATCCCCTTACAACGAATAAAAAAAGCATTTTCAAATTAGGTCACGTGAAAGAAATCTAAACGAGTAGTACTATGTAATCACATTTTTAGGAACCCCTTTCACATCTCCCAATCCATTTGCAGGCCATATACGGACCAATCAATTCATTTCATTAACTTAATTAACACAATTGGTACAAGTTCAATTGGTACTCAAAAATATGTGTCGTTTCTCGAAGTACACCAAATTGGAACTTGTACTTTTTGATGATTGCCTATGTTGCATTACATCCCATAAATGCAAAACCTTTTTCCGCATATTTGCTTAAATTCTCTTCAAACTGATATTGCTTGTGTTTGCTCTTCTGCATGCAAGTATGTATGCATCAATTTGAAGAACTTAATTTGCAAAAACTTCGTAAAATTTATCAAAAACGTTGGGAGCATGAGTAGCCTCCCAACGTCGCACACCGCATCACTCATGTTTCTCCCTTGCAAGCATCTGTCTTCATTCTCGTCAAAGGATCCGTCGTCTTCTTTCCAATATATTGGTACTCAACGATGCGTATTTACGTGCACATGTGTGGAGGGATGGATGTATCCGCATACCGATGGTGGGTATGTAGTGCTCCCAGAAGTAGCAACAAGTTCTAGAATCTAATATAATTACATAATTTCGAATTCAGGATGGAAACTTCGAAATAAATTTCTATGCTAAACATCAGCTCTCGATGGCAAAACATACAATTTATTATGCGTACGTGTGAATGTTGAATCGAGTTCAATGCGGCAGGAGCAGCACTGAACACCGGCATCGCATCGCCAATGGAGAGCTAGTGGCTGATGGAATCCTTGCAAGGACATTACATATTCATAAAATGAAAAATTATGTTGCAGCTTGGACGGATGATAACAGCACGAACACAAATCCGTGAGAGAGCGCCGCGTTGGCAAGAAAGATATCCGTTGGATCCATTCATCTCCATGTGTGGCGAATGATAATGTAAATCACAAATAAGAAGGGATAACAAACGATGCGAATGCGCCCCGGCCCGATGTGTGTAAGGATGTGGAATATTGATTAGAGATTCACACGTTGCATTCGAAGGGTTGGTGCCTGGTGTTGCTCTTCATCGGGGGAATTGAATCACGAATCGCACTCCATGAATTGGGAATTAGTGTCGATGGGGGTGTGAACAGTCATTTGACTTGTCTTTAGTCGGTCACGCTTGATAGGATTCGATTGATTGATTCGATGGGAGGATATGTAGGTATTATATTCGTGTGGTTGAATATGATATTTGTGTTGGGCTACAGCCGCCTGGTAGACCTGGTCTTGGGGGTAGACTTCAGTGATGTGATGGACAGGGGCTACTGTTGTATGCCGAAAGGTGTGAACAATTTAACCTAGATTCTCGCCCACCCACTACTCCACGGCGAACTATTCAATCCCGCCGAACTGTTATCTCGCGATGCTTTAATGCGGCTCTCTGAAGGGGAAGGAAAAGAAGTAAAAGCACGAGCAAGAGAATGCTAATAATTAAAAGGAAAGCTATGAGACAGCAAACAAATCCATTTAATTTGCAAAATTCAAAGTATAGTAAGTGTTCCACCACCACCACCTTTTTGTCGATTTCAAGGTGTGCATAGGGACGAGCTATTCAACGCCATGTCTAGTTTTGACATTCTTGCCAAACTCGTTAGGTTGTGCAGGCCGACGATGGAGATTTCTCGCTGCTCCATCAAGGTCGGTAACGAACTCACCGAGACCTTCAATGTCAAAAAAGGTTTTTTATGATTGATTGATTGATTTCTTTTACATCGTCCTGGAAAAGATCGTGCAAGACTCACACGCCAACACTAGAGGCACGATCTTCAATGACGGATGACATTGACGTGATTGGCAGAACACAGCGAGCCGTCAATGAGGCGTTTGCTGGCATTGAGGTGGAAGCGGCTAAAATGGGTTTAGCGGTGAATGAGGGCAAAACGAAGTATATGCTGTCATCAAGAAAGGACACACAACATTGACTTCTTGGACCGAGCATTACAATGGGCAGCTATAACTTCGAGGTAGTCAAGGACTTCATCTACCTCGGCTCCGCAGTAAATAGTACAAGCAACATCAGTACCGAAATAAAACGCAGAGTAACTCTTGCCAACCGCTGTTTCTATGGGCTCAAGAGGCAATTGAGTAGTAGAGCCATGTCTCGAAGGACCAAGCTGACTTTATACAAGACCTGGATCATCCCAGTCCTGCTGTATGGTGCGGAGGCATGGACAATCTCAAAAGCAGATGAGGAAGTCCTTGGTCTATTCGTGAGAAAAGCTCTGCGTGTGATCTTTGCTCCTGTTCGCGTTGAAGGTTTCTGGAGGAGAAGATACAATCATGAACTGTACGGGTTGTACAGCGACATGAGTCTAGTCCGGCGTCTTCGGATCCAACGCCTAAGATGGCTAGGCCATGTGCTCCGGCGCGAAGAGTCTTCGACTCCGAACCCGTGGGACAACCCAGCAGATAACGCCCGCGTCTAAGGTGGCGCACCCAGGTGGAGAAGGACCTCAACCAACTTGGCGTGCGACACTGGAGACAGCTAGCTAGAGACCGTACTAGCTGGAGAAGCTTGTTGCTTGAGGCCCAGGTCCACCCCGGACTGTAGCGCCAAATAAAGAAGACATATGTAGACACTATGTATGTATATTTTTTTAATATATTTCGCAACTGAAATTGCCTTTTTTTGCAATTTTCCACTAAGTTCTGATTGTTGTCGATTTTCTCTCGTCCACTCCACTCCCAAAGAACGAAATTGTCGTTTTTACGACAGAATGCCGTTTCGAATCGACTTAGGTAAATGGGAAATGGCTACATCACGTTGGTGCGCAGCAAAAAAGAGTCACAGAATTCCTATTCGCTCTTTCCTTTTTTTATTGTCGTTCACGACTTATGGTTGCAGACGCTTATATGCCAAGTACCAGGGCAAGAAAACCAACGGATAGATGCAATCAGAGTCGAATTGTTAAAGGCAATGACTGCGAGGTTCAGCAGTTGAAAGCGGATGCCATGTTTCAATAAAAATATAGGGAAAAGGGGGTACCTTTGAAAGTGGAGTACTTTTGAACATCACTAATAAATCGGAAGTGCTTTTCAAATGTGCCCCCTCTCCCGATTCTGATATGTTGGCTGAAATCGATGGCCACAAATGGCATTAGTTAACCTATTTCAGAGACGTTTTTCTTAGAGAGCAGGCTTATTGGTCCGATATCTGTGACGTCTTTCCAATTTCTGAAATGTTGTGACTTGGAATGCTCTTGAATAAGTTCCATAGGATTAGAAAGGCTTATTGAGATTTTAAAATAAACTAATATATGTATGTATCTAGTCGTTCTACGTCGTAAAACGACATCTTGCTATTAACCTCACGTGAGATGTGTTTAAGCTCGATGTAGGTTCGTAATACCGATACTTAAACGCCTATAAAGCGACTCGACTTTCACAACGCCTTGTGTCGGTTTACTAAAATTACTCTCGTAATATTGATTACTATATTTGGATTTACCTAAAATGACTACCTATCTTGCCCCTCTCCAGCCAACCTAAGAATATTGATTGTTACCCACTCCTGCGTGGTATTGGCTCTGTGCAGAGCAGAGTTCTGTTGGAAGATCCACCTGTGTCCATTAAAAACAGAATTGGTCAAACCCTTCAGAACACCCTCTAGCAGATCTTCTTGCTAAAGCTTTGCACCAGTTTATATGCCCCTTTTCACAGAAATGGGGGGATGTGACACTATGGTGAGACACACCACCAAACCATCCACGTTGAACCCATGGGACTAGGTATATTTTATGTTTTTTTTTTTTCGAATGCTGCATTGTGTATTTGTATTGTGGGATTTTCTGAGAAACTTCAAATGACACATATCTTAATTCAGCACATAAGCGGTCTATTTATTTTTATCGAGGTACGACCAGTCGTTTGGCGGCTACACTTTCATAAAAAATAAAAAATCCAACCAATCGAGGGAGCCTTCTTTCTTATGTATGATGCATGAAATATATGCTTCTCTTTGCACTTACGGATTTAAGTATTTCTCAAAGACATTAAGAAGCTTCTGGCTACCGCGCCTTGTACATCCGTCTTTCCCTACATTGAAAGCATCATGAGAAGCTTCCACGGCTATGTCTCTCTCGAGACTATAACCATATCCCAGACCTTGAACTTGAACTTATTATTATTACAATCTTTATATCCTTATTTACTCATGTATATCACAAAGACAATACTGAAAAGAACGTTAAGACACATAAAACAAATAAAAAATTACTAGAAAACTTGCTTACACGAACGTCTGTAAAAGGATGCTTTTTATGTACACACCATCGGGTAACACGCCGCCATCCAATGATTAATTGTTTCCCTTCATGTTCGCCTAGTCACCGATACGGTAACCCAAAAGAATCCCAACAATGTTTCGCTCTAGGATTCCCTCTCATTATGATTAATTATCAAGTCGTTTACTCAAAATCCTTTCCCCCATTAGCTGACATTATCCATCACGTATCCGTTGACAGGTCTGTTAGTTGCACCAAATATCCCGCAAAATGAAACTACACCGTTGAAAGTATTTAATTTACGGTAGCCATTGTTTGAATCTTTAATGTATTTTCCTCCGTTCAGTGGATACATCGAAGGGCATTCCTTCAAAAGTTATCACCTTTATCGTATGTGACCGTAGCCATCGTAGGATACATATTTACGTCGTAAATGTTTTATCGTACACACATGCCAACGAATGTCTTACGATACGGACAGTCGGTCGAAATGAAACAAGTTGATTTTTACATTCAGATACACATTTATTTTCTTTGTTTTGCTTTTGTTCTGTATTTCAGTATTTTATTACATTTACTACACAAATCTTACTATGCTTAGAATCCAACCACAATGTTTGCGAGTGGAATGGTATACCTTGACAGTTTTATGATTATAACTTACTCCTACGGAGGACAAGTGTTTTGCGACTTAACAACAATTTCAATTCTGTGATTTTGATTTAAACCTTAGTTTTACTATAATCAGAAAAAGAAAAACAAAGTGAACTGGTTTTGCTATCGCGCTTCAAAAAGTGAGCAAATATGTTTGAGTTAAGAACGAATGGACACGGAAAAATTGGCTTCAGAAACCGCCGAATAATTCATGAATATTTAAAAAAAAAAGTTGCTCCACAGACTTGGAAGACCTTTCGCCAAGTTCAGTTAATGATGACAATCGTTAAAATGGATACAACACGGAAAAGGGAAAACAAAAACAAAAAAATAAACACGAATTGCTTACGAAGAAAATATAATAATATTCATTGTTGAACAATTTTTTTTTTGAGCGGATTGGGGGTTGCTTTTCTAAAACAAACGATATCCCATCGGATTTGCTGTTATGCTTAAACGTTCCAGAGCCTCCTTGATATGCTGCCATTTGGCAGAGTCGGTGAGCATAATTAGCTCGTCGTAGACATCTTTGTTGCGCTTGTCGTCGTATATTTTCTGCAACAGTTTCATCATACGTCCATGATGCGAGTGCATGTAAGCATGCCAGAGGGTGAAGCTTGCGACCTTTGAAATAAACAATGCTGATGGTTGAAGTACATTTTACAAGAGATGTGTTTTACCTTGGTGTCAGTGTGATCTACGAACTTTCCAATCTCAGAGTATACCGCATCGATCTCATCCAAACGAGCAGAAGTTGCTTTGCTGCCTTCGATGATGGACAGCCGGGCAATGGCAATACCCTTCTTTGCGAGTGCTTCCAGCAAGTTATTCCTTTGCTTCTCCATATTCCTGTAATGAGATAACACCAGAGAGCAACGTCCCAAACGTCTTTTAATGGAAAATAAATTTAAAGCATAGCGAGAAATCCTGGTGGAGTTGTATTGAATGTAATTTGAATGAATAAACCAAAATGGATGAATGTACGTACGCATGGGTCAATTTAAGTAAACAAAGGAATACACGGGAATATAGTCAGTTTTTCACAAGCTAAAGGTTGGACACATGTCTAGTCATTTGCCAAGACTTTAAGAATTGGGTCACATCACCCATCCCAACACTCATTTGCGACATCTCAGCTGCCAGCTCGTAATACAAGTAAATCTGATTGAAGTTCACTTTACTGACGGCATTAAGCTTTCCCCCTTTAGATCTCTGAACACCAGACGCTGAAAGGTCCACTGCAAACAGATGGTTCGAAGACTGATACAGGCGTGGGTGCCGACATCTATCTGTCTAGAACTTTGATCTGAACATCCAGCAATATATCTGATATTCGAAGCACTGCAGCGTATTTCAGGCTGAAATTAAAGCAAAACTCTGTCCTGGCAAAAAAAAACAATGTAATATCAAGGTCTAGTCATTTCTCAAGACATCAAGGTCTCCGAATACAGTCACTTTCAACTGCAAAATCTCCATTAGTTGCCACCTATGTCTTAACGAGTTGACCAAATATTTCAGCATCCAACTCATGCGGGTGCCGGGACGCGTATTTCAAAACTCTAAACCTGCACCGGATTTCGGCAAGGAGATGCCCTGTCGAGTGATTTCTTCAATTTGGTACTGGAAAAGATAGTGCGGCGGGCAGCTGTAAACACGGAAGGCACTATCTTCTACAAGTCAGTCCAATTGTCGGGATATGAAGACGACATCGGCGCGCGCTCCCACCGTGCAATAGTGGAAGAAGAGGCGAAGCGAGATGGGCTAAAGGTCAACGAGGATAAAACTAACTACTATATGCTGTCGACCAAAAAAACGATCCGTCACACACCACATAGGACAGAATATTACAATCGACTGCTACAAATTCGAGGTTGTAAAGGAGTTTGTCTTCCTCGGGGCAAACGTAAACTCCACAAATGTCATCATGGAGACCCGGCGCAGAAACTTCGACAACCGGTTTTACTTCGGTTTGACAAAACAACTGGCGTCAAAACTCCGGACTCGAAGTACTAAGATCATGCTCTACAAAACCCTCATTTTGCCAGTCCTGCTATATGGAGCCGAAAGCTGGACGATAAGCAAAACTGCGGAGCTGATTCTTGGTGTCTTCGAAAGAAAAATTCTACGTCGGATATATACAACCGCGAACTCTACGAGCTGTACCAGGATGTGGATGTAGTTCGGAAGGCAAAGATCCGTCGACTGCACTGGCTCGGCCACATCGAGCGCATGGGCAACAATGCTCCAGCTAAGAGGGTCTTCGAATCCGAGCCTCCTGGTTCGAGAAGGAGAGGAAGACCGAATCTCCGGTATAAAGGTCAAGTAATCGCGGATGCAAGACAGCTTGGTCTTGATGACTGGAAGCAGAGTGCCCACGACCGTCAAGAATGGAAAGCAGCTACCGCTTAGGCTCGGACCCTGCAAGGGTCGTCGGTTTGATAAGTAAGTATACCAGCATAGACTCTCACAGTCTGTGCTGAACTATTTTGTGCTCAACATTTGTATCGTCATTGTAGAGCAAACTATATGCTACCACAGAGCAATCTGCTTGCTTGTAATTTAATGAAAAAACTGGAGCAAACAATATGCTACCACAGATCATTGTGTGGGCATGCAAATATTCGTTGTTTATCAGACTGTTCTTTGGTCATAGAGTTCTTCTTCAAGTTTCTTGTATTTTAGTTAGTTTGTTTATTGTGGCAGCAATTTTACAATGGTTATATATTAAAGTCTTTGTTTACAGAGATCCGGTATTATTACCTTACTACAAAAATATTAATAAAAGTTAAATAATACATCACAGAAGTAATTTGAAGCAAAAGCCACTAAAAACCTTGATTAAGAAATTTTCTTGTATTCGAAATCAATAGAGGCATTGCAGTCCAAATTTCCTTAAGATTAAAATTTGGCCTTATTTTGTGGAAATTAAACTTCAGCTCCAGGCGCCTGCCTGACAGTTGTTGACAATTGTTGACACCACATTGGGCAGTATGCAACATATAGGTATTCATATAGAATAGATATGTAGATATAAAATTCGGTAAAAGTGTGTGTAGATACATACGTGAATATCACCCGAAGCTTACTGAAGTGTCTGTAATAAAATGTACTTTGCTCATGCAATCCACTGCTCTCACACGGTATACATTTTGCTCTACCGGCCAGACCGAGCCCGATGTCTGGACTGATATACAGTTTGGCAATACGCGGAACGGAACACTGTGACACCTCAGAAAATTGAGAAACGGACGAACTCGCTAGAAATGGTGCAAACTCTGTACTCTTTCCCTCAATGCCTATAGCTACTATAAAATATCTGTTAAAGCTAGAAGCACTTGCTCAAAAGATTCGTAGAATGTCAACTGGTACAGGATGCGTCTTTACCAAACAACTCTGGCCTACGCTCGACCCTAAGCGATCGTTTAGCCTGATTAGATTGAGTAGGCCAAAACTTAGAACCCTCATTGGCTATATAACAGGGCACTGCGTCATCGGAACTTACGCCTCTAGACTAGGACTTCCCTAGAAAGACTTCTGCAGAAGCAGCAGAGACGAGGATAAGGAAGAAACCATTGTACACTTGCATTGTATGCAACTGGAGTGTTCTCTTATCCCGCAGTTTAAGATTTCCGGAGGCCTACTACTTTCATAACCTGGCTGAACTATGTAGCATAAGAGCCATGTTCTTCGTTTTATTAAACACTAACACTAACTGGTTTGCTGAACAGGTATTTATAGATCCACCTGGTATAATCATGGGCCTATGCTGTCCGTGTGGCTGATGTCTTTCCGTACCGCAGTCAGCCAATTCAAAATAATCTAACCTAACGCTGCTTTATTGTGTAATGTCTCCAACTCAAGTTGAACACGTTGAACGTTCTATATAATACCTCCACTTCTAAATTTCCCTTCCAAAATGCCCTTAATCTGCCAGTGTATGTGTGTCTTATTATATGGATTAGAAACTACCTTCAAACCGATCACTCCATGTGCGTCTGGGTGGCTTCAAGCCCGCATACAGTTTATAAATAACTGGCATGCTCTAGGATTCATTTTTATTTAGAAAGGGATTTTTTTCTGCTTTTCATCAATAGTCTTTTCTCTGACACATCTAATCCATATTCGTTTGCGCTTGCTTTACTAGATCCATCCTCGGTATCTGTGCGTAAATATGTAAGCCTACGTTGGGATGACCATATATATATTCGTCGTCGTCCAAAATGCAAAGGATTAATAGGGAGTATAGTCCTTACTTCTTGGGAATCAGCCCGAAGACTACCATTATTTCGAACGAGAGAGCTTCATCTACCTACCAAGACAATCCCAAACCCGCCCAGGAAGAAATATCCTATGTATCTGAGGTAAATTTCGGACGTGCCGCACTGTATTGGAGTGTGTGTATATAACCATACCGCCCTTTGTTTTCATGTACATGCGGGAACAGGAACAGAAATTTAGGGTCTCAATTTACCAACCTAAATATGATGGCATATGATCCATTCTTTATCTATATGCATTGGGATGCTGATGGAAAATGTATTATATAAGGATCGATTTTTAAAAATAAATTTAGATTTAATTAGTCCCCCAATCTAGTCGTTTCTCTTTTTGGCAGACTCCAATGTCATCCATACCCTGCCTGGTTAGTTAAGAAATTAGATCTAAGCTAATAATGATACCCTCTAAAGACCACACTCTTATAAGTGCTCTCATTAGCAGAACATTACGAATGTGGGATTGGTTAAACAGTTAGCTCAACCACATCAAACTTTTCCCTTGGTGGTCATATGTTTATAGTGAGCAGACATAGCTATTAGAGCACCACTAGACAAGGGATTTGGCGATAAACTTCAATAGTTTGATTTTTTCTACCACTAATCAAGATCTAGAGAAGGCGAATACAAGGTGTATTTAACAAGCGGTCAAACGTTTTCGGAACATTACCAAGTACCATAGTCATCATCTTCACTGAAACCGGTGATTTATTCATTTGACCATAAAGCGATCACGCTTGTAACCGTGTCGCACAAATGTTAGAAGATACTTATAGATACTCAAAACCTGTTTCTAGAGAGAAGAATGAAGTGTCAACTTGTCTACAAGGTTCAGCCGACTTATTGCTCCTCCGCGTGATAGACACCTCGGCGTGGTGCGCATAATTAAGCCAACCCGCAAGCCTGCTGAGGGCGTGATTCTGTCGTGGGGAGTAAAGCTACATCTTGGATAGAGGTGCTCTAATCAGAAGGATTTGGTGATCAGTGAACTGAAGTCTATCATCCCTCTAATCCAGGGTGTCAAGCGAACCGTGCTCATTGGACAGTTCGCAGACAGGAGGTAGTATTGACTGTGTTCTAACGGTGTGCAAGGGAGGCAAACAAACAACCAAAAGGGCGGAACTTAATCCACTCCGAAAAGGGTTCAGGGGTGCTGACAGCAGGTGGTACCTTCGGTACCTTGTAAAAGGCTTCGTGCCTCAGGAAGCGAGGAAAAAAGTAGAAGACCACAAGGCCTAGCTCGGACCCCACAACATCGGGGAAAGGGAGCAGTAGCTTCATTTCACCATCCGTTAAAATACAAGGGTGTCCTGTACAAGTCGGAGGCGGGACCCTCAAAACCCAGTTATCTCGAAGGACAGAAGCTATGCAACTGCAAAAGTAACGGTGGCTGGCAGCAAGCCGACGGTGTCAGCAGTAGTAGAGACGGTAGCAGTTCTCTCTTGCGAATATCCAAGAGTGATGCTGTATGCTGACCTGCAGACAGGGGAGTGGCTAAAACTGGTAGCAGAAGGAGAGAGTGGGCGTGGTCATAAAATGTAGGAAGGAAATACCACGATCCTACTCCATTACTGTGTATCTCCTGAAAAGCACTTGGCAGAAGCACAAGATCACACTTGGTCTCCTAGAGAATTATGGAAATTGCTGCACGGTCGTGACGAGGCCTCGGAATAGACCAATAAACATGCTCGGCAGGGTTGCAGTGACTGGCATCAAGAAGTCGAACGAGGAGATGAGTCAGTCGAGCATTCCATACCCAACCTCGGAGAAAACAGAGACTGCAGAGGAGAAATCAGACCCTTGCTTCCCCTGTTGTGGAAGCAACTGAGGAAGCGAAAGAAGATGACGAATTTATGTCTCTCTCGGAGGACTTGCTCCGTTTGGCTGCATCTGATATAATAGCAAGGATTTCCACCACTGAAGATCTGGGTTTTGATTCAGGAGCCACATATCCTGAAAGGGGAGGTCAATGGACTGACATACAGAAATGTAAAGGTACTAGGGTACCAGATCCAAGAACCTGCCTTTTTTTAGTAAAAGTATTGATTACGTTCTTCTTGCAGAGTATGCCACAGGGACATTGTGCCCGTTTTAGTGACAATGGAGGAGGTGGGCAGCGAACCGTTGTGGGCCGGCAGTACCTACATCCATGCAGCAACTGGTGGAGCACAGCAACTGGATCCGACTATACATCCTCATTCGATGTAACTCCTATGCCTACAACACCACCTGGGAGAGCACCGATACGAATGAAAGAGGTGCGTAACTGCCACAATTTATCTTAATCTCGTCAATTGCCATTTTCAATGTCGGGAGTGTTCCCACTTTTGTTACAAGAGTTAGACAGGAGATATTAGACTTAACCATAGTTAGCGACATGCTTAAAAACCTCATTAGAGGCTAGAAAGTGTCCAAAGAACCATCCATGTCTGACCACAGTAATAAAGTTTCGATTTGGACAACTCGGGCATAGACTGTAGATATCACTTATTGCGTTATTAAAATTAAATTGTCTGTTCTGCAGGTGCGAATGATATCACATCCAATTCAAAATGGTAAGATGAAAACAATGCAGTACTCTTTCTCTTATCCGCCACCACTAAGTCCCAATCATCGGCGGATAGCTGAAAATGGTACAGGAAGGACAAATTGGATAAATATGATTACGCAAGAAAGAGGAGGAAGGACAAAAAGGACTTTGCTCAAAATTTCAATAACGGCGGATTACAGAGCCATCGGACTATCGGCAGATTACTGTATATTAAAATTAAAATATGATCGAAACCTAAAGCATAAAATGTGTTTTTTTTTGCAATTCACATTCAAAACCACAAAATGGAAGACGCCGCATGTGCAACGTCATAGTTTCAAATTCATTTAATGCATTTGACAAAACGGAATTAAGAGTCACTTCATTTTCGATATTCCAGAAAGTTTCGAAACAATTATGTGCAAGATTATCGACTTTGCGGGGAAAACTATTTAAAAGCATTGAGCATAAAATGAAATTGCCAGAACAATGGATACTGTTTAAAAACTAATCGAAGAGTCCCGTCTACACCCGCCACAAAAAAGATGATAATCAATTGAAAACTTTAACAGCAAGTTGTGCGAGTGACACACAAGTTTTCAATGGAAACTTTCAGTAAGTAGCTACTTATTTCGGTGTTTTTTGAAACTTTGTCAACATCAACCCCATATAATGGTTGATGATTTGCATTCGTTCGGAAATGATTTAAATTCGTGACGTACGGATGGAGACATTTTTGTAGTGTACACTTTTTAAGTGGAAACAGAATTTCAAATGTTTGCAATGACCCACTTGGTCGCAATGTCAAGAGTAGTCCCACACTACAGTTGGACGTCTGAGAGGACGAAGATTTCCTCCTTAAACGACCACCCGCCTTTCCTTTTGCCGCCATAAAACACCGACCAGTCTGACTGGATTTTGGGGCAACGCAGGAACAAAAAAAGAACAGCATTTAGTTATCCAGCCAGTCAGTGTTGTACACAACGTACATAGCATGCAAAAACTATGCACACAGAAGCATGCAAGCAAGCAAGAAAAAGAAGGAGATGCTGCGGCAAAAGTTAAGTGCGACTACAATTACTAATCCTCGTAAAGCACTCTAGCATCCGTGAGATTTTCATTCATTCAGGTTGTTTCCCACGTTCAAGTGCTTGTGTGTGAATACTCGGCGGCAACATAGTGCGGCGGGTGGTGTGAATGTGAAGTGAAACTTTTAACACTCACCCAACCTAGTCCGCAACTGAAGTAAAAAGTTTATTTTTTTTTTATTTCACAAAAGCTCTGCACAATAAATTGCGCGCACACAAAGCGAGGAATTTGAATTCCTTTTTTGTTCGTTCTTCTCACTCAACTACACCCACAGCCACATAGACCCACTCCAAAATGACATAACATTCAACGAGGCAGAAATACAAACCCTGAGTGGGGAAAGTGAAAGAGGTGGTAGGAAGTGTGGTGTTTACACACTCTTAAATGGGATTTAACAAGTTTGTGTTGCGCCTAAATTCGGACTGTGGACGCCCACAGCATAGCGCCCACAATGCCCCTGTTGTACTCACGTTTTAATCTTGGCCGCATCGGAGCGTGTATCGTTTTTTATGCCATAATAACCCAGCAATGCGTCCTTGTCGGTCTCCTTGATAACTGTGTTGGCCTTCTCGATGATAGTCTGCAGTGTACTAGTGAGAGCTTCAATGTCCGGCTTCCCCTCGACGGTGTCATCCCCGGCTATGAATCTGGCGAACGCGAACGGCAACCATGGCTTCAATTGTACATTTTCGACGTTCTGGATGTACATCAGGATGGCAGTGAGATGCTTGGGGTGGGCGGCAAGCACCGTGTTGCAAAGTTCCTCGGCCTTGTCCAGATCTGCAAGATAAACGATTTCGTAAACAATAGCTTCAATAAAGATTGATTGATCATTGGCCTTACCTATTTTTGCAATCATTGTGCACTGGTAGTCACGCAGTCCCTCGGCGTAGTCGTCCTTCGGTTTGGCTGACTTCTTCGGACTGCCAGATCCATTGGCGGGTGGCTTGCCTGCACTGCCTCTCTCGATGCCATTGCCAGCGACCAAGGCGGTGCCATTCGTCTTTTTGCTCGGTGCGGAAGCGCCTTCGCTCATCAAGTACTGAAACTTCATAACGTGCACTTTGCGGCCAATTTCGTCCTTGGCCAGTGACAGTGCTCCATTCAACCAGGCTGTGCCGCTGGGCAGTGCTGCCTTTGTGATTTTCTCATTGCTCAAAGGCGCTACATAAACAACTTTCGGTACGTTCTTCACCAGCGCGTTGCTGAACTTCCGGCCGGCGACAATGCACTGATTGTACTGCTCGTAGATATCCAAACTAATCGGGCTCGACAACTTGAACAACGCCACCATGTTCGCCTCGGCGATTTTCTCCAGTGCATCCTTCTTCTCGTGACGTATCTGCAGCCGCACAGTGTAGTCGCCCTTCTCCAGCTTGGTACAGAACTTTTGCGAGTGAGCGTCACCGCAAGCAATTAGCATTTTGTTCGAATCGAAGAGCATCCAGAGTTGGGACTCGAATTCGGACTCATAGAGCAGTGAGTTGAAGAGCGGCGCGTACAGGGCAATTTCCTGTGCCTTGGCGACACTTAAGTTGTAGGTTAAAATGTTCTGATAAATTTGCCTGCCCTCGGGAATTACGTCGCGTGTTGGGCTCAACGCTGTGATCTTCGTTTCGGCTGGCTTCAGGACAACTGCAGCAGTTTTTAATTGAATGGACGGTTGGAATTCTTCCGCACACAGAGCAGTCACGTGGAATTGGTGAATGCCCTTAGCTGAATGCATAACAGCTGAAAATAGATTTCAAATATAAATTTTGTATTACAACTCATTGGATAATCAGAATAATGAAGAACGATGTTCTTTTACATAGCTTGAAACACTGCACATAATCTTAATGTCTGAGCATTCAATTATGGGACAAAATACATGAGATACGCATAATACCATATATCATACAAAAGGACTATCTTATTTGTTCGCCGATTGCCCGCGGTCTGTTCTTAACAAACGTGGACGTGATTCAGTTAAGAACTCAACTTTTTTCTTTCTCACTCCCAGCTAAAGTCAAGAGCTAGCTATCTTTAACTGACGATCATGTATAACCCAATTTCCACTTTACATACTGTGCCGATGGTTGGAATAGACTCTTTACATGATTTATACTATCCAGGCGGTGAACAGTGTTTATTCAAGTACATACTGCCTGGATAAAATTATATTCTACTGTTTAATGCTTATTATACTCATAACTTATTTAAATTGTTGAATTTTTACATAAATTTAATTAAATAAACTTGAACTTAAATTAGTTAATTAGCCCAATTCTAAATATTCCCGGGGAGAAGAATCCGCGAGTTGCGTTCTCCCGAGAAGAAAGTTCTCCTATTCCGAATTCCCCGGGAGACAATTCTCCTCTTCGAATTTGAGAGTGTGAAAAGGAATATTCATTATTTGTAGCGATAAAATTAAACATTGTGTTTTAAGTGTTAGATATAGTAGACCTTAATTGCCAGGGTTGTGTTGTTTGGTTAACATTTTTCGGAAAAAGATGAGAAAATGAATAGCATTGCATTCAGGTTGTTGGCAGAATGTGGATGCTGAAGACAACCCACAAGGATAGCCAATGGCTATTGGGAGTTTTGTGCAGGATAGCACAAATCCTCTCGAGTTGCCTGAATTATTGTACAAATGTGCAAATGTATTTTAATTTACTCATTTTGATAAATTTCTGTTTACTAGATTTCAAAATTAGTGTAAGGCGTTTTCCAATATCCACTATTGTGAAAGTGAGTGCATGTTTGGGGTTCTTTGCTGAAGGGGGGTACTAAAGTTGTAGACCATAATATGGGCAAACACTAAATAAGTTCAATATCCCAAAACTCGGGAAATGATATGAAATACTCCGCTTTTTTGAATCTTGTGATGCCTACTTCATTGTCCAGAGAATGTTTCTCATTTTCGAAGATTGATTACAATAGGAGAAATGGGAAAATGGAACAAATTCCCCGGCAGTTTTTATTTAAAATCGCGCTGATGAATGCACTTCTTTTGAGAGGTAATGTAATGTATTCAAAATATGCATTCAAACATACTCAACATAATTGAGTCTTCCTCTCATCTTTCGAATATTTAATCCAATCGTTAAAATACACAATTATAGAAAATTTGTAAAGAAATTTGTACCGCGTTGTGCAGGCTGGAAAATGTCTTAACATGAAGAAAAGTACCACATAAGCAAAATTTAGCCCGGGTACAAGCGGGTACATTTAGTTAAAACACCAACGAAATGACAGAGCTTTGGTAAAAAATTTTTTGAAATCTTGGTACATGAGGTATTGTTAAAAATATCCAATCATCACCTATAATCAGGTCATTGAAGTTTTTTACTTTTGCCCAACTATGATATGGTAGATAGGTAGGCGGGGCTGCTAGTGAATTCACCAGCACACTTAGACCAAATTGGGTAATTGTGATACCCACAGTCAGACTACTACCACTGATTGACCACTTCAGTGAAAGTGCCGTTAATTTTTAAATTAATTAATTTGCTTTCACTGGGATTCGAACCGGGGACCCCGCTAGCCACGAGCAGGCACTTAACCAACTGCGCCATCCAGTCGTTGTCCCAGAGCATGTACTACACGAAAAAAAAACAGTGTGGGATGACATTGCCACTGTAACTTCCTAATATTGAGCTCAAAGAAACTCTACCTATTAGAAAAAAGATAACAAAATTATGTATTTACTTTTGTAAGAATATGTGAAATTTTACGAGAATTTTATTTGTATTGGACAAAAAACAGTGGCCCTACAGTGATGGGCAAACAAATTTATACAGCTTCTTGTGCTAAACAGCATCCTTCAATATTCTGTATATGAATAATATATATTCTGGGTTTTTGAGTTAGTTTTGTTTGGAGATTTTATTTTCTTTTTGTTACAGGTGTACACGTTTTTATTACCTTTGTTAGTAAAACATAGAATGTCTCGATTTATTTTTATACTATTTATTTACGGTATTACTGAGATCTTGTTATTCAATTTTATGCAAAATATATAGACTGAAATGGTTTAAATTCGCACACATGCGTGGTCTACTAATATTCATTGTATCTAATGGCTTAGTCCTATTTGAATGTAAAAACACAATACGTTTGTTTTAACGGAGTGTGTTCGTTTCCACGAACACTGGGTGCACATATTAGCCTACATATACAGTAAGGGAATACATAAATATATATTTCTGTACCTTTCATATTGGTTTTTGCTTCGTGTGTCCGTTATTAGGAGCACAACTGCTCAAAAGACATTGAAATACAAGGCCATGGCCGCTATAGAGGAGGTTAATTGTAAAGTTGTTAAAATTCACGGTACAGGGAATTAATTCCTGGGGTACTAAGTGCACTGAGGGTCTTAGTTCCCATTTAAGGTGGGAGCGTACTTCACTCTCTAATGGGAACTAAGAACATACTCAAAAGTTCGCAGAGGGAACTAACTTTCTACAACTATAGGTGAACATCTCTTAAATTTGACCTAATTTAGTTATTCGAATAAAGACCAATTTTCGGGTTTATTTTACCAAACAATTTTCTAACATAAGGAGTATAATAGGTATGAGGGCCCCCCAGTAACCCCAATACTTGGGGTTACTCTATAGGATTTGCGGTAGGTGCAAGTTTCTTTCTAAAGTATGGAAAACACGAATAAAAAGAAGCTTTTAATACCCATACCCTAAATCCTAAGTGACTCAGACACGAGGCTTGCAGCGGTGTAGGAAACTAAGCCCCCGGGAAATAAGTCCACTGTGGGAATTTGGTAAATCTGACTTAGTTCCCATAAAAGGTCAATTCAATTCCCTCTAAATGTGAAATAAATTCCCACCTTTTAAGTCGCCGAATGAAATAAGACCAAATTTCAAATGTAGCCTGTAAGAAAGTCGGGTGTATTTAAATTATCAGGTGGGTGGCTCGCTTCGCTTGCTAAGATGATTTTCGTTAACCCTTTTTTCCCAGGGTTTAAATGTTCATGCGAATTCGTCGCTCGGCTAAGGGTATGTCAACAACTGCCAGGCAGACGTCTGGATCCAAAGTTTAATTATATTTACTCTGGGCTATTGAGCAGTATAATATTTTCAGCAGTCAATAAGAAAAAAGAAAATATAAAAAAATACAGAATTAACTTTTAATTATACACGACGAAATAAAGCCAAATTGATCTTATTTTGTTTCTATAGCGAAATACAGCCAAATTGGAAACTGCGTATATTTGCAGATTTAAGACGAAATAAGGCTAAATTTTGAAACAGGGGTGACATGAAAAATAAAGAAAAAGCTTATTTGGCTTTATTTCGCGTTGCAGTTTGAAAAACTGGCGATTTTTGTAATTTAGCTTCAGGTGCCTGCCTGACAGTTGTTGATATACCCTTAGCGGAGCGACAAAGTCGCGTGACCGGTTGAACCCTGCGGAAAAAAGATTAAATTCCTGTGCGAAAAAGTGAGCCACCCACCCCATACTTGTTTTTTCCTAAATTTCAAATTTGGCCTTATTTTGATTTGAAAATGTATTTAACGTATATAAAGGATTTTCCAATAGGGACTTGACAACTTTGAATTTATTTTGTGAACGCACTCTTCACTAATCATCAAACTGCCACTATCAATTTAATCAGTAAACTCAAAATGTCTGCAAATTATAAAAATTTTCTACCGAAATTCGGAGTCGGTGATAGCACCTTTAAGAGCGTTAACTCCAATTTTCAACTAAGCTTATTTTTGGTTCAATGGGTTCGTCAATAAGCAAAACATTGCCTTATTGGTCGGGAGAAAATCTAAATGTGTCGTGAATCACCATTTCATCCGGTTTTGCATGCCGTCGGCGTTATTGGACCATATTTTTTCGTAGACGATAACGATTGTCATGTTACTAATGGTCAGTGTTATCGAGCCATGATTACAGGTTATTTTTGACCTGAATTCGAAGATATGGACTTGGACGACATGTGTTTTCAACAGGATGGTACCACAAGCCCAAAGTACACGTTACAATCGATCTATTGTAGAGTAAATATGGTGAGCGTGTTATCTCAAGATATGGGCCGCTTGACTATTTTCTGTGCGGCTACGTTAAGTCATTGGTTTATGCCAACAAGCCGACGGCGTTGGAAGAACTCAGAGCCAACATTGTACGCGAAATAGCGGCCCTTTCGGCCGAAATGTGAGGTCCAACGAATCGAGCGCTTCAAACGTGTCCGCGGTGACCATATGAACGAAGCCGAGTTTCATTCATAAATGTTTTGATTGTATTTCAAGTCGTTAACAACATTTTTGAAATATCTCAAATACCTTGCGTTTTATTTAAAAACAAAGTTGTCAAGTCATTATTGGAAAACCCTTTATATTTATTACAAAATAAAATAAGTCTCTTTTAAAAAATCGCTAATCAGCGCGTAACGACCAACGTTTTTGGCTATAGCATGGATATGGGTCGCCGTAACGTAGTGGGTGCCAGGTTGAATACCCGAATTTACCGCATATCATTATTCACGGCTCCACCTCTTTCGAGTCACTGACAATGCTCAAAGAGTATTTCCTGTCTAGAAAAAGCTTCTCAAACTTGGCCGTTCGGAGTCGGCATTAAACTGTTGGTCCCTTCCACTCGTGAGAGAACAATAGCACGCACAACACAAGTGGTTGCTGAGAAGCTAGGCCCAGGTCCACCTCGGACTGTCGCGCCACCCATATTATTATATTATTATGGATATCTTCTCTTGATTCGATTGAATGACATGGCATCATGGAGCAAATGATACAAAAACAATTGAACACATCTCTCGCGCAATGTAATTTCTCCCCACGATCTTTTAATTTGATGTCTATTTATCTGTTGAGTATATTCGTCATAAAAGTGACTTTGTCTTTCGATTAGCATTCAATAGAAAGTAAACCAAATAGAGAGCGTTATGACAACAGGAGAAACCTCCTCAAAATGTCTTTAATCACTGCTGGAAACTAGATTAGGTTAGGAATTGATATTATTTACTTAGGCTAATATAGGCCAAATGTAATGCAACTTCAATCTGACCAAATAATGTTTCATTACCCGACCACGCTGATGTGCTTTTAAGTATTCTTTAAGTCGTTAAAGTAAACTTTTATTTTGCGTGTATGACATCTGTAAAATCCGTAGAACTTGTTCACAACAAGCTGGCACATTTGAAACTACCTAAGTTGCAGTGAAAATCTAAATATCACGTAATATGCTCGCAGACACATCCAAAAAACAGTTGTGAAACAAAGTCGAAAACAGATGCCAATTTGCTTTTGATCAAATCACGAACAGCAGTTAATGAGCATCACTTTGAAATATTGTATGTACAGTACGACGACATACATTATCCCAGTCAGTCGTAGGATAGGTTGCTGCCTCGGGCATCACCCCCGTCACGACAGAATAACGAACTTTCGACTCACAAATGAACTTGATGTTGGCACTGCTCAGTCGCTGATGATGAAGATGTAAACAAAATATTCATCCTCTCCGCAGTGGGGCAAGGTTACACCCGAAAACGCACACACAGGAATAAAGATCAGCGTCATTATTTTCAACTTGTTATCTTATCTACGAGTGCAAACGAATTCCATCCGGTAGGACACCACCGTCGTCGCCAACAAGCTATCCACGCCAAATTCATACCCAACCCATGCATGCAGGCACGTATGCGAGGAGGGGTGAGACCGTGTTCTAATTTCCATTTGCGCCCCAACTTTGAGAGACCGACCGACCCAGCTTCCGATTGACCAAGGTATTCCCTGAATTGGCCAAATTAAAATTCACTGAACGTTGTGCGATTAATTCAGGTTCGCCCCCTTTTATGCTCCCCTTCGCTCGTTCGCTCGCTGACTGACTCAAAGGACTGCTCGAAAGAGTTTTAGTGTACCGCAAAATGTACTTTATCTCGCTATTGCGTAACTAACGAAATCCAAAAGTGTGCTATTTGCTTAACCAGATATGTACATAGTCCCTCATGCGAGTGCGGTAAGGTCTTGCGTGTGCTAGCGCTTTGTTCTTTTTCCTTTTTTTGTGTGTGTGTGTGTTTTTTTTTCCGACTTGTTTCACAAATATTACATGCGAGCAAATTTGCACGAACAGAACGTATTACATTTGGCCGCTCCGCTCTGAAAATCTCTGGTGCATCTCAATTTCCATATGCAAGGGCAAACAAAGGAACGCAACATCATTCCCTCTTCCTGTTCCTGCAACAGCAACAGCAAAGCAAGAGAGCTTTGCCTGGCTCAACAGTACAGTGCACGGCTACGTGGAGAGGGAGCTAAAACTGTTAAAGCACTTGCTAATGTGTATGGTAATTTATATCCAGGTGGTTTGTCGCATTTTATTGCCCAACTTAACTTGGTCCTTTGCTGGTGCCACTGAGCCCTACTGCTGAAACATGGAGCACGGGTGTGTGGGAGGGGCACTGGCTTGTTGTACTCATCCAGAGACGAGCACAACGACAACTGATGGCATGAAAAGGACATGGAAAATTTAGACGACCGGATGGGGAGCACTGGGCGGTGATAAAGGATGTAAGTCTTTGTTTGTACGTGTAGTCACTGATGATCTTCTTGTGCCGGAAACTGTTACAGGAGAACTTTTGTTTAGTGATTCGTGCTCTATAGATGTACACACATGTCAAGGTGGAACTCACAAGACAGAAAAACACTGCCAATCATGATGCAATATAAATGCAAGTCACACGTGCAAGTCGGTCTCAGTGGCCAACTTCAAATCTGATGATATGCTGGTTGTGATTTTCATTATTCCATCATTGTAAGGATTTGATTCCGTCAGACGCTTTGTGTTGGCGCTTTCGCTTTGTCTTGCGAAAACCACATCTGCAGATCGAGTTCCCAATTTGCTGGGGTTTCCAGATTCCAGGTGCGGACGTAAGGCAGCAGGTAATCCGTTCATTTCGTGCAAATGAATCTTCGAACGGGAAGCAGAGACACATGACTTATGTCATGTGTTCGCCATGGCGATTCGGTTTGTAGAAGTTTTTCAAATCAGCTTTGTCGGATGGAATCTCCTTGATTACATTGATACTCCCTCTAACTATCGATGACACAAGTCATTTCGAAAAAAAGGACCAGCTTAATGCAGGAGATATCGCTGTATTGTACTTAAGTGGTTAAAGAGGTGAGAAATTTTTCACAAAATCGACTGCGAAGAGTGATTCTGAGATGTTTTTTGTGGCAGTCCTACCCAGAGAGCGTTGACTTCTGCACTAGAACGATTCTGAAAAAATAATGACTTTACTAGCATGCCTCCTCCGACTACACAATTCTTTGCCAACCTCATCCAGCACAGCACTCCAAGTTGGGATTTTTCTCACAGTGGCATACACAGATATGTAAGACTCTTTCGAGTGATATAATTCCTTCTCCGTGACATGAGCTCAGGCAATATCCAACAGATACAAAGTCATTTCAAACTCCATTCCTTCTACAGAATGTAGATGCATGCATTTCAGGAAAGATTAAGAAATGTTGAAAAGTTGGTGGTGCCTGCGGGGAAGTTGAATGGAGTAGAAAGATGCGGCTGTAATCCGGAAGAAAATATCCGTTGACTAGAAGGACGGTCGGATTCCTATCCTTTGAAGCCAAAACGCCCGATTCAAGAAGAAGAACGAAACCCAATTCTCGGTATAAAGACCTAGTAATTACAGACACACGAACGATTGGTCTCCTTGATGAATGAAAGAACCATGCTCCATACCATCACCGAAGAAGGCGAATGGATGGATCTAATTTCGAGAATCTTGGAGTATTACAGGAAACTCATGATATACAGCTCCGAGCAAAAAAAATGCAAACGGGTACAACATCAGAAATAATTCTGCGTAACTTCCTGTAACGGTATCCAATCTGGTTCTTCTTTTGAAATGTTTCTTTCCTTTGTGAAACTATTTGATTTTGAGTATCAGTTTGTAATTTGTCTCTTGCAGATGTTAAAATTATTTAAACAATTGGTATAAGACGAAAATTTGGACGAGCAAAAAAATGCTAATGCTTAAAAAAATACAAAAATTACCAAATTTATTAATTTTTTTGGACATAATAAATAAGTAAGCTAGTGGGTCGCCGTGGCGTAGTGGGTAAGTGCGTCGACTCCTACTCAAAGGGTGTCAGGTTCGATACCCGAAATTACCACCTTTGATAATTCACGGCTCCACCTCTTTCGAGTTACTGACAATGCTCGAAGAGTATTCCTGTCTAGAAAAAGCTTCCTCAACTTCGCCGTTTGGAGTCGGCATTAAACTGTAGGTCCCTTCCACTCGTGAAAGAACAATACCACGCACAACACGAGTGGTTGCTGAGAAGTTGGGTCCAGGTCCGCCTCGGACTGTAGCGCCACCCATATTATTATTATAAATAAGTAAACTAATATTAAAGGCTTACTATCTCGTTGCATAACCTTTGTTAGCAATAACGCCCGCAATCTTGAGGGCATTGAGTCTACCAGGAAAATCAGTAGATCCGGTGAGATATTTTCCCATTCGGACATTATTCTTTCCCATAGCTCATTTCTATCGGATGTCCTCCCCTTCCTTATATCTCGATCTACAAGGTCCCATAAATTTTCTATGGGATTGAGATCAGGAGATCAGGACAGAATTATTTCTGATGTTGTAACCGTTTGCATTTTTTTTGCCCGGTACTGTACACTGTTGTGGCTAGCTGAGAATCATCTTCATCGGCCATGATAGAACATCAACATTTTCGCTGTCCGAAAACCCTCGGACCAACCGGCTGATGTGCTTGTGGTCATTGTCATGTTGAAATAAGCAGTCTTCAGGCATATTTGTCTTTAAATGTGGAAGCATGTGGTTTTCTTATATTCCCCGTACATTTCGGCATTCATCCGACCGTTTATTTCAACCAACTGACCAACTCCTTGACGAGAGAATGAACCTTAAATAAAGTTTTACTAGAAATCTAACTTGCAGAACCTTTTAGATTGCTTACCGCACACCATTACAGATCCTCCCCCATGTTTGATATCTGGGACAATATCTTTGCCCCGAAGGTCTTCGAACATAGCGAATACCGTCCGACGAGAAGATTTTAAGCTTGCTCTCGTCACTCCATAAAACGTTAGCCCATTGCTCGCTCGTCCAATGTAGGTGGCGTTTCGCAAAATCCAGCCGTTTCTTTCTATTTATTGCACTGATGAATGGTTTCTCTGCTGGGCGTCTTGCAAACAGTTCTGATTCCCTTACTCGTCGCCTAACAGTGTGTACACACACTTAGGTCAAGATGTTCATTGACGTAGTCTATAACTTCAACGGCAGTCTTAAGAGAGAGAGCAATATCCTTCATGAGCCTGTCATAGTTAAAAGCTGCATTGATTGCTCCTTTGCATCCAGTAGACAGTTGTTTCTAATTATTGTATATAACAAGTGCTTATTATAAAAATAACCTATTGTGTCTATAACACCCCTAGATTTCTAGACCCAAATTTTCGTCTTATACCACTTATTTAAATAATTTTAACATCCGCACGAGACCAATCACAAACTGATACTCAAAATCAAATAGTTTCACAAAGCAAAGAAACATTTCAAAAGAAAAACGAGATTGGATACCGTTACAGGAAGCTACGCAGAATTATTTCTGATGTTGTAACCGTTTGCATTTTTTCGCCCGTTACTGTACACTGCTGCGGCTAGCTGAGAATCCTCTTCAGTGATTACCACTGCGAAGGTAAATCAAAATTGGAATGGATCTGGATGCGGTTTTTCACTCTGCAAGGTCAAACTTATACTCCGAGCTTGAATGGAATGTGTCGTCATATTTGAACTATTTGACGAAAAGGATGAGTCTGCCGTATCGTGGTAGGGATGTATCTTATCTTTATAAAGAAACTGGGGTGATTATCCCTCTTTTTAAAAATGGGGATAAAAGAGACTGGTTTAACTACAGGTGCATGTCTCTCTTAAGTCTCCCCGGGAATGTCTACGCCAAGGTTTTGGAAGCGCGTTCAAGAGCTATGGTCGAGGCAAGGATGAACTGTGCTGCTTTCGTCCCGGCAGAAGTACAACCGACCAGCTTTTCACTCTAAGAATAGCACTTGAGAAGGCTTGGGAGTATGCCAAACCCAGCCACAGCTGTTTCGGAGATTTGGAAAAGACATATGACCGAGTGCAGGATTATGGGATTGAGGGCCCCCTTTTGAGGGCCATTCAGAGTCTATACACAGACTATAGCAACTATGTTCGGGTCAACACACCACTTTCACCGTGGGCGTCGCCAAGGGTGTGTCTTGTTACATCCCTTTTAATTTTTTATATGGACTGGATGTTGAAGCGCAGCCGAGGCGAGGAATATTTCACATTGGAAGAGTTGAGGGTAAGTCATCTTCTCTTTGCAGATGACTTAGTTATTCTCAGATCTTGCCAGACTGGCCTCCAGCGCGCACTCATGTGCCAGTATATACTGATGCTGTGAAGGTCTCATCAAAGCAGGTGGAGAAGTTTAAGTATCTCGAGGTCTTCTTCACGAGTGATGGGAGGAGTAAGGCTGAACTTCCCTGTAGAAGTTACCCTCCCTGGGTCAGTTTTGACACAGCTTGGGAGATCTGTAATCTGGAAGGCCGAGCTTAGTGTGAAAACCAAGTATGCACTCAACTCGGTATTTG
Source organism: Eristalis intricaria (assembly GCA_964034865.1). Taxonomy (NCBI): domain Eukaryota; kingdom Metazoa; phylum Arthropoda; class Insecta; order Diptera; family Syrphidae; genus Eristalis; species Eristalis intricaria. The sequence continues at coordinate 29,245,223 of OZ035877.1, forward strand.
CACGAATGTCCCCACCATCAAGACTACCGAGGCGGGCCTTGAATGCGATTCCATCAGACAAGGGACCACTTAACCGACCCAGGAAAATGTGGTTGGACAAGTCCATAAACTCGCCTGGTTACACTTGGGCATAACTCCTGGTTAGTTAGAGTCGATGGTGGAGGATCGAGTTGCCTGGAGATCTGTCGTGCGTAGTTTACCCCCGCGACCCCTTTAGTGTATCATACGGGTCAGGAGATGATGGCATATTGTGACGAGAATAAAATAACAAAAGAATTTAGCTAGAAAACCAATCAAAATCAGTGTCGCCGTCTACCAGAATTGATCTTAACAAAATAACGCAAGCCAACCAACTTTCGATAAGTAATGTATATTCGTTCGTGTGTGTGTGTAAAGTAGGGGTTCTAGAAAAAAAACCTTAAGAAGCACTTTGTTCCGTTTTGATTCCACAACTCTGAGACACAGAAATGGGGGTTATGGGAGGCCCTTTATTAAGACCTAAACCATCTTGTAGAGTTTGGCAACATCACTTATCCCTTGATGGTCATCTTATGTATTTCTCCGAGAGATTAGTACATACACTAAATGTTCGATTTGTGGCTGTAGGTAGTCTCTAGGTCTCATTTTCCGATTAGACATTACAGTCACGGCAGTGGTCATTATATGGGATGTCCAGTTTTACTGGGTGTTCACCTATTGGCCAGTGACCTGTGATGATCCCTATTCCAACAATTTTAGCAGCATCGGTATGAGTTCTGTAAAGGATATGTCTTGTCCTAGACCAATTATAACGTGCCCTTGTTTTCCTAGATGGTGCACAGTTATTGAAAGACACCCATCTAAAGCAGGCCATCGTCGGGAAATGCGCTGATATTCTTGAATTGATAGAGCCGAGCGGGATCGGGACATACATCGCTGTCGATCGATGAAGTGCCAGTCCTAATTTTGCGAGTTAATCAGCTTTCAGATGTCGCAGAATGTTGCTGTGCTTCCGTGAATCCAGACTTAGATAGTAACTGACAGTTTTGCAGACAAAATGCAGAAAAAACGATATCTGTCGTCCAAATGCTAAAGCGAGGCGATTGACTTCAGACCCGATGAAAGCCTAATACAAATTGTTTTACGATTTTTGATTTCGCCACGACGAAATTTTCAGGGAAAATCGACTAATATCGATCATTATCGTAAATCACAATACCAAACAAAAAATAAAATAAGAAGAACCAATTTATGTACTGTACGACAGGCCTCTCGAATAGCGACGACTCCTGCTTGGAATAGAATATTGTGAAAATCAGAAAGAAGTGGATTTTTTTTGGGCACATAAACCCGCTCCGATACTACAGTTCATATTTTTGCCGTCAATCTATGCATACACTCATGCTCATACAATTAAGCCACATATGCTATAATGAAGTACCTGCTGTCTCACATCTACTTCCGCCAATCCGGTTTATTCTCTTTGTTTGGGTTATTATGGGTTATACTGTCCACTGTTGGACATATCGATAAACTATTTTTTGCGCTTAAGCAGTTTTAAAATATTTCAGGTTAATTCATTGCAACATTTGTTGCTTAATTGTATGAGCATAAGTGTCATCTGGGACGAGACATAAGACCAAATGATTCAGTAAAACTAAAAATAAACTGAGAATCAACTAATCAACCGAGAAGTTATGAAGTGTATTTTCTTTTGAGTTTTTCTTTTATTCTCAATCTGTTCTGCTACTTATTATGGCGCTGAAGTGAGACATTTTTTCGAGTTCTCTTGTAATTAGTAGTTGGTTAGTCATTCGAATGATTTAGTCAATCGAGATGTTGTACGAAACTATAAACACTCGAAGAATCATATGAATGTGCCCATCTCAAGTGACCATTCGATTATTAATATAAGTATCTCGTTTACTAAAGACTCGATTCTTTAAATCATTCGATAATGCCCATCACTACTTGCTAGGTTGCGGTTTAGTGCTCTGATCAACTTGAAATACGATAGAGCGACGATTTTCGCTTGGAAAACAGAAGCATACTCAGAAAGAGGTGGATATGTTCAGAGGTTCTGTGTACGTACCCCCTGAGACCGTCTATATATCTACATCTCACTCAAAACACGTTTATAGCCATATGGTTTAACATTCCACAACTTAGTAAACCATACACAAATACAACAAAGCGCTACCGCATGCAAGACATTCCACCCCCACTGTTAAAGTGGTGAGTAAAAAGGGTGCTTTGGCAAGTAACTCATGTTTGGAAACATGGTTGAAGTGCTATGCATTTGTGAAAACGTATAAATATGGACATGCCGGCAAAAATTATACAACATGGCGGCCTGTCAAAAGCTAGTTGGTTTCAGTTCATGTTCATCCCAGCAGAAGTGGTCACAATGTAAAAATATACAGTGCTCCACAGAAGCACTGTATATTGTATTGCGTACAATAACTGTGTTTTTTTTTTGCAAGCGTATATACGCTTAATTTATAAGTGCACAAATAAACGATCATCGGCGCTTAATGATTCATCATAAAATCTTGGCAGCACCGATGACATTAATGACATTTGTGGCAGTCAAGGGTGGAGCCGTTTAAGGTGATGGTTGATCGTTAATGGTCACAATCTTCGGTTTTCGATTGTGTAGCGTGACCATAACTTTAAAAGCAAAAACTTAATAATTATACGATAAAAAAAATGTTCGTCAAATGAAATGAATCGTTTACGAAACCTAAACGGAATGTATAGCAGAGACACTCTGGGTATACCAAAAATTGCATACTTATGGATGCCAAAAATATTAAAAATGATCTAATACATCAACCACACCAGCAAATGTAAGCCACATACAGCAACCTAAACAATGAATGAATGTATTCAGGAATGAACACACAGAAAATAATGTTTGGAAGCATTGTTTTTATCCGCGCTTATTTCTTAAGCGGCGATAGATATGACGAGTAACTTAAGCGGATATAGGATTTGTTGTTAGTGTATTTTACATACAAATTGAAATTTAAGCGTATATATACTTGCAAAAAAAACACACCTAATAATGCAATTTAGAAAGAAAGAGCTGTCATTCACATAATATAAATTAAGAATATGTTTGAAAGGTATCTTCCAATAAAACAAGGTTAATGGCTTCAGTTTTTCACAAAATTAATAGATATTGCTATTCGTTAAAAAAATACAATAACAAAAAGCAGTCGTAAAAATTAACTCCACAAAAGTTTGCGTACAGGTGAAAATAAATGCAAGGAACGTTACTACAAGTCGATAATTAATCTCTAAATTCTTTTGGTGATATCCTCTTATACTTATGGCCCGCTTAAGCCGGTTTTACATGGATGCTACAAATTTTGTGGTGTAAGAAATGCTTGGATTAGCATTGCTGGGTGTCCATGACCTGAATGCTCTTGAACGTTTCTAGATGCGTTGGTTGTTATTACCTTATTCAAGTTGAGCGCTCTCGTTATTAGTCATTATAAATGGTTTTTGGACCACCATTCGCTTGATGACCCGCTTATCTCTTAGAATGAGTTTCGATGGACGGCCTATCAAGCCCGTTGTTCGAACTGTTCATCATACCTTAAGCGATCTATCGTTCCTCAGCAATGTCAATGCTCGAATAAACAAGCAACCTACGTGAATGAACTGTCTACCATTGCATTAACAGTGTTAAATGAAAGAGTATTTTCCCTTGTACGCCAACTTTTGTGGAGTTAATTTTGCGACTGCTTTGGTTTTAGGTATTGTATTTTTTTAACGAATAATAATATATAATTTATTTTGTGGAAAACTGAAGCCTTTCGCCTTGTTTTGTTGGAAAATATTTTTAACTTATACTCTGAGGATAAAAGCCTTTTTTCCCCAATTTCATCGTTGTACGCAAACTTTTGTGGAGCACTGTACGTGTATTTACGTCTATTGACGTTTGAATATACATTCAATATAATAATAATAATAATATTGGTGGCTCTACAGTCCGTAGAGGGCCAGAGCCTAGCAGAAACTCGCGTTGTTCGAACTGTTCATCATACCTTAAGCGATCTATCGTTCCTCAGCAATGTCAATGCTCGAATAAACAAGCAACCTATGTGAATGAACTGTCTACCAATGCATTAACAGTGTTAAATGAAAGAGTATTTTCCCTTGTACGCCAACTTTTGTGGAGTTAATTTTGCGACTGCTTTGGTTTTAGGTATTGTATTTTTTTAACGAATAATAATATATAATTTATTTTGTGGAAAACTGAAGCCTTTCGCCTTGTTTTGTTGGAAAATATTTTTAACTTATACTCTGAGGATAAAAGCCTTTTTTCCCCAATTTCATCGTTGTACGCAAACTTTTGTGGAGCACTGTACGTGTATTTACGTCTATTGACGTTTGAATATACATTCAATATAATAATAATAATAATATTGGTGGCTCTACAGTCCGTAGAGGGCCAGAGCCTAGCAGAAACTCGCGTTGTTCGAACTGTTCATCATACCTTAAGCGATCTATCGTTCCTCAGCAATGTCAATGCTCGAATAAACAAGCAACCTATGTGAATGAACTGTCTACCAATGCATTAACAGTGTTAAATGAAAGAGTATTTTCCCTTGTACGCCAACTTTTGTGGAGTTAATTTTACGACTTCTTTTGGTTTTGTTATTGTATTTTTTAACGAATAACAATATATGATTTATTTTGTGGAAAACTGAAGCCTTTCGCCTTGTTCTATTGGAATATACGATTCAAAAAGATTTTTAACTTATACTCTGAGGATAAAAGCCTTTTTTCCCCAATTTCATCGTTGTACGCAAACTTTTGTGGAGCACTGTACGTGTATTTACGTCTATTGACGTTTGAATATACATTCAATATAATAATAATAATAATATTGGTGGCTCTACAGTCCGTAGAGGGCCAGAGCCTAGCTTCTGAGCAGAAACTCGTGTTGTGCGTGATATTGTTCTCTCACCAGTGGAAGGGACCAACCGTTTTTTTTTTTGCCGACTCCGAACGGCCAAGTTTGAGAAGCTTTTTCTAGACAGTTATTACTCTTTGAGCATTGTCGGTGACTGGGAAGAGATGGGACCGTGAAAATGATTTTTGGTCGTACCGGCCAGGAATGGAGCCCAGGCAGCGAAGTTCTTTTGCATGCCACCAAGTCCATTCAAAGGCTTGTCACATTCAAGATTAATGTTCACATGACCCGAGTGACTTACAGTCCTCTGATGATAGTGTATCTGCCAACTCCATTTTGTTCGTATTTAATCACAATTAGTGAAACGGGCAAAACAAGATGTCTTGGATTGACTTTTGTATTTCCAACACTACTCTTTTCGCTTCCTCTTCTCTCGCAGTTGAGAATTGAATGACTTCTTTTTGTTTGCAGACGTCCTAGGCAGATAAGTCAAGCTTGTTTATACCAGAAATAACTCCCGACAGCCCCAACAATGGATGGAAGCTATTATAAATGTGATTGCTGACCAAGGAAACTCATTTTAACATGGTTGCTAAGGCCTCAGCCCACACGACTTCGTCCTTTTCAAAGTCACACAAAACAGCTAGCTCATTGTCTGCCCGGTCAAACTCGACAGATTCTGGACAATAGAGCAACGTGCTCTCTTGTGATTTATTTCATTTTGGCCAAGATGTGTACCGCTTTATGATCCATCGCTCTCCTTTTCACTTTGCTGCTTGCTGCAACAACCCTCCCATCAATCTGTAAAATGTCCAAGCATCATCTCCGATTTTTCTCACACGTTGAACCATTTCACGAGGAACCATTTCTTAAAATTCAATTTCAAGACACTCCGGGTTAAAGTTCATATCATATCCGTTCCCCCTATGTGCACGCATATGCTCAGTGTCAGACAGACGCTGCACAGATTCCCAAACCCCCTCCACATTTCAGCCAGACGTGGTTTAATACAATTTTCAAATTCAATGTGAAACCAGGGCGACGATGTCACATCTGCTAACCCGCAATCAACCCCATCCCCAATAGTCGTTCTGCAATCATTCCCTCATATTTCCCCGCTCCCGTTATCGGTCTCTTCGGGTACCGGTCTATTGATCGGAATCGCTTAGCTCGTAATCGATCCATTTCATCCTGCCGCAGTGCATCACTGCTTGAACGAGTGCACGCGCTCACCTCTTAGCTGGCATCGACGAACAGAAAAGAAATCTCATTTACATTTGAAATGCACAGTGAACTCCACACCACCCGCCCGCAGAACGACTGCATATGACATCAAAAATCAAAAGGTGTATATTATTGGGTCACATCTCGTCGTGCATAGACAAGATATCCTGCAGCCCATCGCCAGCGTCTCCCAATTGTGTGTCGCCGCACTGATGACCGGGAACGGAATATCGAAAAAACGAACTGAAAGGATAAAGACGAAGCGGCAGCAATTTAAATATTGAACGCTTCACATCCGGCGAAAAATGTTATGCCGGCTCTTGGAGTCGGAGCCAGAGTCAGAGTCAGAGCTGGAGTCGAGGTGCCTCTGTTTCCTGTTAGTTTCTATGAATTTTAAATTTAATTCCAATTTTATGGTGGATTCCTTTGGATGTACACACACAGAAGCGCCATGTTCAGGTCCTGCGACTGGTTCCGAACTATCATCCTTTTACTCGTACTCGTACTGTTTGATGGCAGCATCATCACTGTGTTAGAATCCCATATGCATGCAACCCATGACCACGTATTAACAAAATGTTCAGAATTTTATCGGAAGATGCGAGTAGAACCGAGCGGGTTGAGAGATGGCTGAGAAAGGCCGAGGCCGAGGAGGGTGATATAAATAGGACTGCCATTCACTCACGTTCTGTGCCGGGGTGTGCCGGCCAAGGCTGAGGAGGAATGGGAAATCAACATATGAAACAAGCAGGACGAGCCATATGTGTGTGCATTCGCTTCCGATAAACTGCAAGGATTCCGCCTTCCGCCGTCTGCTTTCCGCTATGAAAATTCGTACATTCGCAACAGATTTTCTTCTTTCGTCCTCTCCAGTATCTGTGCGGCTAGTACCCGCTCGCAAATCTCCTCTGCTACTTATTTCCTTTTGCCCCCCCATCAACTGGTCCCTTCCCGGACATCTTCCGTATCCAAACCTCCTATCTCTGTCATTGTGCATTAGTAAGCAATATTTGTGTGTGCACAGCACAAGCTGTGTGCGGTTACATGAGTTTAAAGGCTTGCGTCTACTTCTACTGCAATGTCCTGACACACATGTGTGTGTGTGTGTGGAAGAAGAAGGGGGAGGGCGATTTGCATAAGTTTTCTCACAGTTTGTGTTTGCCCTAATATCCATCCATCATGTAATTTGCAAAAGGATGGGGACGACGATGACGACGACGACGACGATGTCGGCTATTCAGCCGTCTGTTGCCGGAGATCTGCCTCTAGTTCGGAGTTGAGCAGGATGATATGAGGGTAAAGTTCAATATTTTAACTCGAATCCCTTAACTTCTGACTGACGGATGTGTGTGTCCCCTCTCTCGAGTTCTTTTGCGCTCTTACATGAAATCCTCTCAGCAACGTTTCACAAAAGTAAATCAACAGAAATCATTCGGTTTGTTGTTGGTAAATACTGATGACTGGACTGTGTCATCAATGTGTGCTGCACACATTGACGTGGGGCTAAAGTTAAAGATTGCATTAACCTCTCTCCTCTCGTAGGTCTAACTTCTTGAAGTTCGTTGCTACGTATGGAATTCGTAAAGCACTAGTACGTGTGCTGTTGGGAATTGAATTTTGAAGAGTACTCTCGCTTCAATGGGGTACACTAGCTGTGACAGTTGACTGGAAACACATACGTCAATAACGGCTCGGAAGCAATCAAATTTAGGTATGGGAAGTGGATACATGGCATTCTGACTAGAAGCATTTTTTTTAAGGGTTGGTGGATAATATGAGTTTTTAATGCCCAAATTCACGTCACCACCTTTCTGTCCAATCGACCAATTGACAATTGAGTTGCATAATTGGGTTCTCAATCCTCCTAGCTATGATCGTTGATGTTGAGGTATATTTTTCATCCTTTTGAACCAGAGCACCAAAGTGGACGAAGCTTTTTTTATGTAAGTAGGACAACTCCACACTAGAGTCCGACCGAAGGCTAGTTTCTGTTGATTTCAAATCTCTAAACAATCGAACTTTCAAAATTAAAAATACCCGAAAATAGCAAAACTTAAAACACACCTTTCCTTGCAACTTCACCTCTACCTATAGACCAGCGATATGGAACATAGACACAAACATAAACTTTGCAAAACCAAAAAAATTAGGAGTTATAAAATGCATGAATTTACCAACTCCATCCTCTAGATCGAGTAATAAGCTACAAAATTTTATTCTGCAATTTTTTCGTAGGACGCACCGTTGTCGAGATATACGCTGTCAAAAGTTCCATGCGAGCCACTAGAACCCCTGCTAAAATTTCTGGTGGCCTAGTGTCCCAGACAAATTTTTGCTGCAAAAGTCGATTGGTCCCGACATCGAAAAATCGTGAATGTTGCCTTACCTTGGTCATATCTCAAAAACTGTGCGTCCTGCAGTAAAGACGTGAGCCGGTTTCGTAGCTCACGACTTTATCTAAAGGATGGGGTTGGAAAACGATTACCGGACTTGCGCATATACCCTGCAAAGACAAATGCGGCAAATACCGTAATTCTATTTTTACAGAAAATTCTTTATTCGGCTTCGGCTTGTTGCCAAATGTTTTGGCGAACCGAAGGTGATATTCTTAAGCGAAGGTGGCCGAAGCCGAATGTTCGGTCGGACTCCACACTAGTCTAGTCTCATCAAACAAAACACACAGATGGCAGGAGTTTGAGCGTTTCACACTAAGGGCATGGATTGGTATGGGACACAGATGTACACTGATGGATAAAAGTATTCGTCATTTTTTAACACTGGTGTTTCTTAAACGTAGTAATAAAAAGTAGTTTAAAAAGTAGAGAAAGATACATTGCAACTCAAGACACATTGTTCATCGTATTCATGGCTGACTAGCTCAACCTTTTGTTCCGACATTCCAGGTACATGTCATCGTTTGAGTTACACACACAAACAATTTCTCTTGTGAACGGTATAGCGCGCAATAAATTTCTGGACACCTAGTGTCCAGAGAGGTTCTGCGGTATGGCGCGCAATATATTTCTGTAGAATATTTTGCGCGCCATACTGCAAAATATTTCTGGACACTAGGTGTCCAGAAATATATTGCGCGCCATACCGCAGAACCTTCTCTTGTGAACTTACTTCAACAAGACTGCACCTCGACAAATGGACAGTGACTGAACATAGTTACACTAGATGGCTTGAAGGTATACAATGTCAGACGTAAATGATGATCTGGCTCTGGCTGGATGTCATTAAAATACAGACAACGCTAGGCATCATCACTAAAGAGTGCTGCAAAAGATGTGTGTACAAGGAGGAGTTAGAAGCTAAATTACCACAACTACTTTCTCAGCTCTTGACGGGCTCTCATGTCTTACTGAATAAAACACAAAGGAGCCCATTTTTCAACGGTTTCATTTAAGTGGATGACGTTTCATCCTTAATCTCGTTTGGTTGCACACTAGTGGTAAAGTGCATCCTTCAGTTACCACATTCTACCTAATTCCATCTAAACATACGTAGATCACCTGGAACTGCACTAACTTTCTCAGATCAGGCCAAATATCTTGGTGTTATACCGAATAGTAAGCTCAATTGTAAACAAAAATCACTAGAAAGGATAAGGAAAGCAACCACCGCACTTTATGCGCGCAGAAAGGCTTTAAGTAGGAAATGGGTAGTCAACCCCAAGATACTGATATGGTTTCTCACCGCTGCGATAAAACACATACTACTTACTATATGGCGTCATGGTATTGGGCTGTTGCTGGAAGTTACACAAAAATGATAAACAGGTCCCAAAGGATGGCGTGTATATCAGTCAAAGGTGCAGTGCGCACATCATCAACCGTAGAGTAGAGTAGAAAGGATATTAAACCTCACTCCTATAGACATCTGTGGCAAAGAATTTGCAGCAAAATCGACGCTGAGACTGAAAGCACTCTCGCAATGGAGTAATCAACGCACAGGTCACACCAGTAGTCCAAACTCATACCGTTTTACTGAAAACCTACAGACTACTTTACCCCGATCTTAGATTTCGATATCAAATTTAAAACCAGAATTCCGAGTAGGAAACTATTGGAGACGAACTCAGGACTGAACAATAACAACGTCAAGGAAATCTACACATGGATGGATCTAAGGCCAGTCTCCTGATCAGCCAGTCTTTTAGACTACCAGATTACTGTAGTGTTTTCCAGGCAGAAAGACGGCTATAGGTGAAGTCCCTGAATGGAAGTTGATAAGAACAATATGGAGCGAGAGTATTGTCATCTACACCGACTGCGAAGACGCGATTATAGCCCTCGAATTACCCTTTTTAAGATCAAAATTGGTAAGACTATGCCATATGTCTCTTAACGAGATATCAATACAATGCAGCTTGGGTGTGCTGGGTTCCTGGACATAGAGATATCCCGGAAAACTGTGAAGCAGGCGAGCTAGCCAGAAACAGAACAACAATCAAGAAGATTAAAACTCCAAACACCAAGATCATAAAGCTTGCGATCGTCAGTACGTAAAGATGGAATAATCTTAACACATGCCACACGACTACATGGCGCTGTTGGTTAAGTTCCTGCATTTGGATAGTGGGTCGCCATTTCGAATCCCAATGAGAGCGATGTTAATACGCTTTTATCTGGTTTTCAAATCTGGTCCAGTCACCATTTGGATGAAATTACGCCTGAAACACAATAGTGCGCTGCGCCAGCCGACTTCATGTTACGATGACGCACTGCGTTGAAATAAATACTCAAATTATCAGCTCTTCTCATTCTCATCTACTAGATGAAAAATATTACCGCCTTTCTGTATACACTCACTTGAAATTACTTTTGTCGTTAAATTATTTTTTATCCGCTGTTTTCGTTTCTTAAATGATAGTTGATACAAAATACTCTCAATTTGGAAGAAAACTCTCAATCTGGGAGAAAATCTCTCTCACAGCGCACCCCTCTGTCAAAATATATCCAACATGTTGAATAATGACGTGCGATGGACTACGTTTTACGTTTTATTACGATCCTCTCAATCTCTCTCATTATTCACTGACGCAGGTCGACGCTGATGTGCTTGGCCATTGAATTATGTGTGTTGAAAGCCAACGCCAGCGCAAACGCACTATTGTGTTTCAGGCATTAAGGGCACAATCACTGGAGTGGTCAGTCAGTGGTAGTAGTCTGATTGTGGGTATCACAATGGAACAATATGTTCTAGGCGTGCTGGTGACTTCACTAGCAGCCCCTTCTACCTACCTAACTAACACATGCGTTGTATGGCTAAAAATGAACTTACGAAAGAACCACGCCTCTCTTTAGTTTAGGCAGAAGAAACCTGAATAACCTAGTATTAGTCATTACTGGACATTGCCGCAAGGCTAAGATTACCATACAACAACTTCTGTAGCAATACGCAATTGCCTTGGCCTCCATTAGGAAACACAGTCTGAGACGAATTACTACTTAAACGAATTAACGGACATATCCGAAAAGCACGTAAAATCAATCTGGACTTTCGCCCAAAAACCAAAATGGTTCCAAGAGTAACGGACGGTAACCGGCTCAGTGGGTACACAATGGACCCTAGTAAGCCCTTTGCTCATAATGGTAGACACATCAGCTAACCTAACCCAGCCACAATCATATTTTTTCAGCGCTGTACAGCTTATACAATTAATTAACTTAATGAAGGTTTTTCGGTAGCTTTTCCTTCTAAAATCCTAATTAATTTATTAATATATTTTCTTGCAATTTATAATAAGTTTTCAGTAGTAAGGTAGTGTATACCATATCTCTGTAAATTGTGCAATGTAGTTTTAAGATAAATGTACTTTTTAGCTACAATAAAGAATCAAACAAACAATTAATTAATCACAATGTCCACCCAAATCGTCTGCTAAGTAAGTCTTTTATTCAAAAACTTTTCCTAAACCCGTGAAGCTTAAAAAAGTTTCCTCCAATCTCATCACAATTACGACAAACGTAACGAATGCCACACAATATACAGACCTCCCCGTTTCAAAGGACATTTGAACCATTCGTGTTACACCTTAAAGCACCCACGTCCTTACTCGAACTTTTCTCCATAATATAACTTTCCGGATAATAAAACCTAGCAAGTATTTTCGAAAGAAAACCTTCAACGTGACTTTAAAGAGAAAAAAAAAAACACAAAATAAACTGAAAACCTCAACTAAAGACTTTAGGTGTCATCCTCAGGCAAATAATGTCGAAAGTTATTCCAGACAATTTTCATTTTACCCCTTTTCGAACCCAGGATAGTCGAATGTCCAACCGACACCAGCAACATCATCAGCCAAGGAGAAGGTGATTCTTACAACAAAAATAGTTATAATAAGAACCCTCAAACAGTTATCGAAAAGACATGCTCTTCGTGATGGTTCCTCGCCGTCAAACGTAGTTTTAAGAAAAAGAAATAGTCAACCCAAGTCAAAATTAATATCACTAAACGTTTATTTTGTAATGGGGAACCCTCCCTCACCCGAAAGTATTCGGAAATGGCGTGAGGAAGAGAAGAGGTTCTTGAGCCGTCATCACACCCAAAATACTTCTCTGAATCAACTAATACAACACACCAATGTCATTGTAGTTTAACGCAACGGAAACCACTACCAGAATAAATAGAAAAGCCTCCACTTCGTCCCCAAGGGATGAATGTGGAGGAAGTGAAAGAAAAAAATCATCCCGCACACACAAATAGAGCCAACGGAACTGTTGTGGTGTATTAAGTACCTAACCACCCCTTTCATTAAGTTGTAAAAACACGAGAAGAACTTTTACTGTAAATTTTACAATATTTCCTCAACCCTTCGTAGGGGATTTCCTTTTGTTTTCGAGCTGGCGACGAAGACCGAGGGGAAATTTCAACTTCTCAACCGTCGTCGGCAACGTCGGCGGCGAGAGCGCCAACACTTTTCTGCCAAAACGAATAGTTCTCAACCCATTCGCTGCCGGGAGCACCTTATCCTTCCTCGTCGACGAGTTATTGGCGCAAGGAAGAAAACTTTTCCAGTTAGCAGTGGCGAGTTATTTTCCCCTACACCCCCACCGCACCACCTTTGGGAATTACTAAAAAAAAAAAAACGGTACTTACTTGCCCGTGGACTGGGTGTGATCCCATGGAACTCCAAACTATATTTTAAATGTGTATTTCCGAAGTTTGACCAGTATTTGGCAATGCAAAGCTCCAGTATGTTGTTGGCCTGTGTTGCAAAATGAAAAAGAAAGGATAACAAATTGGTGAGAAAATCTTGTAAGTGTTTGGTAATTACGAGTGGGAGTGAAGTTTGCACATCGAATGCGTGCAAAACAACACATCCAGCAAAAGCAATTGGCCGAGTCTCCCTCAATGGATCTCACTCATTTGCACTTACCTGAACTTTAAAAGGCCATACTGTCTCGCTCTCGTTGGTCACGTTGAGGATTTTCATAGTCTCAAGCTTTCGGCACGAGGACATGGGCAGCAACTGCATCGTGTGAACGAAGAATTTTCCAACTTCTTTGTCACGGTTGGCATCGGTTGACCGCATTTTTAAAACTGCAAATAGAGTTGAATGCAGAATGTGAAGTTTGCGGGCGGAGTTTTGAAACTAATTTAATTGCATGAGTCTTACCTGCCCAGGAGGCGTTGTTCGGTACCAATATGAAATCACGTTGAATGGTGTTCGGTTGAAATTCTGTGACTGACTGAGGATCGAAGGTACGTGATTGCTCTACATCGAGGACGTGTGGCTGAACCACGGTTATTGGAATTTCAAACAGTACGCCCTTTTCTATGGCGCTGCTATCGTATGCGTTGATGCTGTGTAAGAAAGAAAAGAGATGTTTTAGTTGAAATTGACATGCCAATAATAGTGACAGTTTTTACGAGGCAGTGCATTTAAGTCAACGTCTGTATTCTGGCTGTGATCAGCGTCGCCAGAATGCTACGTGATTTTGTACTACATTAGGAGCTCATTAACATTGTTGGGTGACGCGAAAGTCCGAGGCGCACCTGGGCCTAGTTTCTCACCAAACACTCGTGTTGTGGGTGTGGGCTTTTTCACGAGTGGATGGGACCTACTGTTTTATCCCAAATCAGAACGGCGAAGTTGACTCTTTGAGCATTGTCAGTGACTCGAAAGAAGTACAGCCGTGAATTATGAAAATTGATAAACTGAGGATTCGAAGCTGGCACCAACTGCGTAGGAGTCGACGCACTAACCCACTACGCTACGGAGACACACTCTTTTCAAGTATATTATGAAATAAATCGAAGCCAATATCAGCGCTAGAACCGTTCGGAGATGGCATTATGAATAATTTTCTTAGACAGAATCCCATGGCATATGAAACAAATGATCTATTGCTGAAAACCACGCGAAGGATGTCACCTGATGAACAAAGCTAACATTATTTTAAAAGGCCTCTATGGTAAGACATTTATTACATTTATGGACGGCCGCCCAAAACAAAGTGACTCACACAAGAAAACCTATCAAAAATAGTGGTTCATTAGTATTTACCCGTCCCCGCGTATTCCCACAAACATTTCATGAAAAAGTGAGATAAAATGTGATGGATTTATGGTCGTTTTGTTCAAAATTGCTCATCCTTCCCGGATAACTGTGATCAACTTCCAGATTGGTCTCAACTCGTTATTTAATCGGCGAGCTGAAAATTGATTTTGTTCACTATTTCAACTCCCAGTCTGAAATTTAAAATCCAGAAGTTGTCCATGTTTCTCTTTTCAAATTTCCCCTGGGACAATTCACACACAATATCATTTTTGAATTTACAGTGTGAGCTATGAGAAGGAGAATTTTAAGCGAATGTTTTCAACAGAGATAATGGTTGCATATATCTACCATCCATTATCGTTGAGATAGCCACAAGGAGAGCGACACATAACATCAGCCAACGATGGGACTACAACCTTAAGTGGGGGCTGAAAATAAACAACGAGAAGTCTATATTCAGACAGCAGACATCCAAGGAAGCAGGGACAGGACTCTGGTCAGAAGATGCAATAATCTGAAAATAACTCTTCCGGACAACACAACGATTACTCTAACGCAAAACGCAAAATATCTGGGAATTTTGTTCAACGAGAGGTTCAGATTCAAGAACCACGTGGATGCTATCCGCAAACTGGCAGCTTTTGCCCTACCTCTGGTACGTCCACTGGTTTGGAGAAGAACTGGTCTTACCCAGAACACCTAGTACAGTGCTTATCTATAAGCAACTCATAAGACCAGTAATAACCTACAGATGCCCGATCTGGTACGCCATAAGATCCACAGCAATGGAGAGAATCTGTCTGTTTGAACGAATGATCATAAGGTTTTGCACCGGTCTCCACAGAGACCATTTGACACTGAAGTTCATCCCGACCATAAGGATCTACGAAGAAGCAAAGATCTTGCCAATAGACAAATACGTCAACTTTCAAGAAACCTGCTGAATAATATTTGCAGTCATCCGAATCAAGACATACAAGAGCTGCAACGACTTCCACTCGTATACCTTCACGCCACTGCAATCACACACCATGGATTTGATGATCTATTCAATGCCCATTCCACGGAGTTCTACAAATAGAAGAGAACTACAGAGGGTATAGAGGGGACCTCTGAAACTATCTTTATATTTTTTTCCTCTAACCCCTTTTTTCTTAGTCAAATCTACAAATGAAATTATTCCGTAATTCAAATCAGATTTAGCATGTCAAAGTTATTGTAAAATGATAAAATTTGAAAAAATGTCAAATGAAATACGTCGGGCCCCTATTGTTGAGCTGACATTACTATTATAGTTATAAGACTAGTTGTAAGTCATTTGTATATTTTAATGGACGAAAAATAAAACTAATAATCTAATCTAAACTAAAAACTTCCATTATCACTGGTTTTCAGTTGCTGCCTGCATCTTATGGAGAACAGCAAAAGCGACTATGCACATTTGTAATGCATTCGTCTATAATATTGACGATTGCCCGTCATTCACGTGGTCTGGAAAAGAATCTATCAAATACTTCATTATTTCAAATCAAATCGAAAGGGCGAGTATCTTCTGTCGTTTCACGACTATGAATCCTGGAATAGTTCCGGCACTCTTATTTTTGTCCGCTTTGAGAGAAGAAAACGAGAAGAAAAAACGAAAAGAGAGAGAGAGAGAAACAAAGTCAGAGATTTCATCCCTTAACTTCTGCTATTTCCGTATGTTGAGAAAAGGAGGAGTTGACAAACTCATGAGTTGTAATTTGAAAGTTTAAACCATAAAATTTCAGTGAATGAAAGCAAATCCAGAAGTTGAAGAGAAAAGTCCCAAACTTGTGTTTAACTTTTGGTGAACAAAATTACCCTTACTCGTTTGTAAAAGGAATCAATGTTTTGTTTGAATTACTTTTTTACTAAAAATGAATTTGAGTGATGAAAATCTTTATTTGGACCCATATAATTTTTTGTTAAGTGGAAAAGATATCTGTCAAGAGGCTGAAGCCATTTTTGATACACATTTATGTCCGTTTTATCACACACGATAGGAAATCGACGTCGAAATTCACGCTGCGCTAACACCACCGACCGATTATCTATATACAGTCGTACCGCGATTCTTGCTCGCAATGAGGGCAATGGACTCAGTGCAAGGTTGAAGGATATTGCAAGTACCGAATACTTACTTTTCATGTAAATTATAAATCCTTTATAAGTCTAAAAAAGCCATTATACGGTCAAAATTACGTTTAATATAATGTACATATTATATGGAATTAAAAAAGTTTATAATTTCAGTTTGTTTTGTAAAGACGCGTTACTTCTAAGTCTCTAAAGCGTCATGACATCGTCTAAGGACGCATTGCTTTGCTCCGCCCATTCCAAAAATGTATGTATAAGGTATTCCCCCGAATTGGATCTACTAAAAGAGTTCAAATTACTACGTACTGAGTACGTAATGTAAAAACAATTTATGTCGCAAGAATCGAGTTGTGCAAGTACGTGCAAGTACCACGGTATTACTGTATATAAAAATCAATGTTTGTTTGTCCTTACTCTTAAATGGTAAGAGATAGAGCACTGAAGTCTTTTGCAACTTTGTTCAGAATTCTCAGAAAAGGTGTTGGTACCAATTTTGGAATTAATTAATTTGTTTGTACATTTTTTTCGCCATAAAGCAATGCTCTCGTGCAGGCACACCGCAGAATGGTGTAATTTCCCCTCTACTGTGGAAGATAGTGGTCAACGAACTACTTCTGAAGTGAGATGGGACTGTGTAAAAGGTAATTACCTGTGCAGATGATATTGCCATAGCAGTATCTGGGAAATATATATCCACGATCAGGGATATTATGCAATCTGCCCTGTCCAAGCTAGTGAAATGGACTAGCGTATGCGGCCTAGGTGTCAATCCGCAAAAAACGGATCTAGTCCTCTTTACTAGAAAGTATAAAATTCCTTACTTTGACCCTCCCACACTCCTTAGTGCTAAGCGACAGCGCTAAATTCTTAGGCCTTATACTAGACATGAAGTTAAGCTGGAAGATAAATATCTAGGAACGTGGCAATAAAGCCTACACGACTCTCTACTGCTGTAAAAGGGCCATTGGGTGCAAATGAGGACTGCAACCCCGAATGGTTCCCTGGCTATTTATATCAGTAGTCAGACCTATACTGCTGTATGGTGTCGCAATTTGGTCGACCGCACTCGATAAGAAAATCAACATCATCCCACTCGCTAGAGTGCAGAGGATGGCATACGTATGCATTAGCGGGGCGCTAAGGACTACCTCCTCCGAAGCATTAACATACTCCTCAACCTGCGACCGATAGAACAAATTGGCAGACAGACAGCAGCTAGCACATCGATCAAATTAAGATCGCTAAGCAGCTGGAAAGAACTGCAGTCTGGACATTTAACGATCCTACGCAGGAATGCCTCTATACCCATAGATACAGACCTCATTATACCTAAACTCCTACCGCCCAGATCTTATTGGGAGTCTGAACACCAGACACATGATCACAGATGGATCGAAGAACGTTGCAGGTGTGTGTGCTGGTGTCTATTCCAAGGTTCTTAATATCAGTCTTTCCGACTACCTAATCACTGTAGCGTCTTTCAGGCTGAAACTATAGCGATTAAAGGAAGTCCTGTCCTGGCTAAACAGATATCGTCATCTGTACCGATAGCCAGACAGCGATCAAATCTCTGACTTCAGTCACTTTTAATTTCAAGACTTTTCTTAATTGTCGCCTATATCTTAGCGAGATGGCCAAGTATTTTAACATCCAACTTACGTGGGTGCCGGGACACTGTGACATTCCAGAGAATTGCGAAGCACTAACACCGTGAACTTTCTGGGTGGAGACCCACCGTCCATGCCTATCGCTACTATAAAACATCTGCTAAAGCTTGAAACGCTTGCTCAAACAAACCGCGGATGGACATCTGGCACAGGATGCCTCATTACCAAACAACTATGGCCTATGATCGAGATTAAGCAGGCCAAACTTCAGATCTTTTATTGGCGTTTTAACAGTTCATTTTGCCACCGGAACTCACGCCTCTAGACTATGTCTTCCCTATAATGACTTCTGTAGAAGCTGCATGGTCGAAAATGAGGAAAAAACCATCGAGCACTTGCTATGTAGCTGCAGTGCTCTCTCATCCCGTAGATTCAGACTTCTGGCTTCTGTTAATCTGGCTGAACTGAGTAGCATCAGAATCAGCCCTCTTCTTCGCTTTATCAAAAGTACAAATTGGTCTTCGGAATAGATAGCCTAAAATCCGCGTGGTAACACAATGGGTCTATGCTTGGCCTAAGTGTGTCTGCTGTCCGTATACGCGGCAGTCAACCACCTCATCCTAACCTAACCTAAAGCTCTCGTACAAAGTGACAACGCCGAAAAACGCGCCGTTTTCGAGATATAGGTTATTTTTCAAACTGTAATCCTCCTCTGGGGTGTTGGTCACCTTTTTCGCTCCGATTGGGGTAGCAGACAAATTTTGGCATGGAATGATCCGGTTGAATGAACCCTCTATCGATATCTAGAAGGAAGTCGATAAATGGGCGACTTTTCAATAGTCAAGTCCAAAAAGTCACTTTTGCCAACACTGTCGCTACATGCTGCAGTTGTCTAGTTCAAAAATATGAATTATGATTGACGTTCCTCAAATATCCAAATTATAGCAGGTGTCTCTATATGATTTACATCTTGTATGGTTACTTTTGCAATGGGAATATTGCTTCATTTTCTTTGGGTTATGACTCGCTGTGCCTTGTTCCGGATTCCGATTTTTTCTTGAGGTCCCATTTGAAATTCATTTTTGTTTTGCACGCATGTAAGTATATGCTGTACTCACTTTTGGGACTATTTCAACGCACGAACTCCTTCTTCTAACGTACCAATTGATTTACATGTATCCTCCTTGTCAAAACCAAATTTCGACCGCCCATGGTTTTTGCATGTATTCAAAAAAACGCATTCACACATAAAGTGACAAAAAAACGTGAGGCTATAGTTTGTTCTGTCACCTATTTTTATACTCAATGCTAGCTTATTATCTGTTGAATTGTGAAGTTTGGTAATTCAAGTCCAAAAAGAAACAATCTAATTTTATCGGTCCAAGAGGTTCGTAAACAAAGAGAATCTGAATTACCTCTAGGCCCCTATCGAAGTCCTTCAAATTGGGATATCCACATTAAATTGTATCAGTACGAGTACCTCGGGGTGACAATAACTGTGTCAGTTTTTAATGTCATCATACTCGACTTTTATTGAATAAGTGCTACAATTACACGTGTAAAATGTGTCAATAAGCAAAATGCATCCATTGTCTGCATGAACAACTCTCGAAATTGTTTATTTTGTGAGATCGCCACAAAAGCAACTCCATGGGTGTCCGAAGCATTGCAGTCTCCTCACCTACCCAACCAACCTCGGCTTCCGTATTTTTATCACGATTTAATTACTCACTTTTGCACCCTCTTGCTGCCTAGGCTGTCACCCTTTTTCCCCTGTTATTGTTTACACAGAATCGGTGCGACTCCAATTAATATCATCACAGCAATATTGCCATTGATAAGAGCAATTGACATCACACTCATACGTGCATCGATTTAACTCATTCTCAAAACTACAACTTACGTGGCTGTATGAACACCTGGAGGCAGCCCAACTGGATCCACTTTGACGCTGATGGGGCGACAACCGTAGCACAGATCCAGATAGCTTCCACACTGCACAAACGAATGGGACGAGACCAAATTTAATCGAACATTAAAATTGAATTTCTCCTTCGGATCTACGAAAAAAAGCAGATAAAAAAACAGAAGTTAAAAAAAGCGTTAAAACAAAACATCTGTGTGCGTGTTGGCGCTTAGGTCGGGGTTGTTGAAGTTTTTAACTTGGAGTTTTCCATATTTTTTGTGTTTTGTTTTGTCTATGGTCATTTTGTCATTTGATAGTGTCCTGTCCTGTCGTTGAACATCGGTGTAGACCAATTAAACTGAAATTTGTTAGAATGCTGTCAGAAACGAGCACTAGCGCAGATTGATGATGGTCTCCTCGATTTTAAGGGGGAAGTATTTTTAATGCTTGAATGAATTTCATATTCTGACATTTGTTTGGTAGGAAGTTATGAATTCATTAAAACAATTTTTTGCCAGAAAAAAAGTTTTTAGCAAAAGTGATGTACGACGTACATACACACGTGTTATGATATTTCACTAACTGAAACATCAAGGACATATGTTGGTACGTGGAAACGTAGTTTATGCCATCGGAAGACCGGAAAACGAGCTGGTGCAATAAAGTCCGTGCGTTGGCCTTACCGCCGAAATCAAACGTTTTACTTTGATAATGGTAAAGTTTTAATGAGTTCAGAGGTGGTGCCTTATAATTATAAATAATACGTGCATGTGTGTGTTGAACATACAGTAGTGTCTGAGTAGCGTAAACCCCTGATTGCTCCGCAGTCGTGAACATCTATTTCTTAGAAACATCGATAACGAGAATCAAAAATGTATGCACACAATTCAACATGTTCATAGGTTCCTTTAATGGGTTGTTCGTTTTTGCGACTGGATGGCGCAGTTGGTTAAGTGCCTTCTCCTAGTTAGCGGGGTGCCCGGTTCGAATCCCACTCATAGCAATGTTAGATTAGGTTAGGTTAATGTGATTGCCACAACTGAAGCAGTTCTGGCCCACTTAAATCCTGATTAACTCATCGGCAGCTAACGTACTGGTTCCTCTTTGGGTACTAACTAAATAAAACACCTGAAGAATCAGAATATCCTGGATGATGCATTCATTTGCTGGGTTACAGCCAATTAGTATTTTTTATAAATTTTGCTATGTCCAGAATTTTGATGACAGACATTTCCTCAAGACTATTGAATGAATAGCTAGCGTGTTTTTCCTTGTCCTTGCAAGTGCTGGGCAGATGCCGAGGTAGTGAAGTATAGTTTCTTCTTCCTCTTCGTCCCTACAGGGGTTTTCATACTCCTTGCGTGTGTGCCTAATAGACAATGACCAGTTATAATGCCAACTACATTGCTGGTTTCCATCCTATTATTTAGGAGATTGCTTGTTTTTTGGGATTTATTGAAGGGCATATTAGCCTTGAAGTCCTACAAGTATCTAATTCCATCCACCTCCGATTAGCGGCGTTGATGGCATCTGTTCAGTGTTAGAGAGTTGGATGTTATGTTTAACTCCACATTTACATTTCCAAATCATATCTGTCATATTTTAGCAAAAGCTAACTCAACAGTCGGCTTCATCAAACGTAATACTAAAGGATTCACTGATCCATTTGCCTTATTAGCACCTTTCCTTGAATATGGTCGTAGCTTGGAACCCGACTTTCAGCACTTTTTCCGAAAGCATTGAAAAAGTTTAAAAGCGATTCACCGAGTACATATTCTTTAAAATGCATTGGAATTTTCACTCTAGCTACAAAGCTAGATACCAACAAATAATAATAATATGGGTGGCGCGACAGTCCGAGGCGGACCTGGGCCTAGCTTCTCAGCAACCACTCGTGTTGTGCGCGCTATTGTTCTTTCACGCGTAGAAGGTACCTACAATTTTATGCCGACTCCGAACGGCGAAGTTGTGAAGCTTTTTCTAGACAGGAATACTCTTTGAGCATTGTCAGTGACTCGAAAGAGGTAGAGCCGTGAAATATCAAAGGTGGTAAGGTAAATTCGGGTATCGAACCTTGAACCCTCTGCGTAGGAGTCGACGCACTTACCACTACGCCACGGCGACCTAGATGGTTGGTACTGCTTGGTATAAAATCGCTATCAACTAGACAGTGCGTCTAGTTCATGATGATATGTTTGTTAGGGATATACTCTGCAGTCATATAAAATGTTTTTGTCTCTTATACACGATTCAATGCCTTCTAGGTCATTCCGTTCTTGGGATTATTTATTTTAAAGGTTTTATAGTACCGACTATGGTAAAAACGAACCATTACCAAGAATAATTCGCGTTTTCAATGAACATTTACAACATTTTGATCTGTCCCATACTACAGCACTTTGAGAGTAACCTATTAAGCCTTTTTACTTTTTTGTATTCAGTTCCAAAATTAATTATTAACTTACTATGAAATATTCTACAATTATAAAATGGGTAGTACACTTCACAAAATCTGTCAATACATATGTAATTTGTAGATTTTAAATAAATACATTCAATTCATTTCAATATCGATTTTAACAATTCCATTCGAGTAATTTTATGTCATTCAGAGAGCGGTGGTACACCCACTTTCCCACTCCAAACCTAGTCATCATAGTTTTTTCGTAAAGTCATGTTTTGTCCGGCAGTTCAATCAAGCAAACCAATAAAACTTACCAGTCTCCTTATCGTTCAAGAATATTGGCTCCACATTCACGTTGAACTCCTGCGGTTTCTTGAGGAAGCCCTCCCTCAGATGGATACCTTTCGCGTTCTGCGCGCCCACACGCACCGAAAACCTAAAAGAAAGCAAAAAGTCCATGTTATCCAACATTCACAACTAGTGCCTTTCTTCGTGAGAGAAGAAAGTTCAAAACTATAAGTACAAAAGTTTCCCTCCCTCTTCCACTCATTAATCTACATTTGCCCGCCCTGAGTAATAATTTTCCATCTCTTCCCGACTCGAAAAGTTTCGCTCCACAAGTTATTCATATTACACCTCCCGTAACTCAAGGAGCCCCATAAAAACAACACCTGCGTGGCCATCGTATATTTCCTATCACATTGTATAATCCCCACCCCTTATCAATACATCACACCCCAACAACTCACCTCAACATATTCTCCGCTGCATCCTTGTATTGCGTCAAATATTCGAAGGCTTTTTCCACATTTAACAGTCCACTGCCCTGAGCAAATGGGTCGACATAATTTAATTTGGTCGCCGTGGCACAGATGGCCCGCTTTATACTGTACGGTGAATACTGCACAGACTTCTGTTTCAGCCCAGAAATCAGCAGCGCTGCAAACACAGAAAATACAGAAAGGGAAAAAAAATTAAGAAAACTACTTTCGTGAGTGGTTCACCCACTGTGCATCGTACCAGCAGCACATGCACAATTCGCTTTTTAATTAACTTTTCGAAAAAAGAAATGTAAATAAAGTGAAAATAAATACTAAAGAAGAAATTTACTGCGGACCCAAGGGGAAGGCCACAACGCACATACCTACTGCACCGGCGACATGGGGTGCCGCCATACTTGTTCCATTCATAAGCTGGGATTTACACATCGTGAACATGGGTACGGATGTTATGGCCGCTCCTGGAGCGCACACCGTAACGCCACGACCACCGTCGATGCACGGGTCACGGGATGTCCACGTGTAACAGTTGGCAGGAAGTTTTTCACGCATCGCATACTCACCTTCCATCATCTGGGGGGATACGTATGCGCCAACGCCTAAAGGAGGAATAAAGTAAATTAGTAAAGTTTTGTGCACTGATTTCTCAAATGAAGCTAAGGAAATGCAAGCCAATGCCATAGAGAGAAGCGTGGCGATGATGAATAACAAGGTTGTTTGCCAGTCATTCTGTCCTAGAATATGTTTTTCTCGGTCAGGGGTAATGGGCGTTAATTATGATGATGAGTCCATTTGAACTAAACTTCAAAATGTTTCGAATAGTTTTGAAGTACACAGAAGTCTTCAAGCAACAAGTCTCTCTCAAGGGGGTGGTGGCTTTGCCTCACAAAGACCTATTGGTCCATAGCGCTATCACTAAACAGAGTAAGCCTAGTCGTGTCGTCCGTGAACGAGTGAATCGCTATCGAAAATCGTGTATTTGGGATTACAGCACACGTGAACGTACATATAAACGTGAAAGTAATTTGGGATCATACAACACGTTATCGTGCACATAAACGTATTGAACGTATTGAACCGTAACGTATATTTTTCTAAATTAATTAAATTACGAATCATTAAAATAATAAATCATATGAATAACAGTTAAAATATAGTAAGTACACACATAAAATGCAATGACTACATTTTTTGGGATAAACTGGAACTAAGTAAATCCCTTGCAAAAAGAGCCATTCATCAATTAAATAGTCGAAGTCGGCAGCGAAAGTGTTACAGGGTGCAGTAGAAAATGTACCCACATATTATTCAAGTTTAGAGAGACCATGATTTAAGGTCCCTTATTCAAGCGAAAACGCTTAATGAATTTAAAAATCGAAGTCTAGTATATTCGTATTTGCGTCAGTTGGGGTAAACGCAAACAAGGCAGGGGTTAACGAAAACACTGCCCTAAATCGTTTTTGGGATTATATACGTCTTCCAACAGAAAACAAGTAGAACATCTGGTGTCTTATTATGTAATATCCGTTTTCAAAAGTTAAAATAAAATAACTTTAATATTTTGTACTTCTCTGAAAAAAAAATGCTTCTCTAAAAATGCAAAAACTGTCCACATTTACCCCAACCGACCCTATTGTGTTTCAAATCATTTTTACGCTTTGCGTGATTGTATCATACTTTTATCTATTAACTGCGTTCGTACCAAGGATAGGCCGCCTTCCTATACAGTTTCTGCTCTTATCAGTGGGAATCAGGCCTAGTCTATGAACATGGTGACCCTGTAATAATCCCTCCACGTTGAAGTTGTATTCGGGCTAGAAGACTTTGATTTTGAGCAATGAATTAGTACTCTTCCACGCATTGTTTGCTGTTATTGGTAGTTCATCATCGAGTTCACTGAGGATAAATTTTATCGGAGCTGTGATGCTTAGTGTATCAGATGACATTGTGATGACACACATAACTAGTTCGGCAGCTATTTCGTTTCTCTGGACCGCCATGTGTCAAGGATCCCATATGAGGCAGTAGTCATGTAGCTTACTCTATTACAACTCTATTGTTCCCCTTCATTATGATGTTCTCTCATATTTTCTCATCGCTCATTCTATGCTTAACATTTAAAAGGTTGTCAAACCCCTCGTGTCTCCTGCTTAATTTAAAGTGTCACCTTTTGCTGGATGAGCCTTAGCACACAGAAGGGTAATCTCAGAACATAATCAAGCACTCTCGCCATATCCAACCAAAGTTTAACACGTTTATCTTCCTCTTCAAACTAAACTCAACAAACCAACGCCACCCTATTGAACTGTAATATACGACCGATGTACACAATCAGAAAGCAATTTTCGAGATTTATATCTGCGTCCGCCATTTTACATGCTTCCACAAATATGCTATGCATTGAAAAGAACATTTTGCGTGGTAATTTACATTTGCTCCCCGTATCGGTCATATAAACTAACATTCCCCCTTTTATAGGCATAAACATTTTTTGTGATTTTTTTCCCATTCCAGCAAACAAAAAACTTAAAAGAGGACGGCTGCAGCGTAGCCACTAACCTCTGCATTTGGCAATAAACAAAAGTTTTTTTTTAATCGAGACAAAAAAAGCAAGGTAAAAAAGGAAAATAATAAAACTCACCTATACAACTTGGCTGACTAATATCTGGCGGGGTGCCAATTGTGGATAGTGCTGGACCATGATTGCCGGCTGAGGCGACCCAAACCACGCCATATTTGTTGACCACTTCACTCATTAGTTCGCCAATGCGACTGCAATTAAATTTGATGTTGTGGTCAGTTGGAACGGTTTATACATTTTTGCTGTTGATGTTGGAATTTTTGTTTTTTGACTTTGCTTCCCGCCGCCGCCGCGCCTTTAGCACCATCTCTTCGCGGGATTCAGTTAATTTTTTTCTATTTTCCAAATATTACCATCGGCTGGTAAAATACAGATACCACACAAAAAAGACATTCATTCACACGGAAAAAACAAAACAAAACAAATAATAACAGTGAACAGACACTTTGTTAAAAAAAAAACACACACACACACTTCAGCAACGGGAGACAGGACTACACTTAGTGGTGATCAAATTTTTATTCAGACCAGGAATTCTTTGTTATCGGTTCTATGTTGTTATCGAGCAAACACAAATAGGTACACATTTGTCAAACACATATTTGCATCGCAATAAATCGAGGGGGTGCATCGGAACGGGATTAGCGGGGGATGACAAATATAGTGTGGCGGGTGATAGATTCTCACAGTGCTCGCACTGAATCATGGGAATCGACGTGAAAAAATCCTGTTACGTTACATTTGTATTCATTCCGTGGACAGGAAGCGATAAGAGCATTCCAACCATAAACGGAACTTATCACGTTTGACCAGATTTTTTGTCGAACAGGAACTCGACGCGCAGAGGTTTGCATTTATGTTTACGGCAGTGATTCAACAAGCCATTGACGAGTGATGTTGCATTTATTTAGGATGTTGATGGTTGGTAGGAAATGTAGACGTGATATTAATTGGTTTTGGAATCCTTTTTTTTTCGAGGAATCATGGTCGTGTGGAATAGACGATTGAGTGCATGGGAAATCGGCGTTTATAGTTGGCAAGCATTGAGATTGCGCTTGAATAATGGAGGACGGAGTTTGGCATTTCATGCCAAACGCTAATGAATTTTCAATAGAGAAATTCCACTCGGGAGTGGTGTAGTCTTCGACGTCTGGATGAATGTGGAATTTATTGTAGATCATGGATGGATGAGCACATTGGCAGTTAGTAGCGAAAACAAGCGGTCTTTTCAGGAAGACGTATGCAACTTTATCATTGCGTGAGATTAATATTCAGCATGTTGTCTGGATAGTTTTTCTCAAATAAATCTGGGATTAAATCAATCATATTGAAGTTTATTTGGTCCAAACGTCAAACGAGCCCTGATCCAAAGGTCAGTAGGGTTGTCGGAAATGGCATTTAATTGGGCGTATACGAGTATGAGAGAACGATTATAAAAATACATACAAAGGAAGGGAACAGGCAGGAATACAAAAGAAGCCAGGTCTGGCTATCCGCAAGAAAACTTGATGCATAGCAGAATGAGGCTCTGCAACTGATTAGCTCTAAAGCACATTGAAGTACAAAGCTGTTCAAATTAATACGGATTTTCGTATTAATTTTTTACAATTACTGGTGCCATCATGTACATACCTGCATTGCCTTTTCGATGCCTGCTTATAATGCCAGCTAATCATTCATGTAACTGGTGCAGTAGCGCAACGTTCAATAAAAGTGCTTTCTGTAGTGTTCAAAATAATATGGAATTTTGTTTTTTCTTTGATATTTTAATCAAGATCCTCACGCAGCACAGGGTGGGCCAAATACATGTTTATTTTTAAAAATGCGATAAAATGAACAAAATAAAATTAGCTTCCATGTAAAGGGCTTTCCAATAGAGACTGACAGCATTGAATTTAATTTGCGAATGCACTTTAACTACTCATCAAACTGTCACTAGCCGTGTTTTTTTTTTCAACGCTATCGATAGTGAAGTGAAGTAAGATTGAGAAAAGCGATTCGCAATGGCTTCCATTTTTATCTCTCAAAATATATGAACAAAAAATGTATTTGTTCGAAAATTATGTCACAATGTTTGAAAAAAAATTCGTAGTCGAAATTTTATCGGCAGCCACTTTTCACTGCCGATATTATAGGCAGTTACATATAGCCAGTAGGTTGTTGTATGTGCTTTACGTGCAAAATCCTATTTCACTATTTATAGGTTTTTGAAAAAAAACACGGCTACTGTCATTTTATTCAGTAAACTCAACATTTTCATCGAACGAGCAACGTCTACAAATTATAAAAATTTTCTACCGAAATTCGGAGTCGGTGACCGCAACTTTAAGAGCGTTAACTCCAATTTTCAACTAAGCTTATTTTTGGAACAATGGGTTCGTCAATAAGCAAAACATTGTGTTTTTGGTCGAGTGAAAATCCAAATTTGCTTCATAAATCACCACTTCATCCACAAAAATGAACTCTTTGGTGCGGTTTGCATGCCAGCAGCGTTGTTGGGCCATATTTTTTCGTCGACTATAACGATCGTCTCGTTACTGTGAATGACGTGCGTTATCGCGCCATGATTACCGATTATTTTTGACCCGAATTGAATGATATGGACTTGGACCACATGTGGTTTCAACAGGATACAATCGATTTACAGTAAGTAAGGTGAGCGTGTTATCTCAAGATATGGGCCAGTCGATTGGCCGTCTCGTTCGTGAGATTTAACGCTGCTTGACTGTTTTCTGTGGGGCTACGATATATTATCATTGGTTTATGCCAACAAGCCGACGACGTTGGAAGAACTCAGATCCAACATTGAACGCGAAATAGCGGCCGTTTCGGCCAAAATGTGTGGCCAAGTCGTTGGAAATAGGGTCCAAAGAATCGACCTCTGCAAACATGCCCGCGGTGCCCATATGAACAAAGTCGATTTCCATTCATAAATGTTTTGATTGTACTTCAAACCAATAATAAAGTTTTTGAAATATCTCAAATGGTTTGCGTTTTATTAGTCCTTATTGGAAAATCCTTTATTATGGCTCTATTAGTAAGAAAAAATATTCCCATTATTTAAGAAATACAACGTCGTTCAAGTGGTTGCCTCGACTGACTTCATAGTAGCGCATTATGTCAACCCAATGTTCCAAGACCTTGTTGAGGGTTTCGAGCTGTAGCTCAGGGATTGCTTGGATGATACTGGCTGTAAGTGCTTAGATGGTTTCCGGATTGTTGGTATAACATCGGTCACTCACGGTTCCGCACAAAAAAAGCAAAAGGGGTCAAATCGTTGCTCTGAGGCGGACAATTGACATTGCCAAGATGTTTGATAACACGAATTGCGAATTTGGTGCACAAAATATCGATTTTGGCATGGCCCATGAGGTATGGTGCATCCTGCTTGAACCAGAGGTCGTTTTCAATATTTTCCAACAACAGAATTTATGTCAGTGTCAAAATAACCCATTTAAAAAAAACACTAGACGGCCCACCCTGCACAAGGCGTATTATCACTGCGATCCTGGATAGGGCAAGGGATGATGAAAAAGAAAGTGTAGCATATTACTTCAGCTGTTACAAAATGTTGCACATATTTGGACCGGAATTCGTTGTGGGAAAACGGTTCAGATGTACATTGACTTTAAAACAATAAATGATCGCCTGGCTGTGATCCGCATCCAAGGCAGATTTTACAACATCAGCCTCATATGTGCACACGCCCCTACAGACGAGGCTGAAGACTCCGTCAATGAAGACTATTATGACCTCTGGTCGGTGCCTACAGAGCCTGTCTGGAGTACGAAATCAGTAAGGAAAACATCTTTGGCGGAGTGATCGGAAACATAGCCTCCACGACACGACAACAGATAGCGGCTTCCGACTCACAGACTTTGTGGCAACACCTAATATGGTCATAAGCAGCACGAGGTTCCCTTGCAAATGAATCCGCAACCTAGCGATCTTCGGACGATCGAACCGCCAACCAGAACAACCATGTGGTCATTGACGCAAGGCATGCGTCAAGTATCCTGTATATGAGACCATTCAGGGTGGCAAATATCGACTCTGACCATTTCCTCTTTCATGTCAGAAAGCTGCACCTGGCAATAACGAGGAGTTTCGACATTAGACGCCTAAGCACACTGGAGATTGTCAGAGCCTACGAAGAGCAATTAAGTGAGAGACTCTCCGGTATGCCCACGCCAACACCTGAATTAAAGGTCTCTCGCAACCTCCCAGCTCAAGAATATCGAAGTGTCTAGGGACAATCAAAAAATGGGCCCGGTCTCAGAGTTTAGGAATGGCACCAGGCTCTTCTTGTTACTGACCCGCAGAGAATAGTGGACAAGAAAGGCACTTCCAAAAGCTGCTCAGCGAGCTTGAGAATGAGTGAGATAGTGATACGGAAGCAAGAAATCCAGTCATTGAAGTAGTCCTACCAAACTTTGAAGAAGTGGGCGCTGCCTTTAAAATGCTAAGGAACAACAAAGCCGCAGGCTCAGTAGGGAGGTAGGTGGGTAGGGTAGGGTAGGTAGACTGAAATATCAGTTCCATATGCCAATGACCCATCCACAAAAAAAAACGATCCTACCTCTTGCAACAACTATAGAGGTATATATATCCCTGCTCGTCATCCCTGCTCACGCCTACAAGATTCTGTGAATCGTACTGTGTGAACGTCTAAAGCCGTTTTGCACCGCAATAATTGGCACGCACCAGTGCGGCTTCCGACTCGGCAAATCGACTATACACCAAAATTTTCACATTAAGGCATATCCTTGAGAAGATTAGCGAGTTCCAAAAAAAAAAGAATCGAAAGCTGGACGCTGACAGCACTGACTCGGCCACATCGAGCGCACGGACAACAATGCTCCAGCAAACAGGGTCTTCGAATCCGAGCCTCCTGATTCGAAAAACAGAGAAAGACCGAACCTCCGGTATACGGACCAAGTAATAGCGGATGCAAGACAGCTTGGTCTGGACGAGCATGCCCAGGACCGTCAACGATGGAGAACAGAGATATCTCAGGCTCGGACCCTCCACGGGTCGTATGACTGATAACTAAGTAAGTATACTACAGCATTAATCCCAAGGAGCTATTCGATGCGATGGCTGAATTCAGGATCCCGAAGAAAATAGATATCGTTGTATCGCAATACACGATGCACCGTGCAGTTCTGCTCAAGGACTTCCGAGCCGTTGGAAAACTGAACCGGATTTCGGCTGTCGTGCGATTTCTTCAATCTAGTACTGGAGAAGATAGCGCGGCGGGCATCTGTAAACACGGAGGCCCTACCTTCTTCGACCCAGTCCAACCGTTGGCATATGTGACTAATTTACTTATTCAAGGTCATCGTCCTAACGCAGTTACTGAAATAACGTTCGAAGAGCCGTCGAATGTATCGAATGAAGATGTTACAAATATTAGTAACGCAACGAAAATGAAATCAAGAAAATCCAAATAAAATGCAATATCCATTACCTCATGTGCACCCGCCTCTTTCTTCTTTTCTTTTTTTCCACTGACTCAAACGAAGATCTTTTACACGGTGCAAAACGAATTCAATTTATGAAACAAAATTTAAAAAGTAAACGTCCTTTAAAGTCACAGCAAATAAACGGAACAAAAATAAGACAAACTCTACTAGATACCACAAACATACTGAGAACACATTTCAATCACACAGAACTTAAGCGATCACAAAGCTGACATGTGACAACATAAAGTTCACTTACCCACAATTCGACCAAGCGGCATGTTCTCCATAGCTCATGTTGATGACATCGATCTTTGTGCCGGACTCGCACAGTTCCATGACTTTCATCATGGCGCGCACCAGAGCGGTGCCGGTCTCCATTGAACCCAAACGCCCATCACCAATTGTCAAGGAGACGATTTTAGCATTCGGTGCAACACCATTCACATCCTTCGAGTCATGATTACCACTAGCTATCGATGCCACGTGTGTTCCATGGGGCGCTGCAAAGAACCAAAGAAACAAGAATTAATTCATCAAGGTATCGGACATTTTCCATAATCCATGCGAGCGTATGTGCAAAGCCCAGGACCAGGTTTGAGTGACATTGTGCAACTGCTAGGATATCTTCGGTTTCTTATTGTTATTATTTCGGTTTGGTTTTACCTGCAGAGTGAGTGACAGGCGGCAGGAGAGGAACGGTGATACTCCCCGATGCCAGAGAAATATGTAAATGCCGGCAAATGGACAGATTCCTGATGCATATTGAACGAAATCGTGCCGAAAAATTTGACATTCTGACTTTGAAATAGACAAAGGGGGTGTGATTGGCTCGGGACAAGGAACTAGGTGCACAGAGTGTAGAGTCTCTGGCACTTGACATGAAACCAATCACATATGGATGGAGTGATTCATGCTGGAACATGAATATGGATATGAGTGCATTGATTGGAAAATGATTACAGTTTAGATTTGAAATCAATTGGGGAAGAACAAACAATTAGATTGTACATACAGTCTTCGAGAGTTGGAACATATGTGGGGTATCGATGAGTACATGTGAATTGTCAAGAATGATGCAAATTGGGCACTGTGTGCTGATTTGAATTTGAATCGATTTGATGAACCAAACAACAACTTTTGATAAACGACAGCCATTACAAGTCAGTCACGAGGTATTGTCATCTTCTCAGCTTCTCAAGTTCGGTTCGAAGTCGGAAAAGAAGATGCTTTGGCATTTCAAGGCAATCTTGGATATTTTATATTTCAACATTAAGGATTTAATGATAACAATATTCAAGTGACTAGGACATTTATGTGCTTCATGTAAGATAAGAAAAAGGTCAAAGCGAAATAAAGTTAAATTCCCGCTTAGAATTTTTCTTTCTGGAAAAGAAAAGTGCATAAACTTCACGCCACACTCTTTAAGGTTATGTCAGGCTAGATTAAGGTGATTGTCGCAACTGGAGACGTTGTACCCACTTAGATCCTGCTTGGATTCATATACTATTTCACTTTTCGGTTCATGTACGGGTTCCTCTTTAATCTAAAGGTTTAACTAACAACTGAGAACTACCTACTGGTGGCCACGCCATTGCTCTTTTAATAATGAAATGTATTTCGAGACTGCCATTGGAAGTGCGGTCCATTGTGCTACCACGAAAGATTGTATAGAAACCCATGATGACTACAAATTAATTCTTGTTAATTATGCAGTGACATAATACCTCAACAGGGTGTTGCTTAAGTCACACAGATTAAGAAAGTAGGCTCCTAATCAGCTTAGCCGGAAAAATATTTTTCAAAGTACGACCACTGCAATGAAATAGTGCAATTTTAAGACCGTTTTTGTGGCGACGCACGACTTTTTAAAATCATTCACTTCGCGACCGTCGTCTGGAACACAGGCGTCAACACTAGATACACGATTTCCCAAGTCTTTATAAGTGCTCGTATATGTTGACGACATTGACATCATCGGAAGAACACAATGGGCTTCTGAAGGACTAAGGCTTTTACTACAAAATCCACTTTCCCATGAGGAAGAGTGAGATCGATCCAACGCAGTGAGTTTTACTTCAGGTACAAATTGGGTTCACGAATTATTGAACAATCCTCCTAACTTGGTAAAATGCGCAGCTGATCTGAAATGTCGTGGTGCTTGAAGTCGGTCAGAATCCACACTACTATGACAGTAATGTCGTCTCAAACTAGATGGCGCGTTAGCATTTATCTCAAACCAGAACCTTGATTTTTGTTTAATGGAAAACCTCCACGACAATCCAACAGGGGGGACACCTCTTAGCTAATCTGAAACCGGCTGTCAGCCTCAAGGATTTTTGACCTACCGTGGTGTTTCAGTACTGCATCTGGCGGAGCTTCGCTCTCGAGTGGTATTAAGAAAAATTAAGCCGTAAGCTATTAGAAGACTGGGCTGTATTCAGTGAATATGCTTCTTTCTGTGAGCCTATTGTTATTCAAAACGAAGCCGTGTATTAAGGACGAATATTAACCACCGCACTGGCTCAAGCTCGAGAGAATGCTACTGTACAGAAGATAATGGTCTGAATTCGAGGAAGTTAAGGAAAATCAATGGAAGAACATTGAATCATTACAAATTGTTGTAAGCGATGCAGCGATGGTTGTTAAAAACATTGATGTAAAATTGTTAATTTTTAAAATTATCAACAGAGTGCCATATTCATTTTTAAGGGCCACAATGTCATTTGTAGGAAAAAGTACTATAATGGCACGATCGTGCCACATTGCCAACGTTGCTCCTAACTTTCTGTATATGTCATTTGTACAAGTGGTTGACTGCGAAGAGCAATCACTCTTTGAGAGAGATTTAGGTCCCTTAAAATACTACAAGGAGTGAAACTCTTGCTCTTTAAACTAATTAGTGCTTGCCTATGAAGCGATTCTTTCGACTAGTGCTGATATTCGCGGAAATAGGCCGCAAAAGAGGTTTTAATTCAGGCATGCACGGAAGAGATGTTGAAAGATCTCTTCCTCCTTTTCATCTCTGCAGTAGAGGTCGTTAAAAGGAAGTCATTGAGGAAGTGAAATGTAATGACGCCGATAAGTGCCGAAGGAAGGATTCCAAAAGGAGGAATAGTGGAGTCTGTGTTTAATAATTGATGTCAGTGTGCCAAAACTCAGTTTATGTTGATTTTGAAATGCTAAATCATCTTGCCGAGTGACATTGCCTAAGATGAACTAATATTGCGGCCTAAGTGTTAATTCCCAGAAAACAGATTTAGTCATCTTTACCAGGAATTACAAAATTCCTATCTTCGATGGCCCAACTGTCAGGGAGATACCTCTGAAACTGAGTAACAGTGCCTCATTCTGGACACGAAGTTAAACTGGAAACCCAACATCCAAGAACGCCTACACGACTCTTTATAAAATCTATAGGCTAAAAAAGTGGTTTACTCAGTTCCATTCATATCAATAGCCTGACCTGTGATACTGTACTGTAAGGCTTCGTGATTTAGTGGACCGGGCTGTACAAAGCCACCAATTGCAAACCGCTTGGAAGAATGCAGCGTAATGCATGCATTTGTGTCGCTGCCGGAAATTATTAGATTGAAATCGCTGCTTAATTGGATGGAGCTTAGCTCCGGCACTCTACCATCCTTGACAAACTTTGGATCGCTTCCTCACGACACCTAAGCTCATCTTCGAGAAAATTTTTCTTAACCAGCACACCCTCCAGCAATGCCTCCAGGCACAGAGTGTAGTCCCAGAAGAGATATAGAAGCTCTGAGACTGTAGCAGTTAAAGAACTTCTATTCTGGCTAAAAAAAAAAACAATGTAATATTAAGTACAGATATTGTCATCTGTTCGAACATTCGGATTCGCACATTTTTTACAGTCACATTTAACTTCACGATGTCCCTCAATTGATACCGCTCTTTTAACTAGATTGCAGTGGCGTGGAAAATTTGAAAAGGGAAGTAGGTAAAAATATTCACCTGCAAACGCTTTCTCAAATTGTATTGTGTACATATTGCTATTTTGCTAATCACACTCAAGTGCAGCAATTTAAGTTCAATACACTCAAAATCATTCACGTTACAATGCTGCTTCATAACTTATTTTTCTAAACAGAAATAAAAAGAAAAAGAAAAACTCCAAGAGAAAACAATACAAAATCAGCAAATAAGTCGATGAAAAGCGAGTTATTTTTGTGCACAGAGGAGTCAAGCACAGCGAACGATGAAGGCAAAATAAGGACAAAGAACCAGTTTGTTCTAACCAGCCAGGTATTGTATAACCCGAGTTTTTTTGGATTACTATGATTTTTCACTCTTTACTTTGCTGTCGCTTTGCGGTGAGAACACTCTTATGGGCTATGGAGTACGTGCCATATCATGTTGGAGAAGAGGCATGAAATGATGTGTATAGTGTGTCTACGTAGAAGAGTAGAACGATATGAAAACGAATGACAAGCAGGTTGTGGGCTTGTGTGTTTGTAGAATTTGTCTCTTGCATGTGCAGGTGTAGGAAACAGACAAATATTATGTTTATATGCACAAATTAAGATTCATGATGCTTGTTGTATCGATACATTGTTGAAGAGCGGAATTTTAAAAGGTAACTCGGTAGGAATCGTTTATATGGACGCTAGATGAGCTAGATGAAATACACAGTGACATTCCAGAGAATTGCGTGGCAGACGAACTCGCTAGAAAGGGTACCATCTCAACATTTTTCCGGAAGGAGAACTACCATCCATGCCTATCTCTTCTGGAAAACATCTACTGATGATCTTCTGGCACTGGGTGCCTAATCACAAGACAATTATGGCCTTCTATCGATCCAAAACGCTCACGCAATCAGATCAGAATGAGTAAGCCGAATCTTAGAACTCCAAACTGTGTCAGATCTGGACACTGTACCATTGGCATTCACGCCTCCAGACTAGGTATCCGCTACAACGATTTTTGCAGAAGTTTTAGGGATGAAGAAGAAGAAGAAAGAATTGCACACGTTTTTCCACTTGCAGTGCCCTCTCATCTCGCAGATATAGTCACTTAGACGCTCTATATTTCAACGACTTGACAAAACTAAGAAATACAGGGAAAGCTGCAATTGGCGGACAGCGACGGTCGCATCACTTTTTTCTGGCTAGAGGAGTAGTCCGTCCATGGAAATGTATGGAATTTCAATTCAAGATATACTGTCGTGTGAAATTGTGCGCTTAATATGATTGTCCTCCTAAGAGAGCAGTAATAAGTGATTTCACTGAATTAGCATTAGTCATCTATATTATTAAAACCTATAAATGGTTCACAGATTAGGTTAGTAGATCCTAATCCGTGTGATAACACGAAGTGCCTACTTTGGCCTAAGTGTGGATACCATTTAAATAATTCAGCCACTCCTAACATAAGGTGATATCAGTTATGAAGATCACGTTGTTTTTCATCCAGGAGAGTGACTATTTAATCGTCGTAGAAGGAATGCCTTGATTTGGGAGATTTAAGGATATGTTTGTATTGTGTTCCTTGGAATTTCCTTGGATTAACTGAGGTCTGTGCAGTGTCTGAGTCTTTTTACTCGTTTCGACTTTTACTCCTATTTGGGGAGAATGCTAGTTGAGAAATTCTCCAGACAGATTGGGGTAGTAGGCGGTCGCTGTCATTGGGTTAAGGAGCGGAACTTCTTGAGAATCATAGAGTGACCAGTGCGATGTTTGGTGCATAGACTCAGTGTTGTGGGTCGACTATTTCGCACCTGAACCGATTTCCGGTATGACGAAATTGAACCGTTGTTCGATCCATTGCGTACTGTGCCTGTCAAACAATTGACAGCTCATAAGGACTTATGAGAGGCAGCAATGCATCCCACAAGTGGTGGAATCCATCACGACGGATTGCATTGGTCAACTTTTAACTTTCTCTACGCTTGACAGATGTTTCCATGGATATTCATTCATTCATTTTGCGCACTGATGGGAACGTTTGGTTTTTTTTCGAATTTTTTTCATATATTTTGATATCAATTTTGAACAAATAAATTTCTTTTTCATATATTTTGACAGATAAAAATCAAAGCCACTGCGAATCGTTTTTCTGAATCTTACTTCACTTCACTATCGATAGCGATAAAAAAAACACGGCTATTATCTCTTCACGAATCAACATTCTCTTTGCGAACTGTCAAACTGAGTTCGAAAAACAAAAGAGAGGCAAACTCGATCCACACATTCACAAGAGATTCACGGCCAAACAATTCGCGATTATGTGTGTGTTTACTCAAATTGTTCTCTTTCCCCTTTACGAATGAGAAAAACCCATATCAGAAATAGTCCTAGTCCGTGGACGAATTTGAGTGCCTTTTTGACGGATATTCATGAATTTTTGACGGTTATTCACGAAATAACGTAATTGCCGTACTGTGATTGGTCAATTCGGTTTATGAACACGTTATAAAAAACAGTTGTCAAAAATCTTAAGGGGCAAGAGAGGTAGAAGTTGGGCATCTCTGTAATCATTTCTCATTTCTGCCCCATATGAATGAAGTGTCAGAGTTTGCGAAGTTCGCGATTCGTAGTGAGGTCATATTAATGGCCCTTAGGTGGATTGCGCACGCTACTACGTCATCGGGTGCCTGTTTGCAATCCGACAAATACAATTTTTGGGGTTTATAAACGCAATGTGCGCAATGGACTCTATGGTTGTGGATCTTAACTGTCATTGTGAGCAAATTCACGGACTTGTGGACGATCGTGACTCTACTGTTGAGTCTGTACGTACTCAAGAAAGATTTCAAGCCGTCAGCCAGAAATCAAATCAATTACTATAAAGAGAAAAGTGCACGAAAGCAGTGTACTACATCACAGAGGACAAATGAATGTATTCCTGAATATCCTGATTATTAAAGCCGAGGAGAAGGGTATAATTTGAAAGCGATTTGTGTTCAAAAGGATGATCCGGAAATCTGCGATATTACAATCGCATTTCTTTTCTCATGGGTTTTTTGAACACACACACGCGGCAGAATGTATGCAGGCCTTATTAGTAAAAATTTGTTTTCTTCCAATTGGGATACATCGATGACATATCGACGTTTATAAACAGTTTATGAACATGGACAACGCAATCCTTTGTTAGTCTGACGTTTATGAAAACACCATATATCTCGAAGACATCAAGTTTAACCAAACCGCTACAACTGATCGAAGGAAGAGAGTATTACGCTTATGTGATTCTTGCCACAGTGTAAGGCAGCAAATAAGGAGCAAATAACACGAGTGTTATCATGGAGCATTGTGAATCAGGAAATCATTCATTAAGAATGGAACCAGAAACAGAGCCTGTAGTACAATAACATTCAGGAACTTTGTCGACGTCAATAGGATACAGCAGTGAATATGTCGTTAGTGGTTTGTGCCACATCCGTTTTTTTGTATTGTAGGAGGTACGACACAAGCCAAAAAAGTAAATTTTTACGAATTAACGTAGCGGTTTGGCAAAACACTTTGAAAATTGGTAGGTGAACTCTTAATAAGATTCACTTCAAATTAAGAAAATAAAAAGAAACAACTTTTCACACTGATTAGGAGCGCGCAGTACGCAAACCTTTAAATGCGTTTTTCTCGTAAACGTGTCAATGGCGTATGGAAAAACCAATTCTCGTTCGACGACATATTCTGAAGATTAACTGCGCTCAAAAACGTATATGAAAAGATATTCTGAGCATATATATCACCCGACCTTGTTTCAGTGCCCAAAAAGTATATCCTAGTCCCTTTGTCTCAAACTTGACTGCTATTCAATATCAACAGTGAAACTTGTAAGTATTCTACCCGTAATGTATTAATTCAACTTTCACCGTCACGTGAAACTTCGTCAACTCTAGTTAGAAAACGAAGCCAATAGTTCTATTCTTGCTACATATTTCTGCCAACCTCAGTCAAGTCGTGTCGTAAGCAAAATTGAAATCTGCACAAACCTTACAACAGTTCGGACACCTGACATTGTCATAAAATGTATCAATAAAATAGCTTCAGTCTATCTCAAAGTATTTCAGTGCAGCAATTCTTCTCAAAGTATCGTCCCAGTTCAAATCACATTCACATGGACAGGTTGTCTAAGAGCATTCTCAGCAACGAAGCATGAAAAATCTAAACATTGCGACATGTCTATCTGCGAAGGCATCTCTTCGCCTCATTTACATGCACGTCAGGTGATAGGAACATTTTGGTAGCAACTGACATTATTCACATTTGAATGAATTAGTTTAGGGCCAGGTCCACTACGGACAGTAGCTCCAAATAAAGAAGAATGAAATAGATATTTTCGTTGCCATGCTATAAACCTAAAATGTGAAAACAACATACAGATCTTCTAGAGACACTTACAACACATTCCAACGATTTCGACAACATTGCCATTTTCATGGATATTCATGGACACCATCAGATAGTCGTCGATGTTCTTTATTTCATGAGTCTTGCTGTACTCGCCAATATGAAGTGCATTCTCTAGGTCTCCCTAAATAAAGAAAATCAGTTACTTCAAGTCAAGTGCATAAGATTTAATTTCAAAAACCTTCATCGTAGTATCAATAACGGCTTTCCAACCACTTTCAGTGGGATAGACCACAACATCATACGATGTTTTGATATCCGAATAGAGTTTCTCATAGTGATTCAGATACTCCAGGCTGTTGTCCAAATTCTCCTTCTCCAACTTTTTCTCCCACGTTAACTTTGTGGCATCTGCAATTTGGAAGATTACAACATTTGTATAATACATTCATAAAGATATACACGTTATCTAGAGAACTCTTACCGGCATTTTGCGTCTCAAATTCACTCAGTTGGCGCACAACCTCAGCTGTGGCAATTTTATGAGGTTTATCCCAAGTCTTCAGCTTACGCTTGCTGACTGCTGTCTCGCGGACTTTTGACGAGTACAGATCTGCAACTCCCTTTAATCCAATACCGTACTCTCCATTCGCCGTATTGGATGCTATCATTTGGGGTGTTAACTGTGTGTAAATAATTTGAAAGAGCAAGTGTGAGAGTGAGAGGAGAACATACGTATGTACATATATGCAAAAATGTGAATAAATTCATATTAACTGCTACATTAGGTCAATTTCATGAACGAATACACCCGGGAACTGCACCTCACATACAGTCTTATAAATTAGGTAAAATTACCTTCAGCAAACGTCCCGATATTCCGGAGATAAATCCATTAGCATTAGCATTGACCTTCTTCGAGACATCAGTGTCGCCGCAACCTGAACAATCAAAACGTTCAATGACCTTTACGGATCCATCACATATGGTCTGTCAAATACAAAAGAAATCATTTCACCACTGAAAAATTGAAAATATTTTTGCTAAGATTTACAAAAATTTGCTTGCTGTGCGCAGCTGATTGTCTCTTTTGTTTTCCAGTTGGCAACGGAAAAAAACAAAAGATTTTCAACCAATGAAAACTGCATCAACAAGATGATGACGGTAATATATATGGGGAATCTTATTAGGAACTTACCTGAAGTCCGCATGCTTTCGGATCTACACCGGAGTCGAAAATTGCAATAACCGTATCGCGCCCATCATATTCCGGATGCTTTTGCAGGAAATTGACTACTCCGGTTTCGATTTTTGGTACCAGGGAATTCGCTGGGAAAGCCGCATCAACAATAGCACCACCACTTGCCATCTTCTTTGAATGTTCTTCTTGAACTGACAGTAGCGACGATGTCAGGTTCTTGCCTACATACATACATTCATAAATATGTACATGCGAGGGAGTTTATTAAAACGAAATGAAAGGAAAATAATAGTCATCGTGTGGTCTAGTGAAGGTGAGAATCATTTATATCTAATTTTCGTCTGACGTAGAGATGGCGTGCATTTTTGTATAATCTTTTTCTATGAGGCAGGAAAATATGAGACCTTCAAGACAGTTTGCGATTATTTCCTGATATTTTATGCAAAAGGATTAACTGAACTGAAAGGAGTTCGGTTTTTTGTGACCGTACAAACATCTTTCAGCAATTTCTCTCAAGTAACTTTAATGCACGACACCTTAGAAATCGATTTTGGGTTTCTGTTCCACCTCATATGTAAACCACTCTGACAACCAAAGTGACATGTGAAAAACTGCAAGCTCTGATGCCAGATGTCATTTAATTCGTGGAAATCGGCACCCAAGAGCCACAAGAAAACAAAACATTAACTTCGAACA
This sequence comes from Eristalis intricaria, assembly GCA_964034865.1. Taxonomy (NCBI): domain Eukaryota; kingdom Metazoa; phylum Arthropoda; class Insecta; order Diptera; family Syrphidae; genus Eristalis; species Eristalis intricaria. The sequence continues at coordinate 29,286,943 of OZ035877.1, forward strand.
CGAATTAAAAGTTATTTTAGAAAATGTGGTTTGAAATCCTACCTTCCGCTGGCATTATCGTTGCCTTCATGTCCATCCCAACGTACGCGATGTACGGCATACACAAGTTGACGCTTGGAAATGTAAGTAAATCCACGGAATACCTGCTTCCGTAGTTGGTTCTCCTAATTATCGACTTACATAATCGCAGATATTTTGTTGCACAGAACATATTTTAATTCAACTTAAACGTAACAGTTTTAATCACTTTTTTACTTATGTTATGAAAAATTAATTAAATTTATATTTTATTGACTTTCTAGGCATACCGCAGGAACTTGGACGCACGCTTCGATCGTGTAATGTACCAGCGCGATTTCCGATTGACCGACAATCCCTACGTTATGAATGTAAGTTGACAGACCGATCAGATCATATAATTTTTTGTTAGATCAATTGTTTTGAAATTTTTGGTGAAAATATCATCAGGAAAATGCGTTTTTATATATGTAACTCAAATTTGTGCAAATAACAGAGCAGATTAAATCAAGCGATATCTGAAAATAATACCGTAAACGTCTCTAATCGTTTGTTGGTGTGTTATCATTTGCTGCACATTTTAGTGAGTCGCACTATGAAATCGGATCACAAACATTTCTTATTTGAACAACCTCTGGGAAGCGTTAAAAGTGAACATTTCCATTGTAAGACGAAAGTGAATCAGTAAGGATCAAAACTAATGTGTATTGGAAACAAACATTACATCCATAGTTCAGAAATGAAATTCACCTAACATGTTTAAATTTGTACTCAACACCCGGCCTATGTCCGGTAGAAGAATTAAAGATTTGAATCGTATCCCATTTCTTCAAGAACTATTGTGTCTATTATTACATGTTAACTTGTTTGTTGAGCTGGAACAAAAATGCTCCTTTTCTACCTTATGTTTTTTATGTTTCATGTTATGGATCCTTATTTACTTACATTTGTTTTTTTTTTTTTGCAGGGATTGGAATCGATTCCAGATGAGAAATAAATCCACAAACTGTTACACCATAGTTTAATAAAGAATAATTCGATATTACATGTGTATTTTATTCTATATTTTACATATATCTACATTGATCCAGTGTTCTATATTTGAATGTATGCTTAGGGAGAGAAAAGCATCAGGTAAGTCAGGCAAGGAACACACAGTTGGCTACGGTGATTAGATTAACATACGGTATGAAGGAATGATGTCAGAACGAAATGTAATAGGAAGGAATAGTTAATTCAATAGATATAAGCTTCGGATAGAAGCCCGCCGAGAAGAAAATAAGGAACTTGTAGTAGAGTCGCAGAACTGAGAAGAGGTCACCTCTGTAAACTGTTAAACGGCTATAAAGACACAAATACCGCTGTCGCACAGAACTTTCCACTCAATTTTTACGTTGATTGACCAGAATTAAGTCTAAGACGTGGTCAATATAGCAATATCAATACTGAAGTCCATATCCTTAAGGCAGCTGGAGATGATCTGGTCGGAGGTAGAATCTCAGTATCCATAAGGGAGACCCCTTGACTGCGCCAACTATCGACAGATAAGTCTCCTAAACATCGCATGTAAGATCTCTGCCGTTTTTTGTACATGCCTGAATCCGTTTATAAACAATCTGATAGGTTCATATCAGTGTGGCCTCAGGCCAGCGAAGTCCACTATCGACCAGATTTTCACACTATGGCTGATTTTGGAGATGAAGATTGACACTCGCAACCTATTCGTCGTCGATTTCAAGGCCGCATATGACAATGTGCATAGAGACGAGCTATACAGCACCATGTCTAGTTCTGACATTTGTGCCAAACTCGTCCAGTTGTGCAGGATGACGATGGAGAATTCTCGCTACTCCATCAAGGTCGGCAACGAACTCACAGAGACTTTGAATTTAAAAAAAAGGGTTTAGAAATGTCATGTGACTTCTTTACCATCATCCTAAGAAAATCGTCCAAAACTCACACGCCAACACTAGAAGCACGTAGAACTGTAAGCATAGGTAGGTAGGAGGGGCTGTAAGTGGAGTCACCAGCACACTTAGACCTTATTGGTCTATTGTGATACCCACAGTCGCCACTGATTGACCACTCCAATGATAGTGCCGCTAATTCGATCCCAACGGCAAATGGTGACGGGACCAGATGCTTGTGGTTCCGTGTGGTATGGCAGCATAAAATAAAAAAAAGATGGGTAACTCCTAAAAATGTCACTCGTGGGAGGAGTGAGTGTTAGGTTGGGTTAGGTGAGAATGGCTGACAAAAAAGACAGCAGACAGACTTAGGCCAGCATAGGCCCATTGTCCTACCACGCGGATCTATGAATACTTATTGCGCTAACCAATTAGTGTCGTTAATAAATCGGATAAGATGGCTGAATCTTTTGTTACTTAGTTCAGCCATGTTATGAAAATAGCAGGCCTCCAGGAGTCTATATCTACGGGATGCATAGCAGCTTTGCAATTGTTCAATGGATTCTTCCCGTTCATTGTTCCTGCAGCTTCTGCAGAAGTCGTTGTAAGGAAGGCCTAATCTAGATCCGTGAGTTTTGGATGGTGCAATGTATGTCAGAACAGAACTTCCCTGTCTACCAACAACTAATTAAATTGACTCCAACCACGTGTATATCACGAAGGAGTTTGCAGCCCAACTCACGAGCACTGGATGGACAGTAAGCACCACTTGCAATACTTCAAAAATGGCTTAACCCAAGTTGGATTCCATTTTGTGCAGGTTTGGAATGACCAGTAAATTATACATGTTACTCTGCTGATGACTTCCCTCATATAAACGATTAGGATACTTCTACACTGTGATCGAATCTGCTAGTACTAAGTATAGGTCCATACAATAAAACAAAAGCCCTAAGATAAAAACATGTCCCATTTTTTAAAATAATACTGTAAATCCAATCAAAACACTAACCCTGTATTTTCCACCTCTCACTCTGTTGTAATAAAAACAAACAGAACACAAAAATTACATCAATCATCGCCTCATTGCCATCCCTGCGTTCTAATTCGATGTAAGGCGTCGTCTCTACAATACAAAGTGCCATATCAAAATAAATTTTTTTGCACATTCTTTTATTCCATTTTTACATCAGAATACTTCATATTTATTCATATACAAACTGTCTACCTCTTCCTAACCGAATATTTTGTCGGGTCATTGTAAAAGATGTATTAATTCCATTCAAGTTATTGTGAAAATTTGCTGATAAAATTATGTCGCAGAAGCTTCTTGTGTTTTGTGTGCTTTTGTTTACAACCGGAATCGATGGTGGCTCCATGAAGACTATCGACCAATTTGATGGAGCGTCACATCACGGCGAAAAAGGCTATTGTGCCCCGTATAATGGGAAAATATGCAAGTCCTTTATTCGTGGTCAAGTTTGGTATAGTAGAGAGGATCCCAATGGTGGCTGGATGAATGAACAAATTACCACCGCACTCTGGGAGGAATTGATATCGGATTTGAATGGGCAATGTCGTGTGGCAGCTGAAGTAAGTGACCGACCGACCATTGAGTGATGTGTTGAAATTTTTGCATTCAAACAATTTGTTTTGCAGAAAATGTTGTGTTCGTACGCGTTCCCACAGTGTCAAACTGAGAATGGTCAGCCGGTGAGAGTTCCACTCTGCTATGAGGATTGTGTAGCAACGCATTTACAGTACTGCTACAACGACTGGGTGCTGATTGAGGAGAAGAAAGAGCGTGGTATTTTTTTCAAATCACGTGGACATTTCCGGCTTCCTAACTGCACTGGTTTGCCCAAGTACAATCAAACTGCTAAGAGACCAAACTGCTCATACATTGGTTTGACCAAAATCGATGAATCCCAGGTTTCTTGTAAGTGATTTGAATGCAAATCAAAATCGTCTGTAAGTAAACATAGTTTTATCTTGAAGATGACTGCCGTAATGGAAACGGTCGCTATTATCTTGGACGTGTCAATGTAACAAAGACTGGAATCCCATGTCAACGATGGGATTCACAACATCCACACAAACATATCCAGCCACCACAAGTGTTCCCTCAAATCGCCGAGGGTGAGAATTATTGCAGAAATGCCGGCGGTGAGGAGCCCTATCCATGGTGCTACACCACTGACGAATCTGTCAGATGGCAGCATTGTGATGTTCCACTTTGTCGTAAGATAAAAAGCACATCATTCCCAAAACCAAACTCATTTTGCTTCTCTTGCAGCGAACTCGATGGACGAAGCCAGCAGAGAGGCAAATATTCCAATAAAAATGGAATCATTTTTCACGCCGTCAGTCATTTTTCTTTTGGCTGGTGTTGGCTTCGCAGCCATTGTGGCACTCCACTTGATCCTCTTAATCATACACAGAGTAGCGAGGCAGAAAGACTTGCATCACCACCTTCAACAGCCGGCCTCAGAGTGCAATATGTCTGTGAGCCGCGAGTGTAACCTCTCGACCAGTCATAATACCCTTGACACATCCAGCAATCAGAAATGCGGCACACTGCGAAGTGTGAATACCGGAACCATCCGCAGTACAGCCACGATACACGAGCCGAAAACAAAGCTGAATACGAAGTTGGAAAAATTGGAGTACCCAAGAAATGATATTATCTACGTCCGAAGCTTGGGACAGGGAGCCTTTGGACGTGTCTTTCAGGCAAAGGCACCGGGACTTATCGCTGGTGATGACGATAAACTGGTTGCAGTTAAGATGCTGAAAGACGATGCCAGCGAAGCAATGCAATCAGATTTTGAGCGGGAAGCTTGTCTGCTGGCGGAGTTTGACCATCCCAACATTGTGAAACTGCTCGGTGTCTGTGCACTGGGCCGTCCAATGTGCCTGCTCTTTGAATTCATGTCACCTGGTGATCTGAGTGAATTCCTCCGTTCTTGTTCACCATTTGCAACGCATCAGGGGAATCGTACTTTTACCGAACTCAGCGACGGTGATCTCTTAAAGATTGCGAATCAAATAGCCGCCGGCATGGTCTATCTGTCTGAGAGAAAGTTCGTTCATCGTGATCTTGCGACAAGGAACTGCTTAATAAACGAACAGATGATTGTGAAGATCGCTGATTTTGGTTTGTCTCATAAAATATATCTGCAGGACTACTACAAGGGCGATGAAAACGATGTCATTCCTATTCGTTGGATGCCACTGGAGAGCATACTCTACAACAAGTACACAGCGGAATCGGATGTTTGGGCCTTTGGTGTATGTTTATGGGAGATCTTCTCGTACGCCCTTCAGCCTTATTATGGTCTAACTCATGAGGAAGTCATTAAGTACGTGCAAGAAGGCAATGTGCTAAGCTGCCCGGATAACACCCCGTTGTCAGTGTATGCTCTAATGCGCCGCTGCTGGAATCGCAAGCCGAGTGAGCGACCAAGCTTTGCTGAGATAAGTCACTGCATTCAACACAGCATCGTGGAGTTCGAATGCAAATCTATGCTGTAAACAACGATACTTTTACATATTTATTTATTTCTGATATGTTCCTTAGAAATTCGAACTACTTTTGTCATTTGATACTCTTTTTTGAGAAAACTCTTAGGTTTAAGTGATCTGATACCTCGTGTGCAAGTTGCAGTTATGATTTGTTGCGGACTGTTTTGTGGATGCTAGCTTCAACTCTCTAACACAGTGGGAATCTCATTTTTCTTGTACAATTCTTGATACTCTTTGAGGAACGGTTTTGGTTAAGTAAACTTATTGCGCTTCCATTGTACGCTACATTGCATGTGCTTAGCTGTTGAAAGCCACCCATTGGCTTCATTTGGTTCCATCAAATCATTCTCAACTGAAACACGAGATTCTCATCAACAATATTTAACATGTAAGTCCTCCGATTCTAGTCAGAACCAAGTTACAACAGAAAACATCGATCTCATCTCATTTATCCCCGATAAATTTCTTAAGTTATTTTTGAACAAGTATTTATATGTAAGTACTTTTAGCACATAACCAAACAGTTTTTCGATATTCTCCACCACTGGTCGTTAGTCAGTGGAATTTATTATAAAGTCGTAATTTGTTTGAACCGCTAATTTAATTTATTTATTTTTCGTTTTACATTTTACACCGTAGTTTTAAGACAAAAACGAAAATGCATTATTGCATGAATAGTGTATTCCACCAAAGTGAACAATAAAAAACCATTTTACTCATGAATGTTTGTGTCGTTTCATTTGATCGAGTAATAAAATACTTCTAGTGTCACTACTGTCCCGGGTGCACCATCAACTCAGCCAACAAGCCTATCCAGCTGGCACGACCTCTGGCCGGCTGCCTCCAATTTGTTTGAGGTCCTTCTCGACTTTTATGCGCCATCGGTTCCGTGGGCGTACTCTATTCTGTTATCCCACTGGTTTGGATCAGTGTTGTCCATGCACTCCATATTGCACAGCCATCTTTGGCGTGGCTCATGTCGCTGTATAGTCCGCACAGTTCATGGCTGAATCTTCCCCAAAAACGACCAACGCAAAGAGGACTAAAGATTGAAAGCTGAACTTTCGTCTCGGAGAGACCTAGGCCTTCTTCATCTGCTTTTGAGAATGAACAGGTTTCCGAGCAGGACGGGGATGATGGACAACACAGTGTCCACAAACTCATGTAGGGTAGGGCCCCGACTGTTAAAAATCGGCCCTATTAGACCTACCTATGACTTTTGCGCACGTTTGGTGATGTTTTCTTAAGAATATTAATCGAATCCGAGATGTGGGTTGCCTACCCCAACATAAACATGTTCACCTAAAAATGTTCCTAGTCCTCGAAGTTGTTTTTCGACAGTTTTCCACAGTTTTTTTGCATTATGAAAGTGCTCTCATATGACGAAGCCAGTGACAAGCCATAAATCCGCTTACCCTTGAGGACCAGAGACAAGTTCATCAATTATTGGACAATCCTCCCAACTCGCAAAAGTGTGAACCCAATCTAAATGTCCTGATGCTCTTCACGGGGCAATACCTATCTTACGTATTTATATCACGTATCAAAGTCGCACACGACCATGACATTACACTCGTCTCAAGCTAGATGACACGTTAGCCTTAATCTCCAACCATCACCGCGATTTCGTTTGAGAGCAAAACCTCTACGACGCTCCGGAATTGGGGACACCGCTTTGTCAGGCTGTTTGTTGCAGATTTTTTGACCTAACGTGGTGCCAGAATACAGGAGCTGGAAAAGCTTCGCACTCGAGTAGCATGCGAGAGCCTTTCTTACGAAAATATGCGACTACTGAGCCAACGGACCCGGTATCTTTGAAGGATTTTGTTCGCTCAAATTCGAAAACACACACATACAGAAATTCACTACCATCCATCTCATTCGAAGAAAATCCTATGTGTCATCGCAAGATCGAATTTTATGGTTGGGATCTTTCTCCTTAGTGGCGTTACCTAGATCCTCATGACCCTCGAACTTCGTGCCACCATATCATAAATCTGACTCATTCGCCAAACGTAATGCCTTGTTGTTGTTCTTCTCTCTTAGGTTTGCTAATGCTTCTGTGTCGTTGCCTTAATGTATGTCTTGTTTCCACGACAAATTTCATTTTTTCACAGTAGAAAATTCAAGTTCAGCTGAATTTTAAACTGAATTAAGATTTTCGGTTTAACATGTTCGGTTTCACAGTGAAATCTGAACGTTCAGTTGAATGTCGTTCATTCAATGCGATCGAAAAAAGCCAAACTTTCCAATTGGTGTGTGTACATACACACACTAGTTGATGTATTTGCTATACTTTGTTTGTAGTGTCTTTCGTGCAATCCTTTGGAGCTTTTTTTAGCACGTCTCAGCTGTTATCGGTAAAGAGATATAGATAACAAAGAAAACATACAAATTAAATCACTTCAGACAATACATCCATAAGTATGACCAGTGAATAGCAAACATTAAAAAAATGTTAAAACTACCTAGTCACTGTTCTTAAAGATACAAATAATTGTTGATCAAATGTCGAAAATTTAAAAATTAAATGGAAGAGAAAATGGGGAAGGATCGATCCCATTATCGTACATCAATTGTATTAAGAACAACGAACAGCATTACTTTCCGGGTTTTTTCTTCGAAAACATTCGGTATATGGAGCTGTGACATACTAACACAGACAACGCTTTATTATTCGTAGATATATTCATTAAAATTTAACTCGTTCGAAAAGTTGATGCAAGCGATTGTTTTATAAGCGTTGGTGTACATAAATGTGTTCTTCTTTATTTGGCGCTACAGTTCGGAGTTCGTATTGCCAAACTGTATACCAGCACAGATCATTCTGCGGGCATACAAGTATTTATTGCTTATCTGACTGTTCTGTGGCCTTCTTTGATTTTCTTGGCCTTACAGTCCAAATTTCCATATAATTAAAAACTTGGTCTTATTTCGTTTTAAATCTGGAAAACTTTCTTGCAACAAAAAGGTTATGATCCTGGCAATAATAAGAATGTCTAGAACGCCAAGTTTTTCTTATTTTTCTTTGCCAGTAAGTCTGAAATAATAAAGTTTGTCCTAAGGACTAAAAAAGAAGAGATGTCGAAAGGCAAGTAGTAAGTTAGATTAGATTATTTTAGAGTACCCGCGGGGTAGTAAGATAAAATTAATGACATGAATTGTTAGATATTAAGATAGATTTTTATGTCATTTTTGTCTGGTATAAGTTGTCCTGGCAATTAAATTAAAAAAAAGGGTTATGATCCTGTTCGCGAACGATACAACGATAGAACAGCATGCAAGGTAAAGGTATACATATAGAATACATATGTAGGTACAAAACTGTGTGTAGATTCATGTGTGAAAATTACCCGAATCTTATTGAAGTGTCTGTCCCAGGCTAGTTGCCTCCTGTGCCGCACGCCAAATTGGTTGAGGTCCTTCTAGATCGGAATGCGCCATTCGAAACGCGGGCGTCCTCTGTTGCGTTGTACCACAGGTTCGGAGTCGAAGACTCTTCAGATCGGAGCTGAGCTGTCCATGCATACTACATGGCCCAGCCATCTTAAGCGTGAACTTCTTCTCCTCCAAAAACCGTCAACGCAAACAGGACGAAAGATCGCACGCAGAAAATATATACTTTGTTTTCCTCTCCTTTACCGCCAGACCCAATTTAGCCGCTTCAGTTTCAATGCCAGCAAACGCCTCATGACGGCTTGCTGCGTTCTGCCAATCACGTCAATGTCATCCGCGTATGCTAACAGTTGTATGAACTTCTGGGAGATGGTCCTTTACTCTTGCACAATCTTCTCCAGGATGTTGTTAAGGAAGTCCCACGACAGCGCGTCGCCTTGTCTAAATCCTTTTTTGACATTGAAGGTCCCAGTGAGTTAGTTACCGACCTTGATGAAGCAGCGAGAATTCTCCATCGTCATCCTGCACAACCTGACGAGTTTGGCAGGAATGTCAAAACTAAATATGGCGTAAAATCGACAAAAAGGTGGTGGGTGTAGATCTGCATTTCTTGGGTTTTTTTTTTCAGGATCTGCCGTAATGTGAAGATTTGGTCGATGGTGGACTTCCCCGGCCTGAAGCCGCACTGTTAAGGACCTATCAGGTTGTTGACGAATGGTTTCAGGCGCTCATACAAAACGGCAGAGAAGATCTAATATACGAGTCTTAGGAGACTTATCCCTCGGTAGTTGGCGCAATTGAAGGGGTATCCTTTCTTGTGGATCGGACAAACGTTACCGAGATTCCACTCCACCGATATCTTACAGATGAGTTGGTGCATGTACTCTACCAACTCATCTCTAGCTGCCTTAAAGAGTTCTGCAGACGGTCCGTCTGTACCAGCAGTTTTATTCTACTTTAGTCTCGATATTGCTGTCTTGACTTCGCCTAGTTCGGGGGGACCTAATTCTTTTCTATCATCATTAATTGTGTGGAGTGGAACATTAGGCATAGTTAACTCAGCAATTACTAGACACTTGCACAGAATAGACAAATCTCTCTGCTGAAGCTTCGTATAAACAAGCAAGGATTTCCTACGCGAACTAGAGAATATAATGTTGTTTAGAAGGATAAAATCTGAATCTCAAGAAAATTGCTTCAGTGGTCTCTGTGTTTCTTGCCATAGAGTTATCAGGAACATTCCCATAGCTAGAGGTGTGGAAAAGTCAATTGGAACAGTCCTAAAAATTAAATTAAATTATTCTTCAAAGCTGTAATTCATTGATTTTCTTTAATCACAACAGTTGAATCCCTTACTAATACGAAATTACCTACGGTCCCAATTGTTCAATTCTTTTTTCTTATTTAAGTCTTCCGCACCACCCAGTGGTGAACTATTGTCTAAAAAGCATCCTTCAGGCATTATTCTAGCGAAATAAAACATTCCCAACGCCATCCGAACAACGTAAGTTTGCTTTTCCTTAAATTGAAGGCACATCCATCTGCAAAGAGAAGTGAGAGACTAGCAGAGACAACCATGTGATGACGTCAGAGAGTGAAAATTTATTTATTTTTCAATGAAAACTGTTGGAAAGTCACTTGAAATGATCGAAATTACGGATAATACAATCAAATCTTTCGTCTTAAAGCATTTCCATGAGGAAACTCGAATGTTCTCAGAAAATCGAGTAAATGCACGATTTTGCCGAAAAAATGCGGCAAAATGTAAAATGAACTGAGTCGACCTTTCTTGTTGACAGATGGCAAATTTTAAAAAGGTGATTTTTTCGAAATTTCTATGGTTTTATGGGTGAAAATTTGAAGAAATGGAACAGAAGACGAGAACGGTACGTGAGCCCTAGGAACTTAAAAGAAGGGAAAAGCACCGGCTTCTCAAAAGGAAAAGGAAAGAGCATGAGAAGCACGCGATCGAGGAAATGAAGAGGTGTTACGGAAAAAATGAAGTCCGAAAGTTCTACCAACGGGTAAAACAACTATCAAATGGATACAAAATTCGGACAGAAGCCAGTCGTGACGCAGAGAGGACGACGAGATTGCAGGAAGTTTCCTTTGTCACTGTCCCGTCTTTTCTCGCTAAGGTTTTGGTGCCGATGTGGTGACAGATGTGCTTGGTCTTCCTTCGGAAGGTATAATAAATTATATATAAATTACATACATGTTATATAACTCTATCTAGCTCACTCGATTTCTGCGGCAGATATTAGGAAACGAATGTCGTTCCTAAGTACCTCAGGTTGGATTTACAGATACCTCAAAAATGCACTTAAGAAGTGCTAAGCATGTAATGTCAACCTACCTACCTGTCTGTGCCATATTTTAGCGGTAACTACAACCTCAGAGGAGTTTGAATTGCTGTTTACCATGCTGTTTTCCCTCCCCAACTCACCCAAATACTCACATCTATTGCACAGCAGACACGCTCCCATCAAACGAAGCTGCATCGTTAGACAGATGACATTTCTAAAATTAAAAAATGCACACACACACACACACACGAATGGACACGTCCACAGATCCAAAAAAAAAACATCAAACATCCAAGCCACATTTATTTTTGTTTGATTTTGTACAATTTATTCTTCACGTATTGCCTAAAAATATGTATAAGTACTTCAATATGCTTAATTGCTGTAACAGGTTTTCCTAACACCCGCCAAAATATTGCTTATTTCGTCGTCCTTTCGCACCTCGAACACCTCGCCAGCGGATGCCGTGGGGTAAAGGATGGACGTCACTGGTTGCGGGACGATGTTCAGCGGCGGCGGTTCCGTGCCAGTTCCCATAAAGTAGTTTGATGGCATCCCCGTCAGGCAGATTTGATCGGCCTGATGATACGGTAAATAACTGCACTCGACTTGGTTGTGATTTTGGTACGATGGTGGCGTTTGATGCAGCGGCGAACCGCTGTTCGGCGAAATATACGCCACTTGCGGATAGTAATTACTACTGGTCGAGTATATCTCGTAGTTGTCATAGTTGTGATTCGTGTCGGGATACTTTGAATATTTATTTTCGGCGATATGCTCGCCGCCGCCGTTGTCTGAGCGACACTGAGACTGTGCACCTGTGTAGCTGGAGTAATCTTTTTGTTGCTGCTGCTGTTGCTGTTGTTGTTGTTGTTGTTGCTGTTGCTGCTGTTGAGTGAGAGGTGTATGAAAGCCAGAGGTTGTATCAAGCATTGGACTGGTATTTACAGAAAAGGGACTCGATAACATTTCATTAATATTATTTTTGGCTTGCGTCGGAGTATTTGGCGAACTGTAGTTCGGCGATGGAGCGGCAGCGACAGCAGACTGTGTGGAACAATGCACACTGGCGTTGATGTTGCAATTTTGAGAGAGGTCCGTTGGATCGGTTCTTTGGTTCTCCTCCAAAGTGGACATGGGTGGGAAGTAGGTGCCCTTCACCGTGTGTCCTTGGTCTAACATGCCGCGGTTACTACATGTCACATACATTCCTTTCCCAGCAATTAACGCCGAGGAGGTTAGTGCCAGCGCATGTGGCTGGAATGGTGACTTTTTCCCAGCCCCATTACTGTCCTCGTCGTTGCACACTCGAGACTTCGTTCTAGATTTATACATGAGCTGCTTCGCTGGTTTTTGCTTCTCGCCCTGGTTGTTATTTACATTGGATCGTATCTGCTGCTGCTGTTGCTGCTGCTGGTGGTACGTTGACACAAGTTTCTTGTCATAATTTCCAGCATTCACGTCGGCCGTGTGGAAATTGGAGTCGTCTGAATTTCGTGTTGTGTTTGAATTCGGCGAGAAGCATATTTTCGGTGATCGATAGAAGTTCTGCGATTTCGATTGACACTGACTTGTGAGTTCGATTTGTGGCATGTAGTTCGAAATTTGTGGCGACTTCACTTTCGATTGCGACTTACCGCTAACCTGAAGTGTGACTTGATCCTTGGCACTTGTTTGAATTCCCCTTGGTTTTGAGTGCTTCCTTCGTCTGGGACGGTATTTGTAATTGGGATGCTCTGTCATGTGAATTACTCGCAAGCGTTCGGCCTCCTCGACGAAGGGCCTTCTGTCAAGTGGTGTTAAGGATCTCCATTTCTTTCCTGGAAATAAACAAAATTAACTTGTCAGTTAAGTGGAAGAATTTAAAAATAAAAATATTGTGACATTGCTGCATTAAGTAGAGAGAAATTGTTGTCACTTTCTCATCCTTTTTACAACAATGGCAACGTGGTTTGTCTGGAAGAACTTATCTACTGACGGTATACTGACTTGCCTCCCGATGATGCCGTGTTCCAGGACAACACCATTAGAATCCTTTCTAAACATCTCAATCCGATCAGGGACCGGAGTTCACATACGTGGGCATTGTGGTATACGATATTGCCTTAATACGCCAACACCAAGAATGCCAATTTTATTAAATATCTTTCACTCTATGGGCCGTATGTATAAAAACTAGTAAATACTCTTACAAGACGATTTTTACGTAAATACTTGATTTTGATATGCATAAAACTTAAGTAAGGGCTGGAGAACAAAAATTTACTAGGGGACAGTTACTAGTTTCGGATGAATTTCGCTAGTAAACACTTAATAGCGTATGCATAAAAACTAATAGGTTAGCTTTCCTCTAGGTTTCTGAAAAAGTAGTTGCCTAGTATATCTTTTCTAGTTTTTGCAAGGGCTGGACAAGTGCCAAGGAGATGAAGCGTATTTTCTTCCTCCTCCTCGTCTCTACGGGGCTACCATTCTTCTGGCATGGAAACCAAGAAGGCAGTGACCGGTGATAATGCCCACTACTTTCCTTATTACATTCCTGTTTAGGTTTAGGAGTGTATTTGTTTTGTTTGGATTAAGTGAGGGCCAAATAAGCCTAAAAACTAGAAAGTTCTTATATTTCTGTAGTATTTATTTGACTTAAGAAACTAATCTGTGTTTACTTTTCCGCTTCTGCGACTTTAATAAATAGCATTATTGTTGTGAGTCTCACTTTGAAGCAATCACGTCGCTATATTTAAAGTAATAGCTGATCTTTTATGAATTAATTCCGAAAAAGTTAACAAGAAGCGAAGAGTTATGGAATTTAATCTTAAAATGCTTTTGCTGGGAAACATAGAGTAGTTAAGTGATTACTTAATAGATATATAATTCCTGTATGAATTTACTCGAATGTTTTGTAAATTCATATATTTTGAGATATAGATTAGAGGGAGAACAGATTTTGGAGGAAAAGCTTCCAAAGCAAGTTTAACACGTTGACTGCCACATGACCCACCGGTGGGTCATGCAGTTTTATTCCAGAAGGGTCACATGTACCACCGTGCGGTGTGAGTTTTTATATATATATAGTATATATAGTATTGTCTCAATGGCCTTGGAATAATATATCGTATTATCTTCCTGGGCATGTAGTTAAAAGTCCATTACTTGATCCAAACAAAAAATAGGTCGGTATAAGCATTATTTCAGATGTCATTGACACTTTTATTCCAAAAAATAATAATAACAAATTCACAGATAGCAATAGTTCTTTGACTTTTATCGAAAAAAATAACAAAACGAATATAATATTAGAAATAATATAAAATATGATAAGAATAAAAATTAATGTTTCTTTTTGAAGAAAATGCTGGCTTTCCATCGCATTTATTGCAAAAAGTTGAAACTTTTTTGGCTTTTTTCCATCCCATTACTTTTGATAAGTCCTCATAGCAATTCGAACAACGTTTTCTTAGTTTACGATTGCTTCGGTCTCTTTCTTGATATTCTTCCAGGGCATGAGATGAAGAAGACTCAGGTTCCATGCGTAAGTTGGTAGTTGTTTGCTCACATAGAGCTTTACATATCGATTTGCGAAACTCGACGATTTGAATATTTTGTTGTGTCTTTTTTTTATACAGCACCAATGCATTGACCATAGATGTTGATAGCAAATATTCAAAAGCAATTTTGTGGTACCACCTAACTGTTTTCCTCAGGGGGGTGAAATAGCATGCCATTTGGTCTGAAATGTCAATGCCTTGTTTACCGTGGGTATATTCAATTACAATTTTTAGCTTTTTTATGAATTTCTACGACTTCGAGGTCATGTTTTGTGCTCAACATAAGCACATCCCGTTTGTCTCTCCATTTGGCTAATACACCAGCTGAATTCTCTCGTCCGATTATTTCGCTTTTCTTGAGCCAGATGTGTCTTACGGGCAAGCAATGTTCTTGCTAACGCAGTTGACGTGTAAAAATTATCAGTTGCCATAGTTCTCCCTTTGTTGAGATAGCACTCCGCTAAGTCTGGTACTATCTGGGTACTATGTGACGCTGAGTTCGTTGCTATACCTCTTTGGTTAACACCGCTGTTTCTTCCGGCATAAACGGAACTAATAAAGGTATATCCATTGGGAACACATAGATTGTACATTTTTACTCCATATTTATGGGACTTGCCAGGGTTGTATTGACGAAACTGTAGTCTTCTACGCCAGGGAATCGTGGACTCATCCAGTAATCATCTAGGTGCTCCAGTAATCATTTATAGAGGGGTATTTGACAATACGCAAGTATACAACAAGCCCGAGAAACTTTTTTATTTCGCTTACGTCAGTTTCAACCAATCTCTTTATTCTTGATTCTTCTTCTGCTTGATAGAAAATTTTGAGCGTTTATATTTGTCTGATGTACTATAAGTTGATAAACGTCTTGGGTCACCATGAAAGCAAAAAGGATCTTTTGCAGCACTGAAATCGACACCACATAGAGCATTTTCCTCGAAATCAAATGTTTTCAACGATCTTCCGTCAACCGATGTCCACATATCAACAATAGACACTTCTTCCTGCGCATCCGATTCAACATCCGATGGCTCCACTGCGTTAGACACGCTTGATTGTTAATAAGAATTAGAAGGTAGATATTCATCTGAATCTGAACCCTCAAAATCAAATTCATCTATATCATCAGAAAGTGCATTATCTGAAAAAGATCCATAAAATCTTTTGGAATCCATTGTTTACAATTATTGATGTTTACCTGAGAACATATGTATGTATTTAAAGAAAAATTGGAACAAAATATAACAGTATGACCTCCGGTGGGTCATGTGGCACCATACACATCTAAGTATTATCATGATGCCACATGATCCACCGGTGGTCATGTTTCAAAAACACTAAAAAACGGCACAATTTTACTAAATAACAATAAAACACTTATAAACATCAACTTAAACACACTTTACCACAAAAAAAACACACTTGGCACTTTGGTAATATTTTTTGATCTGCACGTGGGCAGTCAACGTGTTAAAAGCCAAGTTTCTACTAGTAGTACTAGTATTTACTTAGACCTTTTACTACTAGTATATAGTTCATTTTTATGCACACGGCCTATGTCTGACCAGGGAGTCGGCTGTGGTATAAGTATATTCGCTGTCTGGCCCCATTTCAGGGGCCCTATTTGTGTAACAATGAGACACGTAATGCCTTCGTTACGCTTCCGTAATTGGGATGGTAGCTTAGGCTTTATAACATCACGCGGCAACCCATAGGAGCGAAACATCAATGAAAAATGTTGCAAAAACGGGAAAAAAGGATCCCGTGGCGACTTATGGCACACTTAGCCAAACGTCCTGGCTCCAATTTTGCCAAAGACGGATGTTGAGAAGAACTAGTCTCACCTCTCGTGAGTTTTCTGATATGTTGAAGAGCTTGACAATCTCATCGAGCGATGGGCACATCATCGACAATAGGATTAAAGGACTTAATTGGTGCCGCTTAAGTGTGGATGCAGCATACTGGTGTTCTGCGTTCGCGATCGAACTTTTAATTCAAAACAAGACTTCAAAAAAAAAAAGAGTTCATGCTGTAGTATAAAGCAATCGTTTATGTACATAAAACAAATATGAGGAGATATTTCAAAAACTATATGGGTACGGTAAACCAAAAGTGTAAGAAAATTTTCTAAAAAAAACTTACATTAGGAAATAATTAAAGAAAATCGTATCCGTTGAAAGAACATTCTAAATTTGAAAATCTTATGTAAAACAATCATGGTTACGTCTTTGGTTAGCCGTTTGTAAACTCAAAGTTCTTCAAAGCCATACAAATATTAATTTTGTAAAAATATCTATCACTTCCAGATTATCTTCAATTAATTCGTTCTCTATAATACAATAAAATAAACATAAATTTATGCATTCTTTTTTTGCATTCACAAATTACTCCACGATATCATGTCATTTTACTGTCAGTATTAAAGTGAAACTTAAAGTCTTATGCTCCATTATGTCTTCCACTTTAGTTTTGAGTTATACTTAGGCGACTATATGATCTACTTTTTCGATTCGTGCAAACCGATAAGTTCATCTTAACTCGTTCAGTGAAACTTAAATCGCTATGTTGAGTATCAGCAAACGGCTCTTAGATACATTGTTATCATGCAAATATTTTCCATTACCCGAACAGGAACTCTGATGAACCCAAAAAGGCGCCTTCCTGGATAAGAGAGGAACCCTCAAGATGTTTTTGGGATAGGTGGGATTACTTTATTTCAAGGTACACAGTCAGAAATGGCACGGGGGCGTCGTTTTCGGTTTGCATTTGGACGAGTTTTAACGTAAATTCATTCAAATCAATGAAACGTTTCCACTTGTCATTTAATCCGTATATTTAAGATTCGCAGCCGATGTCGTCATAGCATTCGCAGTTACGAATGGAATCGTTGCCATGCCCGCAGTTTATGCAATTCACTAATACACTTATTTATTTGTTAACGGTAATAAGTGAACAACATAATTGCGGGCACTGTTGCATTAAACTCGTTTACTTTTTTAAGAATACGTATATCACGAATAGGAGGACTAGTAGGGTGCAACTTTAACAACAATGGGAAGGATCCTTGGTCGGGAGCTCCAGAAAATACTCGTCTGACACACTTCCAGTTGAAGCAGTCACTCTATGCGGAGGCAGTTGCGTGAAGTTTATAACAGGAAAAATCCAATTCTTTTTCGTCTCTCCTGTGATACGATTTCGAGAATCCACCATAAGCACATCGACTAGCATGTCACTCTGTTCAGCATTCTTCTGGCTATCTTTAATACAAGTTGCTCTTCAGACCGTATTTTGCTGAGTCCACCACAGTCCTTAAGAGTCTGGCAGTTGCTGTCGGACTATTGGCAGAACAAGTAGCATTAGTGGTTAAACCACTCCGCAAAGCCTAAGCTGACCCGCTCAGAAAAGACAACCCGTTGCAGCGAACGATACAAAAATATTTCCAAAACGGCCTTCAATCGCATCCAACCCTTCAAAGCTTCTTAAATAACTAAAACGGAAATTTGAAAATCGTCACTTACCAAGCATTTTACTTAGATCCGCATTGTGCAAGTCCGGATTTTCATCGGCGAGCTTTTTCCTCTCGATCTTCGCCCACACCATGAAGGCATTCATTGGCCGACGGATTCTCGTCTCCTTGGCACATTTGGCGGAATTTGTCAATGGACGGAATTTCACATCAGTGCCAATGACATGCCGTTCGAGAAATGCACAATTCGCCGCGCACACATCGTTCTGATATTCGTAGCCCCAGAGGGAAGCGTCCAAATGCGATTGGTCATCCACCTCGGGCGACATTGACATTGGCAACATGTTGCTATGCGACAGAAACTTGCTCGCCAACAGTGGCAGATTCGAATTAAGCAGGGAGGAGTGAGACGTCAAAAATGGATTGCCCAACACAGAGTTGTGTGAAAGGATCTGTCCACCGCCGCAACGAAGCGAATCGGTCTCATAGCATGAGGAGTGCACTATCGGCGAGTGTATTCTCGATGTCATAGCGTCGTTCTCTTGACGCATATGCGAGATGCTGCTGTTCGTCTGATGTACATCGTTGTTCAATGGTGAGACGCCGTATGATTGTATGTCCATAGAACTGTACTCGTCGGCATTTAGCTGCTGACTCTGATGTAGGTTGTGTTTCTGTGAACTGAATAAGAAATATGAATTAATCCTTAAAAATGAATACAATTCGAAGAAATATAATTTTATGTGTTAATGCAAATAGATAGATTAAATTTACTGAGTAGCCTCGGATACAAACGTACGGGGTCTTGAAATCAAGAGAATGGGCAAACATTTGGATGGAATGTATTACATTCTTCCCCGACCCGGCCTATAGCGAGCACTCTCACTACAATAATTCATGAATTGTTAATGTTCTTTTGTACTTGGGTATGAATATGCATTGCGAACACTAGGTTGCATTGATATATAGGCACCGCATGCAATGTATGAAAAAACCCACTCGTCGTCATATTAAAGATCTTAGACTCTTTGTTGAGAGACAATATTTCGTGGAGTATATAGACCACAAGCTCCTTACTACAGCTATAAACTTTAAAACAGTTCCAAGTCCCAGGCATCGACAATACACAAATACATTGCTCCGTTCACTGATAAGATTTATCATATTAGTGGAAAGCATAATGTTGTAGCCGACTTGCTATCGCAACCATGTGAAAATTCGGGAATAAGTTTCGATATCGAATATAAGAGCTTTATATCAGAAGTCTGATAAACAGAGAATTTGTACCGACCTCAGTGCAAAACAAGTTACACAGCCTTTTGCAACCCAGGGGTTAATAGCAGACCAGTACCAGCTTTGGACCAGTATTAACAAAGACGTGGGGATTTGGGCATAGGGTTGTATAGCCTGTCAGATAGTCAAAAGTTCAAAGACATAAGCGAACAGAATTTCAAAAATTTAATATTCCTAGTGATAGATTTAAGCATCTTTACTTAGATATAGTTGGACCACTGCCACTATCATGTAGTTTTAAATACGTATTTACGATAGTAGATCGCTTTTCGCGATGATACAGTAGCTAAGACTGTTGTTGTTTCTCAATACATTTCTCGTTTCGGTGTACCATCTGCGCTAACAACTGTGATTGATACTCAGTTTACCTCCAGGTTATTTTCTAACATTACCAAACTAATAGGTGTCCATCACATATGAACTACTGCTTATCACCCACAGGCAAATGATCTTGTACAACGTTTTCATAGGCACTTAAAATCTTCGCTCATGGCTAGGTTTGATACTTCCAATTGGAGTAATGAACTTGCCTTCGTGTTGCTTCGAATACGACTTGCACTTATAGAACACTTACAGTGCTCTCCTGCGGAGATTTAATATGGACAAACCTTGCGAATCCCTGGAAAATTTTTTACAAACAATTCCAATACGGAATTTGATTCATTCAGTTTCATGGAACGTCTCCGCGAATTTATGCGAAATATACGGACTAGTGAACCAAAACTGAGAAAACAGACGGATATTATCATCCCAAAATCATTAGAAAACTGTACTCACGTTTTTGTAAGAGTGGATACCGTCAAACCTACTCTCCACCAGCCATACAATGGGCCTTTTTCAGTGATTAAAAGACTCAGAAAGTACTTTTTAGTAAATTTAAACGGTAAGCATTCTTCAATTTCTATAGACCGATAGAAACCCCATTTGGAATACTTAGCAATGAACATCCGATAGAAAATAATAGCGTAAGATTTATTAAATAATAGATTTGAAACTTATTAAGGGTGTTGGGGAGTGACACCCTGTACTCACATATCATAGTTAGTTAGTTATTTGTTAGTTTGAGTATGTGTTTTTTTTACAATGTAAAGTTTAACCTAAGTCATAAATGGTTTGGCCTCTGGCCGTCTAGCAGCTGAACACATATCATACATAGCATGACAATACAAAACAATATGAAACAACATGAAAAGAAACAATTCACAAGTTTTAGTATTTTAAGTACTAATTGGATTATGCTAGTCAGTAACTCAAGACATGTGTAGTTCATTAGACTAGGTAAAATAATTTTATTGAGTCTCACTCTCTCCTATTTTTCTGCTCTTTCCTATTGAACCAAGTAAGGACAGCAAACAAACTATGATTTCGCAAATAAAGCATATCAGAGAGAAGTGATTACATTTTAATTGTATGTCCTACATTTAGTGTATTGGCAACTTTACAGTAGAGTGTGGGAGCGTGGGAGGTGCTCTCTGATGTGTCATAATGCTCATGACATGCATATTTTTTTTTTCGCTTACGTCCAAGGATGTGGCAATCTTCGGAAGATACTAATAGCCCGGGCTATAAGCATGCACGATCTGCAAACCCAAGTACTAAATTTTGGGAATACACCAACTTACTATCCCACACCCTGCACAATTCTACCACTCTCCCCGCGGGACTGCCGTTAGGTATTACTTCGCGTGGATGGTAAATGATACTATATTCTGAGAGGGGGCCTCCTGGACCTTTCTCATTGCTTCCGCCCTTCGTGATTTCAATTGCTAGGAGCTAATATTGTTCCACTAAGCTTGTGAACTTGTCATGTGGTGGGTTATGTTATCTGCGATTGGCAGTTTAACGGATTGTCTTTCGATTGCAGTGGAAGCCTGCGTGCTCCGCGTCTTCATCCATATTTGGACATACGTCCCGTCCCGTATGTGGGGGCAAACTATCATGTCTACATTTTTGTAGGTATTTTCGATAGGAAGGGACTGCGTCAGGTGGTAGTTTCAGTTCAGTATTGAACTCGCTGTCCAACTCTCGATAACGGGAATAAGTTTGTAGGTCCACTTAGTGATGCTGCCAGCGCTTCATTTCTTATCTGTATGGTCAGCTGCCGATCTAGGGTTCGCCTCTGGTGCACTCTACTCAGCTCGTCTGCCAGGTCGATGAGCAACATTCCTGCTAAAATGAACGCTGCATCGCTCGAGATGGTCCTAAAACCACTGATTTCCCGGATTGCACATAATCTATAGACCGATGTTAGCATTAGCTTCAATTGCTTTAATGCTAGTGCTCCTGACCAAATAGAGGACGGAGCTGACTACTCTTGAGAGTAGGACCACCGATGTTCGGAAGCATACGGGAGAGTGCTCCTGGCAAAGTGGACAGTCTTTCCACTTTGGTCCTGTACAGATCGGACTCAGCCTCGGTATCGAGTTTCGGTTCTCGACTATAGCGTGTAATGTTCGCTCCCTCTTCATTTTATCTTACTAATGAGTGAATTGCTCGCAAAGGTGATGTCGGTTATTATCGATCTAATTGCCTCGTGGAAAGTACGTTGTGTCTGTGTCATGACATGCATCTTACCCCTAATTTTGGTTGTCTTGTGTGCATTTCCAATCTTGTCTCAGAGCAGTTGTGATCTACACTAGACACAGATCTTAACCACACTAAGTACGTTGGGATAATTATGCTGTCTGATCCTAGTTGAAGCGACAGAATCCTGCGATTATGCAAGTCATTAGACTGGCTTACAACCGCGACTCACTAAGACCAACATTAACATAAATTATCTGCAAATAGAGAACACATCAAGTGAATGATATGCCAGAGTGTGTGCGGTTCATGTGGAGAGCACTATTGTTCTCCCACGGGTGGAAGTCTTATGCCGACTTCGAACGGACATGTTTGAAAACCTTTTTCTAGACAGGAGTACACTTTGCGAATTCTCATTGGCTCGAAAGTGGTGGGCCATAAGAATTATTTTTGTCATATCAGGCCTCGAACCTAGAAACTGAGGTTCAAGTCCGTATAAGTCGACGACTTAACCCACAAAGCCACGGCCGGCACAAATACAGTGACTGTTAGTGGATGAAATTATTTTCCTATACAGGTACCTTTGGATTTTCATTTCTTATCTATTCCGTGAAAATGTGTCATCTTATCGCTTATATTGACAGCATTCCGTGGTCTTGAACTTTATAAGCATATACAGATGAAAACCCGGATCCAAGCTCAATGCCATTATGTGCCGAAAGACAAGTGCAAGCTCTGTTTGTCGCGAAATTGATGGGTTTGGTTCTTCCTCCACACTTTGTTTGCAGTTATCCATATTGCAAAATTACAAACCTTAAACTAAGCACATACAGCCCAGGACAACAGTCGTCCTGGGCTGTATGTGCCCAGGACGGTATGATTTATTCAATCTGACATTCAAATCCTGACCACGAATTGGACCACATTGATCTGATGTCTCATCCGCATTATCCCACCGATTTTTTTCAATCTTGTGTACAAAATGTCTTATCCCTTTTGCATTCCTTCCATTTCTCCAAATTTTCACCCATCAAACAAAAGAAATTACGAAAAAATCACCTTTTCAAAATTTGCCATCTGTCAACAAGAAAAGTCGACTCAGTTTAATTCACATTTTACTGCATTTTTTCAGCAAAATCGTGCATTTACTGGATTTTTTAAGAAAATACTAGTTTCCTCGTGGATATGCTTTAAGGTGAAAGATTTGATGGCCTCATCCGTAATTTCAATCATTTCAAGTGACTTTCCAACAGTTTTCATGAAAAATCTAGGATTTAAAGTTAAATGTTCACATCTGACGTCATCACATGATTGTCTCTGCTAGTCTCTCACTTCTCTTTGCAGGTGGTGCTTTCTAAGGAAAAGCAAACTAACGTTGTTCAGATGGGGTTCGAAATGTTTTACTTCACTAGAATAATGGCTGAAGGATGGTTTTTAGCCAATAGTTCCCCACAGGGTGGTGCGGATGACTTGAATAAGAGAAACGAATTGGTAATTTAGGTAATTTCGTTTTGGCCCGATGGTTTCCTTTCGGGCAAGAGAAAAAGAGACCCCTTAAAAAACAACTTAATTTGATTTTTGGGACAGATCTTATTCCCTAGATCCAGACGTCTAGCGAATGGGAATGTTCTTGATTCATTTCCGGCAAGATAAAAAGCGAACCCTTAAGTTCCCTGTGTGATTAAAATTGTTCGACTAGGAAATACTCGCCTGTTTCAACGAAGCTCCTGCAGAGAGATTCGTCTATTCTGTGCAAGTGGCCAGTTATTTCTGAATAAACTAGGTCTCAGTCTACCAAGAATTATAAACCCAGGAGAAAAAGTACACAATTTATTGTATGAATTACCCTAAGTCCACAACTTTTGTCTGATTCTTCGTGTCGTGGTCGCTGCAGTCTTCGTGCGGTGGACCTGAGTCTTTTTTTCCTGATGTTTTACCATGTTGGTTGATGTCATTTTTCATTTGGGGCGGTCCTTTAGTCGTTAATATCCTATCCGCTTTTTTCTAGTTTTCGGAGACGGAACCTAGCATTTTTTTCCTGTGCCCCGCTTAAAGTTTTCTATGGAATTTGATGAAGCATCGAATGTTTCTTCAGTGTTGGCACTCACAATTGGGAAGAACTGGACGTGGCGGTCTCCAAGCACCCTGTCATAGATGGCTTGAAATCAATCAATAGCGTGTGTTTACCGATCTTCTTTTTCTGGATCTATTCCAGAATTTGCCCAGGATGAATATTTAATCTACTGAAGTCTGCCTTGCGCTTAGCCTTCCTGCCCATTAGATAAAAGTTTTCAGGCGTTTACACAAAACTGCAGAGACGACCTTGTACACGATGTTACAAACGGTGTTTCTTGTTAAGCTTAGTCAAGAAACACCGTTTGTTGAGATTCTAAGAAAAACCGTCGAATCGAAACATTCTTGAATTTGTTTGATAGATTATTTCATGGCATGGTGTAGGGATAATAAGGTGTGTGGACAGCTTGAAAAAACGTCATCTTTTTGTTCTGTGACGCCAATTACGGTCACGGTTTTGACATTGGACAGATGTGTTGCTTAAGCGTACACCACAATTCGATTTCATAAAAACAAAATTGTGTATAAAAAACATTTAACTCATTTATATAAATGTATAGGAAAATGTCATAGTGTCCAATGCATTGCTGCAGAAGTTGTAATGAGTAGAACATTTTCAAAAGCAATCGTTTTTATTTTAAAGCTTGTGAAAGTGTTAATTTGTTTCCACCTTTAAATTTCTGTTGACACACAGATTCCTGAGGTGACGTCACGCAGGGCTTCAATAGAACTGTCCAGCACACCTTATTATTCTTATACCATGATTACATGCAATTAATGTTTGAAAAAGGAAAAATTTAATTTGTTGAATAACGTTTGAGGGCATGTACAATTCACTTTCGGTCCATTAAGGTCGAATACCTTCAATATCAAAAAAGGATTTAGACCAGGCCACGTGCTCTAATGGGACGTCCTTAACACCATCCTGGAGAAGATCGTGAAAGACTCACACGCCAACACCTGATGCACGATCTTCCAGAAATTCGTAGATTCGTGTAAGCAACTAGTAAGCATACTCGGATGACATTGGCGTGATTGGCAGAACACAGTGAGCCGTCATTGAGGCGTTGCTGGAATTGAGACGGAAGCGCCTAAGCCTAGCGGTGGATGAGCCCAAACCAAAGTTATGTACACTTTGGTTGATATGAATCATACAACATCAACGTTTTGGACAAAGCCTCACAATGGTTAGCTAAAGCTTCGAAGTACGACCAATGCTCAAAGAGTAATAACTGTCTAGCAAAATCAAAGCTTAAAACTCTGTTCCACTCGTGGAAGAACGATAGTACGCACAACACGAGTGGTTGCTGTGGAAGCTAGGTCCGATGATAGCGCCACCCATATTATTATAAGGACCTCTATGATGGGCTTCAGTCTGAGTATTGGTCCTCGAACTTAAATCGGTGATAGCATATGTAAAACTTCCCTCTCCTACTCCCAACTACTGTCTGAAGGGGTGGTCTTATGGCTCTGTACAAATTCATTGGTTCAAAAGGCGGAGGCTTCCTATGTCCAGACTGAATGCAGCATTCTGCCTAACTGCTGCTTTTGGGTCCACATCGGTTTCTGTAGAAGTCATTCAAATTCTCAGCATTGACTGCGACTGAATAAGTGCGTCTGCATTTTGTATCGTAAGACTTGTCGTCTCTTGCCTACCAAGCAAGCTTCTTGACTGTTAATACTTGGTTTAGCTGGAAAAAATCGGGTCACTCTCTTTCATTTTTGTTCCTTCGAGCTTAGGAACAGTTCTCATAGTTCGATATAACGAAGTAGTGAGTACACTTCCTGATTCCATGAATATGCTTCCATGTGCTCGTTGTCACCTCAGTGGAAGCTTGGCTTCTTGACAACGCCTACAATCTTCTTCGATTGTTCGTGAAATTTACAGCAACTTTCTGGCAGTCTATATCGGATCCGCCAATTGTCAAACCGTGGTGTTCTATTCACTCGTTATCCAATATCCGGGTTCAGCCAAGAGGACAGCTGCATTTCGATCCTCGTCGTCGTTCATCACTCTGTAGAAATGATTTTGCGTATCGACTGCTAAACGACTCTAGTCATCTAGTCGTCTACATAAAGTGTGTGCTTCCTTTCGTTTGTCAGTGTAACCTAGGTGGTTTCGTAAAGAGGTCTTTAAATATTCGAAAATGTTCCAACAAACCAGCACCCAGTCACTTTTCACAACGTCTCACTAGAATGCCGACGGTAATCTAACAAACATTTGAGCAGAAGCAGAACAGCAATTATTATTCACTTTCATCTCACCCACTCCGTCATATACGGAGGTCCGATTCCGAAAATGCAGTAAAGAGGTGAATCTCCTATGAGTCCGAGCATTGACTCACCACAGAGTCGCGCACATTCCTACGAATGTATTTACAATATATTATGTAGGTACGTATATTATTAAAAGACTATTCTTCGAAACACACTTCGCTTAGAAACCCTTTCGCTATACATATATGTACACACGAGTGTACATAGAAGGTTACGAGCGTAAGTATATATTCTTATTCGCGCAAAACTGGTGCGCGGTGCATAGCACAGTCGGTATACGAACCGACTGTCTTTTTGGTTGTTAAACAACAGTTTTGATACAGTGACTACCGCCATTGGTTTCGCGACCGAACATTTATCGATTTATAAGTCTGCACATTTTATTCAGAACGGACATATTGACAGTTTCTACTTATATTCCCTTTGAAAGTTTCAGCAACGGCTATTCACATAAAGTAGCATATGTGAAGTAAGGAGTTTGCGAATATCGGTAGACATAAATGTAAATTGGGCGCGTGCAGCTATTGCGATATCAAAGCATACCGCATTCAAGGATACAACATGCACAAGTTTATGCTTATGCCACCACATTTCAAAGCAATGTGCTACCATGCGCATGCGCGTGCAAGGGAGCCGCCTTCTGACCAGAGAGCAGACGAGAGATTCACTGTAGATGGCAAAAACGAGATCCGCGCGGATCGGATGGATGGAATGTGAAATAATTCGGAATATTCAAATTCTTTAAGTTTTAGATGAAAGGAAGGCGAACTTTTTAAGAAAAAACAAACAAGTAAAGCACCAGCACAAGGAAATGGGCTTTTAATAAGCCTAAGCAACGGGGATACTCCTGCGGCATGCAGTGTCCGTCCCGTCAAAGGTGTATATGGTAATAACGACTTAAATGTGTTTTCACATCCCTGCTGCGGATCTCAATATGTTTGGTTTTCTTTATTTTTGTTTCTTGTATTTTTTTTTTCTTGAAGTTTGTCGCAACCGGCAAACGGTGGACCTTACCTTGTTCTTGAATTGGAACTGCACTGAGGAGAGCCGAGAACTTGATAATTTATTGGGGAACCTATATGACATTTTGTTTTCCCTTTACTACGTTAAATGGCCCTTTTGCAGATAAAACAAACACAAAAAAAAAATGATTCTCGACTGAGTTGGGTACACAATCGCTTTACTTTTGATTATAAAATAGGTATCTAGGGATGTTGTCGGTATTCTTATTTATTTATTTATTTTTTTTTGTCTCAGTCGAACCGTTCCAAATCTTTATAGAGTTGACGGCTCTGTGTCGCTACCTTTTTAATATAAACAGAATATTTGAATACATGCCTCGAGTGAGATAGGCTTCACACTAAGGTGAATTCGAATGGGATCTTCCGCGTATGATTGCGTATGTACATATATTTATATTTAGAGCTTGTGGAATGTGAGTTGACAATTCTTTGCATACTGTACTAGCAGTTTAGTAAGAACGGTGGAATTCTTTAAAATGTCTACATTCAACGCTAAGGAGAATAGCTTCATAGGTATGAGGTTAATTTTGGGATTTTCTTTTTCGTTTGTGAATAATATTTGGGAATGGATCTTAGGAACGGTTAAACAATTTATGCTACTAATTGCATTATGAGATACCTAGAGTATTTACAGTACCTCAAGAAATTGCATATAATTGCGATAGGCATGACAAACTGGCTATCACGTGTCAAACCAGCTGGATCCAAATTTGGATATAATGATGTTTTTCCTCGTTCCTGATGCAGACATTTTGCATATAACTTTGGTATTTTCTCAACTTACCTGTCTTCTTAACCCTAAAATGGCAAACATCGCCTGTAGGGCAAAACAATTGGCTCTTCATGCCATAGATTAAAATATGTGGTTCAAATATTCCTATAATATCCTTAGGGTACTTAACACCGAATTGTTTTTTGTTCATTCTTTTCACCAAGCATGCAATATTTACGTTTTTCTTTCTGTTTTAACATTTGTGTCTTTTAACGGTGAAATTTTGGGTTTTTATAAAAGTTTTTATAAAGCCTCAAAGTCGAGGTTTACGAACGAATAAGGATTTAAAAATATTTATTATATATATAACGTATACCATTCAAGGGTTAAGGGATCGTATCCATTATTTGTGTGTACTGAATTCGCAAATTGTTCATATATCCTTATATCCTTTATCCCTTATATCCATTCAACTTTATATGGAATATCGAATGTTGGTGAT
The DNA here is from genome assembly GCA_964034865.1 of Eristalis intricaria. Classification (NCBI taxonomy): domain Eukaryota; kingdom Metazoa; phylum Arthropoda; class Insecta; order Diptera; family Syrphidae; genus Eristalis; species Eristalis intricaria. The sequence continues at coordinate 29,315,508 of OZ035877.1, forward strand.
ATAATAGCAGTTTATTTTATCCGTTTTTCTTAAACAATGGTTTTCTTTTAAACGATATATTTTCTATTAGGTGTTTTTTTATTATACCCACTAATCCTGGATCGTCTCAAGGGCATAATAGTTGCAGACTACTTCTGTCCACAACAGCAAACTGATTCTGTTGAAATTTGCATGTGAACTTGCCATGCCAACGAAAATATTTCTTCGCATACAAATTTTATACTTTCGCTTTTACTTCTGATGATCAAAAATGAACATAATATATTCACAATTCCCTCAATGCGATTACAGATCTAAGTTAATTTACAAATTGTATATCGTAATGAGTAAAATATTGTTTTATACTACACTAAGATTGATTTACTGAATTCACTTCGCAAAACTTTCTCTCATATACTTATTAGGCAATGCTGTACAAATGAACTTGCCATGTTGGTGCGAGTAGAGTAGTCATAGGGAGTCAGATATCGGGTTCTTGAAAAATAATCCTGAGCGAGTGCAGGATGTTGCAGGATGTTGTTGCATTAGCTGGAAAATCGGAACTAATGTGCTTAAGGAGACGATCCCGAGGTGGATGCAGATCAGCAGCCAAATGTCGGAGCATAAAAATAGTGCTCTCCAACGATACAGAAATATCAACAAATGAGAAAGTCTAGTATCTTGGCGTTAACTTCACAGAAAGGTTGAAGTTCAACAGACATTCAAAACTGACCCTTACCTGGCCCATCTATCCCTTGATGCGCAAGCAAAATGGAATAAGCCAGAGGAGTAAGCTACTGATCTGCTTATACGGCCCATCTTAACGTACGTACATACATGAAGACGCTCGCAATTTTCGAAGGAAAAGGACTCACGTTCGATAAGGAATGTCAAAGACACCACAGCAACAAGAAGCTTTACGACCAAGCACGCATCATCCCCCTGCAACAGTACATGGTGACACTGTTATATAATATATATATAATAAGCTGCTAGACATCAACAACTATCCTAATAAAGAAGTCAGGAACTTGAGAAACACAATCCCCGGACAACGCTCTAAATCTCAACGCGCAAAACGAGTAGAAGTTTCCAACGACGTCAAACAACGAGCTGCATGGATTGTACCAGAGCAGCGATAGCAATCACCGTAGAGGCTAAATCTGCTACGACACCACCACCCCATTTCAAAAGGACCACCATGGACACACGGATTTGAACAACAATGACGTAAGCACTAGACATTGTAGGACATGGCAAATAAACAGTAAACCGACAATAATACCAAAAAAACGTGTTATCTAGACTTTAATTTATCAAGTAAAATACAAAATTGATATACATATTATTATTCTGTTATACATGACTGAAGAGGGGATTTTTTTTATGAGTCATGAGTTATGAATATAAACGCAAAATGAGTTTTGAAGGTGGTTGAATCAAGAAATCCTAAATAATGGCAAAGTCTCTCTATTAGATCACTGCTGCTGTCATCGTTATTGTCAAGCTGAAAAGATTCGGATTCACATCTTAATATCTCGACAATTTCTTCATCTGGGGGGGAACTCCTAAGTAACAATATCGCCATCCATATATCTGGTATTTTTTCAAGCTTCAAATTCCATCTGCAGAATTTTTCCCTAAATGCTTTCGTTTGGGAGTTCTGAAAATCATTGGGATTTCATCCTCTTCTGCCCGCTCAGAATATTCCCAAAAATCACGATTTCGTTAATACTAGGTCAAAGGAACATACGAACGCAGTGCCCCGAAAGCGTTTTCTTATAAAACGAACTTTTAGAATATGCAGAATTCGGGAATTTCGCTTCAGAATTCGACTTATCGAAGGTGAGTTCGAGCTGTTCAAGTTTCTAAGACATTCGAGTTATCGAAGTTCGACTTATTTCAGTGGAAAAATAATTAAATTCGAATATAAGGTGTCAATGAGCAATGATTTCCAATATACATCCAGTTAAATGAATGTCCTTTTTCTTAACCTTCTCATCTTTTTAGTAGTTGAACATAAGATTTTAGAGATAGATTTTTTTTCAAATAAATGCTCTAGTTCACCTCATTATTTTGGAGGGCAGAACTTTCGAAACCCATCTAACGTATTCACAGAGCCTGCAAAATCAACAAGCTGTCAAAAAATGTCGGGGGCAAGAGATCAACTCCTAGGATATCTCTTTCTCCATTAGTTGACTTATGGGATGGATTCTTTAGATTTTAATGTGCCGAAGTTTATTCTTTACTAAAAGACATTACCAGAATGTATTCCATGAGTTCTTGAATCCAATTTTGTTATACACGCGAACGATACTTCGCTAGAGAAACAGAAAAGTTACAAAATGGCAAAAAGATTAACAAATGTTCTTGAAGTGTTTAACAATCAGACACTTCACAATTAAGCCAGCGTATGACAATTGCCATCCCACTCAGCTCAGTAGATACTATTCCACAGACCAGTCAGTGCTTTTGATAAAGCGGTCAAGATGGCTGACAGCATTAGCCTAGTTCGAGCGGGTTGTTGTAGAAGTAAGCCCCTCCTCCTCTTCCACCTGGTCTTCAAACAATCCTAAGGCGTGAATTCCAATGATGACGCTGATAGAGTTCTATATCTACTTCTATATCCACTTCAATGTCGAATACTCAATATGATCGGGCTGGGTGATCGTTTTGGATTGAGAGTAGGCTATAACTTTTTCGTACTAAGGTATTCTGTCCCAGTAGACAACCTACCATTTGTGTGAACAACCGTTTCAAGCATCAATAACTGTTTTGCAGTAGAAATAGGGGTGGGTGGCAGATCTCCATCTGTAATGAAGTGGTTGTCAGAACAAATGCGCTTAGATGTCTTGAGGACGGATTTTCCATCTAGTAATCTAAATCTATCAAGAAGGGAGTTCTTGCAGCCAATTCAGTCTTATCGCCATACTGGTCGCTATCTGTTGTTAACTAACATCCATAGGATTAAATTTATCAGCGGAATATTAAGGAGTGTGTTCAATGACGCGGAGAAGGTTGTCATTAACTATCCGCTGATACATACCCTCATAAAACCCACAACTCCTTAGAATGATATGGGTCCAGTGGACCCTATGAGGCTGTAATCGCCATTTGCATCCCATTATCTTCTTCGCCCAATATAAAGAATATTGGGTTTCCAGTCCATCATTGTGTCCAAGATTACACTCACGATTTCTCTTTTCACTAATTCCTTTTTTTCACACAGTTGCTCATAGTGAAAATAGCCCACCTAGTCAGTATTTATTTTTTGTGCAAATGATTGATTTCTCCCAATCCTTGCATTTGTTACAGATGAGTTGGTGCATGTACTCTACCAACTCATCTCCAGCCTTACAGAGTGCCGCAGACTGCAGTTTTATTCGACTTTAGTCTCGATTCCGCTATCTTGACATCGTCTAGGTCGGGAGGACGGAATTCTCGTCGATCATCCTCAATTGTGGAGTGGAACATTCTGCCCGACATGCGGCATTTCGGTCTCTCGTCCGTCTCTCCCTCGCCGTTTAACAGTCTACAGAAGTGATCTTTTCAGATTCTTAGTATAGACTGCGAATCTACTAAGAGTTGCCACTCTGCGTCACGACAGGTTTCAGTCCAAATCTTCTATCCACTGGATAGTTGTTCTACCAACGGGTAGAACATTCGGACTTCATTTTCCACTTCCACATCTCCATTTCCTAGATCACGCATTTCGCATGCTCTTTCTTTTTCCATTTAAGAAGCACCGGGAAAACCATTCTTTTAAGTTCCTAGGGCTCACGTACCGCTCTCGTCCTTCTGTCCAGCTTGATTCGCTAAGTGCGCCTGCCTGCACCCGGTTTCAAACCAGGGGTTTTTTTCTGGGTGGCGTTTTGAAACCCAACACATTCTAGGCAGCTTCTCTGATGGTGTTTTGACAACGGTTCCGTTGTTCTTCAATTGTTTCGCCTGGAAGGGCTGGACTCTCTGAGAGGTTCAGAGAAACTCGATCGACAGAGTTCCCAGCGGTCAATTGCGATTGTAGCTTTCCGACGTCCGACTGTTTTGTTCTTGCTCTACTCCGTTGTCCAATCGATATCCGTGTTCTTATAACCTTTTCTTATAACCTTGGCTACCACAAGGAAATGATCCGAGTCGATGTTGGCTTCTCGGAATGTTCGGATATCGAAAAGAACTACCCATACTTTAAAATGAGAGACCTTAAACTAAGCACATTAAGTCCTGGATAAGAGCTCGGTGAAACTGGTATTCAAATCCGGATCACGAATTACAGACTACAGGCTAGATCTACAGACGGCTAATGTCTCATTGCCGCATTTTCCCACCGATTTTTTTCAAACTTGTGTTCAAAATGTCTTAACCCTTTTGCATTCCTTCCATTTCTTCAAATTTTCACCCATCAAACCACAGAAATTTCGAAAAAACCACCTTTTCAAAATGTTCCATCTGTCAACAAGAAAGGTCGACTCAGTTCATTTCATATTTTACCGCATTTTTTCGGCAAAATCGTGTATTTACTCGATATTCTGAGAAAATACGAGTTTCCTCGTGGAAATGCTTTTAGGTGAAACAATTGATTTCCTCATTCGTTATTTCGATCATTTCAAGTGACTTTCCAACAGTTTTCATTGAACAATCGAGGATTTAAAGTTAAATTTTCATTCTCTGACGTCATCACATGGTTGTCTCTGCTAGTCTCTCGCTTCTCCTTGCATGTGGATGTCATTTGGATTTAAGGACCAGCTTATTTACATTGTTCAGATGGGATTTGAAATGTTTTACTCCGCTAGAATAATGCCTGAAGGATGCTTTTTAGCTAATAGTTCACTACAGGGTGGTGTGTATAACTTGAGTAAGAGAAAAGAATTGAGAAATTGACATCGTAGAAAAAATTTATATTTCAACTTACAATTCGCTAGATCCAGACATTTAACGAATGGGAATGTTCTTGATACCTTTCCGGCAAGAAAAAAAGATACCACTTAAGTAATTTCCTAGTGATTCAGATTCTTGAGCAGGATGACGAAGGAAAATTCTCAAGCGCTTCTTTAAAGTAGAAATCGAACTTTCCGATACCTTCAATGTAAAAAAAGGATTAACAGAAGACGAACGGTCTCATGTTACTGATTTAGTCATCCTGGAGAACATCGAGCAAGAATCACACGCCAACACTATAAGCACGATCTTCTAGAAATTCGTAAAACGGAACGAACTGCGCTTACGCGGACGACATTGACGTGATTGGGAGAACACAGAGAGCCGTCAATGAGGCGTTTGCTGGCATTGAGACGGACGCTACTAAAATGCGACTAGCTGAAAACACGGGCTAAACGAAGTATATAGTGTCATCGAGAAAGCACGTACAACATCGACGACTTGGCCAGAACGTCGGCAGAGCCAGCTATAACTTCGAAGTAGTGACGGACATTGTCTACCTCGGCTCGCAAGTAAACAGTACGAACAAGATCAGAACCGATATCAAAGGCTACGTAACTCTTCCAACCGCTGTTTTTATGGGCTGAAGTGGCTGATTGACTAATAGAGCCGCCTCTCGAATAACCAATATATCTTTATCATCCCTGATTTCTGGCGCAGAAAAAGCTCTTGGTCTCCTCGATAAAGAAAAGTTGTGTGTTAAATTTTTCGACTTGTTTGGGTTTCATGATTTTTGAAGAAGAATATTTAACCACGAACTGTATTGGTACTATTGTTGTCTATGTAGAGCGGTTTGACAACTCAGCTTTGGTCCATTTGAAGAAGGATTCAACCAACTTGCTGTGAGACACTTGAGACAGCTAGCTAAATATGGTGCTAGTTAGACAGGCTTATTTAAGCTCAGTTCCAGGTCAACATTGGATAGTTGCCCCGCGCCGAAGAAGAAAGAGGAAGAAGTAGAGGCCATATTAGCATTGTCGTCGTACAAATATTCGAGCTAGAGTCATTATTTTAGAAACATCCCTAACCCAATACTCAGTTCATTGAACGTCGAATAACTCGTTGAAAAGGTTACTAGCTCTGGATTCTATGGCATTTTGTTAGTAGTAGCCATTCGCCAGAGGCTACATTCTATAACAACGAAAGATCAGAAGGTCCAGAAAACTGATGCGGTTTCAGCATGATCGGTAGTTTAGGCCTATATTGGGATCGTCATGGTGACTGTAGCTTAGAATCAAAGTCGCGAGAAGTAATTGATTACGAGCACGTCTTGGAGTTAATCACAATTAATGAAGGAAGTGTACGCGACTTCAACCGGGTGCTGCGCCCCAAAGAGAAGCAGAAGATTTAGACCGAAAGCATGCACTCAATTAGTACTTCTGATTTCTATCTCAAGGCGCGCCAACTGGATGGACCTCGTGGTATAAGCCCCATAGGAGTGTGTCTACGAATTAAAAAGTAAAGAGAAATACATATGTACATAATATTAATTCAGTTCACAAATTTGACGTTGTCACGTGGCAAGAATGAATACAAATCGATCCATGAAGTTGAAGTTGTTCATTTGGGATAGGTTTATTTTAATTTTAATTTTTACCCGGTTGAAAAAGCCAAACACCACCCATCATTGTACAGTTGTTCAGATTTGTCCATCTTCGTTTAACATTTGATGATCTTGAATTAAGGGTAAGAGGGTTCCTAACTTTATTATGATGGCACGTTCACCTCTAATATAGCTAAATCGTCGACTCTTTCATTATAAAGCAAATAAGAAGAAAAAATAAAAAAAAATGATTTGTCAGAAGTGGGATTCGAACCCACGCCCTCAGAGAGGACCAGAACGCTCAGTCACCCATTATCTATAGGCAAGATTGCTCTTGAGTCTGGCGCCTTAGACCGCTCGGCCATCCTGACAGTTGAAAACCGTTATCCAAACTGATAACAGCTGGTATCAATTAAATGTATTAATTAGTAAAGTAATCCCATATAAACAAGTACGTTCGGTTAATCAACGTGAAATGTGTCATATTTCTTAAGAAATCTTACTAGATATGTGAAGTTATCTGACTACACAGCAAGTTGAACATAGATTCCTATTTTTCTATTCATCAGCCAAGCTATAGAAATACCTCCATTGAATATAGGCCAATCTCAAATAAATGTGTATCTATTGGGGGAGGAGGAGAACATTGGGAGAGTTGAGGGTAAGACATCTTCTGTTTGCAGATGACTCAATTGTTCTCAGCGCACTCGACAGCCTGGTGTCCGTATGTGCTGATGCTAGGATGAAGGTTAACGTGGTCAAATCAGAGGTTATGGTTATACTCAATACGCCCTGCACACCAGTGGAGTACCGTTGAAGTGGGAAGACAAGTTTAAAGTTTAATCTCGGGATCTTTTTCTCGGTATACTGAGTATTCCTGTAGGATGGGCCAAGCTATGTCAATTTTGATACCGCTTGGAAGATCTGTAATCAGAAAGGCCGAGATTCATGTCAAACCAAAGTAAGCAGTCTTCAACTAATTGTTTGCTCCAACTCTCACCTATAGTCATGAATTGGGGGTAATGAACGAATGAATAAAATCACGAAAATGAGATTTTTTCATCCTCTTTTGTTTTCATCCTTTTTTTGTTGGAGGGTGATAGGGTGAGAAAAACTGCAGTGAGCGAGGAACTGAACGTTGAGCAGCTGCCGCTTCGAACGGAAAGGGCTATGCTTCGATGGAAGGCGATAAGAGTCCACGTGACTCCTTGTCGGGAGGAGAGGGCGCTGCAATTACAAGGAAGAAGCCTTATAGTTTCTACGTGAGCGTTTTGAGTCGAGAGTATCTATGCCATAGTTGTTTCGTAATGAGGCAGTCCTGTGTCGACATAGAACTCGTTGCGTCCTGTCAAAAAATTGACAACTCATGAGGCCATATGTGAGGGAAAGAGACAGTACATACATCCCACAACTGAAATTCACCACGACAGATAAAATTGGGCAACTTTTAACTTTTTGTGTGGTTGACAGATGTTTCCATTGAAATTCATTCATTATGAATGAAAGAATATTTTTTGTTTTATTTAAAATTGTTTTTGAATAATAATTCCCAATAATTCTGGAAATTTAAAATTTCGAAAAAAGAGTGGATTGTGCGCAGAACGTACCTAAATGCACGTCTTTGCAATCCGGCAACTATTGTGGATTCTAAACGCGACGAATTCTATGGGTTTGAGCTTTACGCGTCTCAAGTTTCAGTAAATGCTTCGCAGTAGCGAAAAGATTTGCTATTGCATGGCAGGCTTACATCTGGAAACAGTACAAAGCAAGTGCCGTTTCTAGCGAGTTCATCCGCACCACATCTCTCTGTAATGTCACAGAGGTCCTGCACCCACATGAGTTGTGCGCTAAAATACTTGGCAATCTAATTAAGAGATAGACGGCAAATTAAGGAAGTTGAATGTGACTGAAACCAGGGATTTGATCAGAAGATCAACAGATGACGGAATCAATGCCTGATATTATATTGCTTCTCAGCCAGGACAGAACTGCATTTATTGGTAGTCGGAATGACAATTAAATACTTGGACCCTTAGTACTGATCTATATCAACCAAGGATATCGGCGCCTCTGGAACGAAGTTCTTTTCACATATGCAGCGATTTCAATCTGATCGCCGTTCTGGCCGCCGCGCTGCCTGTCTGACGAATAACTCTACTGGCGGGAGGTTATTTTATTTCCTTTTGCAGCCTATTGCCTTTTTAACAGCATTATAGATTCGTGGGGTCCTTTTTGACATGCTCGTGGATGTTGAGCTTCCAGCTTCATCTCTTTTCCATGATGAGACCTAGGAATTTTGCTCATTTATTCAAAGGATAGACATGAATTTTGTATCTCATGGTGAGGAGTTATATTTCAGTTTTCTGCCGCATTACCAAGTCAATTTTAAAAATTCGAAAATGGGATAAGATAAGTAGAATTTTGGGCATAAATATGTTGCTAATTTTCTTTATAAACCGTGTCAAAGCGAACGAACTCAATGGAAGATCTGCAGCGTATTTTGAGATTCTCCTCTATACTTGTCAACGTTTACACGCTTTCTTTCAGGAAATACTGACCTTACTCACTCACAGAGGACGTACTTATGGTTGACAAACATCTGACGGCGCAAAAGGTCACTTTGCGGTTCAACATCGCCCATGCAACTGATTCGCGCAAAGACACAAAAGGTTCGGAATTTCGAAAAGGGAAACGCGTTGTTTTCCATACAGACAAAACACTTTCCTTTTATTAACAGGCCATCGAAATGGTGCACGGAATCAAGTCTGTACTGTCTTGAGTCCGCGATAACTTTGTCTTTAAGCCGGGAAATTGGATTTTCCTCTCCGTCTCGAACCAGAAGGCCCAGATTCGAAAACCGTCTTAGTTGGAGTATAAGTGGTTTGATGTGGTTAAGCCGGATTTTTGCCTTCCGGACGAGATCCAGTACATCCAGCGACAAAACAACAGCTGAATTAATTTTGCTAGGAAGTAATGGAGGTCCCACCGTACTCTCCAAATCTTCCTTTCGACCGCCCTGTGTCCCGCTCTCTGCAAAACACTTTGGATGAAAGACAATTCAATTCCGTAAATGACATTAAAATGTACATGCAACACTGTTTTTTGACTTTTACAAAATAATAATTATGCCTCTTCCAGAATGTTGCCAGAAAGTAAGCAACACACCATGATGGACAGTTACTGATTGAATAAGTACAAGCTTATATACCGAAAACATTCATTTCACTTTAACCCAAAAAAACAGCAGACCTTATTATTTTTTTTGTTTGAGCCACGAACTGTCCACACTCAATTTGTTAGCACCTTTTCTTTATGGTTCTACCAAATTTGACAAATATGCTTCAGATGTAAAATGGCTCAGTACGGCTATTGCCTATGCTTTCATTTGTTTCACATGGCTGTCAAACAAGTTGTCGCAATTCTGTCAGATCAATACAATCTTAGTGACATAATACAAAGCGCACAAGCTCTCCGGTTTAAGTCGCCATGACTCTTGTCGTTGTTCGAGTCATTAAAAATTAGATTTCCGTCGTTCATATACACTTAGTACTAGCAAAAAAAATTAAAACAATTGACAACAAACAAGTTAATTACAAATAGAAAATCAAATTATTCGATGACCCTATTTGCTTTTAAGCAAAGGGAGAGTGGATCTGGGCATTCATATACTGCTGAAGTTTGAAATTGCTGAAACTGAAATTAAGTTTGAAATGTTATTCATTAACTGTTTCTGTAGTTTTTATCTTATGTTTGGGACCGGAATATTGTTGGAAGGTTGACGGTTGTTAAGAGGTTTAGCAACGTACTCTACAACAACATCTCAACCTCTCAAACTTTCGCTGAGGTTCTAACACTGCTTTCGCAGAAAAAACTCATCGATATACCCACTCCATTCTACAAACTTTAGTTCGTCCAATCAGCTACCTATACATTTCTAACGCTGTCTAAGCGCACTTATTTTCTCACTCTACAAATAAAACATCATTTCATCTTTTCACACAAAAAATAGTCTGAAAAATGGGAAAAAAAATCCCACCAAGACTTGGCTGGATCATTTCTTGCACAAGTACTGGAAATTGTCCATAGCAGTCAATCTAATAATAATAAACTCAAATGGCACTCAAAATGAAATCGACACGTGTCACTCTAAAATGTCCATAGGAAAACATCTCAAAATAATAAACTCAGTTATCAGTTCGTATGAAATCCTTTGAGCCTTTTATTTTCTCTCGTTTCGCTTAAGTGAATCCATATGAATTTAGAAAACAGTTTATTATTTTGAAATGATTGCCTATAGACATTTTTAGTGCTTGTGCAAAAAACTATCGTGCACAGCCTTGGTGGGATTTTGGCAAATGAGTCAATTTCATACGTGCGGAAATAAATTATACACGTTTCGCTTAACTAATTCCATACGAGTGGAGAATTGAGTTTATTATCTCGAAGCTGCTGAGATTTACTCATTTGACTAATGTATTTGTTTGATAAAAAATAATAAGCAAGTTTGGTAGTTTCGACGACCAACCACTCCCACGACCAATCGGTCAAATCACCTCGTGGGTCTGCCAATCCATTGTCCACCCGTCGGACTACTAAACTAAATACCGTTAGAAAGATAAGATGTATTGAATTACAGATGGCCCATACAGGATAGACGAGGACTGAGGTCTACAAAACTCCGGTAAAAATAACCTTCCAAATGATCTACTAAATCTACTAAGTAGTCACAGTATCAAACTGTGGCACCATAATAACCTAACCTAGACTACATATGTATGTTTAATTCATTAAATAAAATCAGAAACATTAAAAAAACGAATGCCGTCGGTAGTTCTGTTTTTGTTAATTCATTTCGACGGACATATGTTGCAAATGTATTCACATTCATATTCGTTGAAAATCTGTTTCCACCTGTTTGTCGGCACTCGTACCACATGGCGCCAGGCATTTTTTTATCGAACCCCATGGGGCGACACCGTGAGTGAATATTTATTTGATTAGCGCCTTATTGATAAGAGTCTTGCTCTAAGTCTTAATTTGTACAGCACAGGGATCACAGGGATGTAATAGAGTTGCATTCTTCATGAAGACATCTAAATGGATTTGTCATATTACTGGTAAAGAAATTCAAGTGGCTATTCGATTCGTAGAACTTAATTCATTTACATGCACAATGTGATCCTTGGTTGACCTAGCCAAAGAGTTCAAGGAACACTTGATTTTGATAAACATTTGCTTACATCCTCATGTTTATCTCTAGTAAATCTAGAAGGAAACTATACATTGTGTTGAATATCGAACAACCAGAATTAGTTAAAATAAAACAGACAGCTCGGCGATAACATTTAAATCGCTTGCTTATGCTTAAGAACTCCGCAAGGGACACTCTATTTTCCTTGGCAGATACATATATGTATTTCTACACCCGGACACATCGAAATGCTGATACCTAAGCTCCTCTTCGAGAAGAATTGCTCAACCTGCTTACCCCCAGATCATACTAAAAATCTGAACATCACGCTGGAGGGACATCTGCGAATTTTTAGAGATGCGGGTGTCTATTCTAAAGGTCAGTCAACTGTCATTCCGACTACCAATAAAGGAAGCCCCTGAAAAGCTAAAATTTTGTTGGAACATAAAATAAAATATGTATGAAGACGATGGGCTGGTCTTTTATGAAGAAAGACTTGCACGCGCTTTGACCCTCTTTTCACTACTGGATGGCGCAGATGGTAGACTTCCTGTGAAGTTAGGTTAAGGTTTATTTTATATTAAGTGAATTTTAAGTTTTTTTTTCACAGTTTAGCTAGGTTGAACCAAGTTTTTTAAGTTTTCTTAGTAATAAAAATTAATAAAATATTGTCTCTGAAGACTAAAAAAAACGTTGCTTAAGCCGAAAAGCACACATGTATATATAAATTAGAATAGCTTAGAGTACTCGCATAGGGTCAGGAAGTTAGGATTAAATACAATAATTTATTTAAGATATTTAAGCTAGTTTTAAGTATATTTTGTCTAGCAAGTAAGTGTATTTCATTACAATAAAAACAAAATTTACATTGAAAAAAAAAAACAAAAAAAGAGACTGCCTGCCACTGGTTAGTCCAGTTGCCAGTGAAAGCAAAGTTAATACGCTTTTATCTGGTTTTCAAATCTGAACCAGTCACCATTTGTCGTTGGGATCAAATTAACGGCGCTATCACTGGAGTAGTCAATCAGTGGTAGTAGTCTGACTATGGGTATCACAATGGACGAATATGGTCTAAGTGTGCTGGGTAATGCACTAGCAGCTCCCCTACCTAACCTAACCTAAGACCCTATTGTACTGGCCTTACATGAATAGGGACATAGAGAACATGATTAACAGGTGTGTCACTAGTGAAACATTTAGAGCTTCAAATGAACCACACAAACTTATTCCTCAGGCCTTACCTGAACTCCCACATCAAAAAATAGGCTGTGACATTCTAGAATTCAAAAGCTCAAACCGAAAAAACCTCCTGGTTACGATTTAATTACAGGAGAAATTCTTAAAAAATTACCTAATAAAGCCATTCTTAAGTTACTCTACTTAATTAATGTCGCGCTTAGACTTGACCGTGTCCCTAATCAATGGAAAGTGGCAGATGTTATAATGGTACCAAAACCCGGGAAACCACCAAGGGATAAAAAGTCCTATAGACCTATCTCACTACTCCCTATCACTAATCACTAATGTCTAAAGTATTTGAAAAAATTCTGCATAGACGCTTAAGTCTAATTGTGGAAGAAAAATAGCTCATACCAAATCACCAATTTTGGTTTTAGAAGTAAACACTCAATTATTGACCAAGTACACCGTATAGATGATGTAATAGAAAAGACATTTCTTGATGTGAAATATAAACTATGCCGATCTCTACCGGGGAAACTGTATAGTATTTTACCGAACTATCCCTATGATAGGACCTTCCGTGTGAAGCATGGAAATGAATACACTGCTCTTAAAATATAAATGCTGGTGTACCGCAAAGGAGTGTTCTTGGCCCTCTTCAATACCTACTATGTACTAGTAACTTACCACAAGAAGAACACACTGTTTTAGGTACATTTTCTGACGACACCGCTATTTTAATAAAAGCCAAAACGGTTGAAGAGTCTACAGCAAAATTACAACGTTCACTAAATCAGATACACGAATGGACGAACTTCTGAGGAATTGTCCCTAATGAAAGCAAATCAGTCCATATTAATTTCACTTATAGGCACGTTAATAACTTGCGAGTCTTCTTAAATCGTGTCCAAATACCTTTTGGCAATGAAGCGAAATAACTCGGGATGACTCTTGACGTCAAACTCAAGTGGAAGGAGCACGTTAAGAAGAAACGTGCAGAACTTGACCTGAAATGTAAAGATCTGTTCTGTCTTATTGGTAAACAATCCAAGCTAAGTATTGACAACAAATTGCTTGTATACAAGCATATCATAAAAAAGTATGGCGTACAACTTTGGGGTTGTACCAAAGCAATTAATATGAGCATAATACAGACTTTTCAACATAAGGTGCTTAGAACCATCGTTAATGCACCATGGCATATCAGAAACGACGATATCCACAGAGATCTTGGCATATTACCACTCCAAGATGAAGTTAAGTTTGCTTGTAAGCATAAGGGCCACCTAAATGAGCACACAAATACTGCAGTTCACCGATTCGACCCCTTGATCTCGTGCGATAGTCAACACCCGCGCATGGTTGCGGTGTTAGCAGGAACTTTCATTGGAGAGTAACCTGCCGGTCAGAACCTAAATTATCAAACGTAAACTACTGGTTAAGTGCTTCACTTAGTTGTAGTCTTAAAAAATACAGGGAGGTGGTTTTAGTGAGCAAAAATCTCCCACTTCTATGTGCGAGCGTTCATCATAGAGTCTCGTCGAAGATTTCCACCTATCCACGGAAAAAAAAAAACAATTACTCATGAGTAGAGTCCTACGAACGAGCCTCCCAGTCTGTATAAATTTACTGAGACTAAAATTAGTAGGTAATGATTCCGTAGAGCAGATGAGTACTTAAGAGGTGAGTAGAAGACATATTTTGACAGGACAGCAAATAGGAAAGAATTTAGACTTAGCTCAAAGGATAATGTGGTCTACAGAAATAACTCGACGCAATACAGAGCACCCGCTCAGATCACACAATTAGCCTGTATTTAGGACCGTAGGGGAGGAAGGGGGAAGTAGGACTGTAGAACCAGTTACAAAGCAAGCCGCTGTCGAGCAAGAAACTCAAGACGTAAATCCATCCAAAAGCCAAAAACCCGTCACTTCGTTCCGAACGTGTTGTAAAATAACCAACACGATTTGGAACATACATAAGTTACAAAAAAATCGTATGATTAATATTATTATTGCACATTGTCTTTAACTATTTATTATCAATGAATTTATCCCGTACATGAATTTAAAAAAAAAAATATATATATAAAAATGTTAACTTTAAAGAGGGGACATGTTGTATGTATGTATGTAGCAGCCCAACCATCAAAGCAGCAACAATAAAGCTTGTACAATAAAACAACAGAGTCACATGTTTCATTAAATATCTAGCTCAATAACACACTGTCCTGGCGAACAAACAATGCATTATGAAGCACATCTGTTCTGAATTGTCGCGCACCTCTTAAAAAGATGGCAAAATATTTTAGCTTACAACACATGTGGGTGCCATTCCAGAGACTCTGTGACATTCCACAGCTCGGTACTCTTTCCGGATGAAGACCTGCCATTCAATAGCAATACTAACTGCGAAGCAACTGTTGAAGCTTGAAACGCATATTGACACCACATTATGAAACAATTATGGCATTCTCCCGATCCAGTACATGCGCATAATCTCATTAGAACGAGTAGGCCAAATCTTAGAACATTTATCGGTGTCATGATCGGGCAGTATACAGAACAGACGCCTCTAGATTATGCCTCCCCTAGAATAAGTTCTGCAGAAGATCCAGAGACGAGGAGGAGGAACAAATTCTTATACATCTTCTGTGCAATTAAATGGCCCTCTCCTCTAATAGAAAGATTCACTTAGACGCCAACTGTCAGCCACTTTAATCTAAGCTAACGTAACGTATGCTGTTGAATTGATGGAGGAATAATCTCTTCATGTGGAATACATAAAATGCTTTGAAAGTTGTCTTCGTAAACGTCACCAAAATGTCAAAATGGGACCATAGCTTCTTAATATGGTTGATCATTAATCCCTTGTGTCCAGGACTAACGACTAAACTACCACTAAAATTTGCCTACTTACATTCTGTAGACAACCGACACTTGACGGAAACATGGCCTCCGTGGCGCAATTGGTTAGCGCGTTCGGCTGTTAACCGAAAGGTTGGTGGTTCGAGTCCACCCGGGGGCGATTCGCTTTTTTTTTTTTTGCTATTCTGATATTAGAGAGTATTTCCAAAATGTTGCAAATTCAAATTGTTACATTTTGATCGAACATTAAGAAAAGAACTTAAGTAATAACAAATAGAGCTGGTATATATCACAAGTGCAACAGAATTCAGAATGTACGAGTATAAATTTTGTTCTGATTTAAAATAATAATAATTACATTTGGGACGCTACAGCTTCCAGAGTTCTGTTCTCTCACGAGTGGTAGAGACCTACACTTTTATACCGACTGCCACCTGCCAAGTTGGAGGTTTTTCTAGACAGGAGTACTCTGAGCATTGTGGGTGACACCAAAGAGGTGGGTCCATAAGAATCGAGTAGTTTAATTTAGGAATTTTATGCCACCTTTCCCGTGGTAAATTAATACCCGCCAGTGGCGTGAATTGTGATATACAAAGGGACCTATGGATAACTACCGTCGACGAAGAAATAACAAACTCCGCTCGAAAGCTAAGAATCAGACTTCATGGTCATTGTAACAATGCCATCCTCCAAGGTTTGGACATGAGACGTTTAGTACGCCGACTCCAGCGTATGAGACCGTCCACCTGCAACACGCGAAAATATCCTTGAATGTAATCTACTGGATAAGGAAACTTAGTTGTAGTAAAGAAAAACAAATACGGAAGGGTGTTTTTAGTAAAAATCTAACGCTACTATGTGGACACTATGTGACCCAGTGTCTTGTTTAAGATTTGCACCAACCCAAGTTAAAAAAAAAAACGCCAAAAAACAATAATATTTATTTTATAATTTAAAATGTTGATCATTTTCATTGCAAGTAGAATACTGAGGAAAAATTAATATGACATGTTTAAAAATAGTGTATAGCTCCAGTCATATCTGCACACAGAACCTAATATTTACACTTGGTCTATTGAAATGGATTTCAGTTGAACCCGAAGAAATCCCATGTAATTTCAATTTCTTGTAAATTTATGTCTTTCAATTATTTTATGTCTGCTGTCACTACTTTTGGTATTGTCTTAATTAGTCAATTATCTGGATGCGATGATGTTAATAGTGTGATAAACCAAATCTATGGATGTGTTCTCAAACTCTGGCTGAGTTGAAGCTTCACTCCAACTGACAACAGATTAAAGCTTGTTAAGACTCTTACTCTACCCATCATTAATTATGCTGAAGAAGTCTAGAGTGAGGTTGCTTCTCCATCTCAACGAAAACTCCAAGAAGCATTAAACGATGTTCTGAGCTTACTAGGAGATTCTCTCGAACACCATATGGACGCCAAAAATTGTATTTTCTTACACCATCCTATAGCGAATGAGACTCCAATGTTTCTGTACACCAAATTTAGTTTTACTCGCTCTCTTACACCGCATGCTCTGACTCCTTCCCGACATCGCCATACAAAATCCTTATGTCGATTAACTCGATAACTAAAAAACTACACACATTTTACTCCACTTTTATTCCTTTTTCTAAGTCCCACTCGTCCTTCCAGTATCCTTTTTTCCGCTCCTTCATTCACCCCTTCCTTATTGTCTTAATACTTGTAAGTTTTACTTATTGTAATTAATTCTGAATATGTTACTTTTACGTTGTACTATTTGACAACTATTTTATTTCTGCTCGGTAACCACAGCACCTTCGACTCCGAACGAGTGGGACAACGCAATAGAGGACGCCCACGGAGCCGATGGCGCACCCAAGTGGAGAAGGACCTCAATCAACTTGGTGTGAGCAATTGGAGACAGCTGGCTAAAGATAGTGCTCTGGAAAGGCTTGCTGGTTGAGGCCCAGATCCACCCCAGACTGTAGGTCCACCAGAAGAAGAAGAAGAACCACACCACACTGTGGTGGCCTCTCGGTTAGTGAACATCCTTGAGACATTATTCTAGTGAAGTAAAACATTTCAAAGTGTCTTTGAATAATATAAGTTTGCTATTCTTTACATTTCAAGCACATCCGCCTGCTATAGCGAAAGTTGTACAACTAGGAGAGACAATCATATAATGACGTCACAGAGTGAATATTCAACTTAAATCCTGGATTTTTCAATGAAAAGTCTTTGAAAGTCACTTGAAAAGAATGCAATTACTGATGAGACAATCAAAACATTCACACTCACATTCATTTCCATAAGGAAGTATACGTTTTCTTAGAAAATCAAGAAAATGCACGATTTTTCTGAAAAAATGCAGTAAAATGTGAAACTTTTCTTGCTGACGAATGACAAAATTTGAAAAGGTGATTTTTTCGAAATTTCTTTGTTTCTGTGGGTGAAATAGTGATTTAAAGCTAAAGAGTTAGATATTTTTAACACAATTTTGAAGAAAATTGGTGGGAAAATGCGAAAATGAGACAGCAACCGTCAGAAAGCTAACAGAGTCATCGTTCATCATCAGTCGCTATCGATGTGTGTGGTCTGATGTTGTTCTGATAGAACCCAATACCCCCTCTATGGGTCAAAACTGGCCGATTCTGAGGGATTGCTTCAATTCAGGTTTAAGTCCTATGTTTTGCCGTAGATCAGCTCATACACCAAATACACAGCAATATCTTCGTGGCCGTCAATCCTGTCTTGCCCACCGTTTGCGCCAACTAAACGCATTTCCACCACAACCGTTTTCACTTGACATTGTCGCATGTCGTATGTTTCTACAGTGACTCGCAGGTGGAAATTCTGTCTTTGGGGTTCTTTGGCGTTAACCGTATTACCTTACATTAGAGATTTTGGATGTTCATCGATGTTGAGTGACGAAATATCGATGCTTTGGCGTTATTGAAGTTCGCATCGATATTGAAGTTTGCAAAATATCGCATAATCGATGTTTAGCACAAAACATTCGCCTTCGATGTTAGCAAAAGAAAACCTACTTCACTTAAGTCATAGATTAAAAGAAGGGCACACACACTCCAAGTCCTTTCAATAATAATGAAATACAAATTTGAAAACAAATCTTTTCAAAACACAAAGTGGGGAACCCTCAATCTTAAAACTCACGTAAAGACTTTGATTGACCGAATTTTGGCAGCCTTGGAAGGGCCGTTTGGAGACAATCAATACGACTTCAATAGGAATCGATCACGCATATACCTTTTAAATACAGTCAGGATCATATTAGAGAAGTGTAATGAGTAAGTAGTAGTAATGAGTCTGCTTATGCGGCTTTCATTAACTTTATGACGGCCTTTGATAATCTCAAGGGGACTTATTGTGGAATGATCGTTGTGAGCCAATATCTTCGATGGAATCCACAGGTCTGCCGACGTCCTGGAGCTCCAGCTAAAACAAGGCGAAGGACATTTGCGGAGGAACTTCTACGAGCTCAATATACATGCAACAACTTCCCAAGAGAAGCACCAAATAGAGTCAGGTTTCGATTCCTGGCCGGTACGACAAATAAAAATATTTTCACGGTCCCACCTCTTTTGAGAAAAACCTTCTCAAACCTGGCAGTTTGTATTCGGCAAAAAACTGTAGGTTCTTTCCACTCGTGAGAGAACAATTGCACGCACAACACGAGTGTTTGCTGAGAAGCTAGGCCTGGACCCTCTACGGACTGTAGCGGCTCCCATATTATTATTATTGTTATTATTAACTGCAATGTCACCAAACGACTTTTCCAGTAACCATCTTTCAAGATTATGACCATTTCCTTGGAAGTACTGTGGCTCTGAAACCCGATTGAGCTGAGTCCAGTAGATTATTGAGAGAAATGCGCTTAAGCAGCTGTTTAGCTTTAATTTTCTTAAAAACTTTGGAAAACTGGAAAGGACGCTACTAAAATCCGCAACAAAAATGAGTTTGTTGTTGACCAACCACAGGACGGCATTAACGTTATTCCGTGAATAACCGTCAAAAATTCATGAATATCCGTCAAAAAAGCTCTCAAATTCGTCGATGGTCTAGGGGGCAATCAGCTGTGAAGTCGGCTATAATAGTTCATTTCTGGTAATAACTATCTAGTAAAAGCTTCTCAAACTTGGCTGTTCGGATTCGCTATAAAACTGTAGGTTCTTTCCCCTCGTGAGAGAACAATAGCACGCACAAAACGTTAGGCCCTGACCCTCTACGGGCTGTAGCGCCACCCAAAAAAAGGTAGAAGAAAGACTTGATCTATATAAAATCCAATCAAAAGCCGTTTAAAAAACCCCTGTATTTTATGCACAATAGTGTACTTATGCATCACAATTTATTTCAGAATAGACGTCATTTTGAGAACTCAGTCAATTGCGAACAACAAAGAAAAACAGATTTGTTTTTTTGCCAACAAAGTTATGAATGGATGTTTAATTTATTCATTTTCATTAACAGTTTCCACACCACTACGACTATAGACCAATTCCCATAGATGTACATATCTTCGCGTATAAAAACTCTGTGTTTAAACAAGCAGGGAATTTCAGAGATATTGCAATTTGTAAATTCGTTGGTAGTTTCGTATATAATTTAGTACAAGTCTTTATTGTTGTGAAGATATCATTAAGATATATCAGTTTAGTACATAATTTAGTACACATCTCTATTTGTCTAAATATATCATTAAGTTATATAAATTTAGTACATTATTTTAGTACACATCTTTATTGGTGTAAAGAAATCAATTCCATAGTTATCTTCCTTAAAACAAACTGATAGCTGACATTACCAGTACTCGTAAAGTATCATTTGTAACCTAACTAGCACCAGTTCTTTTGTTCTGTTCAAATTAGAAACAGATCTAGTTTGTGGCTGTGACCAACATAACACTTTCTCTTGGTTAATCGTATGCTAATATAATGATCTCACTTAATAGCGAATCGTATAAGGTATACCTGCGAAAAGTGGGTGTGTCCTAAAAATGTGTCAGCATTTGGTTACATCCCTTGAAATTAAGTGCAACATCACCGCTACGCTACGGCCAATAAGAAACTGGTAAAATATCAAACAAAATATCAAAATATCCCAATCATACGAGATTTTCTCCGTGGAACAGCAAGTCTCCAATAGATAGATTTAAAATTAAAATAAATAAAACCGACATAGTATAACACATAGACTAGAGCCGCACAGAAATCAGTTTGGTTTTTCGCCATTCTGTTGACCTAAAATGTCTCTTGAAAGCACTTTAGACCTAATTCACATAGCTAATGATTATATATATAGTTGGTTGGTTGGTAGGTAGGTAGGTAGTTAGGTAGTAATACAGTTAGGAATTAATTACATGCATCTCCCAACCAAGTGTATGGTATATAAGTTCAAACGGATATGCATATATACACTGCAGACAGACAGACAAAAAGCACATAGTGCCGCTGCGCCGCGCCGTGCGCACACTGGCACGCCATCAACACAACACAAGCTCACCCAGCCAGGCTATAAACAAATACCACTATCTATCTTTTCTTTTATCTTAGCAGATATATCTCAGCTTTGTGGAATATAATTAAAAATGTGTGAGAAAATATTACTTGTAATTTGTCAGAAGATTTTCGTGATCATATGAGGGTTCCATCTTTGGCTGCGGTTTAAATAAAACATTTTCCTTGGGTATCCGATAAATGTTTATATTTCTACGTCAAGCGTTGTTTCGCCGATATATGCACGGCCAGGTATGATACGATCAACGATTAACGATCACTAGAATGTTACGCAAAACTGTCGACAAGATGCCAACACACTTCACATTTGAACCTTGGGAAGCAGCAAAATTATCCAAATCGTACAATAAACTTATTCACACACAAAAAAAAAATGTATCCAATGAATGAATGTTGATGTTTGCACTTCACTAACTCTGATTTGTTGTCAAGCTCAGGCTGATTCACGCACACCAAAACTGATGGGATGGATCCATTTTTGAAAACAAACAATTAACTGCGCTTCCATGCACGGCCGGAGATTGATTCACAAAAGAAAGACTTAATTTAACTGAGGCTTGGAATGAACAAAAATAAAAATAAACAAACAACAACTTTGGCATCACAACATTCCAATTTTAATTAAAAGGACTGATCATCAATCGATTATGTACGTAGAACACCGCGCTCGGAGAATATGCGTGAATTATCGCGGAACGTCTTCCCAAGACTGAGTTGTGTTTTTTTGCTGATGAACGAAATCAAGGGCTATTAGAATTTACATACCATCTATGTATCAACCTGGAAAGGTAACAAATACCTGCATACTAAGAAAGAACACAGCCTTTGGTCATCGTAGGTGGAAGGGAAAGCAAACAGAAACAGACACTTGCGCGCGACAACGAACGTCGACAACGGCAAGATAAGTTCACATGACCGAACACAAATGCAAACTGTATGTATCTGAGCTCTGGCACTATGAAGCCGCATAGGAGGTGCATCTACAGAGTAAGACAGATACATTCGAATGGGTAAACTTCCAGATTTTCCATTCCATCTGACTGAGAGAGAGTTAGATATCAGAATGTGCTACATAGAGATGCAGAGTGAACAGAAGGGGAAATCTTATTCAGACTCCCAATTGGTTATAGTGTGTACGAACGAAGACATGGATTACAGCAAAAAGAGGCAGCGAACGCGTTCGCCTTAACACAGTGTTGGTATCTACTACGATCGTTTTCTCGAAAACTAATTAATGCAATAGGGTGCACCTGAAACTGATGCGCAGTGATTTATTATTTAGTTGCCATCATCAACTTATGTAAAATTGAAATTTAAGATCGAACGGATACAAGGGCATGTCGATTTATGTACTTAAGATTCTGTCTTAGTTGGAGGTGTATTACATGGACCGACCGTCTGAGGACCCCGCAAGCGCCTTGACTGGGATCGAAATTAAATGGCGGAATGATTCTTGCTGTCATTGAGCATCTTGAGCGAGTTTTTAAGTCAGATCTGGAGCTGAGCAGCTCTTTAAATCACAATTCTCTGTATTATAGAAAGAAATATGTCGTCTTCTTCTGCGGCTAACCATCAAACTTCGGAATCACACGAAACGCCATCACACCCATGCAACGTATTCTTAAAAAAAAAGAAAAGCTACAACTTTAGCTTCACCCAGTCTCAAACTGACTACCAAAGTAAATATTCTCTGCTCGCCAGGGCGTGAAAAGTGTCGGAATACGTTCCCTGGCACTCGCGCCCACAACCGCATCGACATTGAGATACTTAGGGTGATGAATTAGCACGCAAAGATCTATTTATCCACACAGAAAAAAAAAACAACAATTGCTTAACAGTTTCATCTCAACTTCATGAGAAACACATTAACAAACTCTTCAAGATTGACTCGAATCCATTTAATCGATTAAAAAACCTTTTCCTTTAGTCGTACAACTTTTGTGAACCTTAGAATCGAGAGTCTTCGCAGATCACACAGAAGAGGGGTCGGATGAAATGACATAATGCAGAGTTACTCAAGCGTAAATCGAAGAAGGGTTCATCAAAATCGTGCAGGTCTCACATATAGATGGTGTAGCCTCTTCTTCTCATGGAGAGAAAACCACGTTGGGTGCTGAAAATAAATGGGGAAAATGACCTAAAAACACATTTTAAATATTAAAACAAGACTGCCATCGTAGAGTGGGACTTCACCATTGAGAAGTTGGTTATATTTTGGTTCACTGAACTGCAGTAAGTAGTTTCTTCAGCGTTCTCGAATACTTTCTGTTTCAGTTTTGTTTTGCTTCGTGTTCATTGAATGAATCTGAAGGTGCATTTCAATTAAATGTTACTAAATTTGATGTATTACGTAATTAAACACATACTTAAACTTTGGAAGGGGGCGACATATATTCTTGTGATTAGTTTTCAGAAAAATTTTGTTTGCTCCCCCGTTGGAGAACTTTCACAAAGAATGTTGATGGGTCTACATTTTTTCAACGTCATGTGCAGAGAAGCAGAAGGGTCTGTATTAGTGATGGGACTTCTACCACTTAAGTAGTATTTCTACCACTTTTTGCAATCTTGAAAAATCTACCAACCTTTACTCTAAATCTACCACATTTTGCGCATGGCTCATCATATTCCTAGCATTGTTGTCATAAATATGTTATAATGAATTAGGTATATATTCAAGAATGACTTGGTCTATTAGACCCTAAAATTAAAATTTTAAAATACCTAGATCCAAAATGGGTTTAGCGAGGGTGAACGAGGGCAAAACGAAATATATGCTGTTGTCGAGAAAGTACGCAAAACATCGACGACTTGGCCAAAACGTCACCATACGCAGCTATAACTTCCAGGTAGTGAAGGACTTCGTCTACCTCGGCTCGCAAGTGAACAGTACGAACAACACCAGTACCGAGATTAAACGCAGAATTACTCTTGCCAATCGCTGTTTCTTTGTGCTCAATTGAGTAGTAGAGTCCTCTCTCGAAGGACCAAGCTAACATTATAAAACACATTGATCATCCCTGTCTTGCTCTATAGTGCGGAGGCATGGACAATCTTAAAAGCGGATGAAGAAGAACTTGGTCTTTCCGAGAGAAAAGTTCTGCGTTCAATTCTTGGTCCTGTCTGCGTTGATAGTTATTATAGAATAAGATTCAACCACGAACTGTACAGTCTGTAAATCGGCATGGGCCTAGTCAGGCGTCTACGGATTCAACGCCTAAGATGACTGGGCCATGTAGAGCGCATGGACACCAGTGCTCCAGCCCGAAGAGTCTTCGTCTCCGAACCACTGGGACAACGTGATAGAGGACGCCCACGGAACCGATGGCGCACCCAGGTGGAGAAGGACCTCAATCGACTTGGTGTGAGCAGTTGGAGACAGCTGGCTGAAGATCGTGCTTACTGGTTGAGGCTCAGGTCCACCCCGGACTGTAGCCCCACCAGAAGAAGAAGAAGATCCAAAAATGTTTTTAGCTGGAACAATGCCAGCAATTATGGGTTCGACTAGATTTTTTTCCACAAAACGCAGTGAATATCAAAGGCCTTAATACTGAGTGGAGGAAATTAATAGGCGAATGAAAATTAATTGAACAGCTTATGACTGATGATAACATTGTACCTCAATGGAATTTATTTCGAATTATTAAAGATGGTATGGGAAACTATGCCTACAAAACACACGCATCAAAATTGTTGCAAATTTGTTGTTTACCACACTGTACTGACCTGCTGCTGAATAATAGTTTTCGCAGATTTAAATGATAAAAAATGAAAAATTGTTGAAGTACATTCATGCTCAAAAATGTTCAGTGAAGTGCACTGCTCTGGCATCCAAAAGACATTTTGCTCTGAAGCTGACGAAGGAAGGGACGTTGCAGCGAGACAAGTCATAACTCATTCCACGATAAAAAAAAAACACCTGTTTTAATGCCCTAAAGCCATCAAAATCTCACATGCCATAATGTAGACCACGAAAAACATCCCCAAATGATGACCAAATTAAGGGTCTGTCAAAGAAAAGTCGTATCAGGTCAGCTTAAAGATTATGATTGAACTAAACTTACTCTCCAACAATACAAAGAAGACTTGAAGAACAACATTTCTTCGGAAGATGTGTCAAAGTAACGCAGGTCCTTACCAAAAAGCGAAGGAAAAACCCTCTTAAATTCGCAGAAAAACAGATAAGTTTAAAAAAGCAAAAAAAAAAGCTTAAATATTAATTAATTAGTTGAGACAAAAGTGAATTTTTAGTTATCTGATGTCCAAAGGTATGGAATGGAATCTTCTAAAGATATTCGGTCGAATATACCAATGGACTGATTTTAATTTATTATTAAATGTATATTACTTTGTCTTTAAGTTAGTTTTGTTTATTTTACTAAAATAATTAAGTGAATTAACATGGAACTAACACAATGGGCCTATGCTTGGCCTAAGTGTGTCTGCTGTCCGTATGCGCAGCAGTCAGCCACCTCAACCTAACCTAACCTACCACCATTATTCATTTCGCAAGTCCCATCACTGGTCTGTACAGTAAAAGGGTACTTGTATAAAATAAACACTCTGCTGTCTGGGTTTAAGATGAAAGATGTGTTAACTTAGTTGACCGTGCAATTGAAACATTGAACACGATTCCTTAATAGGTACATAATGACTGCCCCGTCAATCAACAAATCTGGACGATGATAGACAGATAATTTGTTTTTTTTTTTATATATTTAAGAGATAGATAAGATATTATTTATTTATTTGCTATTATAATAATAACAATATGGGTACCTGGGCCTAGCTTCTCAGCAACCACTCGTGTTGTGCATGCTATTGTTCTCTCACGCGTGGAAGGGACCTACAGTTTTATGCCGACTCCGAACGGCCAAGTTTGAGAAGCTTTTTCTAGACAGGAAATACTCTTTGAGCATTGTCAGTGACTCGAAAGAGGTGGAGCCGTGAAATATGAAAGGTGGTACAATCGGGTATCGAACTTGCCAACTTTGCTATTATGGTTTAACAAAAATAGATTCATAATTCTTAAAATTAAGACATGGCTCCAAGCCGTCTGCCCGAGTTTAAAAATACTGTTGATTTGTGTATATTTAAAAGGAACCTTCGACTATTGCCCTTCTGTTTTTTAACGCTTTTTGACAATAGGTAATCATACGCACTTCAAACTTCTCCAGAATTCGATTTCCAAATAGAAGATACCTAAACTCGCCTAAAATCGGGCACCTTCCCAAGAAGTGCAATATGTCCTCCCTTTCACGCAGATTACACAAAGTGCACAAAACTCGTAGATCTTCTCTGTGTGCTATGAAATTGATGTTCATAAGGTCTTTTTTGAAAATTGTAGATATTTCCTCGGTCATGTAGTTATCACAGAAGTAATTATTTTCGCAAAGGTTGTGGTTAAGTTTAGCATATATTGCCATGTGTACAGAACTTTCTACCTTTTCGATGGGATTTGTATGCATTGTCTCATCCAACTTCATTAGTAAGTTATACAGCTCCTTTTTCCAATTGCGCCGATTTTCTGCATTTAGTTGAGATCGTATCCTCAAGATTGTCGCAGCCTTTGCCATTCGTCAAACCAAAGTATTTTTGCGTTTATAATAAACCCCACAATTCGTCTAGGCATCCGTTCTTGGTCCATGGATAGCGCTTTTGATATGTAGTCGAAGTGAAGTTTCAAATATATATTATATAAATAGCGGAGAGAGACCAGTCTCGTGCATTGAGGCAATTTAAATATACTTTTTAGAAAAAAACGCAGCAATTGTTACACAGTATTGTACATCTTATATCCCCATACCTGAGCACCATACAGCAGGAATGACCTGGAAACCGCTTGAAATATCTGATATTTTACTCTCAGAGCTATGTGTTTATCCTCCAGACATCTATCTTCTAATGGCTAATTTAGGTTTTGTTTCTCTATTAGGTGTGGTTCCAGATTCAAGTTATTGGTAATGTTGATACCGAGATATTTGTATTACTTAACTACTTCTATCTCTTGGCCGGGAAAAAATTATTTTTCAATTCCCGCGTACCTACCTCCCCCTCTTCTGAAAACCATGAGCTTGGATTTGTCTATGTTCACCCTTAGTCTCCATTCTTCACAATACTTTTGCAACCTGTTAATCATCCCCTGTAAACTCTCCGGAGACTCCGCAAGCAGGACTAAATCATCTGCATATAGCAGGATTTTGATGGGTGCTCCGCCAATTGTTACACCCCACAAAGAACGTCCGTTAATAAACATCACGAATGCTAATGGCCTAAGGTTGCATCCCTGTTTTAATCCCATCATTGTTTCAAAGAAATCTGACAGTTGTTTTCCGTCCCAAACTGCTGAAAAAGTGTCCTGTATGTTGAAATATGCATCCGAGACTGCATAAATAACGTCTTGAAACACAGAAAAATTGAATTTCAGCTAGGCAACTACAGTGCAGAAAAAAGGGTTTTCAGAGGCACACATCAAGCTGAGTCCAATGTCATATCCTTCTCGAACCAGGAGGCTCGGATTCGAGGACACTCCTAGCGGGAGCATCATTGTCCCTGCGTTCGATGTGGCCGAGCCAATTTTTTGACAGGAAGCAACGCACGCAACGGACTCTATGGGTTTGGGCCTTAAGTGTTTCGGAGTTGGTTAAACAGATATATTTTTACTTTGCACATCCATCGCAAGTACTGGATGCCTTCTATGATTCTATGAAACATGAACATGGAATAGTCGATCCATACTTCAAATCATCAGGTTGATTATTAATAAACTGTAGTCTGAACACTGGCTTAGAAAATACCCAGTCTTTTCTAATCCAGTTTCCAGGCAAGCTATAATACTACCTTTACATTTCAAACTGGAACTAATGAAACAATGTGTACTCCTATAGGAAGTTATATAATTTGAGTACAGAGAAACCGAAGGCCGGAATTTTGTTTGGTCCCCATAAAAACAAGGTTGTTAAAGGAAGGAGAGTTTATTAGTTATATGAAAAATAATGGAAGCTATGTGGAGCACATTGAAGAAACTTCCTCCACAGCCATTTGGACGGTTCTCCAGAAAATCTTAGTGAGCGGTTCCATCAAGATATTCTAACTATAGACGAGCGGTACCAGAGTCACTGTCAGACCACTTTCAGAGCATTAAAAACCATGTCAACAATGGAACATTTTTACAAAATAAAATCACTTTCTCTCTTACCTTGTAAATTGGTATATTTCTTGTAAAAATGATTCTCCTTCATATCTCAATAATTAGAACTGCAATTGGAAAATTGACATCCAGTTTGAAATCATCGGGGTAAATCTAGACTTTGTTATACAACTGCTTGCAACAAAACCACTGTTGACCAGTGTAATGATGTACAACACGATAGGATGCATTCACTTTAAGCAATCTTTCGGGGTCATGAACCCGGTCCTCTTCTCCGAAGATTGAGTTCAGTGGGATACTTCTGCCAATTTGCATGTCTTGTCACCCTATTGTTGCATCCACTGTCGAGGAGTTATGTCAAATGCGAATCTCTCTTTTCGCCGACTCGAATGCCATGCATTTGCAAAATGCAGTACATTTTATCGTTGCTGTGCAAATGTCAAACTGTCAAAGGGAACAATAAATGGGTTCACGCAGTAGAAGTACTAAATTAAATATCAAGTGAATATGATTTGCTTTCAATTGTATCTTTGAAAGCATAATTCTTTTAAAAAAATGTTACCCCATTTGTAAGTTTATATGTCCAAATGTATTACGCGGTGACAAAAAAATATTCATGGTGAGTGGGAAGTTTTATTTTGCTCTTATTGACTGCTTTATTTGCCATGATCTATCTTAGTGCAACTATATGATTTGGAGTGGCCACTCATGATGTATCACATTAAATGAAAATTTGCATTTCACTGACCATTCCGATTTCGGACTTTTAAACCATATAACACCTACATGTTAACATGGGAATTGATGACGTCATGCAAGCGACACATGACTCACATACACCTAACGCCTTTGTAACGGGACGAAGAACATTGAGTAAACAACACTTCTGCTGACAATGTGTCTGGATCAATGGAATTCAAAGAGAGGATTCATAAGTACTTGCACATTTTTGATAATCAGTTCTCAGTGCAACTCTTTTGTTTGTCGTTATTGTTTTTACTACAGTTCCGTTTTACGTGAGCACGAAAAATCGATGTCGACGGAACGATATCGGTTTCCCTGCTTCACGATTATAGCCGATGAGAGGTTTTGGACAACACGTATTTCACTCTTATTTAGGTGTGTCAGTGCTTATATCAACCTGTTACTAGAGACTGCTCTATCATCAATAAATCAGCTTTATTTAGTCATCCTACTGTGATACCCAGATGATATCGACAGGAATCGGCGTTTCTCAGCTTTAAGAATTTCACGGCGAAGAACCCATGTTCTTGAAGAGCAAGCGAAGGGAACTAGAAATAACTGTAACAAAAGCCGAAATCCCTGAGTGATGTCCAAGCCGAAATCCCTGAGTGATGTTTTACAAAAAGCCTCATCTCTCATCCTGTGGGTCTCATATCGAAAGCCTGGCAATAAGCAGGACACTAGAGGCAATTATTGATTCCTTTGATAGAAAAATAGTTCGTCTTATGAATTCTTCGATGTAACTACACTACAAATTACATAAACGATAAAGTACAGGATCAGATGCAACCAAATCCATGTCATTAAATCTTCATTGGATATTTTTAGTTCAGGCAGACGTGGGAAGTATATTTGTGGACCAAATTTACTGTCGACCGTAGTTATATGCAATTGGGGGTTAAAAACACCACTCCTTTTTTTTTATCACCGATATATAACTGTAAGCTTAGCAAGCATCAACCCGATACCTCAGTGAAGAAACTCGCTGATATTCTAAATTGGACTCCGGTCAGATTCCATGGTGGTAACCGAATTTAGACAACCTTCGAAAGAGTGAGTACCGGGATCATCTCCCAACAGTACCGGGAAAGTCTGATGCTGCCCATCGACACTCATTTTCCAGAAAGCTGTGATACGGCAAATCATTCACACCTATACTCCACACAGATCAATTAAAGTGGCGACCAATAACGTGATCATATAAAATGGCCGACCCAGATGGAATCCCTGCGTCGAGGTAAAAAAGTTTCCCAACCTCATTTCTCCTTGACTAGTCACCATCTTCCAGAGTACCCTAAATCTCCGTTATGTACCTAGGCCAAGTAGGATGTCCACCGTTATCTTCATACTAAAAGCAGAAGCTGCTTGGATGAGGATGAGGAAGAAACCATTGAACATGTGCAGTGCTCTCTCATCCCATAAACACAGTCTTCTGGGGGCCCACTTCTTTGTTAATCTGGCTGAACAGAGCAGCATCAGAATCAGCCTTCTTCTTCGTTTCATTAAAAGCACTAATTGGTTTGCGGAATAGCTATCCTTGAGCCGCGTGGTAACACAGTGGGCCTTCGCTTAGTCTAAATGTGTCTGCTGTCCTTATGCGCGGCAGTCAGGCACCTCAACCTAACCTAACCTAAAGGCAGAGAAAAGCTCACACGTCAACCGGAAGGTTTAAGACGTAATGTGTGTTTTACTTAAACGGCCGATATAGTACTGAAATTTTGACGCTGTGAACCGTGTGCCAAAGAAAAGCACACTCAAATATGTAATATGCACACCAACATTATATACATTCAGCAGCTAGTTTCTTCTAAGTAATTTGCACTTCAGAATGTGTTTTGTAATAAAGTGTATCAAATTATTGTTGCATACATGGCATTCATGCATATGTATGTACTTATTTCGTTTTCTTCATTCACTCCAACTCGATAACTTTTCGTTGATTCGAAGTCTATTTACTTGGAACTTTATGTAAGGTCGCTTTAGTTTCGAATTATCGGGAGGCAACTGTATATTAAATCGGAAAATGCAAAGAAAACGTGGGATAATATTATGTTCAATGAAAATTGAAAAGAAAATAAAAAATTTCGAAAGAAATAAAAAAGCAAAAGCGGTGTTGGATGCTATGTTTGCTACACCGAATTCAATATTCTTCACAGAGGAAAGCAGGCACTCAAAGCCACTAAGCTTTGAGTGCCGTGTCGTCAATACAAATTATTTTAAAGGTGCAAAGCAAATCAAAGCTGATTTGAATTTTGCGGCTTGCGATGGACATCAGCCACATCGACAAGGTCTAACGGCCTTTTACTCGTTGGTAGTCATAAATAAAAAAAGATTTTCCTCGTCACTGCACTTCTAAGATCTTATCCAAACATCATAATTATTTTTATTTTTCTCCACTGGTCAATGCGCTTAACATCGAGCTGAGAACTACGTAAGGGAAAGTTGTGTAAAAGTAACTTCAATCACCTACAACCAGAGATGGCAGAGTGTGGTACATGAGGTAATCTTCTCGATTGATTACGCATAGTTATTCGAATAAACTACACTCCCGATTTATTTCATTTACTACTACGTTTGTTACGTATGGGTTTTGGAGTGTTTTTTAGAACAATTCCAACTCCACTAGGTTAGGTTAGGTTGATGTGATTGCCACAACTGAAGCAGTTCTGGCCTAGATTGGATCCATTGTGATATCACTAATCAGCAGCTTACGTGGACAACTAAAACGCCTGAAGATACATACTGGTATGCTAGTGGCATATCCTGGATGATGCACTCCTTTACACAGCCAATACAGCCAATTTAGCATTTTTTATAAATTTCCCTATTCCAGAATTTCAATGCCATACGTTTCCTCAAGACTATTGAATGAATAGCTGCCTAATGTGCTTTTCCTTGTCCTTGCAAGTGCTGGGCAGGTGCCGAGGTAGTGAAGTGTAGTTTCTTCTTCCTCTTCGTCCCTACAGCCCCTACAAAAGTCACTGTAGGGGGTTCCCATTCTCCTTGCGTGTGTGCCGAATAGGCATTGACCAGTAATAATGCCAACTACCTTGCTGATTTCCTTTCTATTTAGACTTAGGAGTGTGCTTGGTTTTTGGGATTTATTGAAGGCCATATTAGCCTTGAAGTCCTGCAAGTATCTAATTCCATCCACCTCCGATTGGGGGCGTTAATGCCATCTGTAAGTATCAAAGTGTTTATTACTTGAAGAGAGGTATGGGGTGTCCTGATTTCTTGCCATTGGTAAACCCACACCTGTTCTAGCTAACTCGTCGGACCTTTCGTTGCCTGGAATATCACTATGCTCAGGGATCCAGCATAGGGTAAGGTTGCATCTGATCGCTATCGCCTTAAGAGATAGACGGCAAAGTTTTACCATCTTTGATTTGATTAATGGTGTATCCAGGGCCTTGATGGCCGCCTGACTGTCTATGTATATAACGATAGATAGCACGTCTGTCATTGACAGTAAGCGGGCAGTCTCTTGGATACCTTTTACTTCTGCCTGGAATATACTACAGTGGTTGGATAATCGACGGGACGGAGAGAAGGATATTTCCGCGAGTCCAGTGACTTCTTCTGTTCATACTTCCAGATTGGTAGCTTGTCTGACTACGTCTGATACCCAGTCTTTTCTATTTGGGATGACTGTTTTATATCCAGATTCAAAGTCTACGACGGGCGCAATATAATCTGTATGCTTTGGGATGGGAAGAAGATGTAGCTTTGTTTCCATAACGGCTAAAGGTGTGGAGCGAAGTACATTCGTAATGCAAATGCACGCAGATCTTTGTATACTGCTTATCTTTCTAAGATTGAATGTATTTCGTAATGCTGTAATGTTAGAATTGGTCAGACGACTGCTGTATTTAACCAGTGTGTCATTTTCGGATTGAGCCCCCATTTGGAAGCGAGGATCTTCTTGCAAGTATACATAGCTATTGCCGCCTTCCTAATACGGTCCTGAATGTTTCGTTTAACGTTTAGCTTACTGTCTAATATTACGCCTAAGTATTTGGCCTGACTAGTAGAACTTAGTTCCTTGTTCTTCAACTTTGGTGGCATTAAAGGAGGTATTTTGTATCTTTTTGTGAACATTACGAGTTCTATCTTGGATGGGTTAACATCTAGACCAGGTCTTCCCGTCCACCTTTCTAGCTTCTTTAGAGAGGTTTCCATAATGTCTCTAATGATTTGGGGAAATTTACCTGTTACGACTAAGGCTATGTCGTCTGCGTAGGCTATTGGCTTGCAGCTACCATGACTAAATTCATTAAGAATTTCATTTACCACTAGTATCCAGAGCAGAGGGGAAAGTACTCCCCCTTGCGGAGTGCCCCTGAAAACTCTTCTGGTTGTACTGTGATTTCCAAGTATTCTGTTTGGATACTTCTACACTACTATAAGACATTCTTTATCCACTCACTAATACTTCCAGTTACCTTTTGTCTAGTTATGGCATTAGTTATCGCTTCACTTTTGACATTATTAAAAGCCCCCTCTATATTAAGGAAAGCAACCCTTGTGTTATTTTTGTTATCAAAGGATTTTTCAATGGTGCTGACTAGGGAATGAAGTGCCGTTTCTGTTGAAAACCCTTTGGGATAGGCATGTTGGGTAGGTGATAGGGAGTTAAAGCTTGTACTTTCCCTAATATGTAGATCCACTATCCTTTCCAATGTTTTCAGAATAAATGAAGAGAGGGTAATGGGTCTGAAGTCCTTTAGTAATCTGTGCGTTGCTTTCCCACACTTCGCAATCTATTTCGTTGGGGTCTTTGCTCCAGGAAAATGAGTGGCGATCAGAAGTTTGAGGGTTGCCTCAGCGGATTCCGTCCAGAATCCGTCTGACGTCTGAATGTACATTGGCATGGTCGGGCTTTTTGAGAGTAAAAGCCTCAAGCGACCGCAGTCTTTGGTGTTTTCTATGTTGACAAAGAAAGCTTTCCAGGCTTCTTTTTGCGCCATCTTGAGCTCTTTTTTATAGGCCCTGAGACTTTGCTTATAGAGGTCCCAGTATGCTGTTACCCTAGACGATTTTGCCCTGTTGAACACTTCCTGCTTTCTTTGCGTAGCGCTGACAGGTCTGGATTCCACCATGGCGGCCTTCTATTCTTCTTCTGTATATTAACAGGACGTGCTTTTAGGTAATGGTCCACTAGGTAAACTTTGACTCTATTACATATTGGTATACTACATTAACACCCTCAATTAGTAGCAGGCGTAACAGATGTAGTGATTCCGAAAAAGGGTAATTTCTGTTACCTCTGCCTTCAATAGGTTGCAGCTATAAACAGACTTGACGCTATTTACTCCTAATATTACCCAATAGGAAAATAACTTGTTTTTCTGGAATATGGAGACAGGACAAATAGAGTATACGTTTTGATTTACACTGAACAAGATGTTCGAGAGTTTGCTCACGCTTTTATAGAATCTAGCTCTTAAATAGAGTAGGGACTCTGAAGTAGTCTACTCATTCAATAAAGGGAATGAATTAATGTAAGCGCGAAGGTCTCTTTTTCATTCATATACCTTGCTCACCTCTCTGCAAATTATAGACAAGGTCGCGTAAAGTGTCATACGAAATTAATTTTTTCCCAACAAGGATGTGAATACTAAGGATACATCTCTTTCTTACAACTCTTCTCTGTCAGATCCTTTGTCCTGTCCTCTGTCCTCTATTTTCTGTCCTTGGAACTACTCTCACTTGTGTCACCACTGAATCGACGTTAGCCTCTTCAAAAATCATATGTATTCATGTATGCAAATACAAACATGAGCAGCACACGAACATTAATTTGCATTACAGACAAGCACATGCGGGTATTCATTAAATTGGCCGCATGCCTTTTAATGTCAAATGACCTGGCGCTTACTCCTCAACTAAGCCACACGTTGGCACCGAATAATAATGCCTGTAGCCAAGCGAACGAACACACAAGTGCCCGTGCTTCAGCATCGATCTTAAACCGATGCAAAAAAAACCTACACCAAACGAAAAAGAAGCACAAGTAAAACTAAAGGTTAGATACGATGATCTTCTCTTAATATTGCCGTTTAATTCGTTATTTTTCTTTCCTACCTTGCAGACCCTCCACCTTCTTTGCGATACGCACAGAGCGTTCAGCATTCTCCTCTGCAACGAGACGAACGTAGGTACACAGCGAAAAGGAACTCACCGCAGCATCTCGTCGTCGAAGGGTTATGTGTTACCTGCACCAATGTAGGATGGACCTGTTGTAATAATAAACTCGGTCATAAAAAACATGGGCGTGTAACATTAGCTGCTCCTATCATTTATTAATCTTTCGCTTGATAAGAAACTTCCCTTAAGGTGCAGTAGGAATCTTATCAGTGATCGGCCACAGGGAACATCCACTGCCGTGGATGTGTGTTCGCAAATCTCGATGGCCCGGCCGGTGATCTGTTGAGGAAACGTGCAAATCTCCTCCGAGTCTCAGCTAATATTTGCTTTAATTTCGACTCAATAAATACCTCACAACCTACGTGTATGCAATCCGGGTGAGGCACCCCTGCTCCGGTATGCGCCGAAGGAGTATAAATAAAATCCATCTGCATTTCCATCTCTCTGGTGGGTACGATTAAAAATGAAGCGGTCAGTCGCTTGCTATTTGGATGAAATTAATAGTTGAGTCTCCTCACGGCTTATTTATTCATGCTGAGTTGTGCTGTGTGCGGTTGTAAATTATATATCTCTACGTACAGATAGGAAGAGTGATAACAAATGGGAGGAGTCGCCACAGAGGTGACAAATACACACGTACCAGCGGCGTATACATCAGATTTCTCTCGATATGGAGTTCGAAGAAATTAGGCGTGGCATATTGTAATTCTTACTTTGGACGAATAAATATTCATGTTTTCATCTTCAGCAGATGGCCAAGGTGTGAAAGAGTGGGACAGCATTAGTCGCGTGCGTAATGAAGGTCTTTTTTTGGGTTTTTCGAACGGTTACACAGTTTCTGATTGGAAATTGAGCTCAGGTGGATGCGATGTTCGGCATCAATGAAACAGACATTTTATTTTGAAATGTTTTTTTGAAGTTCTTGGACGAACCGATCAATTGTCAAAGGAAATCGAAGGAGATGGGGGGAATTGTTGAATTTTGAAATTTGTACAGTTTGCAAATTGGTGAGCATAGTATGAGAATTGACATTTCCATATTCCATAAGAACACGAAGGAACTCATAGCGGTGAAGTGATAGTTCTTGTAAGTGCAAGCGTCTGCGCCTAGCCTCTGTCAACGAGCGCCGAAGTTCAACTACATGTGGTAAATTTTGGGAACTGACCACGTTTGGCCCTAGATGAGCGAGAGTAAATCTAACCAAGAGCTCATCGCTCTTTACTTAATGGCGGCGGAGGAACTGATCAACTGATTGAAGAACTGTAACGTTCATAGCTCGAACCAGCAAAAGCCACCTGTCGAACGATACTGTTAGAGTATACCTAGTTCAGAAACGAATTCAAAGGTCGGATGTGGACGGACATACTATAGAAGACACCCAGTGAAATTTTGCCCAATGGAGGACGATGCTTTTCCTTTTCACATGTAGAACACGTGCGAACCAACATGCGGAACTCATAGTGGAGGCCCTGTATTTCTATAAAGCCGACATCATCGCAATTCAGGCAGTGCGCTTTAACGAGCCGTTCAAAAAGATGATGGAAAAGAAAAAGGCGCCTATTTCGATATAGATTCTTATGGTTCGATGCAGACTTAGACAAAAAGTCTTAAGCTTTGAATATACAAGCGAACAACTCAAGAAACCACGTTCAGGCTAAATTCAACACGACATCAACCTCATGTCCCTGCAGATGACGAGAATAGTAAGAGTTGCTATTTTATTATTATTATTGTTGAGGGTATATTTTGTACCGCGACCTTTGGACATATTGTGGCCCCTTTTCATACCTTTGCTTTCTTAAGAGTTCACATCCAGTTATTATATTAGTTATGCAGTGGGGTATCCTTGGCGAAAACGATGATCCTATGCTGGAATTATGCATTCACGCCGCTTAGCTACATAAAGAAAAGCAGGGAAGCACGGGAAACTGGAGGCCTGGACAGAGCAAGAACTCTATGGGTTGGTCTGGAAATTGCAGCAACAGCAACGTCCCTGCGGCTGACGCTCAGCAGAAACAGATCGAGATTACTGATCAGCCTTAGTGGCAAGGAAGTACGCAAGCTAATAGGAGACTTTGCCGGGCACTGTATCGCGACTGAACATACCAAACAAACACTTTTGCAGAACCTGCAGAGATTTGGAAGACATAAATAGAATTCAACATCTGTTCGCTGTGCCCAGCCTCTAAACATAAGCTGAGTGGGGCATGTACAGAGTATGGATTATTAGTTAGAGAAAAGCATGTGACACACTGCCACCGTGTCTATGTTGGCTCACATTCGAAGTAGTACAGAACGACCTTAACCAACTTGGTATGTGCATCTGAGGGCAGTTTGCTGAAGATTGGTTCACGTTATTGATTGCAGAAGAAAAGGCATGGCGCAAAACATTTAGCGAAGGAAAAATTAGAAAAACTGAAATGAAGCGAAAGCGCATGCCGTGTAGGGCCTAATAAGTCATTGTATTTGTGAACTGTCAAGCTGAGTTCGCAATTCACGTCCAAAAAATTCACCTTTAAAGGGCGATTCATATAATAGGGCTCCAGTCTGAGACTTCATTCACATGCAGTTATCCCATTCGCAGAGAGCAATCGGTACAATTTGAGCAAAAACTCACATGATCGTGAATTTGTTGGTGTGGATTTAGGGATCGCTCGAGCCCCAGGCATACGTTATTTGTCGAGATCATTGTCCACTTTTATCTTGTTCACCATTTTATATAAAACTTTATTACGATAGAGTTATACAGGTACGCTGGTTTTCTGTATAGACTAAGGCAGGCACTAAGACAAGCTCTCTCAACTCCGAAATCGTTTCCGTTAAGCCAGGTCATACGTTGAAGCACACTGGACAACCATAAATATTAGCTAAGCATCGGCCGAACAAGGGCCATGTAGCGGATTTCCTCCACTCTCGCGTCGAGTTAGTTGTTGCGAAACAGTCTGCTTGCAGCGAAAACTCCTCGAGCTCTGAGCAAAATATGCATGTTTGTGAAAATATAAATATTGATCTAGATCTTCAGGGCTGGCAACTGAAATAACTAACAACTTTCGTCAATTCTGGCTTGGGTACCCGGTACGCCAATCACTTCCCTTGCCAACACAATCGTCTTTGGATACACATAGAACATCGAAACCAACCCGAAACAAAATAGATTTTGATAATACAACTCGACTTGTCCCATTCCACAATCCATATTTTTTTCGTCAACCCGGGTTAAAACTCGGTATGTTTCTGTTTTAACCCGGGTAAACTCGGTTTGTAAAGCTTTCCGGTTTGGAACACCACTAGGCTGAACTACCCTTTGTACCCTGCGTCTAAAGTGTTCGACGCTGAAGTCCCCCGCTCCCCAGCCACCAGAACCCAGACCCAGAAGATACCGCCCTACTGAACCGGAGGAGACCCTTTTCAGCTCGTTGCATGACGGAACGGTCATGGTTGAGTCGCCCATCCACAGTTGATCTGAGGATGTGATGTACCGCTCTTTTTATTTTTTGTATCAGACCGTGCTTATACAAATGGAGAAATGCTTCTGGGGGGACGTAGCCATTATGAGGCACCCTCTCATGATATTTGGAATTGGGACAGTAAATCCCAGAGATCAGGTTATTGGCCGAGTCCATCGCCCTCAAAGTATGACTAGGAATCAACATCACCAGGAAATTGTCCACTCTTATCAGGTTTGCACTGTTGTATAAAACTTCATTGGAGTACAATTTTCTGTACTGGGACTCTAGTTCGATTAAGATCAAGGCAAGCCCTAAGACAATCCCACTCAAAAACCCAAATATTTTCCATCAAGCTTGGCCTTCTCCAGGTGAATCAAGCAGGCGCCCGTACATTGGTGTCCTTCGATCCGCAGTAACCAGAGGAGATTTGTGCTTAATGACGTCATTTCAAAATAAAAATGGCTGAAGAGTGAAGTACCTTTGATGTTGCTTCACTTTTTGGCCCGGAAACAAAAATTAAAGATCATCATGCTCTAAAGTCATCTTTTCCCGTGAGGGACATGTCTATTTCGGCATATAAGTGATCAATCAAAATTGTCGCGTCACAAATATCCATTCGCGTTCACAGAGAAGCGCATTGCGAAGGTGTGACTCTTGGCGGCATTATTGCCCTGGGTGCTAATATCCATTCTTAGTATCCACATCA
This sequence comes from Eristalis intricaria, assembly GCA_964034865.1. Classification (NCBI taxonomy): domain Eukaryota; kingdom Metazoa; phylum Arthropoda; class Insecta; order Diptera; family Syrphidae; genus Eristalis; species Eristalis intricaria. Next base: position 29,354,924 of record OZ035877.1, read on the forward strand.
CGAACTAATATTGGGACGTTCAACACAACCTCCCAGCCAGATCAAATGGTCGTGACGCAAATATATTAAAGTTGTGGTAATTGCCTTTTGCAACCCAAATTTTGGAACACATCCCCACGTCAGGTACACAATTATCGATCACTTTCCTACTTTGATCGTAGCCGCGGACGTAGTGGACAATTTTAGTACTCTCTGCAGTCCTTGCAACATTCTTCAGCCAATGAGAGACTCCTAATTTTCCCACTCATGCTCTATCGGGTATGACATATCTCTGAGCTGTGGCTAGTCAGCCATGTTACTCATCCAACTCTTACAGGATGTCTTGCAAATGAAATCAATCCTCGCACACAATTGTATAAGTCATAACACCAAACATCTAATCAATGCCGCACAGTGACCTACCCAGACCCTAATTTCGAAGCATCAACATAGAAACGAGTCTTCCTCTTAATGATAGATGAAGTATTGGAGAATGCATAGAAAAAGAGAAAATTCCACTAAGCCGTGAATTGAAAAGCGAATTACTTACATATTCATCTGTCAAGCAATTATGAGAATCAAAGGAAAACTCTGAAAATTATTTATATTATATTCCTGAAATTATTTACAGAATTGTTAAAAAAAGACTCCCTCCCCTACCACTACCTGCATAAAACGAGTAAGAGCGCATCTTTATCGCCTCATGAACGTTTATCTTTAACATTAATCCACGATAGATTTCTATTTTTTCCTCTCCTCTTTTCTATAATTTCTTATTCTTCTTGAAATGGTCTGAAGCTGGTCTGAAGTCTTTCGACATCTGTTCAAACACATCTCGTTCGACCAAACAAAAAAGTTGGACTACCGATTTGAACGGTCGCCGTGAGAGCGTTCACACTGCCCTATAATGTTGTACTATGTAAACCCCACTTATGACATCACAGTTTGTTGTCGCCGGTTGCTCGTCCCTTCCTCCTCTGCATTCGAGCGGCACAAGATGACACATTTTCATGTGTGAGAGATGGTGGGAAACTGGAAATGTTGAGAATTGAGATCTCAATTGCAGAGACTGAAAAATCTCATGTGTGAATGTGGCTTGGGATTACAAACGGGAATTTGAAGAAAATCGGCGTTGAATTTAGCAAGTGTAAAAGATGGGTTCACATTGTTAAATATACCGGACAACCATAGTCGGATGGATATCGGACATGCCAATGTCGTTAGCGTTCACATTATCAATCATGTTGTCAAAATTCATTTTTCAAATGAATTTCAATGATGGGAGACGTGCTCGTAGCGCATTTAATAGACAACATTTTAGAAGAAGAAGCAATCGACGAAAGGAAATGAAAGCGAAATTGGGTGAAATAAAGGATTCAAAAGCGATCAAAGTTTTCTTCTATTAATTGCTAACAGATTTTTGAAGATGGGTGTGGATGTTTGTAATGAACTACTAATTGTTCATAATTTAAAATGTCTATCTTCATATTGCTCATTTATTATCTCCCAAGTCTTCGGTAAATTCCCATATATTTCACAAAATTCCTTTTCAAAATTACACATTTTTCGCAAACAGTTATTTTTGCTTCATTTTAGTCGGGTAGTCTATATTAAAAAATTAAAGAAATTTCATAAAACTTGTCACTAATAAATTTAATTTTAATTTTATTCTGAAATGTAAGCGCACCCTTAGGTATCACATAACTTAACGATTTCAGTTGACTTAACGCCGTCTTGGCAGCACTGTTCGTCAAACCGCAAACGCGAGAATAATTTTTCTGCAGCAAAAAGTACGCGGAATAATTCGCAACAGTAATTTCATTTATTTAACTAAAGATAATTAACAAAATGGATCGAATTGGGGGTCCACAATTATTACTAAAGATCTTAACAAAGGAAGAATTGGGCAAAACACCCACAGATGTACAGGAGAAAATTAATAAGTACTTTGAAGAGGTGTTCGATGAATTCCTCACAACAAAGGCAGTCGGCGAAACTTCAAAAAATGTTGTCGGTAAGTTCAAGTGCGCTAAAATGTGCATGCCGGTAGGTATTCATAATATGCAAATATATATTTTTATTTTCCAAAAGAAGCATCAGACGACAGCGGTAGTTATTCTGAGAATGTAATATCAAGTCGTCGAAGCTTGCAGTTTAGGCGTAAGAAAACCGCCATGCCATACAACATTGTAATGGAGTCTCTCCCCACATGTTTGACATGTACACAAATCATTTTTTGATTTGTTTCAATACAATCTTAATCCAGTTGTAGCATTTGGAAAGAAACTGTATTATATGCATACGTTTTATATTAGATTCATAGAAATTAAGAGAACTTTAATTTCGAATATGGATGCGACTCGAAGACGCATCTGATATATCTACATACATATGAATGTATAGACATTTTATCATCGTACATAGCATATTTACGTTTTTGCAGTCTGTACTTCCTACGAGTCCAAGTTGTTCATATTTTTAAGGAAGCCTTCATGGTTATTTTCCATTATGTGAGCTTACGCTCATTCCGCAAGCAGGTTTATCTAGAATCAACTCTGCTAGAGCAACTCTGGGTCACTGCCAATGCTTAACGATGGTAGGCATTATCTACAGTGGTAGAATATGAGGAGGAACAGCAGATGTAGATTATGTATGAGCTAGTTTCCAACTCGGACAGCAACGTGTCACTCATACAACAAAACAGACGCTCTGGTAGCGTGTTGCTCTAGATTGTGAGCATTATGCGACTTAAGAGAATCCACAAAATATGAACAATTACGATTCACAAAAAGACTATCTCTTATAAAAAAATACACTCTTATACAAAAATACCCTCTCTTATACACATTTAAGAAGCGCAGGCGCAGGAACCTGGCATACTGCTAACTAACAAAAAAAAGAAAGAGGCAAAAAAGAAGTAAATGGCAGATAGACGCTTCTAGAAAATGTATCTATACCCCAAAAATGCGCACAAAAGCTTTCTTCTTGGTGTTGCCGGAATTAACCTAGACCTGAAACAATAAGAGTATGACATTTTTATTTCGGTTCTAAAAATGCAGTTGTGAATTCTCTTCATAGACCCTTGAAATCGTACGTTTGTTCGTCCTGGTATGGATATCATTCGGTGTGAAGAAGTAAAACTACTTCTGTACTTCAAAAAACTACCTTCCCCTTTCTATCATCACGACACGATTTGGAAAACTTGTTTTTCCACACAAATTCTACATCTATCACAAAATAACATTTTTTTTACCCCTTTCCAGATGAAATTCGAAGTAGCTGCGAAAAAAAAGTCGAGGAGCTCGCATCGCAACTTCAGGACTACGAGCATAAGTTGCAAAATTCCGATAGAAACGTCGCCGAACTTCGAAAACAACTTGACACATATTCCGCAGAACGTACTCACTTAATGGAACTGACCAATAAATATGAAAATGAACTATCAACAATACGCCGTGAGAAAAACAATGCCATTGACGAACGTGATTCCCTCCTTAAGGCAGTCGAAAGGCAACATTCTGAACTCGAACGTTTGCAACAAGAACTGAAATCCTGTCAGAGTCAATTAAAGTCAGCCATAAATAGCAAATGTGAGGCACTCGCACGAGTCGACGAAATCGAAAGCAAGGAGGCCGCACTTGATTTCAAGGAGAAACGCATGGAACAAGAGCGAGCGATTCTCACAAATCAAGTGCAAACGCTTACGGCTGATCTGAATCGAAATATTTCAGAACTTCAGAACATTCGCAGAGAAAACACGGTTAGAAATATGCATTTGGAAACGAAATTGAATGAGAAAATCGAGGAGTTGAAGATTGCGCACACGCAATGTGCTCAATATCAGGAGACCATTGACAACTTAACCTCAAATTCGCAGGAATTGTCTTCTAAGATGCTTGCCCAAAGTGAAGAGGCCAACAAAATGATGGAGTTCTACAAGAAGGAGTTGCAGGCCAAGACCAAACTGGCTGAATTGTATAAAGCCAGTTCCGATGAGCGAGCCATGGAAAGTAATGAAATGGGAACGGCCATCACTGACCTGCGCCGAATGCTGGCGGAAGCAAGCGAGCAATATGGCGAACTCGAAACAAAAACTAAGTCATTGTCAATGAAGCACGAGGAAGAAATTGAAGAAAAAAACAAGACCATAGAGTCGTTGAAGGCCGAGATCGCGCATGCCAATGATTTGCTGAAAGAGGTTCAAAATGAAAGCATGGAGAATGCTTTAGGCAAGTTGGCACCATCCGCAGCGGTAGCAAGTCGTCTGATTAAATCAGACATGACACTGACCGAATTGTACTCACTCTATGTGAAGGCCACTGAGGAGTGTGAGCATCAAAAACGAGAGAACAGTCGATTGAACCTTCAAATGAAGACCATTTTGCATGAACTGGAGGAACGTGCACCAATCATGAAGAAGCAAGAGCTCGAGTATGAAAAACTAGTAGAAACCAACAACATCTTGGCTCAACAATTGGAAGATATGATAATCAAGAAGACCGATAATCAGGAAGACTTTGAAGAGGCACAGATCAAGATAAACCATCTGGAACGCGAAAATAAGAAACTCAAGCATTCTCAAAGCGATCTAAGCCGACAAGTCTGCTATTTGCTGAAGGAAATCGAACAGGTATTTGTCAAATGCACTTTCTTTTCAAAGATAGAGTTAAACATGCTTTCCTTTTCAGAATCGCTGCGGCTTTACTACGGACAACCATCAGACGCTCAGTGGAAATTTGTCCACAGACGAAGTTATATCCAAGAAACTGGTGACATTTTCAAACATAACAGAACTCCATGAAAACAACCAGAAGCTGCTTCTGTTGGTACGTGACTTGAGCGACAAGTTAGAGGAAGTAGAGAACATAAAGCAACAGGTGAATGAGGCATCATTCAAGGAGAAGATCGCAAGCTACACAAAGAAGATACAAACGATGCAAGATTCGCTGCAAAATCAAACCAAAATGCTGAACACGTACATGACAAAGTGCGAACGCTACAAGAGGTTGTACTTCGAGGCATTTGCCAAAAACTCTGGCAACGCATCAAATCTGAAGTCAGATGACATTGACGAAGAAAATATGGAAACAGAGGAGAACTCCACAGTCCTGAACGCAACTAACAAGGAAACCGAAAAGGACAGACGTATTGCGGATTTGGAAAAGCAGCTTGTTGAGGTGAAAGAACAGGCGAAGTCCTTCAAAGAACAATACGATTACTACACACAGGAGAAGAAGAACAACGAGAAGATCATGAACGAACAATTCGATTCAATGCGCACCGAGGTTCGCGAGCTGACAGCAACCAACTGCAAACTGATGTCGACCGTTGAATACAACAAGCAACAACTTAAGATCCAACAAAAGAACATCCATACGTACAAGCAACAGATCTCTGCCCTCGAGGACAGGAATAAGAACTATGAAAACACCATCATTAAGCATGAGCAAACAACATTGTACTTAAAGGATGAGATATTGAAGGCTCAAAAGAACCAGTCAGCTGCAGAAGCCGAACTGAACCACTTGCGCCAAGAAACTCGACTGCTCAAGGATGCCGCATCACGTTTGCAATCCGAGAAGGAAGGTTATCACAGGGAAAGACAGAATCAGAACCTACTTCTGAACAATTTGGAAATGATTAAAGCCAGCTTCGAACGATCTGAAATGGAAGGCAAGGCTCGTCTGGAGACCAGGTTAGACGAAACCACAAGGGAATTATCAGCCCAACGGCGCCGCTATCAAGAGGAGCAGGACCGCTTCAGAGAGCTAAGTGCAGATTTGAAGAGGCAAACGGACACCGCCAAGGAGCGTATGGAAGAAGAAAAGCGCGTCGCCGATAAATTGAGAGCAGAAATGTTGACCCTCCGCGATGAATTGAATGCAAAATCGAAGCAAATCGACGAGCTCAGCAGGAAACTTCAAGAGAGCCTAACACCAACCAAGAATGATAATCCAATCGCAATTGCAAACAAAAAGGTCCGTGAACTGGAAGCCAAACACGACGAAGACCTATTAGAGATACAATCTCTGCAGAACGAGCTAGCCAAGTCAAAGGAACACGCCGAACAGTACTTCAAAATATCTCAGAGTGCTGAGAGTGAAATAAAGAACCTGTACGAACTTCACACCAACTACGTTGCGAAGGCCGAGGCTGATATAAAGGCATTGCAACAAGTCGAAGCAAATCTCAAGTCACGCATTGAGGAACTTCAGACAGAAGTACAATTGCAAGCGGTAACAGAGGCGCAAATCACTGGAGCCAATACACCCGTTCAGTTGCAGAAAACGCAAGAGGAACTCAAGGAAACTCTGCAAAAATTAAACGAATGCAACCGAGAACTGCGAAATCTACGCATGGAATACAACAGTCTCTCGGAGTCACTCAATTCAGTCGAACAGAAGTACGCCAATGAAATGGTTCTGCATTCGGCTGATATCCAAGAGCTTTCAAAGGTTAAATCTGACTTAAACAAGGTAAGTTGTCGTTTGCTTCTTGCACAAAATCAAATCTGTTTGCAAAGGGAGACTGTTGTTGACTGAACGCAAGTGATGCCAAACTGTATTGATTGTAGCTCAGAATCTTTTAACTAATTTTTGTCAACATTCTTTCAGATTCGGGAACAAATTTCGAGCCTACAAGAAGGACGGGATAGGGCAGTGAATGAACTAAATGAAAACAAGAAGATTTTAGAGGAAGCGGAGGAAATACAACGTGCCGAAAAGGAAGCTCTCGAAGCTAGATTGACCGATTTAGATCTTCAAAACACGTCGTTACACAATCAGATACAGGCTTTGACATCAAAACTTTCAGTTTTGAGCAGCTCTGGCCTGCACGGCAATGACTCACTTAACGAATCGACGCAATCTGAGGCAAACAAGTCCCTTGCAGAAGATGATTTGAAGAACAACGATCAACTATTGCAAATCATCAAATACTTGCGCAAAGAGAAGGACATTGCAGTTGCTAAAGTCGACATCCTAAAATCGGAGAATGTGCGCTTAATGTCGGAGCAGAAGATCCTCAAGAATAAAATGGATGAATTGAATGGATTCCTTAATCAGGAGCGAACTAAATCGGAAACGGTTATTGTGACGGCAACACGCCACGAGGAGATATTGCGCAAAATTGAAACCCTTAATGCGATCACAGACAGCAATCGTATACTTCGCGAAGAACGAGACGCCCTATCTACACGCGTTAAGGAGCTTAACGACCGCACCACCAAGATTGAAGACGAACTGTTTCCACTTCAAAAGCAAAACCGAGATCTGTCATCGAAAATTGAGGAGTTGTCCACCGAGAACAATTCACTTAGGACTGAAGCGATTAAATGGAGACAACGAGCAAACCTGCTCATTGAAAAGAGCAACAAGAATCCGGAGGAGTTCAAGCGTCTCCAGGGTGAAAGAGAGAATCTTGCCAAGATGTTGACGTCTGAAAAGGAACTGCTGAAGCAGGCCAACGAAGAGCTGGCAACAATCAAGGCAGACAAGAGTAAGCTCGAATTGGAAATGACCAACTTTAGTCGGCAGCTACAGAGCATGAATGAGGAGAAGAAGAAACTCACTGACGATTTCAACTTACTCAAGCAGCAGAACACTCGACTGACTCAAGAAGTGATGGAGGTGAAGAATCAACTTCTGCTTAAGGAGGAAGCACTCCAGAAGATCACCGAGGAACTCGAATCTAGAGACGCCCAGCTCCTTGATTCGAAGAATAAGGAAATTCAAATAAGAAAGATCGCTAAGCGCTACAAGGACTCGTTCATGGAACTCTCGAATAAGATGGCAACTGGCCCTGATGCGGCTGCTGCCAATCCTGAAGCTCTGACCAGCGCTGCAGGAAACTCAAGCGAAGGTGGCTCATCGACAGCTAACAAGTTGGAAAATGAAAAAGAGCTCAAGGACAACATCGATCAGTTGAATTCTGTTATCAAGACGATTCAAGAAGAGAACGAAAAGATGCGCAAGGAAAATGAAGAACTGAAGGTAGCCGTAGAGAAGGACGAGCGTGGAAAAGTCCTCCTAAGAGAGGCCAAGTCCAGAATCATGAGTCTCACGGAGTCGAAGAACTTGGTGTCACAGGAACTAGCTCAGACTAAAACCAAACTTCAAACCCTGAAGCAATCAACTGAAGATCACGATACCATCATTAACAGCATAAAGACACAATACGATGAGAAACTTTCGCGCTTGGAGAAAGACTTGCTCGAGCAGACCGCTGGTAATAAGGAGTCCATTACCAGATTGACCCGTGAAAACGAAGCCCTATTAATACGCATTAACCAACTGAATAGACAACTTGGTTTGCAGCAATCGGCAAAGCCATCCACAAGCTCGAGCGCCATGACTGACAAGGGATGTATTTCCGATTCCTCACCCCGTACAGCCAATGTAAAGCCTATGTCCGGTGCAAGTAGCCAGCAATCAGCTACAGTGACGCCCTGGAGAGGAAGTGATACTCCCTTGGCCAGCATTAGACCGATCTCAGTTCAGAACAGTAGGACCGCAGCCATCTTGCCAACCAGCCAGAATAGCAGCATAAGCGTTGGCCAAGGATCGGCTTCTGGAAGCAACACGGCACTAGTGCCACCACAACAACAAGTACACACAACCGGAAGCAACGTTGAGTCGATGTCATCTTCGCCAACCAGTTCTCACACTGATTACATGCCATCTACAAGTTCAGCTGCTGTAGCCGTCGCAGCCATTCCCCCAATGGGTGCATCCGCTGCCGAGTGTTCCCAAGAAGCCGAAAGTGTTCCTATGCAGAACAACGATTCGCAGATATTAGTGAGCGGAGGCCAACAACAAGTTGTCGCTCTAGTGTCACCCCGAGTTGAAGGATCACAAAACGCACCACCAACAGTCCAGAGTCAACAAGAACCAAATAATCAGCCAAGTACATCCGGCACAACAAGCTCATCCCATGTTTCCATAAGCAGCCACCGTCACGCTTCATCCAGCAGTAACGTGACCACAACTCAGGCCAGTGGGCACAAAAGACCGAGGGATGTTGAAGGCGACAGCTCAACCAGTGTTGCGGAAGATAGCAGTGACAAGTCGAAACCCATGAATAAGAGGACACGCACACACGCTGGAGAGGCTATGGGCTCGCAGGTAGGCGTATCAGAGTCTGGACTCGATGTGGAGTATCAAGTACCCACATCATCGCAAAGAGACCAAGAAGACGATATCGTCATTGTTGATTCGGAGGAGGACGATGGAATGGCAGATGAGGGAAGCGCTGAGGCGGATGATGGCCCAGCCGAAGATGGCGAAAACGAGGGCTACGAAGATTCCTATGAGCAGGACCAGGATATGGATGAAAATGAGTGTCCAGAAGTGGATGAAGGGAACATTCAAGGCGACAACAACGAAGTAGAAATCGACGAATGTTGCGTCGATGCTCCAGTTCAGTGTACGTCCGATAACCAGGTCGACCCAGATGCAGGCACAAGTGTGAATCCCGACAACAACCAACAGAGCCAAGCCATAAGCAGCGGAAGTTGCGAGCCAGCAAATGTTGCACAAACTTCAGGTTGGAAACAAACCGCATCATTGTCCCGCCAACAGAAAGCCACACTCATGATGTTACAGCAAGGAATCGAAGGCGAGCCAGCAGAAGAAGCCAATACACCACAGTTCAGTGGTCACAGATCTGATAGGTACATGAACTCAACCGACCCCTCCTGATAATTGTTTAAACCATTTGTGTGTATTTTTCAGTTGTAGCGAGACAGTAAGCTCCCCACTCCGTTCGAAGTTCGGATTCTCCGAATCAGGTCATCTCGAGGAAGAGGGAGAAGTCAAAATAGATCCCACTGAAGAAGCAGGCGGCGATGAGTTCATGGCTGACAATTACCCCGAAAAGAAAACAGATGAAACCATCGAACCCTCAGAGGATACAAAAAAAGCCGGCAGCTCAAGCGTAAGCACCGGCGACGATCGAGAACCAGAAGCAGCTCAATTACCGTCCCCAGCATCGCGAGAAACAAACACAACATCTGAAAGTAAGTCATTGCATTCGCTGAGCGGGAATATTTTGCAGAGCATAAACATCTCAATTTCAAAAGGTCGCGGAGCAACACAATCCGGATCGGCAGAAATACAACAAAATCAGATCGAAGGCACAGCCGCTGAAGATAGCGAAGGTGTTGACGCAGTCTCCTCGGAGGGTGAAAAGGCCAACGTAGAAGAAGACTTAGAGGTAAGTTGAATTTTGTTCTCCCAGCTGTTGTGGAGGAACTAATTGTTTCTCGGTTTCAAGGAGGAGGGACGCGAAGCAGAAGCCTCAACATCACCATCCATAAACACAAGGTCGAAAACGACGAGAGGTGGTGTAGCCGCAAGACGTCAATCTAGGGGTTATCAGCGAGGAGGCAGACCAACACCAATTGTTTGGCAAGGTTAAATTTTGGCACTCACAGCAATACAAATAATATTGTTTTTTTAATCATATCTATATTTTTAGATCAACAGGCAGGAAGCCCACGTAATGCATCACCAAATGTAAGAAATCAAGACCCAGGAAGTCCCTCGCGCGGCTTCCAAAACCAACGGGCTCAGAGGGCACGTCGCATGCGACGTCCAGGCGGCGTCAACTATGGAAACATACGATATTCATAAGCAAAAAAAACACTATGTTAACGTGATGCTATTTTCTCCTACAAGAAATACTTATTCCATTACACCCAACTACTATTTAACTATATTTTAATTAATAACCCATGATGACGACTTAAGGTTGATTCAAAGTATCAGAAATACATACATGTTCATTACTGCCGGCATTCATATTTATTATTAAACAGGAACATATTATTAAAACTTGAACACGTGCTGGAACAGAAAAGCTGTTGGATATGATTGCTTCAGCTGGTGAAACTTCTTACTGTTTGGATTCGTCTCTGCCAGGGGCGTTATTTCAGCCATGCTGACATTTTTTTTGCTGTTGTCGCAACTGACCTTCATGGTTATCAAGAGAATCTTTCATTCAAACTTGGAATCAATAAGCAATGATGTCTGATTCAATTGGTTTCTGGTTAGGTTAGGTTAGGTAGGGGGGGGGTTACTAGTACATTTCCCATCACACTTAGACCATATTGGTCCATTGTGATAACCCTAGTCAGACTTTTACCACTGATTGACTCCAGTGATTATTGATTGATACGGTTTGGCCGAGTCGTCTATGTATACGTACGGACTTTCGGAAGATCGAGCGTTTTGCGTTGGCGAATGAGTTCTGTAGAACCTTAAGAATGGTGATAAAAAAGTCTCGTGACAGGAACGCGCCATGTTACTTTTCAGAAATCTTTTTTGATATTGAATATGTCGATGAGTTCGGTACCGACCTTAATGGAGTAGCGAGAGTTCCTCATAACCATGCTGCTCAGTCTGACAATGTCAAAACTAGACAATGCGTTGTCTACCAGCTCATCTCCAGCTGCCTTAAAGGGTTTTGCAGACTGTCTGTCTGCACCGGCATCGTTATTCGACCTCGGTAGATAGAGGTATGTCTATCTGTCTCTACCTCGTCTGGGCTGGAGGACTCTCCTATCATAATCCATTGTGAGGAGTGGAGCATTCTGCCTGACAGTGGTATTGGTATCATCATCGCCATTTAACAGTCTAAAGTCGTTTAACGACTGCGAAACTACTACGAGATTTCCCTCTTCTTCGCAACAGGCTTCTGTCCGAATTTTGTACCTTTTGGGTTGTTGTTTTATCGCCTCTCCATTTTCTCGATCGCGCGATACTCATGCTCTATCTTTTTCCTTTTGAGAAGCCGGTGCCCTTCCCTGCCGTAGTTCGTTCGTAAAGCTCACGAAACGGTCTCGTCCTTCTATCCAACGTCGCCTTATATGCTGCTTAGTTCGCTGAATGCGCAAACCAGTTTTTTTTCTGAGTGGCGTTTTGAAACCCTCCACATCGAAGGCAGCTTCGCGAATGGCGTTTTGAGAACGGTCCCATTGCTTTTCGATTGCTTCGCCTTGCACTTTCAATCTGGTTGACGGTTGATTGATAAGGGAAACTCTATAGGATAGGATTGAGCTGAGGGAACCGCGTATTGGCTTCAGAGAGATTATGCTAACAGCCTGAGTTTGTTTTCGGACGCGTTGTCACGCAGGCTATTCTTTCCGATGACTGTACCATAGATGTCTTCCTTGCTAAGGTTGAAATCTCCTAAAACGATTTTCGTATTGTAGCTGGGGCATTGGTAATTTATCCTTTCTAGAAGTTGATATGTCTTGCTATCGACATCTTTATCCTCCGCTGGTACGTGGCCTCAGATTAGGCTCATGTTGCCGAATGTAGCATTGATGCGGATAGTTATAAGGCCCTCGGTCTTCCTACCGCAGTCTGCCATGAACAGCAAACTAATGTCCATTCCAAACAACCGCTGCCTTCACTATTTTTAGCAATCGCCGAAGTACATGACTGGCCCATCCCATTGCAATTCCTGAAAGGCGGTGATGTCTGCCATATAGGCTTCTGGGACCACCAAAAGGAGGGCTGCACGTAGTTTGTTAAGGGACCTCACATTCCAAGTACAAAACCGAAAATCGTTTTCCTTATTTCGATGTCCTTGGTCATATCCGAGTCGTTTCTGAAATATGCAGTTTTTGAATTGAAAGTAAAGAAATTAAAAAATTTATTGTAAGTTTGTGTTGCTAGAGCTTTGGCCAACCATTCTAGAAGGCGCCACTGTTAGCACTCCGTACTTGTATAGTGACGAATTTAACGCAAAAGAAAACTACACAACAACAAGGTTTCCACATCAAGGTATGTTTTAAATAGGTTAATAAAGACTTTAAATGAGTTCAATCGTTTTGTTGACAGGTGCGTAATCCTATGTCACCCACAAATTTGTTCAGCACAGTTTAGGCACATACATAGCTACTCGCATATCTGTCTATAACTTGTGATTGATCTCAACTAAACAATTTCCACTAGAGGGTGATACTTCTCTTGTGGTATTTTTGTCCCCTATCATCCCATCAATTATCTTTAATTCCAAGAATGGTACCCTGAGACTGTAAAGGAGATACCTGCCCAAAAGTTGCGCAGCTTTTCTACCCAAGCAAGTCGATTTTGGTACGAAAACATCAACATTATTGGAAGTTCAAATATCTCTACCCACAATCGTACGTACATAGGTTTGACAAATAAGAAATAATGGAAAATAGACTTATTTATTATTAAGTACAATCAAAAACAAGTGAATGCATTGAACGAGTGCTTATCAATAAAATTGCCAGTGGATGTGTAAAGGCTATCGCTCATGTATGAGATAATTAGATTAAAGTAGAAAAGCAACCGCTATGGATGACTCAACGTCGAAAACAAAAAGGTTTCCGGCCAATAAGCAAAATAAATAAGCGACTATACCTATGGAACGACAACTGCCCTGATCCCATCAAATCACAAACAAACAAACAAAACAACCACTTTTCAGAAGTCTCAACTTTATTGTGTATCAGTGTATCAATCATTTTACAGAATTAAATAATTGCTCACTGTATGTGCTTTGAAAGTTTCTATATTGTTCAAGTACTAAAATAAAATAAAAAAAAACACACACGTAAGACTTCGCATGACAATGAGATGTTTTAAGCTGCATCAGCGAAACCAACACGGTTATTGCCCATGTCGAATTCGGTGTAGAACCTGCCAATGAAGACATCACCCAAAATCCAGAGGGGTCCATTTGGTGGTGGAATATCGATCCCCATGAATCCAGACAAGCAGATAGTTTTGCCCATTTGCGCCACACGCAGAATGTAGTCCTTACCCTCAAGTTGGAATGTTTTTCCGCCCAAAACGAAGCTGACCACTGGCAGATTGGGAATCATGTCGCAACTAACTATGTATTGACCACCAGGAATCTGGGTGCCACCAATTGCCTGGTTAATGGCAGTGCTATCAGCTGTTGGACCGGCAATTAGACTAGTGCCAGTATCGGCAATTACTTGGCATCCTCCCTGACAGAAGCTTACATTGCCAATCGTTGCAGAGTCCATTTGAATTTGCCAATAAGCCTCGCGAGTGACGGGTAAATATGTGAAGTCTCCTTTGTAGTGGTTAGGATCGGATCCACCGAAAATGATTTCACCTCCTTCTGGGGCCTTTGGATCTCTGTTCAAATAGAACGAAAAGACTGGGGCAGAAATGAGACCTTGATTGTAGAGATTGTAGAATGGAGGTACAACGCCATCGACGGATATCGAGCTGTAGCCCAAGCCAAGAATTCCATCGAATTTAGCTGCAACAAAGACGAGTCCGGGTTCGCTAATGGCTTCAGCGAATGTTTGCCCTTGAATGGTCAGTCCTCCAATGTCTACGCTGTCGGTTGAAAGATAACCGGACAAAGAACCTGAACCGTACTGAATTGCGAATTCAGTTCCATTCTTAATGTAGCTGGATGATTTCTTGGCATCATATTTGTTGTGCATCAGGCAGGCAATATTCGTGAAATGGCATTGCTTTGATGGAACCCACAAATTGGATGATCCAGTATCGAAAACAACTTTGAAGTTTTGTGGCGGTGTTCCAATGGAAATCGCACCATAATACTGGGCATCCATGTAGTTGGACAATGGTTCCGGGGTGGGGCCTTCAATATTATTAAGTGACAATTTCAGCCGTAAGTTTTCGATATCGGTACCAACTTCTGAAAAATGTCTGCGGGCTGATGTAAATTTATGCAGTTTTACTCGTAGAAGTTCTGCATTGCTCACTGCCAATAGGCAAGCAGCAAGGATGAGTAGTTTAAACATAGCTACAGCTATTAGTAATCCTGGGTTAACCTACAGACAGACGAAAAAAATATTGATCAAACAGTTGATTATCACTTTCTTTGTTTGTCACCTTACCCTTGATTGCAACTTTTTTTCAGCGAAAAATCGAACTGTTCAGCCGGCGAATGAAATATGAATTAAATGAGAAGTTCAATCGACTCACGACGACTGGTATAAATTGGAAAAAATATTCCGATGTTGACAAAGCTTTTCTGTGCTTTAGTTTTGATGATTTGAAGTTTATGCGGTGTGTTGGATTTGTGAAGAGTTATACTTAATTGTTAGATCTGTTTGACATGAGTTCGTTGAGGGATTTTGATATTGATATGATACGAAGCATATAGATTGTAATGTCAGCAATCAGCAAGGAGCAGTCGTTCTTGATTCTTGCGCATCTTGATCATGACTTTCAATTTAGTTCGACACAGTTGCCCCAACAAAGAGACACTAGGGACGCACCTATAAAATAAAATTCCTTTCTTTGTTTTAAATGCCATATAGACAAATCAATAAATAGTTCATGCAGTTGATGCGAAGGTTCGATACTTCATAAAATTCCTATTTGTAGTCTACTCCGAGACATATTTATAGAGCGACATACGGTTTGCTATGTGAAATTGCTTGTTGAAAAGAGTTTTGAGCAGCGTTCAGACTCAACAAATTGTAGAGACTTGTTTTGCGATGGACAAAACATTTGACTTTTCTGTCTGCCTGATCAACTTTTAGTTAAGGTCTTAATACGTGTTCTTCAACTTTAGTGGACATCAGCGGAATCAAATATGATGCGATAGAATACAGTTTCTTAAAAAGTATCCGTGAGCTTATTTTCGTCAATAACTCCTCGTACGTCGGTGCATGCTTTCGGAAATAATTACAAAATTTCTCGGAAGAATTGCATATAATTCTCTTGGTTGAATTAGAGAAGAGAAAGAGAACTCACTTTTTCAGTTTCATCTATGTGAGTGCCAAACACTAACTGGTCATCAAGCAAATTGTATCGACAAATTGAGTCTGAACTCCCCTAATAGCGTGATGGGCTAAAACGTCAATGTGAATTCTCGTTGCAACAAAACGGCTGGCAGTGGAATAAACTGAATATGAATTAAATAAAAAATAAAATGAATGTGAATTTAATACGAAATAAACGGGGTTTCCATGACCCATTCTACAGATGCAAAGTAGAAGTAGTCCATTGACTCTTAATTCGATTAATGATAATAAAAGATTATATATTGGCCCGTGTGAATAACAGCAGAGTTAATAGAATTCTACAAATTTGAATTCACTTAACGTAATATTGACATGAGCGAGTTTGGTATCACTTAATGTATAAAAATGGCGCCAATGAAAATGAAAATTTCACTTCCTCTGCGTTGAAGTTCCATCGATCTTTCACTTCTAATTTTGTCTTTGAGGAAGACGGTAAACTTTTAGTTATATATAATATACATACTTCCCAGATGAAAAACCAATTCAAGGTAATTTGTGAAGATATCTTTTTAATCATATTTCAAATGATGATTATTCGTACCGCCCCAGTCTGAATTACAATGACGATTGGTTTTTTTTTAATCTGAAATTTGTGTTCCATCATCTCTCCTTAAACTTTAAAAGAATTGAATTTACTTAAATTGATTTCCTCCTTATTCCAGATGTGCGGAAGCTGATGTAGGCCAACCGGCATTCCTTTAACAAGAAGGTAAGTTCAAATAGTTACTTGTAACTATCCCTGTGTACATGATGTTTGTGAATACCGCCCCAGTCTGATAATTGTGACGATTGGTTATTTAATCTGAACCTTTTCAATACTCAACCAATTGCGTTTCGTTAATTTCAACGCTCTAAATTGTGTTTCTTAATCCATTCCAGGTTGCATACAGGATGGAAACTCAATACGAGAAAAAATGATAAAACCGCCAGACCGCATGGTCGTCTTGAGAAGGTATGTAAAATCGTCGTGTATAAATGTGCTCGATTTTTGTGATGATAGAATTAAAGTAGACAAGCATATAACTGAATTTCCTTGTTGAATACTTTCGTCTGATTTCGTTATCGCAAATCTTCAATTTAGAGTACCCATGTGGCTTTTTGTAACCATAGACGTTTTCTTTTTGCAGCATCAAGTGCATACCCTGAAGGTGGCCTACACGATGTGCTCAGACGCCCATTACTGCGTCTCATCATGAAACCGAGAAAGGAATCAAGGTAAATTCCATTACGTGTAGTAGATTGATATGCAATACGAAGCGAATGATGACCAGTTTTTGTAACAGTTATCCCTGTCATACAGACTTTGATGAGACCGTTTACTCTGAAATATATTACAAACATTAAATACGTCAACAGTGCGAATTCCATTTTCTAACGACAGAAATTTTGGTTTTTATTTACAGAATTGGTGCAACGTGATGTATTCGGACTCTGAGTAGCGTGGGCCAAACGCTGGAGCAAATATTTCCCTTGATCATCATTTTGAAAATAAATTGTTATCTACAAATGCATTTTTTCTGTTTTATTCATTTCGACTCCATTGAGGAGGAAACAAAATGGTTGTTGACATATAGCGTGGTTTTGGAGTTTGTTGAGGATTTCTAAACAAGCAAAAACTATTTGTGATATGATATAAGCCGGTAAACTTGCTTTGTTCTTTTGGAACACGGTTCTTGCAATAGGCAACTTCTACTTTCGATCGGAGACATCAGGAAGAAATTGTGCTCTGAGGATTCAATAGATTGATCTACACGTGGTTTTTGGATGGTGTTAAAGGGAAATTCTGAATAAAAACACGTGTTTAAAAAGTTTGGGTCATGTAGTATTTTCGCATCTGTTAGGTTATTCAATATGTTGAATACAGAACACCAGTTAGAGAAAATATTCGATGGGACCGATGAGAGCGAGATTCAAGTAGCTGGCTGCAGGTACCGACCATCAAATTGAGGTCAATAGAAACGTGAAACCACACGGATTGGATGTATTCTACTCCTAAAACCAATTAGTAACCTATATTCATTATGTCGAATGACTATTCGGGTCTAGTCCCACCAAGTGTCATCGCGTCCGGATCGACAAGGCACAGGCATTCGGCATTCTAATAATCGAATGCTTTTTCAACGCGCAGTATTCCGTTCAACCCACGTGCTTGCAACGAAGTGGTTCAGCGTGTTACACCGCCAGTGATTTGCTGGCTACGCGAAGAGTGAATAGATTTGGTCGTTGTTGTCCTTACTCTGTTCTATTGCAGACACCTAGCTGGTTTTGTAGTTCGACAAAATTGTAAAGAAGTGAATTTTCCCACGTGTAGCTTCCTGAAGCGTCCACAATAATTGTTTGTGAGTAAGGCATACAATGACCATTTGTCTCCGATGATTGTCTTGTCTGCCAAATTTGCTTTGTGGCCCCTTGGCCATTTTGGATTCGTAGTTGTGTGTACCTTTAGAAGATGAATAACTATATTGCTACAGGCATGGATGGCAGGCTTACACTCGGAGAAAATGTAAACTTTATTTCGCCCTTTGGAATAAACACCTAATTCCACTCATGGACACACTTCGATCCGTTCCTGCAGCCTCTGAGTCCCAGATTTTTAGAAGGAATGCTGATTGAGAATTGTTTTGTGAATTCTCCTCATTCATTAACCATGTACGCTTATTCAAATCGAATTATAGACCGCCATTAAGTTGTATGTGCAGAGTATACAGCATTTCAGCTGCTTTGTACATACAAAGTCGACTTTCCATAACTGGCTCTGGTCAGAATCTGAGCCAGGAAAGGTATGTAATCGAATCTTGACGGAGACGGCTTCAAGACCGATGAAGTGTCGGGCGAAGGTGACATCGTGGAGGGCGAACACATTTGACTGCACACCTCATTTGGTAAATTAGAGTCGGTATTTTAAGAAGAAAACCTATTCGATCCTAATGGCCACGGACTATGTTGTGAACAACAGCTGGAAGGAATAAAGTATTTGCGCCTGTGCCTTGCTCAACCCTTTAACCTCATCCGGGACAGTTCAGGAATGCAATTCTTCTCTGAATTTGATTGGCAGTCAAAATTGACCAATGAGATGGCCGATGAACTTGCTAGCTAGAAAAGGATCAAAGGGGACATTTAAAGAACCTGAACCTGCCAGTGTCCTTGCTTAGATCTTACATCTATGGTTGGGCCTCTCGAGAACACCAGCAGACGTGGCATGACTCTAGGATGCAGAAAGACCAAACGCATGCTCCCAAACGTCTGTAAGAATTTTTCTTGTTATCCCTTGACAGAAACGAGTGCAGACGTCTATCCATTCACCAGACATCTAAGTGAGCTTGGCCTAAGCGGCGAAACCCTCTGTGAGGCCTGTGGACTAGACTACGATACTGCACAGCACATTCTCTGCGACTGCCACGTTTTTGCTCGGTTCAGGTGCCAGGTTTTCGGTACTGATGTGGTGAAAGCTGATACTGTAGGCTCCAAGTAGACGGAGGACCAAGAAATTACAGTCAATGTAGGTTGCTGCAGTACAATGGACCAGTTTCTGAGTCTTAGTGTTCCAGTGTAGTATTTAAAAACCTCCGACAAAAACTGCTCTGCTCCATCAAGTTCGGTAACGAACTTACCAAAACCTTCAATGTCAAAAAAGGTTTTAGACAAGGCGAACAAAATGAGCCTAGTCAGGCGTCTACGGATTCAACGCCTAAGATGGCTGGGCCATGTAGAGCGCATGGGTAACACTGCTCCAGCACGAAGAGCCTTTGAATCCGAACTAGTGGGACAACGTAATAGAGGACGCCCACGGTACCAGGTGGAGAAGGACCTCAATCGACTTGGTGCGCGCAGTTGGAGACAGCGGGCTAAAGATCGTACCGGCTGGAGGGGCTTACTGGTTGAGGACCAGGTCCACTCCGGACTGTAGCGCCACCAGAAGAAGACAAAAAAAGTAAAAGTATGCAGACCTTCGAGCGAGACTCTCCACGAAGACGACGTCTACAGAAATCGATTTAAAGCAAATCAAAACAAGTAAATGCTTTATTCTCTCAGTCATTCGTTTTATTTTATTTGTATTGTTTCTCAACGTGTTTTGTTAAATATAAAAATATTTCTTAATCTGCTTTACAATGTTAAAAAAAAAGAGTTGTTTTTTTTAATTAAAATATGCACAGAAACAAAAAAAAGAAACATCAACTTTTACGCAAACATGTCTTCGCGATCGGCGCCCGTTCCGTCACCGCCATCTTCCAAGTTCGCAAACAACAGGAAGTGGGAAGGTCTGTGAATTTCGTGGTAGAACTCCTTGGGGTTGGACAATTGCAATTCGTACTTCATGTTCGCGTCGTGACGGACACCCATGAAATTGTAGTTCCAACTTCCCTGCGCCGGAACCATGAAGAATCCGAGGAATTTGTTCGAAAGCAACATTTGTACTCTTTCGTAATGCGACGGTAGGTAGCCTTTGGGATTGTTGCCTTTGTCTGTATTCTTCGATCCCCATTCAAAGCCAGATGGGGTTAGCTTGTAGGCGGTAAGAGAGCAGGAACCAGGTGTGAACGAACACGTTATGACAATCGTCTTTTCGCCGTCCCACGTGGTGTTGTCTTGCATTATTTTTGCGTGCGTAGTTATGTCCTGCGGAGAGAGTTGCGGCAGCTCGTTAGGCTGCGTGTGTATCCAGCCAAGTGGCTCCATATCCTTCAGATACTGATGCGTGGGTAGAACATTCGGCAAGTTGATCGTTTGATGGGTACCCCATTGCGGTGGCATTACAATGCACCGAATCTCTTTCACTTGTGGATTGTCTGGGGGTGAAACGCCGTAAAGGTATCCTGCAATTTGCGCTCTCAGATCGGAGATGGTCACAAACTTTTTAAGGATGTTCTTCGGCAGAATGTAGGTGTAACCCGTTTCTTTGATGTCGTCCGAACTCACGTAGATATGATTTGTTCGCAAGTGCAGATTTGTTGCAGAAATTGCTCGCACTCGCCACTCTGTCTTCGAACTGAACGTCTGAGTCTCGTAGTTCGATGTGGTGGATGTGATTATTTCGTCGCCGTGTTTGTTTGTCGTTCTGGTTGTTGTTGCGGTCAGCTGGTTCTGCTCCTTTGTCTGTTTCTCGATCTCAGCGATCTGTTGTCGCTGTGCTGATGGCGCCGAGATTTCCATACCCAAGATAATATCACGGATTTCTGATTGTGTGAGTGAAGCCACGTTTACGTTGTTCTTCTTGCCATAATCTGCTAGAATCAAATCCTTAAGCTGCACCTCAACCTTAATCCATTCCTCGTCAGTGAGGGTCGGCCAGATGTGATGGGCCTCCGTGATCGTTGTTTTATCTGGTTTCAGAATGATCTTTGTTCGCTCTGTGTTCACGTGGAGTGCTCTCAAAATCAAAATCAATCGACTGAACGCCGTGTATGACGAAATGGTCTTCAACCAATCGTCGTACAGATTGAAGAGCACCATCTGTGGTTCAGTTGCCTTCAGAATTAGGTCACCGAACTTCTCCACCTTAAGACATGCCTGGAAAGGTAATTGCAACTCTGAGCCCTTGATGACAATGTTGGGGAAATCAAGCAAATGCACTTCGAGTGGATCCAACATTCCTTTTCTGGTCACAATGATCTGCTTCGGCTGTTCTTCAACTGGCAACGAACGAATCAAAGCGGCAACTTCTTCAGCGGTCTTCCACTTGGCCAACTGTCCCAAACGCTTCTGTCCAGCCCAGACCGATGTATGAATGATCTTCAAGAACAGCTGACCAGTGCGCGGGTTGAAGATGAAAATAGCACCGTTTATTGGTTTGGTGGTCAGATTGCCTTCAAACGTCTTGTGAATTGTGACTCGGTACACGTTTGTGTCGTCCACAAACCAAATGATTTGATTTGAGAACAGTTCTCCGTAATTCTGCGACGACAGATACGGTTCAGTCGGTTCTGAGCTGTACAGCTGAAGAGCCTTGCGAATACGCTCACGGAGCACATACAAGGCTGGATTTGCCTTCATTATCTTTGCCATTGCCTGCTGGATGAGTGTCTTGCAGCCGGGGAACCAGTTGCCGTAAGCCGAATGCAAATTGTAGGCCAAATCAATGGCAATCAATACTCCCGTCGGCGAGGGATAGATTGACATGTTGTCGGTGGTATAATCGAGGAACTTGGCTCGTGCGTAACGTTCCACATCGTGCGAATCGTAGTCTCCCCATCTCAACTGAATATCCAACCAGTACTTTTGTGTGGTTGTGTTGTCCATTGTATCTTTAGTGTCGGCCAACAAAGACGGCCGGGACACGTTCCACTTGTAAGCGGGGAACAAGAGAATGTCCGCACAAGAGGAATTCATCTTGTAAGACTTACGGGGATGGATCGTTTCTTTTTGTACTGTTTCAATTTCAAGAGCATCCAGTTCCTGATCGAACACTTGACACAGATCCATCACGATCGACTCGTGAATCTTCTGCCACAAATGGGCACGGAATATCTGAATCAGGGAGATTTTGAGCGTCGGAATCTTGCCGTGCATGAAAATACCAGTCAAATCCAGTTGCACCTGGAAACCAACGTACACATTGGCCCTGTTTATGGTTGGTGACCACCAGAGGGTGAAACGACGATTGGGAATCTGATTCAAACCGGATCGCTGAGCGTTTGTTAGCTTTTTGTACTTCATAGACTCCTCGAAACCGGATGCTTTCTCCCAGAAGAGACCCTCCCACGTGGGGAAGTATGTGCCCTTGAAGAGGGTATGCTCCAGGATGCCTTCCACGCCTCCAAGGGCTTGAATCATGTCCGTACGGTAGTTGTTCAAGTTCCACAATTTACCATCATGCCGCTGATGAGTCCACCAGAAGGGATTCTGCTTGAGCACTTGGTACTGCTTAAACTCTGTGCGGATGCGCCATCCCTTGTCGTATGCCAGCGTGTGTCTGTCCTTTTGGAAGAGTGTGTTAATACGGGGAATACCACGATCCCAGCTGTCTTCCAAATCTTCCAGCGTAAGACGGCGATTCTGAGCGTTGGCCTCCTGTCTTTTTAGCGCATACTCTGCCCATACACGCTGGGAGTCGATGAATTCACTTTCCCACGGTTGGATGTAACGGTATAAATTGGGAATCAGTTGATCCTCATCATGAGACATACCTAAGGAGGAAAAATTAAGCTCGCATGAATGCTCAAACAACAGGTCTTGCAATGCGAACCTGATCGGAAATGCGTAATGCCAACGTCTGTCTGCTTGGACCACCTCAGATCAGACTGAGGGATCAGAACGTGTCCCATACTCAACATGCCCAAGCCGCCCAACTCTTTTGGTGTATAGAACACGACCGGAGGGAAACGCGAAGGCATTTTGGAGTTGAGACCGATTTTGATACGAGTCTGGATTTTGTTTTCACATTTTACCAGCAAGTCGAGTAGCTCTTGAGTATTGACAACGGCTTCACGGAAATAAGTCATCAGGCCAATTAAAGCTGTGTTCCATTTGTTGACGATCTGATATAGGAAATGGGATTACGGATCAAGTCAGACAGCGTTGATGCTTCTGAGCTTACCTTTGTGAATGTTGTCGAACCAGATGCCATGAGGATCTGTCTCACTCTGTTGTGGAATCTACCCAGGGATTCATCGTCAACGCGCAGGAAGCACTGAGCAGTTCGCTCCTTTGTGACTTCGTTCTGCAAGTTCCAAACACCATCACGATGTGTGAACTCCTCGTGTTGCGTCCGGCACTAAAATAGACGAGAAAATACTCTCTTAACGGTTCTTATTTAAATCATTGTTAGCTCAAGAACCTTTGGTAATATTCTGCACTCGAATCCACTCATGTTGAACAGTAAATTGGGGTTGTCCTTCGAGTAGACAGACACAAATGTGCTCTCCCAGTTTATTGTGGTTACTGAACGTGGCAGTCTGTTCTTGATGTCCCAGAATACAGCTCTTCCCCTGCAAAGAAAGAAATGATCTGCATTTAGACATTGGCTATGGAGCAAGCAGGAGAAGACTCACAAATTGACGTCGTGCTTCATCAACCGCATTCTCGCATCGCGAGGCCAACACTTCTTATTGTTGTAGCCCACAATGTTCTCGTTGTTCGGATCTGGATGTTCGGTGAGGTAACGCTGGATCAGATCTCTAGCATCCTCTGCCGAGAACCTGAAGAACAGATGAATTCTGTCAACATATCTGCAATACAAGCGAATTGGATGTGCTGTTTCGGTCGGTGTATCCTGGAAGGTCAGGAAGTCATTTGGCATCTGTGGCGGACCGGCCATCTCACTTGCTCGATGCAAGCCCAAGACAAGCAGATCCAAAACAAGACCGTAGTATTGCGTAATGAACGATGCGAATTGCAGACCTCTTATGATGCCGTAGCTGTTGGTGTGGTTCATGTCCTTGTAGTTGATAACCACGTTGTTCTTGGCTGTCATGTAATCTGCGATGTTATGATCGACTATCAAGCGCAACAAACGATTCAAAAGTGTCAAATCGATTTTTTCATAGAGTTTCTCGAAGCGAGACTCCAAGAGCACGTTGCATTCACCCTCAGCGACGTCCCAGACATCTTGCAAGTTGTTGATACCTTAAGGAGGAGGAGACGGTATACATATGGGAGCAAACAAAATGTAGTGTCATCATGAGCAAGTTTGTTCTCCCTTGTTGAGCATGGATCGCCACCAGCGTGAGGTTTGCAACAAGGGGATTTCAAATACAAATCACTTTGCTACAAATCACACACCAGTAACAATCAAACACATTTGAATTTCAAAAAATGTAACTCCAATTCAATTCAATTACCTTGGCACCATTTGTAGACCAGAAGCGGTGGGGGTTCAGTGTCACTGGGCTTAATCCAGGGTGGAAACAGGCGTCTTTTATCCGCCTCATACCACAAATACTGATCAAGATAAGCATCGGTTATTTTTTCCAATGGTTCAACATCGTAAACTGGAATCAAGTGACTGTACAAATCCATGAATTCAATTCCAACCTAAAAAAGACAATTATTTTCATAAATGACAATTCACTTGAAAGCGCACTTGACAGAACAAACCTCTTTGAAGGCTCGTTGGGTTAGCAGATGACGTTTGATACGTGACAAGGCCTCGTGAGGATTGTCATAGGCCTGTTCAATTAGACCGAGCTCTTCACGTTGACTTTGATTCAATCGGGACTTCACGCTGTAAGCCTCCTTCAGTCGCTCCAGTGCCAAAATAAGCAACTTGGTATCGTGCTTATACGACAGAGGAGGGAAAGGTATTGGTGCGAACCGTCGAGACTCCAGCCAATGCACTGTTGTGGTGTAAATAGCCACAGCCTCCTCCGGCGATATGTATGGACCGTCCTTTAGATAGTTATGCTGACGCTCTTGTTCTGCTTTCAAGTACAAACGTGTCAGTCGTCCCAGATTCTTCTTGCACACAGTTTTGTCCACAGTTGCTCCACGGCGAATTCTCTCACGATTGTAATGTGCTGTGTTTGTCCACCAGTCAGCCTTCATCTTGACATACCTTAAGATCATATTCTCAATTGGAATTGGAAGACCAGGAACTTTCCACGGAATATTGGCCTTCCAGCAGCGCCAGGCTTCTGACAAATGCTGCAGAATTGTACGCGCTTTGTTTTGTTTTATTCCTTCGGGCATCATATCCACAATGTCGTGCATAACAGAGGCACGCAACTCCAAGTCAAAGTGAGATTCCACACGTTGCTTGGTTACTGTTTTTGCAACACCCTTCGAGTGACGTCCCTCGAATTGACGGGAAAGTAAGTTTCCCAGCCAACGCTCCAAGAGCGGAGTAATACCGCGCATGAAGAAAAGCCAAACACGCCATCCAGGCGCCCAGAATCCGCAACCAGGACCTTTGCCAACGGGTCCCTGAACGAATAGAAAGTGTGCATAAGTTTATGAAGCCATGAAGACCGGATTGAAGCTCACCGTGTTGAAGCGATAGTAAATGAGATGTTTCAAATCCTTGCACATCCGAATTTGTCTCATCAGTTTGTATTTGTAGCGATACATTCCCGTCAGTTGACCCACATGCGCAAAAATGTACTGCAGACCATCTGCCAACTGAAAGGCATCGACGTTGTTGAGGCGGTATTGAACGTGTGAGTCGATGATTAGCTTGGTCAGCCGCAGAATCTCACGACACAAATGGAAAGCTGCAAATGAAAAGGAAACTCTGAGAGAAGATAATAGATTGTGATCTCTATTGTAGTCAGGCACGGTTTCAAGCTGCTGCCCAGACAACGCTAAAGACAAGTTTAATCTTTGCAACCAACTAACCATTTCCGAAACGCGACTTTTTCCTCTCCTTCGTCGTAAGTGTTTTGACCGGCTTCAAGTTGAAGTTGTAATCCAAGTGGAGATAATTTAAATTCTTTCGATGAATCAGAAGATTGAGCATGTTGTAGCCTTGCCGACACACTTGCAGTCCTGCCTCCACCCAATCAAGGGTAGTGGTTTGAAAGAATTTCGTCGCTTTAAAGGACCGGAATAGGTATCTGCAAAAACAATGTTAGACTTTCTTTCCTTTCAATCTGCCACTCCCTTCAGCCGCTCACCTCTTCTTTTGTGGCTTGGGTTTCCTGTGCTTGAGAGCATTCAAAACATAATATTTCAGAAGCTTCTGGTAACTAACGCGGACTTTGACAGGATGTCCTGGAGGACAGTGCTCTTTGTACCACGACTTCACTAAAGGAATATCAATGGCACGACGAGACCGTCCAGAGCGCAGATTAAAAGGCCGCGGTGCCCAGAGCAGGGATATCCCATTTGCAGTATTGTCTGTATACAGTGGGGTGTCTTGCAAAAATGGTTGCACTTCATCCGGTAAGCTGAAGTCTTCATCGTCGTCTGGCATCGGTTCTGGGATCTACATGAAAATCTTGGGTAAAGTAAGACGACATATACAGTGCGCGAGTTGTGTTTACCTTCACGGTATGCCTGTGAGAAATTGGATTGATGAGGGGATCGAAATAGAACGCTGGCAAATCAGGATCTTCTGTTTTGATGTACACAACGTTCGGTGTATGGTACCTGCACACAGAGAAGACGATTAGAAATATATCGAAATTCTACGGAATTAAAAGGAGGAATTGTTCGTGGCCATCAGCAATCACAAAGGTGTCTCGACTTTGCCATTTACGCTGGTCACACCAAAAGGAAAATTTAGGTTTGTTAAATCGCATGTTTGTAGTAAATTCTCTTATTTGGTTTGTTTTTATCTTCCACTCTTGCCGAGAATACTCAAGGAAATGTGCATTTTCTTTTATATTTGCATTGTGGTTGTTGTGTTCTAAAGTGAGAGTGGCTCCTACTGGCACTTACCATGATAGATGCACGAAATGTGGCATGTTGTTGTACAGATATGGGAAGGCAATTCTGTATTCTGTCCGAATCGGTTGTCTGATGATGACTTTGTTGATGTCATTGAATTCGTTCCAATCTTCATCACTGAAATAAAGAATAAATAAACAAAATTAAAAATGTGCAGTGGATGGTCTAATCCTCTTCTGCACAATCCGTTGAAATATATACCCCATGGCAATCCCGATGAGAGATCTCAGCTGGCATTCAAGTAACAGATGTATTCAACTTCACTTCGCCAACGAGGAAGGCGCTGTCAAGGAATGTTTTGGAGAAAAAAAAGACTTCTTCTCTGATAATAATTGAAATTCATAATAATTTCGAGCAGAACCCTATACTTTTCGAATAGGTTAGGTAAGGTTAGATTCGCAGTGGGCCATCCAGCGGCTGGTGTTCAGACTTCCAGTAACATCTCGGGGTTATGCTGGTTGAGAAAAGTCTGAGTTAGGTTAGTAGCAGACTCATCTCGGTAGTAAACGGTGTCTCAGTAATAATGGATATCAGAAAGGTATTTGCTAATACAATGAAAAAATAACAATAAATAAACAAACACGGAAAGAACTCCTTCCTTGTTATAGTTCACTCTTATGGATGTCAAAAATGCTTGACCAAGCTTATTTGACTTACTCCACTTAAGAGATAGGCGACAGGTCGGAGAGGGTTTCGAAATGAAAGTGTCTGTATCCACTGACTTGATTGCAGAACACATGTCGATTTATGTATCTCTTACCATTTCTTTTGAAGCAAGACAAAACCTATTAATCGGTACAGCTTCCTCTTGAAAGATGCTACAGTGGTAAGATAATCGAATGTATAGATCCGTGGAGTATGCTGTTACTCCCACGCCTTCACCTATAATCGAAGTATATGTGAAGAGGAGCTTCGGCTTATGGTTGAACATTGCTGCTCGAAAATGATTTTAGTTACAAGCTCCAAGGAAAGATGGATTCTCAACATACCGAGGAGATTGGTGTTCAGAACGGAGCTCCTTTCTAATTTGTATTGACTTTAGTTTGAGCTCTACCTGTCTATCATTTATCTCATGAAATTTGGCCTGAAGTCCGTCATATTGCATAACATAAAGTAGAATGGACCTCACTACTGATTTGAAGCCTTTATTTTTTTATTACTTGAGTAAACTTAAGCACATCAAAGAATTCAATCGATGCACTTGACCCTCGCTCAACCATTTAAATTACCTTAAAGATAGTCAACCATATAATCTTAGGCGTGGAAATGATTTCAGAATTAAATTCAAATCTTCAACAAAAGCACAAAATACCGTGATGTTCAAGGGATTGAAGTTTTTTAACAGCCTACCAAACGATATTAAAACGATTACAAATATAAAATAATTCAAAAGAGAAGCTATACAATTTTTAAAAATGAGTAACTAAAATCAAATATATAACTAATAACAATAAGTATAATTCTTAAAATGGTTAACACCAAATAAACACTCTTTAACTCCTACTGCGTTAAAAGAAGACGAATAACAAAAAAAATCTAATAATAATAGTAAAATTTAAAACTCATAAGCAAAAAAAAGTCGTGATAAGCAGATGAGTCTCCCCGCGCGCGGTATGGGAGGGTAAAGAGGCGGGGCATAGTAATTATAATAATAATAATAATAATAACAGGAGCTAATTGCACTATTCTAAGCTCTCTTTTTAAATCACGCATTTTCTTAAAGTTTTTCCATTTGAGGGAAGAAACGCATGTATAAAAAATATGAGTTGATGTACACTCCAACGTGGAGTTGGGCCTAGCTTCACCAATAACCACTGGCATTGTACGTGTTATTGTTCTCTAATAAATGAGAGCTCCTACAATTTTATACCGACTTCGAATGACAAAGTTTTAGAGGTACACTCTCTGCTTTGCGATTAACTCTGAGTTATCGCCAAACCTAAATCTGAACCCAACATAAGACACTACACACAACGCCATCAATAAGTTATATATTTATGTTGAAACATTTCACATGCAAATCTCATTCCTTACTTACCCAACATTGTGATCCTTTATCAAGGGCTCAAACTTGGGACCTCCAGGGATTGCCATGTTCAGAGCCTTAGCTGTGAAGAAACTCTTCGGATCAAAGAGATAGAAAAAGTTATCATCAACTAGATCTGTAAGAAGTTGATTTGCTAACCGGTACAAGGTTGCCAATTGTGGAAGAGTTAGATTCCATTTACGATACGTCGACCCGTTTACATATCTAGGACAAAGAAAAAGTTTGACAATCAATCGTATGGAACATTATTCTGTTGGTACTTACGGTGTCCCTACAAGAGGTCTATGCTCATAGAACCACTTAAACACACTGCCATCTTCATCGACATCCAGATCAATTTGAATTGCCTCCAGTGGCTCAACATCCAAAACGTTGTCCGCATAATCGAGTGGAGGTTCCTCATCGTCAAAGGGAGGGAATCGCATGCGCTTGAAATGGCGACGATCACGCTTTTCACGACGCATCATTATCCACATTGTACTAAAATCAGATTTTTGAGAATGACGATAATATTAAGAGCTTGCGGTTAATCATACCCCCATTGCGCTATATACACAGGCTCGACAACCCAAGGAATCTCATTGACAAATGTAATGGCTCCTGTAATGTGATATAACACTTGAACATCACGTATTTGCTCCCAAGGCATGGGCATATTTTCGAGCAGCTTTAACACAGCATGCGGCATATACTTAAGTGCTCCCAAATAAACGCGCTTGTCGTGACGGTACTTGCGACTGGTCATGTCACCGTGATCACGAATAATCTTACGAATATGCTCCGGGGGCATGTCTTCTTTCTGCGCATCAACGAATCCGAATTTTCGTTTCTCCGCAAATCTCTTCGACTGTAGTTGCGACCATTTTTGTGCTAAAATGACACAATTTACTTAATTTTCTTTGATACTGCAAATTGGGTACAAACATTTTTCTTGCAGTTTTTCTTCTGTGATTATATCTGGTTTCGGTGTTGGAATGTGGCCAAGCTGCGAAGCTGGCGGTGGTAGCGGTGCTCCTGGGGGTGGAATTTGTTGTATCTGATTGGCCATCTGATGTGCGTGCAACTGAGCCTGCTGTTGGGCTTGAGCAGCGGCGAACGCCTGCTGCTGAGCCATAATCTGAGCCGCCCATGGCGTTGGTGGTAACATATATGGCGGAATCGCCATTTGAAATTATTTAAACTGGAATAGAGAAAATATTTCATTATTTATCCTTTAATGAATTTGTTCTAAAAATGTGATTTAGATCTTTTTCTTTTTGCTCAAAAATGTGGAAAAAATATACAAATTTGTTTAAATTGAGAAGTTCATGTGATTTGGCAGTCTAAGAATGTTAGTCATATAGGATACAAATAAGCGAAATTAAAATATCAAGCAAATAAATAAGGATGTGAAAAATTGGAAACAAAAATCAATAACATCAATGTGGCCTCCTGCTTGCCGAAAATCAGTTTCGAAAATTTTGTTAAAATACGAAAAACTAGATCCAAAATATATTGCTTACCGAATGCAAAACGATGAGAGGAATATTATTTTTCTATATTTCTGTATTATTTCAAGTATTTTATCACTTTTTAGCAAATTTCAATAAAGCCGCTGAACGAAAACGTTTGCAGTTTCTGTGAAGGCGGACATATTTGAGAAATAACCATAAAATGTGTTCTAAATTGTTTTGACACTACTAAATCAGTGATGCCAAGTCACATATATTTTTCGGAGGTGGGAATAATAAAATATCTTCCATATATTTTCATATAAAAGGCAAATTGATTTCTGGTTTGTATTATAATAATAAACAATCACTCATTTATACTAATATAAACAAGAAATTGGTTTCCAAGTTTAATATCAATGTTGTATTTGAGCGGAAATTCTGTCCAATATATAGTTTTTGAAATTTCCCCCATGTTGATGTTGAACTGTTCGTGTGTTAATTAGGTTAATTTTTCAGAATATGCAAAGAAAATTCATGTGGACATCCTGTCAAAAATTAGCCAATAATACATTCCAAAGAGCTCTAACAACTTCAGGGTAAATTCAACCTCATAAGCGGCGTTCAGAAACACTGCCGTTTTGTTGTATCAAAACAACGATTTTCAAACAAATTGTTGCTACAAATTTTCGAGTGTCAATGCCGCTATAAGTGCCAAAAATTATCCTAGGACTACAATTTCAACCCGCAAGTAGATTTTGATTCCGAATTTGAGTTCGAATTCATTGAATGATGTGAAACGAATTTATACTCAAATTACATTTCCACCCTAAAACTCCGAACTCAAGATTTGACAAGTGCAATTTACAAAATACTGCAAATGACAACCTGAGTGAAAAATTACACGTATCGATGTGAATATTGTTTTATTTA